>OY015311.1:97766414-98375414 GCA_955612985.1 Cheilosia scutellata | reverse complement strand
GGACAGAAAAAGATGGAAAATGTTAACTTTTGTATACCTTTACCAACAAATACCTAACATCATTTGAAGTGTTGAAACAGAAACGATTTAGAGCTGCATGACTAAGTTGGTCCTCATTTTGCCTAGTTGTATTTTCATATAAAACCTGTTGATAAGTCAAGAAGCGTTGTCTTTAGTCTTTACATAACTTACCTTCAGGTTATGTTATGCAGGGTGTTTCCAAGTTAAATGTTAATATTTTGGATATGTTTTTTCGGGGTTGGGTACGTTTGCCTCAAATCCAAAAGCCCGTTTTCAAAAGCCAACTTTCTCCTGAGGGATCTTATCAAAGTAACGCTGGACCTTTGACGATGTTATTATACCTGGTGGCACCCAGGTGTAACCCAATTGTCGTGGATCTGATTCCCATTGTGTTGGCGAAATACTATTGAAGCTGAGGCCTTCGCGAACCGATGTGACGATGTTACACATTTTCGGTTAAATTTCTTAACTTAAAATAAACATGTCTAACTAAATTACCTTTTCAGTAGCTTCGTACAGATATTTGATAAAAAAATGCACTCTTCTTGAATCTGTAATTTTATAATGGTTACATCTTGATCGTTCACCAACAGTTCGAACTTTGCACTGTTCTGCCAACTTGGCTCTTCTCTAATTCGTCCAATTTTGTGACTATCTTCAGTATACTAAAGGGGCTGGCAAATATTAATAACTATTTAGTATTTATTAAATTGATTTGAATTGATGATTTTTTTTTTGTTTAATTTTTTTCTTATTTTTTTTTTTGTTTTGATTTTATAGGTAAACTCCATTTCTAATTTTTTCATTGTATACAAAAATTTCCCCTAAAAAATGATAAAGGCCGTATAAATACGGGCTTTTTGAAAATCTTCATTTACGGTCTTCTGTATTACAGGCTTTTATTTTACGGTCAACTTCGAAATGCTTCGAGTGGGCAAAGAAACTGTTAGAGAATGATTCACAAAAGACCAGCGAGGATTTTGCATTTACAAACTTCTGTGAATACGGGTTAAACTTTTACGGTCAAACGTATCGTTCCGGTTTTTCGGTTGTAACTTATAATCTACTTATAGTCATTTACTAGAATTTCATGAAAGGCACCTTTGGGCTAAGCACAAATACATATCTCCGCTAATACTTATATGTTACAGAAAAATTGTTTAGAGCTTTAATTTTAGAGGAAATAATAGTCCTTTGAGCTGCGTTTAAAATAGATTTTTATTTTGATTTTCAAGATACATATTTAAATGTCTTTAGGTCGCGTCATCGCACCCCCTCAAGAGGACGCTACAAAAATCATCGCTACGACATACACATCCTTGGAGACCGATAGGAGAGTGAAACAAAATAGCAAAATCGAGAGGGCAAAGAAACTGTTAGAGAATGATTCACGAAAGGCCAGCAAGGACTCTACGTCTACTCTACGTCTTAGCGGCAAAGATAATTGGAGGAGGCTCCCAAAGGACCTACGGAGAACAACACCACATCATCTCAAATGTTTTTTTTAGTGACGTTCTCTCTGTGTTGACAGATGATATATCTGCGCCACAATAGCTGTCACACTGCTCTATTGGATTTGTCGGATATAGAGGAGGAGGAGACCATTCTTAACTTTCCCTGTACTTCGTGAGGCTTTTATTAAAATGATCTAAAATTCTAAAGGATCTAAGAAACTTAAACATTCGAAGTCTTCTACGCTTCATTAGAAGCTTAAACTGGTTCAACGAGTAGGCCGAAACTTCTTTCTAGTTTGGTCTTATTGTGTCGACAGCCATTTCAACCTAACCTAGGTCGCTTTTCTACATTAAACGGTTAATAAACATACAGTTTTATTAAATTTCTCCTATGAACTTAATAATGACGAACAAAAATCGTTGACAAGTATGCTGAAAAACCCATTGATGTACTATGGAAAACTTGGGAAATGGGAAGCATATAGTCTGAGCGGAATTGCCGCTCTGAGAGTGATTTTCATTGCACTCATAATGTTGAGATATGAAGTAGATACAGTGTAATTCTCTCGTTCTTCTCACGTGCCTTAATGTTATCATTGCAGTGTAGCTTCTAATGTAATTTTAGCCCCTAGTAAGTAGCTTTTGGAGGCAAAGAGGGGCCCGCATAGTATCGGTAGCTAGAATCAGCAATTTTTCATTTATACCTCTCTTTTTACGTCTTAGTGTATATGTAATAAATAACTTATGTTTTCTTAAGTTAAATCGACATCATTTAACTCGACTACATTCTAAAATTTAGTAACTAGCCAACCCGCACACGTTGTCCTGTCCGAATGTAGGCTGGCCAATTCGAAAGAATTCGAACATGTTTTTATTTTTTTTATTTTGAAATTATTGAGTGGTGTTGGCGATTGAAATTTTGTGACTGTATGTCCCGATATGAGGGAAAATAAAAATCCTAGAACGCGATCGTTGCGTCGATTGTATGAAACATACGAATTTTTTCATGCAAACTTTGACTCCCATTTTCCCCCTTTTGAAGTTCGAATTTTCTGAAATCACTCCTAAGTGCTCAGTTTAACCTTAAAAGGAAATTTGTTTCTAAATATCATCTTCCAAGCTCTTACCGTTTGGGCTGGTCGTTGATCACCAATCAGACAGGCAGTATACTGTTTTATATATGAGACTAGTTGTACCCGAACAGCTTTGTTCGGGAATTCTATTGCTTAGGTCTTAAATAATGTTCTTTCGTAAAATGCGAAAAATAGGAGTATAATTCGATTGATTTTCTAGAATTTTCTTCCTGCCTAAACCTGAAATACAGCAATACCTACGAACAAAACAAAAAATATAGAAGATGTTTTTTGTATGGGAGGTGACACGCCCCCTTGTCCAATTTTCACAGAAACACTTTTGGGCCAATACCTAAGATTATCTGTAAATTTAAGCTCAATCGAGTCGTTGGTTTTCGAGATATAAGATTTTGATTGTTTTTTTTTTTGTATGGGTGGTGGCACGCCCCTTTGTTCAATTTTGACCAAAAAGTATAGCAATCACTGAGGAACTGCTTCACAGTATCAACGTCTTCGTCACAAGTTCTATTTCCCTTATTTTGGCAATTTGACAAAAATACAAACTCACCTAAACGAATGGTTGTACGAAGCTAGGCCTAGGGTGCTATACAGATCTGTTGCACCAAACTATTTGCACTCAGATACAGATTTTCCCTTCTCTTAAAAAAAATATCCTCAGTTTTAAGAGTACGCGAGCCATTTGACTGTGTCGCCTTCAACACTATGTAGGTCTCATGATGGAATAAGTATAAGGTGGTCTCGTCGGCAAAAAGTAGTCCCTTAACGACACGTTTTTCTCTTTATTCAGCGTAGTAAGTGTACGTTAACGAAGCGTTAAGGGACCAAAAAACGAACGAATCGGCAGCCGACGAGACCACCTTATACTTATTCCATCATGTGTAGGTCTAGGTATGTGCTGACAAAAATACAACGAAATCATCAACATACACCTGTGCGTATCGTTTAGGCAATATTTCCCTAAATCGATAATATCCCCGTTGTATTAATCAATCACACATTACACTGATATTAATAGTGTTAGTCATAAAATAATAATCAGGGTAATTGATCCAATAAAGGTATTCACTATATACCATTGCAACTATTTCCTGTATTCTATTTAAAGCATTAGATAACACTTTACCGAGATAAACGTTATCATTGTTGATAATTGAAGCGTAATTCAAACATTCCGCAGTGTTTTCATTATTGAAGCCATTTAATTATTCTCATAAGTGCAAATGTATTCGAGTACTCTATGATTTTTAAAACTGTCTTGAAGGCGTATTTGTATTAATTATGGCCGCTCATTTGTGGCCATTGTTTAACAAAACATCACAATGACACGCTTGCGAAAATTTCCCAATTATTGTTATCGCTGATATGGCGTTTTCGTACAAGTGGCCGTTCACTCGTGGCCATTTAGTTTTGACGGATCTATAAAGATAATTTATCAATTAGAATTTTCGAACTTATTTTCTAGCCTCATGATTCTTTACCAGCAGTAAATATAAGTTGGTCATACAAAATACAAGTGAATATACAAAACTTACAATAGAATTAAAAATTATGGTAGCACTAAGACGTTCAAATTCGCGATATGAGCTGAGTTCATGGAAGCCATCGAAGTCAGAATTGTTTGGGTAAAGATTTAAAGTTTACAATGGATATCAGTGCTATAAAGGAGTACAAGGTTTTAAAAATTGTCTACCTTTTTTTCACAACGAAACACGTGGTTGTCAAAGTCGGATTATTTCTAAATAAATCGAAATTACCTGAATCTCTGCTTTAATGCAATAATATCTATGTATCTACGGCATGCAGTGTTTATGAGATTCTAATTAATCGAATGTCATTAAATCATATGGGAAATTTGAAGAAAAATGGAGTACATGATATTTTCCTATAGCAACTAGCTATCAATAGATTTAATCAAATTTTTGTTTATTGGTTATTAGCTTAGAAATCAACTATCGATATCGAACAATTGAAGCCTCTCACCAAAATATTCCATTGAATAGCGATTAATTTGGGGAGAAGTAATATTTATTTAGAGAATATCAAAGAAAACAGCATACAATAAATAAAAACTACATTCACACTTAGCCACGATAGAATAGGCGACAGCAGTTACCATGTATCTATATCGCACAATTATATTACTGTTCAGCATCGACAACAACCACAAAGGTGCTCGACCTATTCACGTCATCAGACACACCATGAAATGCTGTAACGTTGTCTTGAAAATCCATCAACTCATATCTCTTTTGTCAGATTGGCACACTATGTAGTCGGATAACTTTCTCCGTCATAATTGTTGTCAGTTGATACTCAGTTTTCGGCAGAATTGTAACTAAATGCTAGTGCTCGTATAGTGAAATAAAAAATCTTAGGTCACGAGCAGTTTACATTGCCCAGGCTATATAGCGCACGATCGCCTTTAACCTTGAAGAGATCAAATGCATAGCAAGTCGTATACACACTTAAAATAAACAAGGTTGTCACATATAATTGTTTTTTGTTATTTTTATTTTATTATCTACTTTGATTTTTATGTATATATTGTGTATCTTTTGACATGCTAATGACAATTTTGTTTACATTTTTCTTGGTGTTAGCTGCCTAGACCAAATTATTTTAAATTTAAACAAAATGTTGGTATAGCGGGGCGTATACGTAACATATTGTCCCTCCTATTAGGTTTATTCTTTATTCAGTACAAATACATTTTTATTTTGAGTTGACTTTTTCCTAAAACAGGAATGAATTAAATCCCAATCAAATTCAAACAATAGAGAAAATATTTTTTTTTTATATTTTGCGCTTTGTTGCGGAGTAAGCAATTTAAATTATTACATTGTCTAATTCTTCTGTACGTGTTTGTAATCGGATTCCTCCTAAACGGCTGGACCGATTTTAATGCAATTTTGTGTGAGAGTTTGAATGGGTCTAAGGATGATTTATATTCACAATTGGTAGATGGCGCTGCGAATTTCAAATAATAACCACTCAACAATAAAAAAAATTAAAAAGCTACAATCTCATGAATAAAATTTCAAATAATAACCACTCAACAAAAAAAAAAATATGAATAAAATTTCAAATAATAAACAAGCACAAAAAAAAATTAAAAAGCAAGAAACTCATAAATAAAATTTCAAATAAAGAGCAACTCAACTAACCTCGAAGGCATTGAAAAAAAGTACATACATAATACAGATATGACAACCTCTGTCCAAGGATGGCTTATATACACATTTGGTGAAAATTGGATATAAGGGCGTGGCAGTTCCCATATGAAAAAACCAAAACAATCTTATATCTAGAAAATTACCGAACTGATTCTATTCAAATTTTAAAAAAAATATTTGTTATTGGCCCAGGCGTTTCTGTGAAAATTTGATCAAAATTGGAAAAAATTTTAAATGCTATTTCACGACACCCATGGGATCTAAAGTTGTAAAATTGTAGACATTGTCCAAACAAACAACCGCGCGAAGTGTGGCACCACCCTTACAAAAAAGTTATTTAAATCACTATATCTGAACTTTGCCTGATTGAAGTATGTATCTTACAAAACCTGGCGGGATTGAACAAAAGGGCGTGACACCTCTCATAACAAAAAAAAATACATTTCAAACGCTATTTTTCGACAGTCTTGGGAAAAAATATGTCTATACAATTCGTGGGCCTGGGCAGTGGGCACACGTCTGAGGAAATATCGATCGAAGCACACGGAGTACAGAATCAGTCCGGTCGCATCGGTTAAATAAAACGGCCGCAGAACAATTGACGGACAATGAAAATGTACGAGCAGGCAAAACAACGTTTGCGGGTCTGCTAGTGAATGTATATTATGCACCTATACATATTTATCTTTGCATCCCACTATTAGGAGCAAATTTCTATCCATATAGGGTTCTTTATTGAGGGCGATTTACATAGGATTCTTATACTACCAGGATATGTAATAGAAAAGAGTCATATATACAAAAAAAAAAAAAAAAAACAGAATAGAGATGAAAAAACAATTCATCAAGTCAACACTCAGAAAACTGTATAGAGCTACGATAGACCTAGCAAAATGCGCCAGCTCTTTTTTATTCGCGTAGATACATTGGGCGCAGTAGCGCAGTGGTTAGTGTGCTGGCGAGGGATCCCCGGAAAAACACATATTACATCTTAAGGTTTTTTCTACTGCGCCACCTCTCGCGAACGTCTGACAAACATGCGAGACTATGACTGTCCTGAAATAGGTTCTCAATTCAGCCGTTCGGACTCGGCTTAAAATTGTAGGTTCCTTTCATTCGTCCCCAAAATAAAGCTCACACAAACGAATGATTGCGAGAAGCTAGGCCTACGGTGTCTACCGCCTGTTGCGCCACCTATTTATTTATTCATTTTATTTTATAAGTTCGATGATGTCGATCTTCAATTGTGCGCGCCATCTAAAGTGGGGGTTTCTTCCTCTTCCTTGTATGTACGTTCTTGAACTCAAAAACTCGACGGTTTGGTTCGTTGTTGCCAGATAACATTGAACACTTTTCAAACGACGCTCGCTCAATGATGGTTCCTCTGTTATGAACCGAAATGCATATGGTACCAATAAAATATAACAATATCATTCGTTGTTGCTGTTTTTTTATTTTATTACGTTTATTTGGGGTCAATTAGGTTTTTTCAACTCGGTCTAAATAAATAAATAAATAAAATTCGATTACAATAATTTGGCTATCTTTCAGTGATTAATTACTGCTAATAACCTTAAAAAAATTTGTTCTAAGAGGTTTTTATTCACTTTTGACAATTTCCAGCAAAACCGAAATGATTTGGATAGGTTTTTTACAATATCTTTTTCCAACTCAAAGAGAGGGCACTCCTTCTTAGTCGGAGAAAAAGAAGAATTCTCAAGAGTGATGCTTCGCTTGAATTCCCCAATAATGTCATTTTGCGAGGTAATTGTAGTTGTAGAGCCTACTAGATAGACAAAGTCTTTAACTACTTTGAAGTTATAACTGTCTATTGTAAAGTTTGTCGCCGATGGTGAGACATCATATCCTTCCTTTTTTTTCTCATTAACAGCCAGGCCCTTCATCGACACCTCCGTTTCAATACCTGCAAGGTCCCACTGAGAGATCGAGAGTTCTCATGATAATGTCAATATCATCTGTATATTCAAATAAAGTGTTTTTTCATTTAGCGTTTCCTATATTTAAATTAGAAAAAAACTCTGAGTGAGATATCATTGAATTTTTTTTATTTTAGCCGCGGCTTCGCGCGGTGGCGTGCATCCGAAACGTTCCATAAACCTGGCGCATAAATCAGGCTGAGTTTGACCAATCGCACTGATTTTGTTAACTTTCAGGGCAATGGTGGTTTGTGGTTTATTGGCATAGATCTCGGAGGCCAATTTACATCGCCTCCGCGTGAGATAACTATGTTTGAAAATCGCTCGTGCAAAGTGCGCATTTTTTCATGGAGTGTGGGGCACGTAGCGAGTCCTGTTCAAACCACATTTCGCCGGTGTTCATATAATCCATTTGGTTATCATCGACTGATACCGCTCGCCGTTGATTTGCACATGTTGTTGAAAGCTATAACTCTCTATGTTGATTTGGCAAGACAGACTAAATAAATGACAGGCAATCTGACAGATGCTTCAACAATATGGCCGCAATCACCTATATGTCAAAGTTCGGAAATCACTCTTGGAAAACCCTTTAGTTGAATGGACTTTTGAAAAGTTGTACCTATCTCTTGCGTTGGCATGTGAATTTCGTACAATTGCTTCAAGAATGATGTTAAAGATGTTATACAATAGCTGTCTTAAACCTAAGAATTTCCGTAGTGTTCAATTTCGTGTTTGACATTCCTGGCTTAAACCTCACAGGTGTGGGCCGATCAGGTTAAGCGCAAGGTCTTAGATGTTCACACAATATTCGAGTTAAAATAGAGCAGCACTACCATCCCAGTTTTTCGGAATATTTTTCAATGTTCACAGTTTGTGTACACTCTTTTTCAAACTGTTTACAATATGAACGATAAACGATTCGACTGAACGATCGACGTCGTTTTGTTAAATCGGCTGGACCAGGATCGTTTAATAAATTACTCGATTAGAGCCCTGATCAGACAACGAAAAATCAGCTGTACTTACAACAAAAGTGTTTCTTTTCACAAAAATATTTGCTATCTTCTTAACCTTGATCCTTTTTATAGAATTCAACGGACGGACTTCCTTTTTGGCAGTCTTATGTTCTAAATAATACATTTTGATCGGTGGGAGTGTTTCTTGTATCGGTAAACTATTCTTAATCAAAAAAAGAAATTTTATCTAATGGAGAACATTTTCTTCTGTTTATCTTTTGCAGGCGATAGTATTTTTGTTGGTCGGAATTCAACAGCTGACTAGTAACAAATTGGATAAAGATACATGTATCCAATTGGTCCTGTTAACTTTACTATATAAAAGTGAATATTTATCCGATATCTACACCATAAATGCGATTTGCCCTCATATGTTTGTTTGAATGTCAGTATTTCTCCTTGAACTACTTCATTTTTAAAACCGAATGGAAAACTCAGCTTAAAATTAGACGATTAAATTATGTACGTAAAAGGCTACAACGCACTTCAATTTGGATAAGGTTGTCCGAAATCTTGCCGAAAATATAATGCTTAAATAAGAAGAAGCTTTACGTACCTTATTAAAATTCCACATACACAATGTCCTCTTTTATTCTAAAAAAAATCTGTGTTCCAAAAATGGAAACACAAACGTCAGAGTGATTTCGTATGGCCTGAAACCGATTGCCTTATCGTTTTGCAGTAATTACACTTAAGGGGTGCGCATATAGCACCTTTGTATATTCCTTATCATAGATGATCAAGTAATAATCTTTAGTTCGATTCTGATTCATGGAAAAAAGTCCCCTTTATTGTATGATTACAAAGCAAGCCTGATTCACTAAACTTAATAATTCATCGAACCTCTTTTAATAAATTAAAGCTGATAAGATTACGACACATTATTGAACTGATTCCCTTTATATCTATACTCTTTTCAGAAATTATAGATCAACACCAAGACCAAAGACTGAAATTGTCGGTTTGACAAACCAACCTTCATTGCAAAAGCACAAATCTTATCACCCCAGCAGTGAATGGTAAGTTCAGCATCTAATTCATCTGTGCATTTAATTTATACGACATTTGCAGGCAGGAAGTAACTGAAGAAGCTATCCTTCGAGAGAAATGTGACAAAAGCATTTTGTTTCACGTGCAACCAATTTTGGATGAGCTTATCAAAACAGAAGAGACCTACGTGGAGAATCTTACTATTGGCATTAATAATTATGGTAATATATTCGCACGAAAAGATCTGCCACTGGGATTACGGGGCAAGAAATTTGTCCTACTTGGAAATGTGGAACAAATTGCCGAATTCCATCGAGATGAGTTCTTACCAATGTTGCTGAGAAATAAAGAAGATCTTAAGAGGCTGTTTGATGAGTTTTCAATGTTTATCGATGTAAGTTTAGATATTTAAGGGACACAACATTTTAATAATGGTTTTATGACATTTTAGGAAAACTGCTTATATGGATATGTTCTGTTTACAATGAACAAACAGCGATCGTTAAAGCTATGTGAAACATACAAGGACTATTTTAAGGTATGGATAAACGTTTTTGAATATGTTTCGCTTGAGTTCTTCGTAGAAAATAGCTTTCAAATTTAAGAAAATTTAGACAGACGGACAAAAATGGACTGTGGAGTAGGCGCGGGTGTACTTTCTGAGTCTATGAACATCTCAAAACCCTTAGGCTTCCGGATACGGCCAGTGTGTTTCAGGCGGAAATACTTGCCATCAGCGAGGCTTGCCAACAAATCTAACTACACTACATACAAATATAGTTCAAACGAGAAGAGTTGGCCTCGCTTGATCGGTTCAAGATTATCTACCCTTATTTGGGTTTCAGATTATAGCAACGTTAAGCCTACTGTCCACGTAGCTGCGCTTCATACGCACGCTTTCGGCATTTGCAGCTTATTGTATGCTTGCAATGACGCAGCTGAAAAAGAAGCTCTCAGTCCACTACCTATGCCCCAGTCCGGCACTAGCTAAAACCAGACAGCGATCTCTAGGAAAACCATTCTTCGACTCCCTTGAGGAGGTCTTAAAGAGTAGTATTAAAGAACTGATGTTCCCTTTTTTTTAAGCTTTCTGAATTCCACAGGCTGGATCTAAACCCCCCTTTCCGACAAACTTATCAAATGATATTGTGGTAAAAATAAACCGGCACATACTTGGGGTTTTCCTCAACCGCCACACCTACCTACCTACATATACATACCTAGACCTACTTAGCGGGCTATATAGTTCGGGGAGAAGTGAGGCCTTAACTAACAAGCCTCTCCAGTTACTCGGTCCTTAGCTAACTATGTACCTCTAGTTGCACACTCCAAGTTGATTGAGGTTCCCTTCTTCTTTTCCGCGTTTTCACTCCAGGATAGACTCTAACTATCATCCGCTTAATGTGTTCCAACTATCCTAGACCAGTCTTAGGTGTCCTTCCTTGCAGACGAAATATACTTGGTTTTGCTTTAGTTAACCGCTAAACCCATTTTTGCCTCTTCGGTGTCTATTCTAGTGACAGATCGCTGTATACTACCAATTGCACAGTATCATCATCTGAGTATGCAAATAATTGGACTGAATTTTCAAAGATCGTGCCTCGTGTGTTGGGCCTTTGAGTTTCGGTCAATTCGTTCAAGGTTGGTGTTAAAAAAGTCGAATGATAGCGCATCTCATTCTCCTCGCATTGAAGCCTCTTTGAAATAAAACTTCTTATGGCTCATTTGAGAGTTATTCCGAACTCTAATGAAACGAAAAAGCGACAGAAACGGAGTAGAGAACAAAAATAGACATAAAAGAGAGTTTCAGAACCTCTTGCATCGACTTATTTCATTTCTCACATTTACCTGATTATCAGGAACCCACCATAGTTCGGTTTTTTTCTTCATCTGAGTTTTTCTTATACGGTCTTGAAACAGTGTTTTCAAAAGACCGGTTGGGATTAAATGATGTATGAGCTGAGAGTATTTATAGCTTGACGGACCTTGAATATGGATTTGAAGTAAATTTGTAGTGAACACGGTGGACAGATTTTTGAATAGCGTGGAGCTATTGGTCCACAAACCTTTTTTTATTTTACAGAGTTCGCATTTACAAACCAAACAGGGCTCGCAGACCGCTAGGCTCCTTTCCAATTAATTTTATTTTATTTCTGCCTTCAAACGACCAGTCTTGAAAATTGCATTTTAGAACTTAAATAACTTTTAAATAAATACACAAGTTTTCCAAGAAACTTTAATTACATTGCCTCTTTCAATCTACAGCGGCTGCAGTCGGAAATCGATGACAAATTGGGCATCAATAGCTTTCTAGTGCAACCAATTCAAAGAATGGCAAGATACCCACTGCTGCTTCAACAGTTCATAACGGTAATGCTAATTTAAAACACAAATTCAATTTCCATCTAACGTGTAATCTTTTTACAGACTCTGTTCAAACATCGTGACTTCTTCTTCAAACCTGTCATAGAAGCGTGCTGCCGGCTGGAGAAAAAAATTCGCACCTTATTAACAATGACCAATGAATCTGAAGTCATTAACGACATCGTCGAGTGCAATGATGTAAGAGCCAATAGATGCAAATTGTGTTTATAACAAATCATAAATAAATTAACTTTGTCTTTGCAGTTCAATGTTTTCTATCAAGGGAAATTCCGTAAAGTTAGTGAATTCTATGTTTTCGATTACACTCTGAAACGTGGCTACCGGTCCAAAGTGTTCATCTTTGACAAATGCATGATATACACAGAAATCAAAGACAAACGATTGATATTCCGTGGATGTTATCCCTGCGAGAGAATCGGGATCATCGCCAAGCAAAAGTCGTTTACACTCTTCTATCAGAAGCGAAAAACCCAGGAATGTGATTTCAATGCAGATCAGGCTCAATGCGAACAGTGGTTGGAGTTAATCACCGAAATGATTAGTTCGTTTGCCACCGAGGAGCGTCGTAAGCTGAGAGAGAAGTATTCCAAGGAGAATGATCATGCGCACCGTCGGCCTCCAAGTCTGTCATTGTTCAGGAATTCAAATCGTTTCAGTTCCGATAGCGGTATTGGAAATATGTGGACCCTGCCCAAAGCTGTTGATGAAACTAAACCCGAAGATAATAGAACGACGTGGTATGCCATATCGTAGCAATGGGTAGATAGGATCTACTTTGATTAAATGTGATTATCACCTAGTGACAGTGTAATAATCTAATGAGCTATTATGTAAATGAAGATTATATGTAATATATGAAAGCTCTGTAGTTATAAAGGTGATGCCCAATTGAACATGAACATTAGTCACGGTATCTATTTATTGTTGATATTCTTTTAAGGCTAATAATGTTATGTTAAGAAAAGAAATGATGTTATGAGAATGGAAATTGCAGCGTGTTCCAAAAATAAATAAAAAAAAGAACATTTTGTAGTTCATGGTTTTCGTATCTCTTCCGTCTGCATTTGGATTTTTTTTTCAGATTTGGACTAAATTCATCTCAAGCTCATGACATTCGATTGGCATATTGGCGTTCTGTGATGACCTAGGGTCGCCGCTGGTTGTTTGAACATTTCAAGCGCAGATCCAAGTGTCAATTCCGGTTTTTCTTTTTCGATTGCTATTAGCGGTTTCCTATCCAAGGGTTGTTGCTGTTTTTGAACTGGTAAACTACAAAAAGCAATTCGACGCATAAAATCAGCCTTTTTGAACTCGTCGCACTTATAAAACAACATTTACTTATTTAAAGTGTATCGCTAAACAAGAATATTGCAACATTTGGGTACACCTGGGCGTATACGTAACGTAATTATTTATTTTATTCAGGAAACTAATGTGTGGGAAATTAGACCCGCCAATTCTTCAGAATAAATTTTGTACTGTGTTATGCTAGACTTGTGCTCGATGTGCTAAATTATTTTCGAAAGAATCTTATTTGGACAACGACCCTAAATTATCAGGGGCAATAAACATAGTAGATACGAGTAGATCAGAGATGTCGGATTTGATGTAGATAACCATTTCCTGCTGGGCCTAAGCCTGATCGTACGAATTCCATAGTAAGTCTTGGAATTGAAATTAGGGCCATGCTCTGTCTGGAGAAGTAGCTACTCGCTAGAGTATACCTCACGCATTTTGGTGTTTCTTGTACTATCTCTGCGAGTCTAATTTCGGGGACGAGGACAATAGGTAGACTGAATGTTTTACTACCTATGCTATAGCTGTCGATTGTGACATTCTGTTGCATTCGTGTGTGTCCCTTCTTCTTGACAGCATATACTTGGTTTTGCCCTCATTTATCTCTAGACCCATTTTACCAGTCTCCGTTAGAATACTGCGAACTCACAGACTTTTAAAAGAGTTTTCACTCGATGTAGACTTGAGAGTTTCTTGCAATCCTTTCCAGTATGATCTTGAGGATGTCACATGATGAATATAAATAATTCAAATATCAAATAGGTATCTACATATTTTTATTTATTTTTTTGTAAAAGAGCGTAAATGCACATTTCTCAAAATTGAGAGTTTCTTCTCTCGAATTAAACAAACTCAGTTTAGATTTGTTCATTTTACCCTCACCCCAAACTGTTTAAAATCTATTTAAATATTCTAAACCGCAACAAAATCCATTGTTGACACTAAAGATTAAACCCGTCAATAAAAAAAATCAAAATGTCAAAATTTATCTCCTCAATGTCTGTTCAATGTTCAATGCCTAAATCAAACAATCAACTTAAATCATAAAATTCAATTGTAAACACAATCTGCTTTGTGTCATAAATTAGGAATGCCTCAGTGGTCCGTCAATCAAAAAGTGGTTTGGCAGCGAATAGTTAAAAAAAATGTTCTCTTCGTCCGACCAATAAATCACGTGCTCATTCCTAAAAATAATGTCTTCAGAATAAACAGATCGCGTACTACGAGTACAACCAAAAGATACTTTTTCGAGCGATGCACTCTCACCCACTAAGTAAGCAACTTGCTGTTATACGTTTGTCACTGAAACTGCATGAGCTAGTTGCTCCCACTAATTATTCTTGATGTGATCTCTAAAACTGAAATTGTTGTCGCCATTTTCAATTGAGCGCAAGCCAATCTATATGCACGGATGTATCTGATTTTGAACATCATAAAGTGTTCAGTGTTGTTGATTAGTGTAGACAGTGCTTCTTCGAACACACAAACGTGTCATCCTTCTATTTCTGTTCGAAATAAAAATCCTCTCTGCCATCAAGCATCTTTTTCAAAAATTTAATGGGGATGCCAAAGCAGAAGATAAAAAATGACTCAAATGAAAACTTATTAAAAGAAAGAAAATATTCAAAACAAAAGCTCGGTATGTACGTACCGTACATTGAATTTTGTTAGATTCAATTGGAGGTCATCGTGTAGACTGTAGAGTGACATCATTGTGGAAGCAGCAAGTGTTGTTAGCGATAGCAAGCCGTAGACTGTCTGACACTGTCTCAAAAATTTCGATGTAAGTAATGTGGGCAATGACTGAATCTTTCGTCAGGGCGATCATCGATAGATCTGAAAAGTGATTTGTTTTTATTATCGTTTTCATTGTAGTTTTATCTGATGATATGCTAGGCGTTGGGTTAACATGGTTTTAATGGCATATTAGACAACAATTTTCGATGTTGCAAAGCTCGTTAATTGTACATGTGTTTCTGTAATTTTGTACTACAAAATGGAATAGTCAATAACCTTCAATTCAATTGTTGTAAGCAATATTGTAATAAAGTCATTAGTATTGGAATTGAAAGTCGCAAACTTCATACCTTATCAGTCCTAACAAAATAGCGATTGGTAAGAGCAATTCTTCGCTTAATTTCTGCTGAGATAATTATTATCAGATCTTATAGCAGAGCCAAGTTAGACACTAGACAGAGTCTGTTAATACCTCAAAGTAATGACTGTCGATTGTGGCATTCTGTCCGATTCGTTGACATTTTTGGTGTCCCCTTTTAGTGATAGCATAATGTAGGTACTTAGTTTTATCCTCGTTAACCTCTGCACCCATTCTAGCCACTTCTGTTTCTATACATATGTATAATTAGCGAAAATACCAGTGACAGCGAGCTGTGTTCTATCATTTATGTCAATGCTTTCGGCGTATGAAAGTATTTAGGCGGACTTTTCGAAAAATCATGCCTTGTATGTATGGCCTGTGAGTTTCCCCACAATTTTTCAAGTATGATATTGAAGAAGTTCCATGACAGTTCATTTCCTTGTATCTTTTTTTGACATTATAGGTTTCGGAGAGATTCTTTCCTACCTTATTGGATTAGCGAGTCTATATACAACCTGACGAGTTCGGCAGGGATATCAAAACTTTAAGTGCCACGAGAGCTAAGTCTTATGTACGCGGAATTAAGTCCGTCTGCCTTAGTGCACTTAGAGTGGCCTGTGCATTTACAACTATTTCAAACGATACCATACTCGTCGTATCGTCAATGCTACCTTTTTATTTACTCGCTGAAAAAATTAAAACGCTAAGAACCGAGCGAGTCCGAGATGGCCGGGTAGATGACGATAAAATAAGGTATGAAAGAAATTGCAGTATCGCAACTTGGCTACAACACGGGAACAAATTGTTAAAGTAAGATGGACTCATCGTATCATACCAGTGATGCATGGATTCATCGAATCCATCATGGCAAAACAAAATTCGATCTGACCCAGTTTTTGTCGTGTCATGGCTGTTACAGAGAAAATCTCTTTAAACGCGGGCGTGAGAACATCCCAAACTGTCCATATTGCGAAACAATTTCTGAAAATGCGGAACACGTGTTCTTCCATTACCCACGGTACGAAACCGAGAGGATTTCCTTACGGGATCAATTTGGGAAATGCTCCCATTACCGATAATAAAGACGGAAATTGTAAGCAATGTGACTAAAGGTGCTAATACACGGTATGTAGCACGCCACATATATATGTGGCTCTGACGTCACGAGAGAGTGCACAAAGAGAGCTTGTACACGGCAAGTAGCCGTTGGCTGACGTCAAAATTACGTCAGAGCCACTTATATATGTGGCGTGCTACATACCGTGTACTAGTACCCTAATACTCAGCGAGGCGTTTAGAGCGCCAACGTTAAGTGAAAAGCTGAAATAATAAAGTGATCTAATATATGGCTTTATACCGACCCCCGTAAAATAATGTCCTACGATGGTTCCGCGGAAAAAAATCTGTCTGTTTGGGAAGAGAGGTGGTTTAGCCGGTAAGAATCCAGCACTACCAATGAAAGTCGGTTCATTGGTGCTTCATGCAAGGTTTTACCCTTCCATCGTAAAAAAAAGATCACAACAAGTCATGACTTTTCTCTTTCTGTACTTTTTGGGATATATCCAGGTTCTGCCGTAGTATGAATTATGATCGATTATGGCAGGGTCTTGTAAGAGGTGCTAAAGAAGACTTGTACGTCTTTATTTTTCTCACATTTTTAGAGGGTCTCCCTTTTTGTATTTATTTATCAGAGATCAAAGTTAAGTCAAGAAGCCGTTCAACCCGAAGAAAATACTGGAGTGGTCGTGACAAACAATTCGCATGTTGAATAGAAGGATACGTGTTAAAATCTGAGGCAATACCATGAAATTCTTATGAAAAAGGCTCACTCTTCGTCTTTTTTTAAAAACAGCAAAGCAGATTGCTCCAAATACTCTTCCTTTATTTGTACCAGCCATCCTTTTTACTGGCGGATTGTCAGAGGCTACCATCGGAGGTTAGACTGCTTCGGTCACCCTTTGGCCTTAACCGAACACTAACCGCCACCTAGAGGAGCTGAATACATCAATCAACCTCGTCTCGACAATTCGAAGACCCCGCCATCGTCAGAGGTTCGACTGTTTTGGTCACCCCTCTTTTACCCAAAGACAAATCGCGACCTCTCTTTTGGGTACCAAGCACTGGGATGGAGTGCTTCAATCATGCTATTCTGCTCAGCACCAGTCTCTGTCCTGTGGACTGATTGCCAAAAGGAAATAAACGGGAGGCAGATAGCTACAGTTACCCCATGCTTTTTCCAACAGACAATCTCTCCATTGACTTTTGGTCAAGCAGCAAAGCGGACTGGTTCAATCACCCACTTCTGCAATGCACCAGTCTCCCTCCTTAGGGATGGTCTGTCAGAGGCAATAGGCAGGGGGCAGACTGTTACGATCACCATCCGCCCTTACCCGAAGAATTAGCCGCAACCATGAGATAAGATTTGACAACCTCAATCACCATCAAAACCTATTAACGAGGGTAAGACACTCAAATTCGCAAGTAGCAACCGAGTTCCCACTGTAATGTCCGGTACATAGTTTTTTTTTTCTGGCCACTTCCCCCTACTCCCACCACTCTTATGTGGTATCACAATGGACCAAAATGATGGTCTAAGTATGTTTAGCCCCCTTACCTAACCTAACCTACATAGGTAAGGAACGCCATCCAGCAGCTGAGATACATTCATACCTACTGAGGTTCTAAATTTAGTTCAACCTAAAATTATATTTTGCAGGCCTCTTTTAGACGAATGTGCATCTACTTCAGACCAGTTATTATTGTTATTTGTTATTTGTGTTTTGGCTTACTACAGTTAAGACTACACAACACCGAGTCTTAAATACTCCCACATCTTAAAATGCAAGCTATCTATGTACAATACCATTAAAGTAATTTTATCGTTATTTGTTTATTTGTGTTTATCTGCGCCAATTGTGGTCTCCTTATTTTTAGTGCAGCGCATATCTTTTGAGGAAACTCTCTATGCATCGTCCCACTTACATACAGTGACAACTTATATTCCACCATTCATCGATATCTAAAATTCATTTTCTACAATCTGAATGCGAACCCCAACTCGTCGTCGTCGTCATCGGGTATGAAAAAAGCCCCAAGAAAGAAGCATACAAAAAAAGCTCCTCTTACAACAACAAGTGTTTTTTGATAAAAATGTTAATAAATTTAACACAGTGAGAGCGTCAGGCTGTTAAGTCACTCGGTGGTGCTGCGCTAGTAGCTAAGCCAAGCGCCAACGAAAATGAACCTGTACGACAGTCGACAGTACGGAATGTGATCTCTTCGCGTTTTAACGCTCGGGTCGACGGATCGGTTTATTAATTTTTTTTTTACAAACAATTCAATACATTAATTTGCAACAACATTTCGTAATTATGTTCTTCGATCTTATCTACCTCTCGTGGTTCGACGTCGTCACTATCATTATATCTACTGTCACAGTGATTTTTGTGTCAATAGTCAATAAAGAACAACAACAACAAAAGCAGCAACAACAAAATGATCTTCTAGAGTACGTTAACGTTGTCGTTGTGATCTTTGTAAACATTTTCAGATTTTTCGTTTTGATTTTACCTACAGCAGTTTTTGTTTTTGCTTTTTGAATAATGTGATGTCAAATTTAATAAGCCCCAAATCGTGTCGCTGGATGTAGTTGTTTGCTATTTCATTGTTATCTGTGGCCAACAACGCAGCGAATTTTAGCCGCCGCCGATGTTGTTAATTCGAAAATCTAATAAATAAATAATATACTCCTCGCCGGGCTGTGTTGATGTCACACTCGCAATGAAATCGCACTCAATTAGCGATTAGATAAAAAATTTGTAAAAAAAATTATGTCGACTTGTGTGTGTTCGGAATACTAACAACGATCATTACTTTCCCTCGGTGTTTTTTTTTTTTTTTAGCAAATCATCACAGACGTCATTGTCATCAGCTAGTACTGCCACATTGCCACCCCCAAGTCCCACCGAATCAAACGGTCATGATGAATTGTAAGATATTCTCTCATAGAACCCTCTTCAGCTTTGCACATACAATATCCCTCTTGTTTGCATCAAAACTATAAAACCAACAATTTTTAGCCACGATGATGAGGATAGTCTGTCTTTGGACAATCTCTTTCCCTGCGATCAATCGGAGATCTATGCCTCGAAGAAGATCAGCTATATCATTGAAGAGCTCGTGCATACGGAAGCCAATTATGTTGACAACCTGAGAAGAGGTGTCAAGAACTATGGCGGAATATTTCATCGGAAGGATTTGCCTGAAACTTTACGGGGAAGGAGGGAAGATATATTGGGAAACGTTGAAGACATCCTGTCCTTACACGAGAAGCAGATACTGCCAATGATGCATCGAAGTCAAAGGGATTTGAAGCTGCTTTTTGACGAGTTTACAGGATTTTTCAATGTAAGTAATTTTTTCAGTGAATATAATATTCTAATCCGCATATTGTTATTTGAAATTGAAATTTATGTTTAAGGTTTTATTGTCTTTTAACGATCGTGACCGATTATAATAGATGATCTCATGTATCTTATCTGATTAGCGGTATAATGACCATTATAACCCGGCAAATGTATCGTTTTATGATAGACAGTTTGCTGGGCATAGAGTTCGCCATTAAATCTTCTTCTTCTTCTTATAGTTCCGTCAATACAAACGCGAAAAGCACTCGAAGAATTTGTATGTCAAAACGACCAGGAATATCTTCATCCGCTTTCGATAGTGTCTTCTGCATCGTATAGCACGACTGGGATGATGAGAGTGTTACAAAAAGTCTCGATAGTGTTTTTGACAAGAGCTTAAACTTATAGCGGTGCGAGGTAGATATAGTTTCTATCTACATCTAAGATATAGCTGACTAATATGATGTCTTGTTAGGTGTCCCCGCTTTTTGGTTTTGCCGTCTTTCACGGCTAAAACCACTTTTGTCATTTCTGGATAATATTTGCAAGCCCGCCAGTTATATACATTATTACTGAGTTCTGCAATGATGTCAATGTCACCCGCGTATATGAAAGTATTTATACAGATTTTGTGAAAAATCGTGCCTCTGTTGTTGGCTTGAGAGTTTGCGATAATGGGCCTTACCAATAATCATTTTTAACCGCCACCTTAATTTGTTCATCTATATTATGTCCAAAAAGAAACATGATAAAGCATCAACTTATTTTTTGACATCAAAAAATGTCTCGGTGAAATCGTGTTTGACCTTAAAGCAGAAATGCAAAACTAGACTTAGCTCTATATTATATCTAACAAGATAAACAGATTATGGATTTCGATCTGAACTTCTTGAGTGCTCTCCAGATTGGTGCAAGTTCTGTTCCTTAATTTAGAGCCGCCAGGATAGTCCCTTTCCTTCATCCATGTTTTGGTTTATTAAAAAAAATCATGAATTAAATATGTATAGACAATAAAGTAAAAACAACCTTGAATTCAAAACTTGTAAAAGAACTTAATTGCAGTGACCTATTTCAACAACTTACAAATTTGTATTTACAAGTATTTTTTTTAGAACATATTATCTATCTACAAATTCGGTTTCACCAAATTTAATGGCAAATTTGTAATTTTTCTACCGATTTTGTGGAAAAATACTTGTAAATAAAAATTTGTAAGTTGGTGCAATAGGTCCCAGGCAAGGTTATTTCCTCAAAAGTAGTGAACATAAACGAAGCTGCATCTTGTATAGCACAGTGGATCTAATTTGGTCTGAGTGATTTATTGGTAATGTACCACATAATTACCGGGTTGGTGATAAAATCTTCTTTTCCATAATCCCCTTTCCAAAATCCCCTGTGTTGAAATCCCTTACTCCAAAAGACCCTAAGAGAAAATCCCTCATTTTTAGATTTGGTATTATAAATTCTGTCGACGCGACACCTAAAAATGGTGTTAAAAAGTGAGATACGTATGAGGACATGCTACCCCCCGTGCAACCCCCCAGCTTGTGGTCACTGTAGGATTGGAGTAGGTGCAAGGTTGGGTATATGCAAAGTTTAGTTTGCTCCTGGGAGATTTTGGAAAAAGAAAAAAAAAAAAAAAAAAAAAACAGTAAAAGTGTTATCATTGGCCTGGCCGATGCTTTGATACCCTCCACTGTCTGTACAGTACACGCATGTGTCTAATATTGGTTTTGTATGGGAGATACCAGAACTACTTGACCGACATACACAATTTTTAATACCAACCTGACGATGGTAAAAAGAAGTCCTGGCTCCAATCGTTTGGACGCTATCGTGCTTTCAACATACAGACAGACAGACAGACGGACATGGCTAAATCGATTCAGAATGTGATCCTGATTCAGATTATATATACATATTATGTATGTACTTTATAGGGTCTCCGGTGAATCCTTCTTGGTGTTACAAATGTAATGACAAAGTGAATATACCTACCTTGCTATATAGGGTATAAAAAATGAGATATATTATTATGTCCAATAATATTGATTTTGGGAAAGGGGATAACCTTAACGTAGGGATCCCATAATTACTACCTAATCCAATCTAACCTAAACTAGTTCGAGAAGGTACAGGGCACAATTCCATTAAATTAATATTTTACTTTTTGATATAAGTTTTTATGAACTGCATCTGCTATGTGATCTCTGGGTCTAAATTGCATAATTGGAATTAAAATAAATTGTTTTCTTATTTAAGAACGGTTTTAATAAACTCATCCTTGATCCATTTAAGCTATAAATCATGTCTTTGCTTAATTAAATCCTTTCTTCTCGAAGAATATGGTCTTTGAAGAAAATGTTGTATAGGTACCTAGACCTACTAATTACTAATAGATGAACTAACGTTGTCACCAATTTTATTTTAGACTTAGCTTCCAATAGTGTGGAATAAGTAGGTAAGGTACTGTCTAGCAAAGTTTTTCCAGAAGTTAGAATATCAATTCTTTTTCATAATTATGTCGACAGTTGTTCAAGCCTAGCTTCTCACAACCATTCGTTTGTGTGAGTTTATATTTTTGAGACGAATGGAAGGGACCTACAATTTTATGCTGAGTCCGAATTAGTGTTTTTCCGGGGATCGAACCTGGGACCCCTCGCACAGTAGTCCAGCTAACCACTAACCACTAACCACTGAGCCATAGCCAGCATAATTTAATTTTCCCTCTTTTTAGATGAGTTTTTCTCCACTTTTCCCATTTTATCCAAGAAATTAAAAAAAAAAACAAAGATGGCAACTCTCGTAGAGCACCACATTATTGGAATCGAAATAATTTATGAATTATCGATCAAACGCCACCTGTTTCTATCAATATGAGTGTAGTATGTATGCATAATTTGACTCTCGTTATGGAATGCGAAATCCGACTGTGACATTGTGATTTGTGAACAGTCTCATTAACCGCATTGAACTTCAAAATTATTAGGAGTTTACGTATATTTCTGCGGGCGGATTCTATAGAACAGCGTGCGATGAATTCCGATCTCAGGGGTGGATTCTCCAACAAATTCTCAGAATTATTTTCAATTATAATGTCGAGACTGTGTGTAGTTATCGACGCGACTTTTTATTATTTTGTATGCGTGAGAATACATGCGGTCAAGCGGAACGTGCTTTTCTAAACAACAAAAACAGAAACAAACGAATTTAAATTGAACCTTGAAGGTGGGCAAGGGAAACTCTTATAAAAATCTTTGTGTTTGAGCTTGAGAGTTATAATAATTTACGATGCATTCAGATTAAGTGGTCTAAATAAAAATATTTATAAACAGGTTTAAATGAACATCTGGGCATTCAGCTGTTGATATTTGTGTCTGATGTTATTAAGACATTTCAAGTGATAACGACTATTATACAATATTGAGTCTCGGAGCTATTTCCAATTACTTACTTACATACATTTATATTGGGAGTTGACTGGGAATTTATGTGTCATTTTGTAATAGGTAAATACGAAACACATTAGGTATAGAACTACACCAATCGAGAATGAATTAACGAGTATCTATGTTAATGATCCTCTACCTTTCCTTCCTACATATACAAAGGAAATTAATTCGCATTTGTCTTCTAAATTGAATTAGATCAAACATCGCCACCAACCCGTTTCCTTCGTTTATAAAATAGTACTGAATTGAATATTAAAAAACAATCGTTACCTACTATAAAAATAAACGAATACCTAATAGACGAAACAGGCCCAATAGGGATTGTAGCGAGTAGCTCCATGTTACCGACTTATCTTCCCCTAGTTATATGTTAGTTAAGGTTATGACAGTTTTTCAAACCTGGACCTGACAAAAGAAGTATGTGATAACTACTATTGTGTTAGTAAGTAGATGTAAGTTAGATATATAAGGATTTAAATGTATTGGTTAAGCTTTGAAGTGGACTATGTAATTAACTAACAGAGATTAATAATAAAGCAGTGTTGGACAGAACTTGAAGAATACCACATGGCGACGAGTTACCATGTGTTATGATTCTCCCAGTATCAAGTATCAATAAACGGAGTTTCAATTTTTTTTGTTTTGGTGATGGTTAAAGTAGAGTTAAGTACCAAATAACTTCTAAGTTCAAAAAAAAAAAAAAAAAAAACAATGAATTAGGACCCAGATTTAAAAAAAAAAAAAAAAAAAAACAAAATAACTTCTAAGTTAGTAGTAAGTTTAGTTTAAAAAAAAAAAAAAAAAAAAAAAAAACAATGAATTAGGACCTAGATTTAAAAAAAAAAAAAAAAAAAAAAAGATTAGGAAGATGTGTTAGTAAGTAGATGTAAGTTAGATATAAGGATTTAAATGTATTGGTTAAGCTTTGAAGTGGGCTATGTAATGAACTAACAGAGATGCATAATAAAGTCATATGAGGAAGATGTGTTAGTAAGTAGATGTAAGTTAGATATATAAGGATTTAAATGTATTGGTTAAGCTTTGAAGTGGACTATGTAATTAACTAACAGAGATTAATAATAAAGCAGTGTTGGACAGAACTTGAAGAATACCACAACTATACAATAGTTGCATCAGAGCAGTGCACCAATTTGGATGAGACAGACTTAAGCAAGAATCTTATCCACGTGATAGTCGCTCTAGATCTGCCTTATAATCCGCTGAACACTATATGACAATTGATTATCATCTCGAATCTGGGACGGACATCTGCCAAAAGATCTGTCAGTAAAGGAACCTGTCAAGGTAGAGCGTCCTATCTCCCCCTCTCGGGAGCTTTGTGGTTAATAAGATATGAGAAAGTGGCAAGGTGATTGTTTCTACGGATTCCGTTGTTATTGCCATATTGGGAATGTTCTTTAATACCTTGAAAGAATGCCCTTAACAACTCTCGTAATAAGGTAATAAAAAGGGTAAATCGTTGTAGATTTCGCGTAAACCTTTACAAAACTAAACTAATCCTCTTCAGCAGAAATAATAAAATTCTACACATTGATATTGCATATACTCGTATTAGTGACACTAGTTCAATATTTTTTAATGAATAATTAACTATTAATAATTAACTAATAATAATTATTAGCATCCTTCTCTTGAATTATTAACGTAGGGATTAAAGGCGACTACAACCCCGTGTCACTCACTGATGACCAATACTTAAGTATGAAGTGGTAGTATAATGGAATAAAGCGATAAACCGCGATAAGCTAAGCAAAGTTAAAAAAAAAAAAAAACAGCTTTAATTTGCGTCAGCGAGATATTTATTATTTGGCTGCACTAGACATCCTGTTTTATCGGACACACATGGACACCTTTATTAGGCAAACGGCAGCTTCTGCCGCTTTTCGCGGTGAACTACCTATAGTATCTACATAAAGCAACTCCATTATTCTGAATGTATTCAGGATTATTGCAAGAAAGATTGACACCACCACATCCCAGCTGCAATTTGAGAAAAAATTCCCAGCCACCATTAGATTCTACCAAATAATTCTGAGATTCATTTTTGGATGATAAATCGATCCACTTTCTCACAGATCTATCAAAAGCTGTGGCTAAATCTTTGTCCCTCTTTCCATCTTCCCAATAACTGTATCGTGCACATATTGCAGAGCAGAAGTAATTGTGATAATGAAATACGTGTTATCTTGGCTGAAAAAAACCCTGATAACATCTAAAAATATCCGTATCTTCTCAGATAGCCAAGTTGCATTCAAGTTCTTGGAATCATTCTTTATACATTCTATGCATAGCAACTCTAGACTGTTGGTTATATTTTACGGAGATTTCGGATCAGTTCAAAATTCACCTTTGCTAAGTGCTGTGCCGGGACCTATAGAGATATTATAGGAAATTGTTAGGCTGATGAAGGTACCTTAGATATTCCGATTTGCTACTTGCAAAGTTGATTATTCGAATGAACAGAGCTTGGGTGGACATTTTGGCCAAACTACGAGTAGCTACGTATCGGGGGAATTCAAGGAGTTGTCACTGGTGCGTACTCGATCTTTTCTGTTTGCTCTACGGGCAGCTCGGATACTTTCTCTTCGAATTTAGCATTGTTGCTGATAGTCATTAAATGTTCTATAATGTGTCTATAGCTCAAGACTTCTTCCATGTGTCTGATGTAAATGATAAATCCACATTCAAATAAGCGCTATTCGATTCCTACTTTTTAACAGTCACCGCCATAATACCCGTCACAGTTTTCCATAAGTTTTTCCCCGACCTATCACATTGCACTTTCTGCACAGAAATTATTAATGCTTTGCAGCAGTCTCGAGCCTCCTGTAATTATTCGCCTGTACGCGGTCTTGAGTGCTCTTCGAATATTCATTGTGCAGATCCGGATATTGTTATTGTTATCCATATTCTGTTGCAGGGATGTCAATAGTAGCTCCATTATTCGAGACTCTTGGTTGCTTCATAATCAATGCGTTTTTTTTCCGCGCGTAACCCTCAACCTGGAGGCCACTCCCTTGTTTGACTCTAGTACAGCAGGGTATCAGAAACGTACCTCGGGAATGTGAGAACGCACACAATTGAGAAAGTTCCAAAGACTTGGATTAGGATTTCAAACAGCTTATTTAAAACTAATGAAACGCAAAGTGCCTTAAACATTGTGATTCATTGTATCTACTCGTAGATTCACATATTAAAATGTTTGCGGAAATAAATGTGATAATTCTGAAAATAATAAAAATTGCGGCAGATTTAGTCCCAAGAAATATGGAAATACATCAGCATGGTTATTTTCATTCAGAAATTGATTATGTCATTGTCATTTACAAAAGCCTTCAAAGATAAGAAGCATAGCAGCTATGCAATGGTGTAAGTAAAAAATAAATAAAAAGAGAATAGGATTTTTAGATTTGGTTACTCAATCTGGATTTCAAGCTTGAATAACGATTTGTTATGCTTTTGATAAAGCACCGAAAATAATTATCGTTATCGAATATTGTTCATTTTTGTTTTGTATAGTATCTACTTCGACAGACCTTAGCAAATTTAGCTTAGAATATTTTGAAAGTAAAGTCCAAGTGAGATTATGTGATTAGGTGAACAGGTGATTTATTTTATTCTTATTCTTGAGTTTTTTTTTACAGTGAGTGAGTAAAAGTACGCGAGTTCTTTGCGTGTAAAATTGGGAAAGTGTTGCGGTTGAGTGGAGATTTTTTTGTATATCTTTTTAAGCTACTTCTATGTCTCCTCTATTATATATATCTTAGACACCCTTGAAAGGTTTTAAATACCCTTATGGCCCTTTTTCCACAATTAAAGAACGATTAGATAAAAGAACATTTTAAGTAGTAGAGTGATTACCTTTGGGGAAAAGACCAGAATGTCAATCTGTCAAAAACGAATCTGATCCATTTCACTAGAAAAACTAACATACTGCCTAACCAACGTTGTTGCTCTTGGGCAACACTAAAGTGACACTGGAATACTTGCTTGTTATCTTTTAACTACAGACGATCCGAACTATTTCAAAAGGTTCACCAAACGACATACGACTATAGATAAAACTATCTACCAGACTTTGGGCTTAATGGAATGGCAGAAAACTTTTTTAAGAATTGTTTTTTTAGTTTTTGACTCCCTATTTTACCTTCGTATTGTACTTTCTGATCTAAGTTTGAATATAGTGTGCATGTGATCCGACAGAGATGCCTTACCGGACGCGTGGCAGTCTTGAACAATGTTTTATAAAAAAGGAATTGAGCGGGTAAGGTCTAAACCTTTCTCTTTTTTCCCTTTAAAACCTGAAATAGGAGAAAATCTTAAATCTTTTGCAACAAGCAGAGCTGCTCTTGGTTTAAAATTTCCTCTAAGATAAGCTCTCTTTTTTTACTGTTTAAAACAAATAACTCACCGTATGTTTCCAATGCTTCTGGATATTCCCTTCGGTATATCGTTGGTGCTGTACACTCAGAAAAGAGGTAATCATTTGCGATCCTGCTCAGTGTTTCGTTCTGAGCGGCACAAGCCTCTATAGCTTAACAATATTGAGGGAGGCCATTTATAGCCTACTTCTCGGCTCTATCTTCATGGAGAAGCTTTGGCCTAAAGCATTTTTGTTGGTTGCAAACTGTAACGACTCAGGCGGTGTTGTCGCATGTTGGCATACTCTTTTGCAGATGCGCTGGCGCTGGTTCTAAGCATGGTATTCTCGTGCACAGTTCCGATCGCCTCGCCTCTTGAGCCGTCGTTTGATGTCTTAAATGTTTTTCCATTAAGTCAAGAAAATTATATCGGCTAAATAGCCGTTGCCAGAATTGAGGACCATTTGGGCCCAATTTATGACATTTTCCATCACTCTTGCCAGAATTCAGGGGATAGGTACTCGCATTCTTGACGAATATTCTCTTTGAGGGTTTCAATAGTCTGAGGCTTGTTCATGTAGACTCATGACTTCAAAAAATTCCACAAAAATAATTCTGGAACGGTTAAAGCAGGCGATCTTGCCGGCCAGTGCAAATCGCCAAAACGAGAGATTAGGCGACCCGGAAATGCAGCCCTTAGAATTTCCGTTGTGGCTCGTGCAGTATGCGTTGTTGCTCCATCCTGTCGGAAATACATGTTCTCCAGTCCCATCCCAATTCATATATATATAATTGAGGAATGAGAAAGTCGTTGAGCATTACTCTGTAACGCTCGCTATCCACAGTAGTCGTTTGTACCGCCGCGTTTTCGAAAAAAAAAAAAAAAATAAGACCCGATGACGCCTCCAGAGTAAACAGCACAGCATGCAGTAAGTTTGAGTGCGTATAATGGCTCTTCGTGAGTTATACGCAGATTTTAACTGCACCGACAAGCGACTAATTTTGCAATTATTCCCCGTTTTTTAAGAGTCTGTACTACTATATGGCCCGCGTATGTGATAATAATCCATCCGGCTTTAAATGCCGTACCGCGGAAAAATGGTTTCATATCATCATCACGTAGTTTAACAATGATGTCCATATCATCTCTCTGGTACCTGAAGTTTGCCCGTTTCTAAGGGGAATAAGATCTAGATTTGCCGGTACGAAAAATTTTCAAAAATCTCTTCGCTAATATTTTTTATGATTTTTTGAAAATTGCTAAAAATTACTATTTTAGCCACTTTTTCCTCCTTTTCATACAAAATTTTTCTGAAATCATCCCATTCAAAAAATCATGGGAAGAGATTTTTGAAAATTTTTTTTGCAGTCACTACTATTAGAATTGTTTGAAGAAACTTTTTGCATCAAACCATTTTTTTTGGACCGAGGATAAAAGTCAAGAAAGTAGACTTTTACAAAAGTTCTAAATTTTCAATGGGTACTTAATGGGTTAAGGAAAGTTGTGTATCATTCCAACGAAATTTAAATGACCTTTCCATTGATGCCAAAATTTACATGAAGTAAGTTCAAATTATGAGCAGAATTAACTTTAGTTTTGTCAAAATACTTATGCCGACCACTGTATATAGATTGCTGTTGCGAACGTATCAATTTATCACTCTATAGCTTAACTTTACCTAGCAAATCACCATAATTTCCGAGGTCAATTACAGAATATTCGAAAAATGTGTTTCGCCTATGGGACACGTCCGCACGTAAGCAAATTTTTGTTGTTATGGTTGCATGACTATTGCAGCACGTTGTTGGAGCGATAAAAGAATTAACTGAATAAATTTGACATTACATAGAATATTAGCAGCAAGATCTTTCAGAAGTAAGATACATTTGGGAATAGAGAAAGACACGTCGAATACCAATCTCATCCTCGCATTCACAAATCGATTAGCATCGCCAACACGAAGACCAAGTCCTATTTATTGTTTAGAAAAATGTGATCAAATCTTTAGATAATTGTGCAATTGTTGATATTTTCTGGCATGTGCGAATATTTCACATCTGAGACGTAGTTTTAAAAATAATCACTCCATTCAACGGTCATAAAATTTGACTAGATCTTAAAATGAAGGATATTAATGATCTTGCCTATACGATCTCTTAAAACAATACACGCACGTTTATGTGGCAAACACTACCGCATTTTACTATGTCAAAAATATTGTAGATAGATAGATAGATACTCGTGTGTGTATTAAAATAAATTGGTCTTTCAAATCCATTAGCCATTCATCAGTATTATAACAATGATCTTATTTGAACACATAAAATTGAATCGCAGATATTCTCGGAACTCGGAGTCGGAGTCGGAACAATATAAAATAAAGATATTAATTGGTTCTATATTTAATTCCAAAAATTCATGGCACTCGTATTTCATTAGTGTCGTTATGCTTATGCGAATGTAACGCACGCCGGCCGTGACAAGATAAATTGTTATGCCGTCACGTCGTCGGTCGCTTCGCTATTAGGCATATAGATACATTTATTTTTGTTTTTTTTTAACGTCACTTTGCTGATAATATTTTGTTTATGACGAATGATCGTGTTTCACATTTTTTCAAATGAAATTTAATATTTTGTTTATTCTAAACACGGGCATATATATGTATGTACTTGTACATATATGAGAAATTATTTGAGCATAGTAATGTTGACCAGCATATCTCACCTAAGTTGCCGCACCTTACAGTCTTACACCAGTCAATGTTCGAGACCTGAAACTCAAATTTAAATGCGAAATACCCCCAAATGAGGGCGTTTTGTCTGTTCGTATTTAACATGGAGAAGGTTTTATTTTATTTTATTTCAGTTTATTTTTTTGTTTGCTTGATGCAATAATTAATGTACCTCGTGTGTGTGCCTATTGCGTATTTGTTTTGGAATTTCGATCACGTTTGCCCCACAATGATGTGGCATTTGAGAGATACAGTGATTGTGAGGCGAATGTTTTATTTTTTTGATGACCTAAGGAAGGCAGGCTTGGATTTGGATGAAACTCAAAGTTGTGGCATTGGTTGGGTTTTTTGCTTTTCGTGCTACTTGCGGCCATTGGATTGAGAAAAAAAGAAGAAGAATGAATTTGACAGGTAGTAGAAATCAAAATTCATGAGCATTAAGGAGTTTCTACCTCGAAACTCCCTGACATTTCATGGAATTTTGCGTATTTATGGGATTAAGCATAAATTATGATAAGATTCTCCACATGCATTCCTTTGAAATGACGCATACCTAAAAAAGGACACAATCTTACAATTTTGTTTGCACTCCAATCGAGGTGGACCATTTTGTTACGAACTGATTTAAAGCATACATTATAATTTTAACACTGTAGCTGTGGAGCGTTTCACAAATTCACAAATTAAATGGGGAAATATCGACGAGTCTGTAATTTATGTCTCAAATCGGTTGATTTCTTAAAAGCGAAAATTGCAACACAAAATTCAATATTCCTGCAGAAGTGGGAAACAATTTTAGTCTTTTATAACAATATTTGTGTTTTTTTATACTATAGGGTGATTCATTAAGAGGTTTTTTTTTTTAAATTACAAATAAAACCAAAGAAATGGAATTGGATGGTAGAATCTTTGTTATGGGCTGGAAGAACATTTACTTTTTTAAGATAATTTCATTCAAATGTTGACAGCGATTACGACGTAAATGGTCCAATCGGATGGTCCAATTTTGGATCACTCTTTCCAGCATTGATACGGGTATCTCGCGAATTACGCGAGTAATGTTGGCTTCCAAGTCTTGAATCGAAACTGGCTTATCGACGAAGACTTTTGACTTCACGTAACCTAACAGGAAAGAGCCCAGTAGTGTGATATCACATGATCTAGGCGGCCAGTTGACAGGTCTGGAACGCGAAACAAGCTGCTCAACGAAATGATTTTTTAATAAAGTCATTGTTTCGTGCGCTGTGTGTGCCGTAGCACCGTCTTACTGAAACCAAATGTCGCCGACATCAAGGGCTTCAATTTCAGGTAACAAAAAGTCATTTATCATGGACCGATGATTCCAGCAGCCCATTATGTGGTCCGAAATTGGACCATCCGAATGGACCATTTATGGCGTAGTCGCGGTCAACATTTGAATGAAATTGTCTTCAAAAAGTAAATGGTCCATAGATTCCATGTAGGAACCACCCTTTGGGAGAAAAGGGTGTTTTCTAAAACACCCCACTTATTTTTTGTGGGGAACCGAGAAGGACCGATCTTATGCCAACAATTCGGAAACGATTCAAGCACTTAAGGCCAATAGCATCCAAGCAATCCGTGAGCTACAGGCCGAAAATCATAAATCATAATACCTACATTGAAAAAATTTAATTTTGTTCATTTTATTGCATTTTTAAAAAGAAACTTGTATTTGGCCCACCCTGTATTTAAACAAAAGCTGGCGTCGTCATACTGATATCAGTAGATATTTCAAAAATTTCCACGATTTTTGTCATGTGTAATAGTATCTTCAGAGGTTTGTTTTTCAAATTGGCAACACTTTATTGATTGTCAACCAATTTCACAGCTGACAGCTGTTTTGCGCTAATTTTTGTTTGTCATAATCATATCACCACTAGTAGACTTACACACGCGGACTCATTTGAGGTGCTAGAAAAACTAGTGGAAAATAAGACTTTCAGACAGCGATTTATTCGACCGAACCGCGGTGCTTTGTATGCCCAAAGTCATATTTGAGCAGTAATGACATAAAGATTGCATTGCTCTAAAAAAAACTTCCTAGAGCTCATCATAAACTCTGTTTATCTTTAAAGTCGATTGCTGTTTATTTCAGTTCCGTACTGGGGGTCGAACCTGCCCCGTTCGTGTCTAAAGTAAACGCTTTAGAAATATACGATGTGGACACCGGCAAGCTTTATGAATTATGTACTTGCTTACATAGGTGGCGCTACGGTTCGGTATGGATATGGGCCTCAATCCGACTTGGAAATTGGTGATACTCTGCATATGTTGTTGCAAGCTGTAGTTGAAAGGTGTTTTCGCTTGGTAGTACAATTGACCGGTTTTAGAGTCTGTGTCAGACGGCACTTGGGGTCTCCCATTTCATTGAAAATTGTAGCTTAGCTGCCCTGTAGCCAATAGAGCTTTGGGAATCTAGCTATACATTTATGGAACCACCGCTTTGTTAAGATTGCAAAAGTTGTCTTGGGTAAAGTAAACAGAGCCATGTGGGTCAGTATAGGCCTAATGCATTTTAACGGACAACCGCAAGTAAGCTGCAATATAGGGGTCTGCAGACAGGGGTCTGGTTCTGGAGTCTTCGTGGAATGCGAGAACATTAGACTACACTACCCTTTAGGTAACCACGCGACTGTCTTCCAGGCGGAGATTTTCGCTATCCTTATGGCTATGCGCTATATTGTGACAAACAGGTGGAGGGCTAGAAGTATATGCGTTTGCAGTGACAGCCAGGCTGCACTAAAAGCGCTGCTTAACCCTCTCACCTCGTCCAAGCTAGTGCTCGAACTCCAGCTTGCTTTGAACTTGGTCGGTAGGCTAAACACGGTCAAACTTGTTTGGGTCCCAGGTCACACTGGTATTCAGGGAAATGAGATCGCTGATGGGCTTGCCAGGCTGGGTTCAGAAGAAGCTCTTTCAGGACCTGAACCCGCGCTGGGTCTGCCTGCATCTGTGGTTGGGTCATCCATCGATATTTGGGTTTCTCGCAAACACAAGCGTCGGTGTGCAGACAGGCCAAGCGACTGCTTCCGGACATCTGCAAAACGTCCGCGTCCTTTCTTCTGTCTCTCAGGAGAATCGACTGTAGACTGCTTGTGGGCGTCCTTTCGGGCCACCAAGCTTTCGCCAAACACTTAAATGTATTGGGCTTGAGCGACACCACCATCTGTCCTGCTTGTGGAGAGGACGATGATACGGCGGAACACTTCCTCTGTAGTTGTCCTGCCTTTGCTCGCATCAGGTGATGCAACATCAGGTGATGGTAACAACCTCCGACAAAAAAAAAAAGAAAAGAAAAAAAAAAGCTGCAATATCTACATGGTATTGCCTATCTCGGTATTACAGGTCCGATGCATACCTACCCAACAACAGCATTAGAAGCTATTATGGGCTATCACCTTTACATATATCTTCATTAGAAAGGTGGTAGCTAGATGCGCAATCAAGCTGCAGCTAGAATACTAGTTCCAACTAAACCAACCTGCAGACCATGTGGGACCCCTGAAAATACTTAGCTCAATCCAAAAAATGTACGTGTTCTATTCGATTCCTGACATTGTGGTTATAGGGGATACAATTCTGGGAAATTATTTGAGGTAGAAATACTGGTGTTCCGAGCCGACCCAGGAAGCAAAAAGTATGGTTTGGTATACCGACGGATCAAAAATGAAATCTGGAGGCGGTTCTGGTGTCTTTTGACCCAAAACCAAAGTATCGATACCTATGGGAATGTGTCCCACGGCTTTTCAGGCAGAAGATCATGCTATTGAGATCTGCGCCGTTTGAAACTCCCAAAAGAGAATTAAAAGCGCCAAAATAAAAATCTTTTCGGATAGTAACGCAGTCTTACAAGCTCTATCGCTCAATACAATGGATTCAAAATGAGTAAAGTACTGAAACAATGCCCTGTCACCCGTATCCAAATATAACAAAGTCATATACTTAGATCGGTACCTGGCCATCCGGTATTCCGGGTAACAAATCGGCGGACCCACCATGTAGGGCAGTGATCTGAATCCGCGTTCTATGGACCAGAATCTTTTCAATTGGGCTACTGAATTAAGGCTAGTTAACGATTGGGAAAAACAACTTCGTCCCGGGTTTAAGACAATCCAAAAGATTAATATAAGCCTTACTCCTACAAGAAAAAAATCTTAAAAAATTAAAAAAAACAATTTTTTTTCTCAATTAAATTTTTTACAATTCGAGAACAGTTACTCGCTGCTCAATAGATTATTTGGTTCAGATCTTTATATAAAATTTGTTCTAAAAAGATTATAAGTAAAACTTGTACCTAAAGTGACATTTGTTTTTTTTTTTTTTTTTTCAGAAAAACAGCTTCTACTGTTACGTTATTTTCACCATGAATAAAAAGACATCGATGCAACTTCGACAGGAACATCGAGAATATTTTTCAGTAAGTTAGTAGCAAATTATGTACAATATTATTTAATAGTTTTTTGTTTAAATAGGCACTCGAAACAGAACTTAAGGACAAACTAGGAATCGATAGTTTCCTAATGCAACCTATCCAAAGACTGACACGGTATCCATTGTTGCTGCAACAGTTCATATCGGTAAGTGTTGTAGATACTTCTTTCTAATTTGTATATAGTAGTCTATCAACGAACATTTCATATAGGAATTCTACAAAAACGGCATAAATTGCAAACCAGTACTGATGTCCTGTTGCAAGCTGGAAACACGAATGAGAAATCTACTCTCAGTAGTCAATCAGTCTGAAGAGATTAAGTCCATAGAAGATTTGAATGAGGTGAGCTCTTGCAACTACATATTTAACTCTATTGCCTAACTGATGTCATGTTATTTTCCAGTTGAACATTCTCGACCAAGGATTCTTTCGAAAATCGAATGAATTCGACGCGTATAATCACAAGTCTCGAAAGAAATATCGGTGCAAGGTGTTCCTGTTCGACAAGTGTCTTCTTTGTACCGAAGTTCGAAAAAAGCGCCTGTCCTATCGTTGCCATTATTCATGGGAATCCATTGAGGTTACCGCAAATAATTCCAAGTCATTGCTGGTGACACATAAAGTACAAAATCGTCCCGAATATGAATTCGCCGCAAGCGAAGCTCAAGTGATAAAACAATGGATGCGCTGTATACTCAGGATAACAGAGGTTATGAACGAAGAATTGGGGACGGGAAAAATGTCGCTGCCAATGGAAGTGGTGCTGGCTGTTGGCTTTGTGATATGGCTAATGTTTCGATTGTTGTAAGATTGGGAAGTGTTGCTATAACTATTTAGACCTAAGTAAAAAAGTTGATATAAGCCAGAACGGATTTGTTTTATTGAATCATAATGTACTGAAATTTTTTAGTAATCATGGAAAAAAATGCTTTATCCCACTAGGTCCTAGAAACACATTCCACAAAAATTGATACTCCTATTAATCAGGAAAATCGAGAACTCACAACTATGATTAAAACATTTCTCAAGGACCAAGAAATTGCTGTGGGCAGCTTCGATCATTCTCCAGATACAGATGCATTCAAATCACAGGAATGATGGGAAACCTACAATATTTACGTCGAATCGGAATAGTTATATAGGCAAGGTTAGGGCACCATATGCAATTTCAACCCAGAGGCCATTGAGGCTGATTGTAAATACCCTTTGATAGCACATGGTAGGACATTGAATATGAATTCAAAGGGCTGCAGCAGTGACACCGCCAAAAGTCTAAACCACTTCTGACGCTTAAAATTTCGGCAAAACAAGAAACAACACTAGAAGCGACTGCTGCCATTCAAATCCCATAAGATATCTGATAAAATTGATCAGAAGTCATTAAAATTCCTGACTACGTGATGACAGGATATATGATGGTTATAAGGTGTATGCGCATATACAACGTCCGTTGCGCTGCAAATGTCAAATATAATATTTTAGAAATACCCAGCTCCTTGCAATTTTCAACTGCACATCGATGCGGATCGTTAACTTTCCACAGGACACACCAATCTGAGCTGCAGGATGATAAATTGCATCTTTCGACTTACAGCAGCGACAAATCTAATTACATTCCATGTTTGCTATACTGATTCTGCTTGCATATTTCACATGAATTCCTGTGAGATTTCTTCAAAACTCATAACGATACAAAATCAGCAGACCGTTCTGCATGCTCAAAAAATAAAAAAAAAATATATATAATATAACTAAGCATCTTAATGTCCTTTTGATTTTCCGGTCAGTGAGCACATTGCATCGCCTCAGGGCCAAGTTAATGTTGACACACAGCGAGAGAATAATTTCTTGGAATTCTTTCGGAATATGTTGACAGTCCCCCGTGATGCAGCACGGCAGCGGCTATGTGGCACCCGTTTTGAATAGGATGTCTGGTATGTCTCCCAACCCTCCCCCACACATAGCGCACACAAGAGTGACATGCATTTCATATTAACACATCCTCTTTGACAGAATGGGGATGCTGTTGCTTTAGATAATTTAATCAAACATCCTGTGTCGTTGAAATGTTCTTTCTTTTATGAGGGACGCTAGACATAATAAGGCGTACATGCGATGCGACCGTTGGTTGGTGTTTTGAATTTGTTCCTGTTTGGCTTTGAGAAAAATCCCAAAGTCAATTACAAGGTATCCCTAACCAAATCTATTCCTTCGACGAAAATCCCTAGTGAGACAACAAGAAACATAACGTTGGGTCGTCTCTTCTTGAGGAGTTTTGTCTACCAAACATATACAACTACATACTCTGCGTTTCAGTCAAGGAGTCAGATTCAGATACGCTTCTTTGTAGCAAAAGTTTCTGGGTGCTATGACGCGCAATATTTTAATCTACACTTACTCGTGTTTATGTACTCTAATCCTGTGATGCGGATGTGGTAGGTACGCGGTGCCGCTTGTAGAAACGTGACTTCTCCTTAACTCCGAAGGGATGTTAGAAGATTAAAGTTATCCTGTCATCTGGGTGTGAACATGTTGCTTAATTTGTGTGGCGGAAAATATTTTGAATAGTGAAAACATTTTTGTGTATTTGTGCAACTACACCAACACAGTTTAAAATTTACAATAATATTCCATTAAATATGAAACAACTAATTATACCTAATTATAAAAATCTTAGATAAATCAGATATCATTCTTCAGATATAGTTAATCGCAGCAGCTGAATGTTGGAGGTTTAAATGTTGTCACGCATTCGAATAACTGCTTGTTAGTTGAGTCGTTCACAGACGGCATAAAATTGCAACTCCATTCCATTCACTCAATTTTAATTGTATAGTGTCTACATCTACATGTTATAAGAGTCGCGATTGAAGGATATCAGTGAGCACTCCATACCTCTTGAACTGGAGAGGACCTTGACTTCAGATTTGTTTACGTTTACCTACGTTGGAGCTCCAACACAGACGGCTGCAAACCTATCGAGTGCGCGCTTAAGTTCAGTCTTCAGTCGGGCCCAAGGATTACCAAGTCATCATCATCGATGAAATTACTTTTCCGTAGGTCTCTCAATTCGAACAGAACTCCCTCCTGACCTAGAACATTGAGCATTTCTTGTCCGATGTCATCATCCCCAAAATTGACTTCATCTACCGTGGGCCAATTTTTCGCTCTTCTCAATACGAATGATATGTCAAAATGTTAATGCCCTTTTCTGGATTGAGCAACTCAGAGAATTGATCACTTCCTTTTGTAGGATATCCTTCTTATTGGAAAGAATGCTGGAAGAATATACAATGACTGTTAAGTCCTTGTGATACCCGTTTCGATATTATTGGATATCTGAGGGAGGAGTGATGTAAAAAGTGCGCTGTGTCCTTTAGAAATTCCTCATCACGGATGCCTCATTAGAGGCGAACGAGGGCAAACAAATAAAATAAATGGTCCATCACCATCCGGAATGTCCAATTTTGGAATACTTTTTCCAACGTATCGACTGGTATCTCACCAATAACACGAGTTAGGTTATCTTCCAAGGCGGCAATAGTTGCTGGCTTATCCGTATAGACGAGAGACTTCACATATCCTCACAAAATATAGCGGCGTCAAATCGCACGATCTAGGTAGTCAATTCACAGGTCCAAAACGTGGCATGTTGCGCCGTCCTGTTCAAACCACATGTCGACCAAACCCAGCTCCATAAAATGGACGAATTTTGGTAATAAATTCAATAATTGGCAGATGTTGTTCGGGCGTAAGTCTGACTTTGACACGTGTCACGAATCACACGTGAACTGTCAAACAAATCAGGCTGAAAAACCAAACAGCAAAAAATCACCCTTTATTAGTGCTTACCAATTTTTTTATTACTTCGTCTGGTATAAGCTAGACTACTGATTGAATGTTAACCCCCCGAAAAGACACAAATCACACCTTGCGATTTTTTCGACGCTCCACCTCTTTTAATAGTCAGATAAGCTTGATCTGAAACAGCTTTTGAACCACATCTTGCTAATTAATGTGCTTTTAGAATGCCTGCAATACCTACCCGGGGACACAGTAGAGCATGTGCTGTGTTCCAGAAATCTTTAGTCGTTAAGGACTGTATTTGGTTTTATTTATGCTGCAATTATTGCGCGGTAATAATAACAATAATTTTTAGGTCCAGGCTAAATTTTACGAACTCACAATAGCCAAATTGCCAATACAAAATGATCTATTGTGACCGACAAAATATTTAGCTTGAAGTTTAGAAATGAGAATTGGTAATGCCCTTTGCTTTTACAGCTAACTGCGGCTGTCAATAAAAGAAGGTTTTACCTTCCAGTAGCGCCAATGCTCGTCATAGTCTTTGATCGTTTACAATGACAATTAGTCAGTCATTATGGCATTATGTCGTGAAGATTTAGAATTTAATTTAAAACAAAACTCGACTTCAGGAGTAAAAGATTATTTTGGTTGCTGCGAACCCTTTGTTAATGTTAAGTTTCCCAATTTAGTTCTAAAGCAGAACAAGTCTGATGGAATCGTCTCCAAGAGAGCGTGTGACAAACTGTAGCACCATACCTTTGTTTCAAAAAATTATCAGAATAAATATAAATTACTGTATCAATTTCATAGTCAAATTCAAGCGGAAGTACCACCAATAAATAAATTTCCTAATGATAACGGGGCGCAAGTAGACACTTTGCTTAATCATTAACATCGGTATCAGTTGAACTTAAAATTTTCTTCATTATCTATAGGTGCAATAGTATCTATAGCTTTGATATATTCCATATGATTAGATAAAAAAATATTGTTCGAAACCCCACTCTCAAGCTTTTACAGATTATTACTAGTACGAACAAAAGTTTTAAGGTAAAAACAACTAATTTAGTTTATTGTAAAACGAAATTCAAATCGGGGTGCAATGTTCGAAAATAAATAAATTTGTTGATACGAAATGTTATTGTGACTGTTGAGGATATCTAGGGTTAAAAAAATCAATTTCCATCAGTTATGGATGAAGAACCAACATTTTCTGCGATTCGTGCGCGTATGAGCATTTTGTCAAGAGATCTAGAAATCAACACTTTTAAAGCCCAACGGAATACCAGCTTACGTGCAAGTTCGTCAAAATCGCGTTGGAAGTCTGGCGAAAAATGTCCGGAAAAGGTAAGAATAGAATGTGACGAAATTGATGAGACTATTACTCGTATATCAAGAGATTCGATAAAGTCAATTGACGAGAAAACAGAGACATTGGATATACCGAAATCAATACAGGATAAAGGACGACCAGTAAAGCCCAGACCCCCGGTTCCACAAAAACCAAAGAAAAAATCACTTGCAGTTAATAGTACGAGGACGAGTAATTCACATGAGATTTCATTGCTTGCGACTTCGAAAAGTGAATCAGTGGTCATAGATAACAAGCCGATAAATGTATCGACGACTAGAAAAAGTACCCGAGAAGAAAATCTTACTTATGAACGGCAATCTTCATCAGTGAACAAGCTAAGATTAGAATTTGAGCAGCAAGCCAATCTTCAGAAGTCAGAAATCCAAGGAGGCATTAACCCCGGCCGACGCCAACGTGTCTCAGAATCACCGTCCGTTCAAACGTCGGGAACAACAAAAATCAACTTTGTCGACGACATCAAAACAGAGCCACAGGAAGGTGACAGTTCTGCATATAGTGTCAACAAAGGAGTTTCCCTTCTTGATAACTTAAAACAACAGGAGTTCGTTGACAATGAAAAACAAATACTAACAAAGGAAACACAATCAAACTATTATTCAACTACTACTGACGAAGCCACATACAAAGATGTCATTTACGAAAATATTGACCATCATCGGTCGGAGAAAGACATTCAAGCAAGTTGGCACGTTCCAACATCAAGATTTAGATATAATTACTCCGGAACAGCAAAGGCCATGTCCAACGCCTTTATACTAGAAGAGCAGTGCCAAGAGTATAACCAACAAGTGAGTGCCAACCAAAAGCGCGGTACTCTCCTTGCAAACCAATCAAGGCAAGTTTTTGTCGAAGAAGATCTCGATAATGAATTCGAGGATGAGTTTGACGATGAACTGCCGTCGCAGGAACCAATTTATAGCAATTACGAGTATGCTATAAATAGTAGCAGTGCTCTTCAGGATCTTCCACGGTATGTTTTGTTTCAGAGCAAATATGTGTTTTTTTTTTGTTTTATAACTCTTTGTTTGTGTTTTTTTTTCTTTGCAAATCATTTTCGGCAATTTCGTATTTCTGTATTTTTAATCGTTCGATTGTTATCGTTTTCCCTTCGTCGGGTATTATAGTCAACGCCAAATTATGACACATACTCCTAGGTACGGTAATCTTACTTTACAATGTTTAGAGATTATAGTACGTTACGTGTACTAGTTGAAAATGGAATGGGAGGGTGATAAGAGGGGTACTGGTATCTGACAGTTAAACAGTTGTATTGATTTATGCTATACGATTCGACATCATATCATAATACAAACACACAGACTTTTCCTCTGTTGAAAATGGAGAAAAAATAAAGATCGACAAATTTTGTAAGCAACAATTAAATGCATTACCTACGTTACGTTACGGTAACAATAACAACCTCTCTCCTCTCTGTTGTGCTTGTGGCTTGGTGCTCAACGCTCATTTGGGGCAAATTGCAATGCAATCGCTTGGAAAAATATCGGCAAGTTCACTTTCTGACGTGGGTAAGCAATGAAATGTCCGGCAGAGGGAGAGGAAAATCGGAAATTGACCGCCACCCTGGGTAACTGTACACTTTACAGTGAACATTTTCTCGGTCACTTGCGATAAAAAATCCAAAAATAGACCGATCTTCCCGATTTTTTTTTAAATTTTCGTTTTTACGGTGTAATTATGAAAAAAAAAATACAAAATTTTGAAAACAACATCATTTTTCACCTTTTTTACCTTTGAATCTTAAAAAAATTAAGTTTTTACAAATAATCCTCAGCAACTTTTTTGGTCGGTACTAAATCGACTTCTAAAAAAAAAAAAAAAAAAAAAACATCTAGCTAGGTAGGGTAGAGCGGGGCTAGTTGGGCCACTTTTCGTTTGAAGTCCTGTTATAACCAGATTATCCATACTATACCTTCAAGAGTGGTATCAAAAGATAGAATGGAGTTCGTACTTCTTAATGATTTTGAAAAGATCTGAAAATATTCATCCACAAGGGAATAACATTGTCCTAAATGCACTAAGTCCAAGTGGCCCAACTTACCCCACCAACGGGGCAAGTTGGGCCAGTGAGTGGGGTAAGTTGGACCACGGCTTGAAAAGTGGAAGAATGAGCTTCATAAAGGGCAAAAAATCCCGAATTTATAATAGTATCTTATTCAAAATATAACAAATAAATATAATTCAAAACAAAAAAATTCTTCATGACGTAAAACAGGTGGACACTGGTATAAGCCCACTTTCGACAAGTATGGCACTGTATCCCTCAACGGGCAGCTTTCTCAGTTTTTCGCTTGCACGTACGCATTCTAGAACAAATAATAACGGTCATACAGATAACACATGTATTTATTTATTTAACGGAGCAAGTTTTTCCCTAGGCCCAACATGCCCCACACCTAGTTTGATGAACATATTGGGTCACAAAACCAACGTATCTCATAACAAAACCTTACCTTAATGTATATCTTGCACCTTATCACCATTAAAATAATAAAAGAAAGACCGGCATTTTTTTTAGTTTTTCATGCTAAAACTGAAAATTTGATGTGCTTCGCCTCCTGCTGATATGATGCAGCTGAGACCGGTTCTGCACGTGTTGGGTATTGTGCAAGCATCATTTGTGTATGATCCTGTTCGTTTAGAACTTACTGGTTCTGAGTAATTCGCGTGGTCCAATTTGCCCCGTGGCCCAACTAGCCCCGCCCTACCCTACCTACATTAAAAAAAATTATGAAGATCGGTCTAATTTTGGATTTTTTATCGCCAAAAAATCTGGTGAACCGGTGTTGGCAGCCGCTTTAAGTGAAAATCTCCATCAGAGACCTTAAAATATTCCTTTTTCTTCAGTCTTCGTGGTGGCATTCCCATAGATTACCCACAATGGCTTTTCAAAAAATGCCATATGAAATGCTATCAACATTTCTGTAATGTAGTATAGAATTTTTTCAAATTTGAATTTTTTACAAATTAAATTTATAAATATTTTAAATATATATATAAAAAAATGATTTAGGAGAAAATTTGCATTCCATTCTTGAAATGTTCGTACCATTTCATATTGTATTTTTGGAATTTTGGGGACGTATTTAAGGTCAATCGGATAAAAAAGAAGAGATTTTTTCCAATGAGCAGTAAAGTAAAATCTAAACTTAAAATCTGTTCGAATATAGACATTTTCCCAAGGACCATCTTAGATGCGAAGAGATTATTTATTCCTCTGTCGGTTCTTTCGTCAATCTATATATATATATAAATGAATGGCTGTTCGTTAGTCTCACTAAAACTCGATAACGGCTGGACCGATTTGGCTAATTTTGGTCTTGAATTATTTGTGGAAGTCCAGAGAAGGTTTAAAAGGTGAGAAATTGGACAAAGGAGCGTGGCATCTCCCATTACATTCAAAATCTTATACCTATCTCGAAAACAACTGAATCGATTGAGTTCAAATTTGCATACAATCTTAGGTATCGGACCAGGAGTATACCTGTGAAGATTGGTCAAAATTGGACAAAGGAGCGTGGTACCTACCGTATAAAAAAATATACATTTTAAATCCTATTTCTGGACACCCATGGGAGCTAAAGTGGGTGGGATTGGAAAACGGGCCATGGCACCACCCTTACAATAAAGTTATTTAAATCACGATATCTGAACATTGCCTGATTGAAGCATTTTACAAAACCTGGCGGGACTGGACACAAGGGCGTGACACCTCTCATAACAAAACAAGTAAAAGTGTTATCATCGGCCTGGCCGATGCTTTGATACCCTCCACTGCATAAAATTCATGCCAAAATGCCATGTACTGTACAGGTACACGCATGTGTCTAATATTGGTTTTGTATTGGAGGTACCAGAACTACTTGACCGACATAGACAATTTTCAATAACAACCTGACGACGGTAAAAAGAAGTCCTCTCACAATATTTCATTCACCTAAGTCGATTCGCTTGGACGCTATCGTGTTTTCAACAGACATAGAGACACATAGGTCAAAAATATTGGCTTTGTATGGGAGGTAACAGAACTACTTGACCGACATAGTCCATTTTCAAAACCAACCTGACGACCATAAAAAGAATATCTTTCACAAAATTTCATTCGCCTAGGTCGATTCGTTTGGACTCTATCGTGTTTTCAACAGACAGACAGACGGACAGACAGACAGACAGACAGACGGACATGGCTAAATCGATTCAGAATATGATCCTGATTGAGGATATATATACTTTATAGGGCCTCCGGTGAATCCTTCTTGGCGTTACAAATGTAATGACAAAGTGAATATACCTTCCTGTGGAGGGTATAAAAATACATTTCAAACATTATTCTTCGACAGTCATGGAAAAAAAATGTCTAGACAATTCGTGGGCACACGCCCGAGGAAATATCGGTCGAAGCACACGGAGTACAGAATCAGTCTGGACACATCGGTTAAATAAAAATGAAATGAAAATGTAAGAGCAGGCAAAACAACGTTTGCCGGGTCCGCTAGTTTCCAATAAAATTTGGAGTCTAGATAAATATTTCAGCTCAGATGAGAGATCTTTTGTGGTGCCATTTAGCTTTGGTAGTACAAAGACAGGTATCTTTCTCCTCCTACTGCATAAGACGAGCTCAGATTTCTGAGGATTGTCTATAAACCCGTTTTCACCACATAGAGAGCTCTTTAAGAGTAGATTCCTCCTTGTGTCGTGGCCTTTGTTGTCATTTTTCTTATATAAGTGCCAATACCTGAGTTGATTTAACAGGCGATTAAACCTGTTTTCGATCCAGCTTATGACGGACCTATATACTGTGAAATCTTTCAGAACTCTTATTTGTACTTTATTCAAAGCTCCCTCGATATTGAGATAAGCTGTTCCTACCATAGTTTACTCTATCGCATCCAGAGAACGCTTAGTTTCAATGACCACACTGTGGAGTGCGTTTTCCACCGATTTCGGGCCTTGCATATACATACAGCCAATTGTTGAAAATAACTTCCTCTCCTGCTCTTCAGCAAGGGATCGAAGTTTCAATTTCTGTACAGTTTTTCCCGGTTGTATATGGTCTATGAGTCGTCAATCCTCTGAATATATGCAGGCCCAGGGACACAGAAAATTCCTTCATTAAGTCAATTCAATACAGTCAATTCAAAACAGCTCTGAACAGTATTGATGTCTTTAGTCAAAGGATCCGCTTTATGGTTGAATCTTTATCATTTTCCAGAGCAAATGGAAAGGAACCCATTTAAATTATTTTGCATACAAATATGTAAAAAAATAAATAGGTGGCGCAACAGGTAGCATTCGTTTGTGTGAGTTTCTATTTTTGGGACGAATGGAAGGGACCTACAATTTTATGCCGAGTCCGAACGGCTGAATTGAGAAGCTTTTTCAGGACTGTCATACTCTCGGATGTTTGTCAGACGTTCGCGAGAGGTGGCGCAGTAGAAAAAACCTTAAGATGTAATTTGTGTTTTTCCGGGGATCGAACCTGGGATACAATGACAAACAAATATCTATAATCCTTAATTGAATCTTCATATTTTGAGCATTTTATTTTAATCAATAAATCATTTTTTTTAGGTTACCATCGGAAAAACCACGCCAGAGGTCTTCGTATGCCGAAGCTTTTACAACAACCTTAATTCGTCCTAATTTAAAGTTGAGCATGTCCTTTAATCAGGTTGGCCAGGTGTATGTAAAATCGTAAACGTGTTCGTTAAGTAATTTATATAGTTATATAACATTTTCGAAGGAATCAATTTGACCAGAATAGGACCAAAAGCAATGAGCAACTAGACAATATTATGGAGGAACTAATCAAGACTGAAGAAAATTACGTGCAGATTCTTTTGAAGGGAATAAACGATTATATAACAAATATGTTCACAAGGAAAGATCTACCACGAAACCTACAGGGAAAGCAGTATCACCTGTTCGGAACTATTGAAGCTATTGCTGCGTTTCATAGGGATATTCTACTGCCAATGTTTCTGAGAAATCGAAATGATCCAAAAGCACTATTTGAGGAATTTTTGCTCCTTATCGAGGTATCTTTTTTGAGAATAAGGATTTTGATAAATACATTATTGAATTTTATTTGCATTTTAGAACCGTTATTTGTATAACTACGTTTTGTACACAATGAACAGGCGGAGATCTCAGGAGATTGTTAACAAGTTTTCACCATATTTTGCGGTATGTTATTGTTAATATCCAAAATGAATTCGATCAAATTCAACAAATTGCGCTCAGTAATTTGTTGTACATATTACTTAAGCAAGATGTGCACTAAAGTGGTGAGCATGTGGCGTGGTGACCAAGTGGCAGGTGGCAAAGGAGTGGTAAACATTTGGTGCGGCGGTATCGTCGTCAAGTCTTAAAATGTCGTCCTATTCCGAAATTCGTCTTCGTCTCGCATGATTTTAGTTTCCGGGTAAACAAAAATACACAGTTCAAATGGCAAAATCCACGTCGTCACCCACCACCCGCTTGTCACTAGAAAATTGAACTTGTTAAGATAAGTGGAAAGAGACCGGCATATTTACATATTTACATATTTAGTAAGATTATACATCTTATAGTTTGTGAAGGCTTTAAAAGATTTAGAGTTCAAAAGCAAATTTAACATTAGATAGATGAGGACAGACTACATGTAATTTAATTGGAAACTTACATAAGAGAATTTATAACAAAAACAATAACAATTATAATATTTGACAAACATCTAGATTTATATTTATGTATCACTGGCCAAGTGTTTGAAAAGGTGGGTTTTAAATGTGCTTGTGTTTGTGGTTCTCCTTAGTGTAATGGGTAATGAGATCCATAGAAGAGTGGCATGGACGAAGAATGAGCGCTCAGATTGCAAGCAATAGAATCTGGGACGAATCATGATGGCTGTTCTTTGTGAACTAGGAAAATTTAATCTGCTGTACAAATACTCAGGCTGTTGGGTCTGTATAACACCATAAAAGAGGATTAGCGTTCCGAACTTAATGAGGTTATCGAAGCTGATGCCCATTATTTGCAGAGAGTAACTTGATATGTGGTCGTAATACCGTTTATTAAAAACATATCTTGCTAAATTGTTATAGATGACGTTTAGTTTATGCCTAGTGCTATAGTCAACATAGCAGAATACTTCACAACTATATAGCAATATAGGTAATAAAAGGGACTTAACAAGTAGCATCTTAGTTTTGACCGGCAAAGAGTAGCGAACGGAGACCATTATATACTTTCCCAATAGTAGTTGCAACATGATCTGTCCAGGTAAGATTATCATTGAAAACTATACTAAGATTTCGAGACTTCGTGACGTATTCAATGGACGACTGTCCTAATTTAATCGGGGGAAATGTGGTAGTATCTAGAGGCTGCCTATAAATACAGAGTGTCTTAGACTTCGCTGGATTCAGTGATAAATTGTGTTTAAGGGCCCACTGTTGTATGATCTCTAGATCCTCGTTCATCAGTTCAACCGCATTACTAATCATATCCAGCGGGCAGCGCAAGTATAGTTGGACGTCGTCAGCAAACATATGGGCAGTATACAATGTTTAACAAGCTGTGGGAGTTCGTTCACATAAAGTGAAAATAATATGGGCCCTAGAATCGAACCCTGCGGAACTCCCGCGGGAACTCTAAGAAACGAAGACATTTGGCTTCCCACTGCCACACATTGCTGCCGGCCCGTGAGGTGTGAGTGCAAGAGTTTGACTGCCAGAGACGAAAATCTAAATTCATACCGCAACTTCTTACAAAGGAGGGAGTGGTCCACCGTGTCAAACGCTTTCGAGAAGTCCAACAACGTCAGGAACGTGGGACAGTTATTATCCAGGCCATTGCGGCAACGGCGTTTAAACAATCAAAGTCGGCAACAGCTACACTCTTTCCGTCTACGGTAGATTTCACCAACACCGACCCAAGGTACGTTTGCACGGAAAACAGCTGGCCTTTTTTCTTCATACGTACTGCATGCTGGAGAAGAGTCCGATTTCCTGGAGTCAGGCTTTCGTTGACAAACACATGATTGTTTGAATCAAATCCAATGTCGCGTAAAGAGATCGGTCGCTTAGTCTTTTTTCGGTAGCAAGCAAGTGCTTTAGCAATTTATTCCTCTCTCCCACGCAGGTGAACTGGAAAATTCCAGGCGGTTCGACATTGTTATTGCGGTGTTTGGTTCGGAAAACATTTTTGAGTGCTGGTGGAGATATCTCGATGGTATCGCAAAGTTTATTGTATATGATGTGCAAGTTTTCATCAGCAAGTTTTGGGATGCCGAAAACAACCGCGTCGGTTAAGAATTCTTTTTTTTTTTCAAGCATGTCGCAACGATTACGCAGTTCAGAAATCTCGCCGGTGAGAGCTTTGTTTATCTTGAGTTCCATTGCGTCGGTGCGTTGGGTCAAATCATTGATTGCGGATTTAGTGTAGTTGATGTTTTCGGTCAATTGTGTTTCGATGTGATGTACCTTGAGTAAAAATTCGTTAGCGAATTTTATTCAACTCTCCTTTGAAGGTTGAAATAATAGAGGCAGTGTTCCTCTTAAACTCTTCATGGAGAACCTCAAGGGAAAGACAAGTGTGTGTTGTGGCTGCTGGTGTGCATGAGGTAAGTGTTTGTTCGGTCGGGGTAGAAGGGTATTCTGGCGCTGGTGTTTGTGCAATTTGCTGGGAGGGGTTATTGTTGGAGACTCCCGCTATACCATCGGTGGTCTTGTTGGACTTGATGTGAGGCGAATTCGGTTTCGAGACAGTTGCGTGTTGCTGTTGCACTCGAGCTAGGTTTCCGCGGGTGTTGAGTGTTGACTGCAGACATCGTGTGGTGTTTGATATATATGTATGTATTAAAATGCAAGAACACAAAATGCAGTTTCAGTTTCTTCTTTTTGTGAGAATTTAGGATAATTATACAAATTCTTAACGATTCGAATAAACGTGTAACATGCAAAGTGAGCGACTCCCGCACAATTTATTTAGAAATATGTAATGTATAACACACGAGTTTTAATTGTTTTACCGGAGCAGAGAAAAAAATGCGTCTATTCACTCTCGAACATCGAGCTGTGTATCCGGCATCACGCAACCTGCAGACAACCACGTCGCCCCCACTTCGCTTTGATGCACGCGTCTTCATTTTGTTTAAATAGGCTTTAGCAATTCCACCTGCCACTTCGTCATTACTGCACCTGCACTACCACGTCACTGCCACACCACTTTAGTGCACGCCTTGCTTAAGATGTTTTGCACTGCAGCTGGTTACAGTGTAAGCCAAATATCTTGGGCTCATTTTTTCAAATTTCCTTTTTCATTGCTTCGAAACTGACCGCTACTAAAGCTATCCTTTTCGCACGTTAATTTGAATTTAGGAGGACCAACTTTCCTTTTGGTTATCCAATTTGTCGACATGGCTACATAGTTGAGAGAAAGAAGAAAAAGTCACAATAACAGTTGAAGCAACTTATTTAATACCTACCGTCCACCAGATCACGGCTTGTAAAGTATGTTTTTTGAATGCGTTTCAATGGGTCAATTCCATACTCCAGGGTACAATCAAAACAATTTGGCAATGGTGAGGCATTTCGCGACGCTTTTCCCAGCTTTATTAAGAGAGCCACAGTACCTAGAGGCTTAGCATTTCTAGCCAGATTTTATATAGAAGAAGTGTACGATTTTTGGATGTGACTATTGCAGTGGTATACCATTAGTTTATGTACTCTAAGACTGCATTATGGTCTGCTAGAAGTCTTTATTTGAAAATATTTGACCACCGTATAATTTTTCATTGCTCTCCTTTTATTATTTATTTATTATCTATTATTATTTATCTCTGACCTACGTAACAAATATTAAAAATTAATTTCTTTTTTTTACAGTATATGCAGGATGAACTCGGTGAAAAATTGGGAATCGGCAGCTTTTTACTTCAACCTGTCCAAAGGCTACCCAGATACGGACTGCTATTGAAGGAATTTTTGAAGGTATATAACATTATTTATTTATTCGGTCCCAATATTAGGAAATATTACTATTATCCCCAGTTTTACGGTGGATATTTAAACTACACTTTTAGTTTAAACTTTAGTTCAACAATTAATACGGTTTCACAGTTTCGTTTAAACCTTGACAGAGTTCATTTTGTAGTTTAAGTTAAACTACAGTATTCCGCCGCTTAAACCTCAGATCAGCCGATTGTCAAAAATACAAATATTTGACGCTGTTTTTCGTGTTCTTTGAAAGAAAAGACAAGGAACGATTTTGGAAATCTATATAAAAAAATAAGTTGTATTGTGTTTGTCGCCTATGTTCTCTGTAATGCGTGAACCGATTTTGATTCTGGAAGTTTTCCATGAAAGGTGACGTTAATACCATGGTTTGTAAATATATACGGTCTTTGTAGGTGTATTGGTTCATGAGTTATAGGGGCGTGGCACCTCCCATACAAAAAATGCATTCAAAATCTTTTATTTCGAAAACCACCGAATCGAATGAGTTGAAATTTACATACAACCTTAGGTATAGGCCCAGGAGTATGCCTGTGAAGATTGGTCAAAATTGGACAAAGGGGCGTGGCACCACCCCTACAAAAAATCATTAAAAAATCTTATATTTCGAAAGCCACCGAAAAGATTGAGTTCCAATTTACACACAATCTTAGGTATTGGTCCAGGAGTATTCCGGTGAAGATTGGTCAAAATTGGACAAAGGGGCGTGGCACCGTCAATACAAAACAGCTTATATCTCGAAAACCACCGAAATATTAGGTCTTGCCCAGTAGTATTCCTGTGAAGATTGGGAAAATTGGACAAAGGGGTGTGGCGCCTCACATACAAAAAAAATTTGAAATTGATTTAATTTTTTTATTTCGCACTACGAAGTGTGCAGGGGTTTCGCTAGTGTCGTATAAAAGCTATGTACTGTACAATACTGCCAAATGTGACCTACAATTTTATAACGAGTCCGAACAGCTGGATTAAGAAGCTTTTCCGTGACGGTTACGCTTTCGGATTCGGATATTTGTTATACTTCACGAGAGGTGGCGCAGTGGAAAAAAACCTTAAGATGTAATTTGTGCTTTTCCTGGAATCTTACTTTTCAGACTTTTATTTTATTGTTCTTTATCGAACCTCACTTATTCTCTCTCATACGTCCATTCAGCTGCAACGGGGATCGATGGGCGGAAAATTTCCGGTCTCTACCGAGTCCTCCTTTAGCTTCTATAACATTTTGCAAGTGTATGTACTTTTTGAAGCCTTTCTGAAGGAACTTCCTCCCAAAGCTTGCTTACTTTAAAAATAATTGTATCTTTTTTGGTTCAAGTCGAAAAAAAATCTTTCTTTTATGTGTACGTACAGTACAGTGTATAAATAAATAAATAAATAGGCGGCGCAACAGGCGGTAGACACCCAAGGCCTAGCTTCTCGCAACCATTCGTTTTGTGTGAGAGTCTATTTTTGGAACGAATGGAAGGGACCTACAATTTTATGCCGAGTCCGTACGGCTGAATTGAGAAGCTTTTTCAGGACAGTCATACTCTCGCATGTTTGTCAGACGTTCGCGAGAGGTGGCGCAGTAGAAAAAACCTTAAGATGTAATTTGTGTTTTTCCGGGGATCGAACCTGGGATCCCTCGCACAGTAGTCCAGCACACTAACCACTGCGCTACTGCGCCCACCGGTACAGTGTATACAACACACATATTTTCGATGACATTTTTATCTGGAGTATTGAGTATTTCTTTCTACTCCTAAGTCCTGCAAAAAATTGTGATCATTTGGCTTTTGTGATATTATGCGGCATTGTCCGCTGAAAATCAAACGACTCTCCGTTACCGGATGAGGCTGTTAATATATAGAAATGCCTAGTCGTTCGACTGGTTCATTGTTCTATCAATTGATAGTAAGACTACATGACCGCTTTACGATACGCATATGCTACGTCAGAAAATTACTGACCCACTCCGGCCCCACCATATAGCACGATATGCAAAACTGTAACACTTTTCTTATGCGTTTTCTTTGGAATTTGGACATATCTCCTTTATGAGAAACCGTCGCCCCTTAAGACTGGGTTCCAGAATATCGGTCCTAGAAACTCGGTCATTCTATACGATAATTTCTGACAATACATCCCGAAATGAGATTCAGCAAGACGCTAATGAATGGTTCGTTTACTAACCGGATATTGGGAATATTTCTTTATGTGAAAGAGAAAATGTCCTTAGATTTGTGCTTTCGTTGGACATGCGTCGGTCGGTCGTCTATCTGGAGATCTCGTTGGGGTATCAGCAAAACGAATCGACCTCCTCCACGCTTAATTTTTTACTGGAATACTGGTCACCAGGGAACGTCCACCTCCACTCATCGTTGCGAGGACGCTCGACTTGCTTTTGTCACTTTCAAATGAAGAATGCAAAGCGATGGCGCTGAATTGAGCTCAACTCAGAAACACTTCTCTCCCTCGATTTTACATAATTCAAATTAGTAAACATGAAAAAGGACTTCAGCAATTTTAATAATTAATTTACATAGGCAATGCTTACAAACATATATAAATATAGTAGTAACCTGAATTAAATACTGGTAAAAATGATCGAGTCGGCTTGTAAAAATTACTATTTTTATATTATTTCGAATAAATAAATATCAATTTATATTAATCCATTAGGTACAAGAATATTTTATTAGGTACATAGTATGTATATTATGTTTATCCACATCTAATGAATTTGCCTTCATTCCGATACAGACTCTCTTTACTGCTAACATTTCAAAAGAGCATTTGCAGTCATGTTGCGCTCTGGAGAATGGAATTCGAAAACTCTTGTATATAGCCGATGAAGCGGATAAAATTGTTGATATAGTTAATTGGGATGATGTGAGTAAAATCAATTAATGTGCAACTAGTGCAGTACATAATTCTATATTATAAATTTTAGTTAAACCTCTGCAACCCAAATAATGAGTTCCGTAAAGTTCTGGAGCTTTACATCTTCGATCTCGAACATCATCGCGGCTATTCTGGTAAAGTGTTTGTGTTCGAGAAATTCATGATATACACTGAGATAGTGAGTAATAAGGATTTGGTGTACCGCGGTTGCTATGATGCCTTGAAGAAAATTGATCTTATTCCAACGAAAAATTCATTTAGAATGTCCCAAAGAGGTGGCCAGGTTTTGGAATTCCGCCCAAACTCATCAGACAGCATTCAACATAGCTTAAAGTTTATCGAAACCATGATTGATTCTAATAATAAGGATGCAGTGACTTCAAACCACACTGATTGCAATATTCGGCAGAACTCAACACAAAGAAATTCGGGCCGTTCGAACCGCTCCGACAGTGGTTTGGGATGGGACAAAGACTATCTAATATAGAAACAAATTATGTATATGAAAAGTGCATTTGGTCGTTTGTTAATTATTTAAAACATTTTGTTTTATGTTCCGTAAATAAGAAGTGTCAATGAGATAAGTTGCTAGAAGCAGCACTAAAATGAACAGTGACATTAGATTACTGAAACAACTGTCATCGATATTATTTTCTTATTGCTAATAGTTAAGTCCATAATGTAAGCAATGTTTAGGCAATATAAATGTTTACTTTTTGTTGTTTTTTATGAAAAATTAAAAATTCATAATGAACGTTCTACTTAGTTGACGCAAAATATAGAAAATGAAAAATATATTTTATTTTATACACAATACATGAAAATATATTATTTTAATAAATTACTTTACCCTGTATATTTTATAACATTTTCTAGAACTTCCTAAATCAAGCTTTAAGCTTTTGTTGGGCTTAAAAATATCGGATATAGTTACGATGAAGAGAAAGGGACCTAGATGACGGCTTTGCGGAAGACAAGAGGTGGCCAAGAAAGGAGCCACGAATTCATGAACGTTGATCTGCCTCTTAGAAAGTCACTTTGGTCTTTGGATTAAAGATTTGCTCTGAATGCTTCGTACAAAATACCTTCTTATAGTTTGGATATATTTGAAAGTTAAGCTATGTTAAGCCTTGTTGTGTATCGTTCTTCTGCAAGAGCACTTTATATCTGAGGAAATTTTTAGTTTACTTAATCCAGTTAATTAAATTTGACTGAATGTTTTGTTTGTACGGTTCTTGTTTCGTCGGAAGCAAAATGAGCTGATTTTAATCTATCGATTGAGATGGAAACGTTTTTGTTTTTTATTTTGACTATGTACTGCTTGCGTAATTTCCGCTCGACTTTATAGGGTCCCTCGTATGATGGTGGCAGTCCCGGCCGAACTCTGCCAACTCTTATGAACACGAATTCGGAATCCTTTAGCGATTTCGGAACATTGACCTTCGATTGTGGCATTTGGCGTGAACTTACTGGAATTATTGACTGCATAGATGTTCTAAGTTTTTCTAAAAGATTTGCTGGATCACTTACTCCAACATCCGTATTCGGCGGGATAAAAAATTCGCCAGGCAAAATCGATACGCCTACCCCACCATAGCAGCGTCTTCCAAGCAGAGGTCCTGGCAGTGACAACAGCAGTCCGTGAGTCTGTGATAAGGGCAATACCACCTGGAGGTATTACCTTCTTTATCGACAGCCAGGCAGCAATAAAAGCCATAATTGCACCAGAAGTAAAATCGAAGTGCTGTCCAGGGTTATCAGATGTGGCGATTTATCGCCAAACGGGCGGTTTGAAATTTTATTTTGCGACACGAAAATCGGTTTGGCGACACACCCCAAAAAAGGCGATATTTTTAGATTTTGGCGATTTAAATTTTTTTAACCAATATTCTCATATTTTTTTATAATCTTCACTCAAACCTTACATCTGCGATGACTGTGACGAAATATTAAAATTTGTAACGAATGAAGACATTTAAAGCTTGGAAAGATATTGATTTAGGGTCGGATTTTGAAAGAATCGCGATAGAAAACAGTGGTAGCACAGAGCATGTGAATGAAGTTAAGGAGCAAGTTAACGATTTAATTCTTGTTTTACTAAGATCAATTCGAAAAAGATTGTCTGACTGCAACACAACTTTTGTTTCTTTGGGTTATTTTTCACTAGGCGTCTGTTTAAGCCAACTGCGACCCTGTTTTAAAAGTCTGCTTGTAAGCTTGATTCCACCCAAAATCTTACAACTTACTGAGGCTCAGTGGGAAAAATTAATTTCTGTCAATTGGTCAAATGAATTTTATCTAGAAAGAGTACCCGAAGAAAACGTTTTGAAGTTTTGGAACAATGTGTACAAAATGACAAATGCCTTAGGACAGATAGAGTTCCAGGAGCATTAAGCATTTGCATTAAGTTTTTTTTACGTAAAAATTACGAGTTCATTTGATTTGTATGGTTTTTGGATTTGGAGACTGTAAAATTTTGAAATTTGGCGTTTTATATTTTACGTTTGGCGATTCCGGTTTTTATAACCCGACAACCCTGGTGCTGTCACGAAGAGCTCAAGGCTCTTGGTACACAGCACAAGGTATTGCTCTGCTTGGTTCCGGGACATGAAGGCAATCCAGGCAATGAGAAAGCAGACGAATTGGGAAGACAAGGTTCGACAGCTGTTTCAGAACAAGCTGATCCCTCTGTGAACATCCCGACTTGCACACTCAATCAGGGAGAAAAGCCACAAGAGAGGCGAACGCTAGATGGGCCGCCTTAAATAATTGTAATACCACAAGAATATGCTATGGCCGTCTTTCAACGAAACCAAAACCGAGAGTATAATACGGAAGGATAGAAAGTTCCTCTCCACCCTCGTAGGTATTATAACTGGGCACAATACTCTGCGATACCATATGAAGAAAATGGGCTTAACGGAAGAAGAACTCTGTGGAGGCTGCGGTGATGAAGGAGCTCTTGAGGATACAACCTACTTCCTATGTCACTGCCCAGGTCTCCAACACAGCAGGTATAAATTCCTATACAGGGAGTCACTTCTTCAACGACCTAGACGAGCTTTCAAGCACATCAATAGACAAAACCATGAACTTCGTCAAATCAAAAAGATGATTTGTACAGGGTTATAATGGGTAAGGAACAACCTCTTTTCCCTACGGGCATCACATCACAAAGGGCCAGTATTGACCTGAGTGTGGCACGGAGAAATTCCCGCCAACCCATAAACCTAACCTCACCTAGATGTGAGAAAAACAGCAGAGGTCCTCACCTACCTACAGTTGAGAAGGATGTAGTGTAGCCAATTTTCATAAGTACTTTTACATTTATTTTACTTCAGCGAGAGGATTTTTTATGAACATAAATGCCCAAATTACAGCTTACTACTTCTAACATTTCAAACATTTTAATTTTATCAGCCCATTGGGAAACATTTATTATTTCTGTTTAACCTATTATAACAGTTCCTCTTATAAACTCGACTTCATGTTCATGCCTGCTAAAAGCTAAATTTGTGTTTAAAGAAATATGTCTTAAGTTTACCCAAACGCCCTGAAGTTATAACAAATCCTCATATACCAACATTATGAAACACAACTACATATTCGCAAACTCTATACTAACTATATCAATGCATTCAAAACTCATTTCATCACCGCCAGCATTATCTTTGGTTATTTCATGATATCTCATCTATTTACAACCCTCAAACAATTCAATACACCAGCTATGTCAACCGAACATTTGGATCCACTCCACCCCTTTGCGATTCCGTTGGACCTCGGGGGTAAAAATCATACGTGATTTCATCCCATTATCTAACAAGTGTTCCTTACTACAATTCAAGTGCAGAGCTAAAGGAATATACAGGAACTTCAACTTCGATACGATATTACTCTAGCGCTTCTCTGTCCCGCCTCGTTTATTCACGGACCAATCCATTATGTTTGTCCCCCGGCTTAAGGGACCGTGACAGGGTGGCTGTCAGCATTCGAAGCGGTGTTCATGAATTCCGCATGCGAATCAGTCAACAGATGAGATGGGTATGGGAAACATTTTTGTCGTTTTCGGGTTCTCTAAAAAGGAGGGTTCGAGTGGTGGAGGTATTGGGACATTTCTAGAATATTTTGTGTGTTTTCACTACAGCAAAAGTGGAAGAAAGCACTGTAGATATGGGGTGAAAATTGGAAAACGAATGACCCGGCTATAATTTTACTTCACTTTTGCTTCTGTATTGAAAAATTCTTTCTCCGTCACCTAAGGGGGGGGATTGGAGATGAATGTGTGAACATTGGAAACTCCTTAAGCTTTTTCCTTATTTGTTGTTTATAGTGTTTTTGTTTCGATAAATTGAATTTGTAAATAAATAGGAAGCGAGCAACTTGAAATATATAATATATACGTATCATTTAATTTGATAATCCAAGCATCCTGCCATACTGTGTATATTTTCAATTTTCATTTTATTTTATTTTCTTCATAACTTACAGCTAAAATACAATATTTATATCTGCAGAATATGTATAACGAAAATAATAGTAATCAATCCGTAACTTAAAAGTTAGTGTGGATTGACACATCTATTTAATTAGTATTACAAAATAATGTTGATGTGGGGGAAAACATCGGTTTTACAATATTATAGTTCTTGGATTTGAAAAGTTGGGTTCATAAAAGAAAAACAAATTCAAGGAAAACAAGAAAGAGAAATCGAAAATGATAATAATACAATCGATAGCTAACAAAGTTAAATTAATAATTTATTAATAAACTACATTCAATTAAGATATTACTTGTGCTGATGTTTTTTATAGCAGATTACTTCAAAGTAACGATTCAAGGACTTCATAATTTAAGGTGAATAACCAATCTTTAACCTTTTTTAAAAACGAATTTGAATGTATGAATGTTCGAACAGAGAGTGGTAACTTATTGAACATTGAAGGGGCCATAACAGTGTAAAAATGCGAAAAATGGGTTTTGTAAACAATTGGAACATTGACAAGATGCATTGTATTTATACGAAGACTATATAACTGTGTACTTCTACTAGGAATATTACCGCTTTGCTTATAAAATTCTTTTAGTACTTTAAAAACGTAAAGGTGCCTCATTGGTAAAATATGCAGGTCTCTAAATAAGGGCCAGCTCTGATTAAAACGATTTTTGTTACAAATGATCCTTATTAAATGTTTTTGAGCTATTAACAATGGTCTGAAAGAGCTAATATAAGAACCACCCCAACTTGATATACCATACTGCAACTTAGAGTGAGCAAGACCGTAATAAATTGTCGTTAAAACTTTTCTGGAACAATGTTGTTTGATGAGATACATTTTGCGCGTTACTAGCAACATGTACGATTTAATGCTTTGAATATGATCTTTCCAATTCAAGTTATGGTCAATTAATACTCCAAGGTATTTATAGTGTTGAACTGATTCAATTTTAAAACAATTTTTTGAACACGGAGAACTACGATTAAAATTACATTTTCCACAACTATGAACAGGGAAACAGAATTTTTTACAATCATGAGCATGAAAGCATAGATTAAAATCGTTCAAAACGTTATTTGATATTTTAAAGGACATGAGTTTTGTTTTCTCGCTAATTATCAGTTTATGTTCCGTAAACCATAGTCTTAAGGTTTCTAGATCTTCCGAGATCTTTGCAATACATTCGTATCCCGTATCAAACTGGTATGTAAAGGCTATATCATCTGCAAATGCAGTTGATGCTCCATTTAAACTCAGTTCAAAAAGTGAGTTAATATAAACTAAAAACAGCACAGGACCAAGAACTGAACCCTGTGGTACACCATTTTTTAAAACACGAGAGTCACTAAAACTGCCATTTACGTTAACTTTTTGTTTTCTATCTCTGAGATAAGATGCAAACCACTTGTGGATTACTCCTCTAAAACCAGCATTGAATAATGTTTTTAGGAGCAAGTCATGGTCAACCATGTCAAACGCTTTTGTCATGTCAACAAAAAGAGCCATGGTAGATTTGCTACAGTTAATACCTTCATACAACTGGCTACAAACTCTTAGGATAGCATCCTCGGTTGACATTCCTCTTCTGAAACCAAACTGATTACTACTAAAAAACTGAATTCTGTCTAAAAACGACAATATGCGTGATTTGATAAGTTTTTCAAAAATCTTCGAAAACGATGGTAGTAGGGAAATGGGTCTGTAGTTAGACATATTTTTCTTATTACCTTTTTTTAAAAAGTGGTATAACTTCAGCGACTTTTAGCTGTTGTGGGAAACAACTATTTTGAACACTTAGATTGAACAAGTAACATAAAACGTCCGCCACATAGAAGCACATTTTTTTCAACAATACACTCGATACACCATCACTAGTACAAGACTTTTTGTTTTTTAACGATAATATTGCATTGCAGACTTCACTTGAGGAAAACGGTTCGAAAGCAAAACTGTTTGATTGTGTGTTTTGTGTGGTTCTTAAAGAACAATTGCAGTCTGTTGAAATCTCTACAGATGGTTTTAGTTTTTCTGAAATTTCGGTAAAGTATTCATTGAGGTTATTTGAGATTTTGACTGAATCAGTGTAACTATTACCATCTATCTCCAAACTGTTAATACCTAATGGTTGTCTACTTTTTCCCAAAATGCTATCAACAACCTTCCATTCATCCCTTATATTACCTCTAGCTCGTTCAAAAGAGTCAGAGTAAAATTTGTTACGCGTGTCTTCAATATTTTTGTGCACGGATTTACACAGATTATCATAGTGTTTTTTGAGTTTTACGTTTTGTGGATGACTTCTGCATTTTTTCGCTAGATTGTTTTTTATTTTTATCTGCTGCAAAAGATTATAATTCATCCATGGCTTTAAAAATGTTTTTTTGCTCGAGTTATGAGGGGACAAAGTAGTACAATTTTTGATGTGATTGTTTAAAATTGCAAGAAAGAGATCGAATGCAATTGATGGGTCGGGTTCATTATAGACTAGTTCCCAGAATTCATATTTTAGACAATCATTTAGAAGAATATAGTCTGTGCAATATTTCTTTTTTAACGGTGTGTTGTCACTACTTACTGCATTGGTACCACAACACACATTAAGTGCAATCATACAATGATCTGTTAATTTAAGATCATATACAACACCATTAAACATATTCTTATTGTTTTTTTGAGTACGCATAAATATATGATCAATGCAAGTTTTAGTCGAATCAGTTATACGGGTAGGTTCATTAATAAAACTCTTTAGACCATTTGACGCCATAAGAAACAGATAATTCTCAGTATCTCTATCAGATTCATTTAAAATATCAATATTTATATCTCCAATTACTATTAAGTTCTTTTCTTTACAAGCACTCAGAGCATCGCTTAATTCACCAATGAAAATACCTTTACTAACTGCTTGCAATCTATAAACACTCAGCATCGCATAACTCTCATTCATGAAATCAAAAGACAATTTCATAACATCAGCACTAAGAAAATTAAGCTTCATACAATCGAGTACATAACCATTTTTCACATAAACTGATACACCTCCAGCTGAGTATGATTCATTACAATTACCAAAAGGTGTATAGCCGGGTATGTTATACAAATCTAATTCTTTCTCATAAAGCCATATCTCACTCAGAACAATAACAACAGGCAAATTCACTAATGACTTATATAATGACACTTATATGTATATACTATATATATTATGTATTGATTGGCTCAGTATTTAGTGTGCTTTGCTATTGAGCGAGAGGATCCAAGTTCACGTTCAACAAATATTTTTTAATTGATCTACCCTCCGTAAACGCTTGACAAACATGACGTGAGCATAACTGACATTGAAGAAAGCTCCTTAATTCAGATGCTTGGATAGGGAATAAAATTGTAGGTCTCTTCTCCTCGAAAAAAAAATATAACTAACACAACTGAGTAGGTGTGAGAAGATTCTAGTTCTAAGCATAAGCGCAGATGCTGGAAATTTTTGATATTCATCACAGGGCATTAGTAAAGGTGAATGAGTGGGTATATCCTTATGGTCGTTTGGAACGCGAAATTTTTCGACTTATTCTTGGTTCCGTTTGCATTTACGGGACTTGCAGAAGGGGATTTTATGAACTCGACATCGACCTGGTCTGAAAAGTGCGAATTAGTTGTCTAAAAAATCTAGGACATGTAGAGCGATTGAGCGCCTAGCTCTGACCCGAAGATTGTTCGACTACAAACATCGCAATAGAGGAAGACCTCTTTTTAAGTGGCGCACTTGGGAAGGGTACGTCAACCAACTTGGAGACCGTGATAACTGGAGAGAAGCATTGGCTGAACCATAAGTCCATTTCGAACTGCAGGGTCACCTAAGTAGGTTAAGAAATGGATCGATTCATCATCTAAGAATGCATTATCCCCCCAGAATGGTGGCTTGGAAGTTTATGTCAAACTGCCCCTATGTGGTAATGTGGTATATGTGTTTTGCAAGGGTCCTGTTTTCAGAATAGTATGGCTTGACTAATTCTTTACTAGTCGACTTTGTAGTTGTTTTAAATCTATAAGGCTGTCGATGAGCTTGAGATCAAATAGAATGTCTAAGTGCAGTGGAAGGAGTAGTCCGAGGAAGAAGCTGTTCATTTGGTTTTCTTAGCTTATCACCATTAATCGCTTTATCCGTACCTATATAGTTCAGCAGACATACAAATCCAAAACGAGTCGACCATCTCAATGGCTTGCTTAGAGCATATGGTAGCAGTTCTTTTATGCTATATATTAAGGTGGTTCCCTGAGACTGCAATATCAACGTTATCCGCATAAGCAATTTGCAACACTCCGCTTCCAGACGCATCAGCAGTTCTTTAACCCGCTAGTTGCAGAAAAGGGGATAGGACGGTACTTTGTGGGGGACCCTCTATAGACAGATCTTCTGGCACATGTTGGATATTTTTTCTCTTGCTTTACAAAACATTCACTCGGAAACTACATTCATTCGTAAAATAACACATAATAAATATTGATCCCAGTGTTACAAACCAAATGTCTGGTCACATGATTACGCTGTAAATTTCCTATTTTTATAGCATTTTGCTGGGGTCCCTTTGGTTTTGTTTTACAACCCTCATGTCATTAAGGAGTGAATCAATTCAATGTCCAGAGTCCAGCCCTATTTGTTGTGGCGATGACGTAAATTTTGGAAATTTATTATCACCGAGATATCGTTGGAAATTTTATGCACGTTTTTTTACGACAACATAATGGAATCTTGTGGATAAAGAAAACCCTGAAATTTTCATGTCCTTATTATTGGCTATTACATAAGAACATAGCTAGGGCTTTATTTATATTGAGCCTGAAATTCGAATATAATTTTTCACAATTTTAGTTCATCATTTCTTCATTCAATTTTGAGTTGCTTCCAATTCTTGAAGTTGGTGCACCTATACCTTTTATCAATCGTACTATCTTTTTCCAATTGATGATTCATCATGGGACAAATGTTGAATACATATAATTTAATAATGTTAATAGTGTTTTTATTGTCATCGAAAGAGATTACTGAAGTGTTTACGCGAAGAAGCCTTCTGTAATTCTGAGGGACTATAATCTCTAAGGGCCATATGCTGATACGACTCATAACGATTTAAGTTCTACTTAAATTCGTATAGATTACCTTAGATAACATAAGAGTTTATGTGGAACTTGAATCTATATATTGTGTCGTATCAGCAAACGGCCATAAAAAAAAGCTTCCGAAGACCGATTAACATTCTATCGTCTGTCTATATTGAATTGGACCTAGTCGTTGGACAATCGTCTAGGTTCTAAGAGTCTTATGGGGGCTGTTTCATAATGCAGTGTGAGAGCGATATTGAGTCAAGTGAAAATTGTCAAATAATTTCCATTAAAAAAAAAAAATGCATATCTACGTAGCAAAACACAATGGTGCGAGACTTGTCACCTCGGAATGCGAACGTTTTGGAAAATTGGAAAAACGATGACATTTACTCTCAAACGTCATTTTCATAGAAATGTGCTTGAGGTTGCCACTTAGGTTTTTTTAAGCAAACAGGGCTGCATTTTGATCGTCCTGCATCGCCCTGTACACACATTCTTTCTATTTGCTCATTTAATAAAATAATGGTATTTCTGAACGTTATTTTTGGTTAACTCTTCTTCTTTCTCTATGACAAATTGCAAGTTTTGGAAAAGAGTCGTTATATATTTTTTCCACTTTATTTTAGCATTCGCTGAAATTTAGGAAACATTTTTTCAATACTTTAATAGAACATGAATTTAGTTTGACCGTTTTTGCACGTGGACTCATATTTTTCGTTGATCGAATTTCGACTATTTAATTAAAAAAAAAAAATAATAATAATATGATTGATGAAAAAGCCTTAACCGAGGCGGAAAAGGGCCAAATCAAAGCTTAAAGTACGCTCGCCTATTTATTGCCAAATTAGCTAAGAAAATCGGGAGGAGCCGACACGTTATATCCATATTTTTAAGTAATAAGTCTATAACTACAGATAAAAACATGAAAAAACACGCAGTGTGCTTGCTAATGCGGAAATTGACTTATATAGCTATTATATAAAAAAAAGCGTCAAATTCTCACGAGTTTTTTTTTTTTTTTTTTCAAAAATCAGGAAATAATGTATTATTTCGAATGTTAAGCATATAAAAAGTGGGATCAGTGGCTCAGTGATTAGTGTGCTGACTACTGTGCGAGGGGTCTCAGGTTCGATCCCCGGAAAAACTCTAATTTCATCTTAGGGTTTTTTTCCACTGCAGGTCCATTCGTACCAAAAATAAAAACTCACACAAACGAATGGTTGTGATAAGCAAGGCCTAGGGTCTGTTGCGCCAACTATTTATTTTATTTTTAAGAAGAAGTCACACCTTAACCCGGTTCGAAGAGCGCAACGCCTCCGTGTTTGTCCCGCACATGTGACCTATACTTCGTAGTGGAAGCGTGTGGTCTTCTCAGACTAAAAAATTAATTTAATTTGAAAGGCCCGATGGCTATAGCGGGTTGGGTACGATTAATCGGTTTTAAAAAAACCAAAGAAATCGATCAACGAAATAAAAAAAATAAATAAATAGGTGGCGCAACCGGCGCGGCGGTAGGACACCCTAGGCCTAGCTTCTCGCAACCATTAGTTTGTGTGAGTTTCTATTTTTAGGACGAGTGGAAGGGACCTACAATTTTATGCCGAATCCGAACGGCTGAATTGAGAAGCTTTTTCAGGACAGTCATACTCCCGGATGTTTGTCAGACGATCGCGAGAGGTGGCGCAGTAGAAAAAACCTTAAGATGTAATTTGTGTTTTTCCGGGGATCGAACCTGGGATCCCTCGCACAGTAGTCCAGCACACTAACCACTGCGCTACTGCGCCCACCGATCAACGAAATACCGACAAAAAAAAATATCGATTAAGAAAAATCTCGACTGATAAAAATATCGACAGAGAATATGTAGATTTTTTAAAAAGTCGAAATAAAGACCAAAGTGAGATAGGTATGGGAGGCATGCTGCCCCTCTGCAACCCACCTGCTTGTGGTCACTGCAGGATTTGGAGTAGGTGCTAGGTTGGGTATATGCAAAGTTTATATTATATTGTTTGCTAAATTTTCTGGGTGAAGTTAAATTGAAGATGAACTTACAACAAGAAAGAAAGAAATTCGACAAATAATAAAGTCGACATTTTAAGTGTCGAGGTTTTAAACTTTCGATATTCTTAAAAAGTCGATGAAAACTTTTTCGAGATTTTAGCGAATGGAAAAATCGACATTATTAGTAGTCAACATTTCTTTTGTCGGCAATTGGTATGTATCCCGGCTACAACTACCATTTCCACAACATCCGCAAAGAAACTCATCATTTGGACCGGCTGCATAGCAGAGTTGAAGGTGTGATCGTGTGGGCGCCCGTTTCGTATTATGATGCCACCTGCAAATTAAAATTTTTGTCAACCACAATGAATGCATTGTAATAATGTGTCTATGATACAGGAAAAACCAGTAAGACAATTATCTTCGACTATGCCGAAGCTCAAATACCCGGTACTATATTATTGTAAAATAAAAAAAATATTTTAGTATTAAAAAATTATATATGTATTTGTATGGGAGGTATGGGTACTTTTTATTCGACCAAGCTCATTTTTTGTCAAAAATTTTTAAATATTATTAAAACAATATGTGCAAAGTTTAAACTTGCTATCTTTACTGTAGCTATTTAAATTTAATTTTTAACATAAAAAGCTATATAAATCTGATATTTTTGTATGGGAGGTAGTAGTAGTTTTCATCCGATCTTGCTCATCTTCGAACTTAGCCTCAGTTTAATCAATTAAACAAATATTGCTCCGAAAATATATGTGGTTTGAGTGTGTATCCATAGGAAATATGGATATTTTTGTGATTGGATCATTTGCTACAGCATATTTTATTAGGAAATAGCTGTATGGCAATTTATGCAATTTGTTGTTGCTAGTTTTTATAGTATTGACAATTACTTAAATGTGGTTGTTTTAATTGCATATGTAGGTACCAACTACAAAATGTTACTTCAATTAACCCTTTCGGTACATCTTTTTTGTTCTAAGGTTAAAAAAATATTTTATTTCTTTTTGTTGCTACTTAGACTCCTACTAAAAACATTGTGGCATTATTTTTGGTAAATATTGGTTCTAAAGTGGTTTTTGGAAACGTTGCTATATGGCATCAATTGTCTCAAGTGGTAGCAAAATAAATGACAAAATTAATAATTTTGTTTTAGTTTCTTATTTTTATATATTAGGTAATTTTTAAACAAAATTAAAAAGAAAAAAGTATAATTATTTTTTTTAATTAAAATGTATTGAAAAAATAAGGATTTTAGAAAATATTTAAAAAAATAAATATAAATTCATATATGTATAAAAATAAAAAACTAAAAAAAAAAATAATAAATTGTTGCATTGATACTCGGTTTTCTTTGTTTACTTCAAACATTACAAGTAGATACTACAAATTAAAAACTAAGCATATTCCAAGATAAACATGTATATTTATATAAAAAAATAATTAAAAAATAAAAAATATTAAAAAAAAAATTAAATATTCATAAATATCTAAGTAGGTAATTTTTTTTTAATTCAAACCAAATTAAAAATGATATTCAAGACTATTTATACATCAAACTACATTTATTTTTATACATATGTAGGTATAGCTATATATAATTTTATTTATAGAAATGATGCCTTAAAATTCACCTCTAGATAATATTGATGCCATATGGCAACACAGAAAAGGAAAATTGTGCCAAATTGAATAGACGGAACTTATATGTTTATTTTATTTTTTTAATTGTCCGCCTGATATTAGTCAATCAAATAAAATCGAAATTGATAATCTATTTGATAGTTATCAATGAAAAAAAGAAATAATAAAAATAGTCTTCCGACGAAAAAGTTCGAACTCTATTGCAGACCGATCTTTCACGAGAGCTAAAATCACAATGACGACAACTATCACCCAGTTTTTTTGCTTCTAATTATTAAGCAGATACTCTAAGAAGTTAATCAAAAAAAAAAAAAAAAGAATAGAAAAAATATACTCAGAGGGTGAGAATGGGTGTTATGAATATTCGTGTTGCCATATGGCATCAAAATACCGAAAGGGTTAAAAACTAGGGCTGGTGCGTTACCTAGGTAACATTCCTCCTTAGTTTTAAGCTAGTTTGTAAGTTAGTTAGGCGTATCGTAGGGGGTCTTTGGGAGGGGCCGGGCTCGCCAACATGAATGAGTGCTACCGAGACTTGACCGACGCTTATGGCCTCGCTCGGGTCCCGGCGGCGCGTGTGCACCATGTTGGTGACTGCCAGACGACCATCGACGCAATCGCGATGGTGACCAATCGAGAGATTGCTCATCACCCTGATTATAGGTAATTTAGGTTAAGTAGCTTAGGTAGTTTTAAGTAGTTTTAGGTAGTTTTAAGAACCACAACATAATAAAGCGTCCGAGTTTTGCAAGTTTCTCGGAAATTAAAAAACAATGCAATATATATAAAATAGATAGATTTAAGGCCGAAAGGCAATAGTTATAAGGATATAGTTAAGTTTAGAGTGCTCGTTAAGAGCCAGTAAGCTAGATTAAGATACATGTTAGTTTTAAATTAGATTTAGTCATTTTTGTCTAGTATGTAAGTTTAAATAAGCATTAAATAAAAATGAATTTAAAAGTAAAAGTAAGGGTTAAAAACTAAATTATGCAGTTTCCAAATTTTAATTTAGAATTGATTTTGGCAGCTGGCTTTATTATCACATTTGCTTTGACCCCTTTAAAATTCTCTTCTTTTATATTGTCCAAAGCTTTAATTTTTTACGTAGTCTTTTGTTTTTCACAATGAATTATACATACATATTTTAATTCAAAAAATTAATTTGTTTGATATTTTAATAATTCTCGGTTTGACGTTTAGTAAACTTTCAACACTGTTATATGTTATTCATCTAACGACTTTCGAATCATATTCTGCGCAAATATAGTGGCATATTAGCGATTTTGTAAATACGAAAATGTATTGAAAATTTGAAAAATTTCAATCGTATTTAAAAATATTTTCTGAATTTCGTATAATTTGCCCTAGTGAGACGTAGTATAGCATTTTATTGAGTGCTGTACTATATAGAACATTCACTGATCATCTTTCCGAAAAATATTTACAAAGTAAAAGTACGACTCAAAAAAATTAAACGAACAAACCCACAAGAAGTGCAATAAAAAAAGCAATAAAAGTGCAGCCCTGTTCTGTAAAAAAATCTAAATCTAAAAATCGAATTGGTATGCCTTGTATTTTCAGTGATCCTTCTATTCGCTGTCGGAAAAAATTGACGTAGAAGTCATTTCTCGCCTGCATTGTGAGACAGGCATAAGCTCCCTTCCCTTTGTCCCAAAAAAAATCTTTGTGACGTTAACAAGTCATTCGAATGGCCTAGCTATTTCGATGACCGTCTAATTAGAGATTAAATAAGAAAGCTATTGGGATCACATGGAGAAACAAATGCTGCAGCAACACTTGCAAATAGAAATGAAAGAAGTTATTCAATACAACAAATGAACATGCAGAAATTGTCAAGAACTGATGGGTGGGCGGTGTCACAGTCGTACACCGTTTATGAGTTCCAATTTGTGATAAAGAGCTTACCAATCATATGAACATGTGCAAATAGCTCAATTAAGATTGATTTGTTTAAAAAAAAAAACATATTGTTCTCGGGACAACAAAAATCAAATCAGAACTTATGTACTCTTGTATACTCTGCCAAAAGTGGATGTAGACTACTGTCAAAGGGGGGATGGCAATGACAAACTCATTCTTCTTCTTTTAATAGCTTTCCGGACAACTTCAGAAACGTCGTCATCATCATTCGCATCTGATTCCGAATTCAACTCACAATCAGCAAATAATGGAACGTAAGATCAAAAGTCCTAAACGGTATCATTAGCCAGCAGGAATTTTTCATCGTCTTCACACATTTGCTGCATTCCAAGGGTACACGTAAACGTATACTATAATGCTGAAGGACTCTCCAAGTCCTGCATACATAGACAGATGCCATCATCGATTGGCGTGTTCTATTAAATCGAAATCGAAAAGAATCTGATTAAAAGTTGTTGTACTGCCTCGGTACGTGCCATACGGACCAAACGAACACCATATCGGTACCCACCCGTACAAGGGTCAGTTAAACTCATGACTAAAATGAACCATACACAAGGAATTGGTTAGACATTACAGTAATGACATTCTCACGGGATATTGTATGCGATAGAATCAAAACTACGAAATCCCGATTCATGAATACATATCGAATTCGTGCGAAAATTCACACCCGTCGACGATCTCACATTCGCCCACCAGCCACACATAAATTTTGAATTCAATTCGAAAAACAATTTACTTAATTCCCCGAACAGCTAAGAATGGCTCACAGGATTCTCCGATGCGTTCGCTGGTTAAATGAGAATTTCACTTCGCAGTCGAAAATTACACGCACACGTTTTTCAGCAGCTCAATGAGGGATGGGTGAACCATGATACTTATACTCGTATACTCTACTCACCCGTTGCGTTGTCGGTCCGGATCCATGGACCGGAATTTATTTTATCACTTTCAAATGCAAATCACTATCAGTGTGACTGCTATGTAGAGAGTTTGGCAGTGCTGTGCTTTCGTCCTCAAGGATTTGAGAATGCCCCGCTGCTGGTCCTCTGTGTGCGAGATGGGCTGCACTGTTGTCATCCTAAGCACGATTCGATGGTGTCGTCACCTCAATGCAAATAAATCTCAATCTCATTATTTTGCTCTTTGGTGGTGTAACCAAAGTGTGGCGCAATAGCGCTAGAATATTGTTTGCCATTATGGTGTTCGGTTACACGGTGGCGTACATAGGGGTTGCACCATGTCCTTGTCATTGTGTATGGGGATTCTTATTTGAATTCTCTAATCAAATCATCAAAGTTGGTGGTAATTTGCAAAGTAACTACGTGGCTGGGAATATTGTTCAAGATTATTGCAACACTGTGATTGGTTTTCCTAGAGGTGCTAGATATAAGATTGTAAAGTGGATGAGGAACACAAGATAACATGTTGTTTCATTGTTATTTCTGTAGACTTCCAGCTATGTCAAGTCAAGTCGCTTGGTAATGATACATCAATTGTCATATGAAAATAGCGTTGCCATCTGTCCGGGTTTTCTCGTAAATGTACTCTTTTCCACCGACACATGAAACGTCCGATATAGTTTTAGAAGAGAAGAGAAGAGGAAATTTGAAATTAACAGAGCTTGAAATTGTCAATTTTATTCCCGCTTATTGGTAGTGATTTTGATTCGTAGCTTGTTTCTTCTGAATTCTAAAACATGTAATAGTACCATCCTTGGTAATCCCCAAAAGATGGGTTCGAAAACACTGAATAAAATAATTATTGGTGTTGTATGTCCTGTCCTCGTCAACCCCTCTGTACCTACTCAATATCTAATGCTCTTACCTATTCAAGTCAATGTAATCAATTTAAAAATAATATAAAAATTTGCTGAATTGCTCGAAAATGAATAAAGGTAACCCAGGCACTTTTATACCATTCAAAAAGAGTTCTCTTCACCCGACAGTAGAACGACTTTTGTTTATATTTGAAACCATACAATAATATTTTGAAGACGTCAAAAATCCGTCGAAAATATTTATACAATTTTCTTTTTTTTGGGTGCAATGAGAAAAATGTTTTCCAATAGCTAATCCGTGAACGTCAAGTTTCAATTTTCATTTTTCTGATGAGTATGTACTCAAAATGAGTATGAACCCAAAATAGCACTAGGTTTCCAAGGCTAAGGATCCACACAGCAACATGGCGCTCTCCAGACGGTCGAACCGCCAACTAAATCGACCTCAAACGCCAACAATCAGTGGTGCCAGTATCGCGACATCATCAAGGAGGTAGCCGAAACCACTGTGGGCTATCAGTCACCCCAGAGAAAGAGCCCCTGGTATGATGATTAAAAAAGCGCTGCAGCCCAAGACAAGGGCAGCGAGAGAAGAGTACCGAGCCAGGAGAAGTGAGGAAAAGAAGTGAGTAGAAAGAAGAGGGATTATGTAGCTTCCCAGCTCAAGGAGATCGAAGAGTCGTGCGATCGTAATAACATCCGGAGGTTTTATAAAAAAGCCAAGTAACTGGCTGCTGGCTACAAAACGGGAACGCAGGCTCTTCGAGACAGCGTAGGAAACATAGACACCGAAGCGCAGGGAATAGTATAAATGTATTTAAGCAACATCTCCAGCAAGAACTTCGAGGCATATCCCTGCTTAATGTCGTATACAAGATACTATCCAACGTACTGTGTGAACGTCTTAAACCGTTCTGCAACACACTAATCGGCAGATCGACTATAGACCAAATTTTCACACTGAGGCAAATTCTGGAAAAGACCAAAGAATTTAAAGTCGAAACTCACCACATATTCATCGACTTCAAAGCTGCGTATGATAGCATAATGTACATTGTCAGGAGATCGTAGATCATTTACAACATAAGCTTTTTGTTCGTTTGTAAAATTTCCAAAATGCGGGAAATTTTCATTTTCTTTATCTCTTGCCACTTTGTTGGAAAAAATGGAGCAACTAAGTATCTGACTAAAATCAGTTTTAGTTTTTTTGTTAAATTACAAAAAGGACCTTATTAAATGTGATTAAAAGTGTGAAATTAAGGAAATTTTCGTTTTTTAAAATTTGAGTTCAGTGAACTTCTCTTTTCAACACTTTCATATGTGTCAGAAAATCAACTAAGAATAATTATTTAGCGCGATTGACACACGGCTTTAAATCATGAAGAGTATACCTACCGTATATGTAAATGTATCCTTTTGTAATAAATAATACGAGCATTTTGGTCCTAGTTTTGTACACTTTTTTAGATCCGAATTTGTCCGGGAATTTCATGCGCTATATGTAATTACTTTCTTCAATTGATTTTTGGCCACCCTAATGAAAATAAACTTCTAAAGTCTTAAATCAGTACCACATACGTTTTTTCAGAATTGTAGAAAGTCCCCTAAGAAGTGTTATGGCAATATTGCAGCCAAATCCGATAAACGACATAATTCGTTCCCTCTTAAAGGTGCAAAACTTTGAATTTCCTGTTGAATTATTTTCTATTGGATTGGGGACACGATCCCGAAAACCAAAATCCCGAAAATCCAAAATCCCGCAAATCCAAAATCCCGAAAACCCAAAATCCCGAAAATCCAAAATCCTGAAAAACCAAAATCCCGAAAAACCAAAATCCCGAAAACCCACAATCCCGAAAAGCCAAAATCCTGAAAAAAGAATCCCGAAAACGAGATCCCGAAAAATTATATAAAATGAAAAATTTGCGCAAATTTTTCATTTTATATAATTTTTCGGGATCTCGTTTTCGAGATTCTTTATTTTGTTTTGAATGTAAAATAGACAAGTGTTTGTCCATTCCATTTACCGTAATAATGTTTTGTAATGTTGCGCTGCAATTCGCAATGTGCATTCAGTTGTGCTGATCTCATATAGTGTGATAGCTGACCGACTAGATTTTAGCCAGTGAACATCGTAATAAAAACAAAAAGTGAGTAGAAAAAGAAAACGTTTTTGCAGGTAGTCTCCTGCATACTCCCCTAATTTTTAGTCGGTTTGTAACCTTTTGAAACAAAATCTGCCGCGGACACAGACCAACGTAAAGGCGTGGCTCCGCCGCCGGCTGAAAGTTCTCGCAGGACATTCACACATTGGTGTATATTGATTCACTGATTGCTAATTTATGTGAAGATGAAGAGCAAATCCGTGCGAAAACATGTTTGGCTAAAATAAATGCCGGTGAGATGCAACAACTAAGAAAACGTTACGTGACGAAGGAAAAAAAATTACAAGATTTTACGCGGAACGTAAAGAGCGTTCTGAAATAAGTTTTCTAACAGGAAATGCGTACAATATGAACTTGTATTAGATATGTTTTGTCATGGATCGTTTTTTATATGTTTTTCTTAATAAGACTTAAACTGTTTTTGTTATGTTTTAGTTATTTGAAGTTTGTTATTTTGTTTATTTTGTTAAATAAATTTGGCTTTTGTTGCTACAATAAAATTTTTAGTTTCACTTTCGGGATTTTGGCCTTTCGGAATTTTGGATTTTCGGGATTGTGGATTTTCGGGATTGTGGCTTTTCGGGATTTTAGTTTTTCGGGATTGTGGGTTTTTGGGATTTTGGATTTTCGGGATTTTGGGCTTTCGGTATTTTGGGCTTTCGGGATTACATTTTTCGGGATTCTGTCCGACTCCCTTTTCTATTCTCTATTACCGGGTAAAATTGCACATCGCTGTGGTAAGTGATTAGGAAGTTATAGCCCTTCAGAAAAGTATAAATACTTTTAATATTTTACCCCTCAAAATGCTGTAGAGAGGTCATATTGAAAAATGGTGAAACATCCATCTTATGAAAAGTTTTAACTTATTACAACTAACGGTCGGTAAGATTGATAGTGTTTTTAAAGACTGTGAAAAAGCCACCCCATTAAATAGGCGACTTCAAATAAACCCGTTTTTATCCAAAGATATACCTACCTTGCATAAATGCCACGGGCTATACGAGATAAGCGAATTGCACCATATGCCGTAACTCCAAATTACAAACCAAGAAGATCTAGGGTTTTACATTCGTCAATATGTCAGAATGTACTATTGACTTTTACATTAGTTGGCAAGAAGATTTGTGCAACTGGCCTGATCCCATGCTTCAAAGATGAATGAACCCATCTCGACGACTTTCTTAATAATTTAATCTTAACGATGACTATTACCAAATTTATAATATTGTTTTAATTACAATACCTACAAACTGGTGTGGACTTGAGTAGTTTCCTGTGATAATTTTTATTATCCTAATGCTATAAAAAGGGATTTTGTTCTTTTTTGTATCTATAAATAGCAAAAAAAAAAAAAGATTTGTTTTCATGCAAAATTACAGCTCGAGTTAAAATTAAAAATTAGAGTTAACGAGTTCTGACACTATAATAATTATTTTAGAGCAACTCAAAAAATGGGTCTCGCAGTTCTATCCTTCTCTCTGACGGTCTGTCTGCACCTGAAGGAGGATTTGTTTTAAACTTCGTATTTGGAGTTTAGCTAGTTTTTGGGCTTACAGTTCGAGCTAATTTTATTAGCTCCGATATTGTTGGTACTTCCATTGCAATGTTTTTAAGCATACATACTTAGCTAGTTTTATTTAGTTAAAATAAATATTTTCTCTACATATTCGTACAACGGATTTTTAATTAGTTAAGCATTTTTGGAAAATTTGGTTTTCTATAGTTTGCATTAGAAAATGGCGCACATATTTTGACCAAAAATCATACTTGAGGTAAATGGATTTAAAAATGAGTTTTTAATGATATTTTAACAAATATTTAATAAATTGCTCGTATCTCGTTTACTTAAGTTAGCAGGTAGGTAATGCTAATACAGAAGTTGCAAACGGCCGGCGCCCTTAAATTATCTTGCGATTCGTCCTGATCAAGACCGATGAAATTCCAATGACTGCGATAAAATGTGAAAACGTAGTATAGGCCGCTGGTAGTTTTAGCAGACTTGAATGGGTAGACGGGCGTTAGTTCTTTCGCCCAAAACCATGTAAAATTTACGTAAATTTGGATTATGTGACATTGATTTTGGGCGTAATGGCATTATTTTTACTAACGCCCAAAAGCAAACAAACAAAATACGTATGCAACCCCTCTGCTTGGGTTTACTGTCAAATTTAGGGTGTATGCGTTACTTTGGGCGATATGTCATTCTATTTGGGCTTTGCGACGCTTTATTCCTTTGGGCGATGTGGTTGTTTTTGGGCGGTATGACATTTTTAAATTTGGGCATTATGGTTGCCCAACAGCCGGGTAGACGGTCTTCGACTTATTGAAATGAACTTAAGAGGCGATAAGAATCGACTTGAAACAATTTTTAAATCGTTTAAAAATCGCTACAAAAATGACCAAAATAGAGCAGTAAAAACGGTTGAAGAACCAAATGCATAGTCCCAAATAAAACGTTTAAAAAGCTGAAAAAGGGCAATTCGTGTATGTACATATTTGCTGAAGCGAAGCATTCCTATATATATAATTGTTACATGTTTAACTAAATATGTATTTATGTATTTAAGTGCTTGACAAACAATACTTTTTTTTGCATAAATAATTAATTGCTTCCCCAAATGTGAAAGAATTGTGATAATAATAAGACATTCAAAACATTCACTGTAATTTCTGTTCAACATTATTATTCGAAGACAATTGAACCATTTTCTGTTCTTAACCATTAGACAAATCTTATGGTCCATAAATAAATCCACCACCGTTGAATAAACTCATTTCATATTCAGTGACACGCTCCTGAACAAATTGCCCTATAAAACTATGCGCAATAAATGTTAATCCATGCAATAAAATAAAACACATCCCATAACTGCATATTACAACCGCCAACGTTAGACACCATCAAAACATTACCAAGCTTGCCCCCATGGACATTAAGCAAGTGCGAAGTTACCATAAAGCGGAACACAGAAATTAACTATGGTTCAGATCCAGACCACACAACACACCCCACAGCCAACAAGGTGGAACGCATACCACATCAGAACTCTCCGAAACCAATTTATCTGCCATAGTCTCAACATCAACGTATACAAAGTGTCAATAAAATCGGGCCAAATGTCCGCAAATTAATGAAGTCGAAGATCCAACAAAACTTTCTAGCACCTTCCTCCTTATATCCGTATCTTCTCTGGTCATTCGGTGAAATTGTCATTACCAGGACACACAAGATACTGTAACTGCAGAATGAATTACCAGCAAGGCAAGTCGCATTTTTATGCGAACTGCCGTTGACATTATGTCAACAACGACATTGCAGTTCGGCCAGGATAAAGGTCGTACTAGGTACCGTTTCATCTGTGGTCTCTTTTCGGCTCTAACTTTTATGGAGACATACGTATAAGATTTCCCAAGGATAATTGCAGCAGGAAAAATTGTCATGGTCTCCGTACAGCTATGAAGTATATCCCCAAGTAAACAATATTGACACTGTGTGTTCAATAAAAACCGAAAGAAGGACATGAACATTAAAGTGCCACAGAGTAGAGTGGATGAAATATGTAGGTACATACCTACATCCTTGCTGGTAATAAAAAATAGTATTTTTACGTTAAGGAGTGCATTGCACATTCATAGCGAACGAACGGCTGACGATATACGGAGCAAACGATGTCGGTGGCGATATTAACTTCTAACGGATAAATTATTTATAGTGCGGGCTCCAACAGGTTTTCAAATTTAACGCTCCGAAATGGTTGAATATTGAAAATGAACTTTACAATGATGGTGATGGTGGTGTGTTAGAGGGGATAAAGTTTTATATTGGAGTCATCGCAAAGGTCGAAGATCCTGTCTGTCATAAAGAATCTATCAAATAACTCCCTTTTTAAGATCGTTATAATGTTCTTCCCATAGAGCTTGTACAAATTAGAGCTCTCTTAAAATGTTTCTAAATCTATTTCACATAAAAAATACCAAACAATTATTGTCATTAAGTTAAGGTGGGTTTCCACATGTCGGTTGATTGACAAAGTTTGACAGCTCTCACGTTTATGTCATTGAACGACACTACCGTCGTCAGTTCATTTCCACTTATGTCAATTATTGAAAAAAAAATCGTTTGTCAGTTGCTTGACAAACTTATGAACTTGATGCCTAAATAAATTATATATTGTCAATTATAGACAAAGTGACATTTTGTTTAACAATCCAGCTGTTTCCAATTGTCAATCATATTCTTTGTCAGTTATTGGCAAACGCTGTTTGTCAATTCATTGACAAGCAATTTTTCGCTATTTCCACTTGTCAATTTTTTAATACGTCAATTGTCAATTTTAAATCGACAAGTGGAAACCCAGCATTAGACACTCTTTTAGAATTCCGAGATGGCTCGGGATTTCCGAAATGTTGCCGATACTTGGCATCTGTTAGAATTCGAAAACCATATAAGGTACTGCTCATCATTGACGGGCTATTGGGTGTAGTTTCGTAACCGCCGTTTGATGCTTCTGAATATTCATTCATTCATTCATTTTCAATGGCCCGCTTATCCATTAAGTGGGTCTCGGGTGTAGGTAGCTCAAGTGGACCCTCCATAGCTCTCGATTCTCCACCATCGACTCGAAGTCATCAAGTGCAATACCCATACGGGTAGAAGAGAGATTATGAACTTGATCTTACAATCTCATCCTCGGTCTAACTCTATAGAGGACGCCTGCCTGATGGTACGGATTCCATAGCACGTCGTGTGATGCTGGTTGGGGACATGCGTTTAACATGACCGCTCCGCCGAAGCATGGACCGCTCCGCCCGGAGAAGCAACCGCTCGATTCCAAATAAATGGTTCTAAAGCAAATACTATACGCTTTGTATTGTATCGCGTACATTGATATCCGGCTTGTTCGTCTCTTCTGAACTTATTTTTGTTCATCGGTCCTTCTCCAGGCTTTTTTACTGCGTTTTCAAAGTGATCGACGGACATTATTTGTATTAGATGCATTTTTTATGTTTATCGGCTGATCTTCGAACAGCAGCAAAATTTGGATCATGTCACTATCATGAGATAATTATCTCGTGAAATCGTCGAACGTCGAGAACCTATAAAATAGCAATAAATTGCGAAATGATTAAATTTAGATGAAAGTATGTGTGCAGGGCAAAGCATGTTAAGTCGAAGACATCAAAGGCACTCTCAGTTTTCTCACAGTGTAAGGGTGCTTTCGATAAGACGTGGGGCTTATCTCCCGAAAAGGTCCCTTGGATCTATACGGCTATGATAAGGCCTTTTCTAGCCTATGTGTCGGTTGTTTGGTGGAGAGGGCTGTTGCGAAAAAATGCGACTGCTTACTGCACAAAACTCCAAAGAACGGTTCGTCTCGGCTGCACGGGTGCTTTCCGAATCCCGAATACGCCGGGCTCTCTCTGATACAATGCTTGATTTACCTCCCCTTAATACCTTTATCATGCCGTCTCAGGCTGGGCGGTTTTTGGTATAATCCACACTTCAGTTTCGATGAACTTGCGCGACAATTATCCTACGACCCAAGTTCTATGGATTGGATATGCCGTCTGATACAATGACACCGGAACTTCGGCTGATGTGCAAATTTATAGTCGGCTTTCCTTGCGTTCAGGACTGGCTTCAGCCAGAGTATGAACCTGGTTTGGGATGTAGTCATATTTTCACGGATGGCTCCAAAACTAGTCAAGGGTCCGGTGCTGGTGTCTTCGTGGAAATCGACAACATTAGACTTCACTACTCGTTAGGCAAGCATGCCTAAGTGGAGAAATATAATAATTTGATCCGAATCTTTACCACTCAGATCAGCATTCTAAACCCTGATTGTCATGTTTCTGGGACTTCTATCTTATCTATCTGTAATTTTGTTCAAATCTTGCCTACGATATCGATGAATCCGATCGTTTCTGAACTGTGGCAGGTTATCAATATAAAGCTTTTAGATGGCATCTTAAGTATCACGAGAAACAATCTGGATCACGATTCAGACGATTCAGGCTATGTGGCACTTATCTAACAAAGATGAGACCTCTAAGCTGGAAGCTAAAGGATCTTTTGCTGCGTCCCAAGCTTGCAGTTGTTGCAAGTGAGGACCGAGAACTAAAGGGTGTCCCATAATCTAGAAAATACAGATTTTTAATTAGAAAGCTTACATGTTTTTATTGATTCATAGAGTATACAGATTGCGGTTATGTATGGAATAGTATATCGGATAAATGGCCGCCACGGCTTTGCTGGCAAGTACGTACTCTTTTATTGAAAATTTTCTATGAACGTTTCGCATAAATGTGACTGAATTTCATTAATACACATTTCGATTTCCTCTTCTAAGGCGTTGGTGGTCGTGGTGGGTATTTGACTTCAAAAAACCCAAAAGAAAAAAGTTCAATCGCGTTAAATCGCAAGATCTGGATGGCCAATTCTGATCGCAAAAATGGCCGATTGCACGATTAGGAAATGACTCATGCTGTAATTGAATTGTTTCTCTGGCTATATGGCATGTGACACCATCTTGTTGAAAACGCATGTTGCTCACATCCATATCTTGTAATTTAGGCACTAAAAACGGGGTTATCATGTCACTGCCTGACCAGCCGCAATTTCGAAGAAGAATGGTCCGATGACGCCTCCAGCTCAAAATCCGCACCAAACAGTCACGCGTTGTGGATGCATTTGTTTCTCTTCAATTACTCGTGGGTTTTCAGAACTCCAAATGCGACAATTTTGATAATTAACGAAGCCATCAAGATGAAAATCAGCTTCATCACTGAAGATGGTTTTGTTCGAAAATTGCGGATTTTAGCTTCAAACCTTCATTATTTTTAAAATATTGCTCAACATTGAAAATGCGTTCTTCTTTAATATAGCGCTCCATTTTTACTAACCCCAAACTGTCAGCTGTCACATTATTATCTTTCGTTGGCATCACTGTACTATTAAATGACGCAAAATTCAAATTTTGCGTGAATTTTGGGACACCCTTTAGTACCTTGATCCCTACCAAGTTCGCCTCCATTTACGATAAACTCAAATTCATCAGACTTAGCAATCCATCTCACTTACCATTCACAACTCGAAAGTCGTGAAGCTGCGGAGGAGAAAAAGGCTCATAATATAGATACGTGCTTATTGCGACAACTGGTCCAGGACTATGTGGGTTCTCTGCATGATCGCAGAAGCAGAGAGGGGGAAATTGACAAACGTTCATATTCAGTAGATATTCAGCCCTATCGAGGTATCCGATTGGATCGGAATTTTTTCCGCTACGCATACTCCGTCGGAGACTGAAATTACATTCGATTTATCAATACTTCACTGCAAATCGTAGTAAACAAATTCCGCAACCAATTCCTGTCGGAGCATATCGTAAGAAAATTCGTACGAAGCTGTCAAAAATATCGGTAAAAACGCACTTGATCGCACTGAAATGCCAATGTGCCTTTCATATTTGTCGAAAAGAAGTTCCGAAAAGCTGTTCGGAAGAATACCTACCTCGAAACAAAAGTCCTCCGATTCGTATTTGTATGAAATCGGAGAATTTTCCGTTCCGACGGATACCTCGATAGGGCAGATTGTCTATGTCAATTCCTCCAGACTGTGCTACCGCGCAGGTAGCTTTACATAGATATGGTCAATGAATGGAGTACTAGGAATGAATTATTGGTCAATCTTTCGAATACTGAGGTTGTTCTCTTTCACGAGTCGCAGGATTGTTACTGGTCTGACACAACCAAATCCCTGATGAAGGGAAATATCTGAGATGATCCTGGTTAAGAAGTTGCTTTTATCAAAGCATGTCAAGTCGAATACATCCAATACTTTCTCAGTTTTCTGACTATGCAATTGTGAATTTGGCAATACATGAGGCTTATATAGGCCATACTATCGAAGAAATTTACAGAAATGGATGGGAACAAATATGTCATAATATTAAGATGCATTTGATTATGATGCGAACTGCAAGCCATCATAACCAAGGTACTCTTGGTTTTAAGAAAAGTAACCGAAAATACGTTCCTGCACATATTTGCTATGAGATCTCCCTATAGATTTTACAAAATTCAGCATCCTAGATTCAATATAGGCTGCGAACTTTTTTTTCATCTGATAGAAGATAAAGATAATGATGAGGAATCACTTACTGGTTATTATTATAAAAGTATAGCCTTGCAAAACTAGCAGACATCCTAAAGTATAAATCTGGGGGAGACAAAACATATCATAGGTGGGTTATGGGTAAGGTACTTACATGAAATTGGAGCTCCACCCAGTTTTCTGTGTTCATTTGCAATCCTCTCACCATTCTTTTCAACTGAAAAATGGCACCCCATTGCCTACACAACAAAGGAAACCGATTTCTTGTGATAAACTGTAAAATTATCGTAAAAACTTCGAGACCAAAAGATTAGAGCAAAACAATATAACCATGATAGAGCATAAACGCTAACTTCCCTTTTGACCTACTTTCATTTTACGATTTAGCTGAATAAATAAGACCCGAACTCCGTATACATGAGAACGTTAAGGCTAAGTGTAAAACGTTCTGTTGGCAGAGCAGTTCGTACCTGTCACCAACATTTTGAATTGGTACCTATCAGGACATTCGAATATCAAGCAAATTTCAACTTTAGTAAGGAGCCCAAGAGTCGTCGAATGACAAAAGAAAAACACGTGTCCTGCTTTTGAAAGGTATATGTGGATAGAGGCAAGGTTAACATAGATAGGATGAACTTTTTATGCTTTATTTCGATGGATAATTTTATAGGAAATTCATTACCCAGCTACAATATTGTTGTCGCCGTGCTCTTAAACATAACGAATTGTGTCACCCTTACCCTTATCAAAGCGGGAGAGGAAGTGGATTTTCATCCTCGTATAGTCGTATATATGAGTCATTTCCTTCGGTTGTTATGATAAAAAGTATAATTTAATGCCGCGTGTTGGAAATTTTTATTTATCTAGAATCTCCAATATATTTTATATCTTTCTGAAATTCATCTCTTATAGATAGAGAATGGAAGAGGTAAATGATATTTCTGAGGAAAAATTTAAAGCAAAGTTTATAGATCTTTAAATATGTTTGGCTACAGCTTAATGAACCATACCATAGCTGAAAGAGAATTAAATCATTAAAATCTTTAAATAGTTGATTCAAAGGAATTTAATTCATTGACTCCACTTGTGTGTCGCCCTTAAAATTACCCTTCACTTTAAAATCAGTAAAAGTGCATTAATTTTTTTTAACAATAAAATGATTGGGTTCATAAGAACGCAATGAATAATTTGCAACCACAACCAGTCATTTGCATTCGTTTTTTATTCTTTTTCCCAATAATTTTCAATCAATTGCATTATTTTTAATTATTTGTTTTACAGTAGACGCTCGATATAATGAACTAATAAAAACCAGGCCTGTTCATACTATATCGAAATTGTTTACTATTTCGAGCGGGAGTTTTTAAATGTTCAAATAAGCTAATTTGATATAAATAAACACATACCAACGTTTTGATTACAAAACACTAAAATAACAAACAAAATTTGATTAATCTTTAAAAAACACTGAGATGAAGATATTTTTTTTTTGAGGAACACAGAAATAAATATAATTTTTTTCCATAATTAAATTTTTAAAAAATAATTTGTCACTTTCATTAAGTGCCTTCTTCGCCATCGTCGAAGACTAACCGCCACCTGTAGGAGCTGACTACATCAGTCAACTTCATTTCGATACTCTAAACATCTCGTCAGAGATAGACTGCTAAACTGTTTCGGTCACCATTCGCCTTTGCTTTCCCTGAAGGAGACCCTTTTTTTTGGTACCAAGCAGTATGGTGATTTGCTTCAATCAAGCTCTTCTGGTTAACATCAGTCTTTGTCTCGTGGACGGGATTTCAAAGTAAATAAACGGGGGGCAGAGTGCTACGGTTACCCTCCATCCTTTTCTTCCAGTAGACAATTCCAGTAGACTTTTGGTCAAGCAGAAGAACATCCACCAGGAGATGCTAAAATCAAACATGTTTAACCAACTGAGTTGACTGTTTGAGCCATCACTGTAAGATGTACGGAGATACCTTTCTTTAAAAGAAGTTCGTAGGTAGCAATACAGTTCCCACCTGTAATGTCCGGTCCATAATTTTTCTGGCCACTTCCTGTGTACTGTTTTTAGGACAGTCTAGGTGGCTAACATAACCTTCATAACTAAAATATCAAAAAAACACACATATGAACGGTAAATTGTTTTAAAAATAGAGCGAAACATAGAAATGCTAAAGAAGTAATGCGAGTTAATCTAACAGCGAGATGAACGCAAGACGAAATAACAATTTGCAACAAGAGTTTTGCGAAATAAAGGAAATATATTTAGACAGTCGCGAGATAATAGTTTGCGAAATAAAAACAGCGAATTGATAGGCACCCGAAAATGGGCCATGTCGTGTCGGTCAAGTAGTTCTGGTACCTCCCAAACAAAACCAAAACCACCAATTATTACCGAAGATAGTAGGAAAATTTGTTTGAACTGCAGCAGCATAGACAATCAAGGTTTAAGGATTGACTTAAACAAAAGTATAAATTCGGTATTGGGGTTATCATCTTTGAGTCTTTGAAGAAGAATCAATTTTCTCAAAGCAGCCACGAAGGTTTTCATCCGCTTTTGACAGGGTCCATGCTTCTGCACCATACAGCAGGACCGGGAAAATTAAGGTCTTGTATAATATCTCCTTGTTTCTATGAGAGAGGGCTTTACTTCTTATATGCCTTCTTAGCCCGAAGAAAGAGCGATTGGCAAGAGTGATTCTTCGCTTGATCTCTGCCTCCATTTTATTTTGCGAAGTGATAGTGGAGGGAGCCCAGACAAAGTTTTTAACTACTTCGAAGTTGTGACGTTTTGTCGGAGTCGCCGATGTTGAGATTTCTTTCTCGTTGACAGCATATACTTGCTGTCAATGCCATAATGCTTGGCTTAGTATGATTCTGGCTTGGTATTTTTGACAAAATCTCCGATTTCTTAAATTTTGCCATTTTTGGTCCTCTGTAGTTCGATAGCACTATTTGTTGTAGAGTTCACAACCATCCCTAACACATAAATTATATTAAGAAGATGATTACGAGAGATGCCAAAGGGTTGACAAAGAAGTCATTTGCCATTTTGAAATGTTCGCGATATTCAGTTCATAATAATGTAGTATATAGCTTATCGAATTTCACTTATACTAAATGAGGCTTTGTGAATTGAAAACACTGTCCAAAGGTTCTGAAAATATTGATGTAGAACCCAGAGGCTAGAGTTCATTTAGTCATCAACATCACTCATCATCATAATGTTAAACAAAATAATTCGTTTAAATGTGATAGCGATAGCTAAGACAACCTGCATGCTCGTTTACACCAATCCACTTAAAAAACGTGCTGGACTCAATCTTATCAAATTGGAAATTATAAGTCCAAATTGCCTCAGTAACTTTATTAATATAGTATCGTCTATAGTTTAGGTTATTACCCCGACGAGCACTCGGATTTGGTTTCCACCAAAAGATGTTAGGATCTTTGATCTTTTAGTGTCAATTGCAGGCCACACGCTACGAGTTATAGTACAACCGGGAGTGTTGTTCAATCGTTCCTTAGCCAAGTTTAATGTGACATTGTTAATGAAGCCCTTACCTGCGTTGAAAGCTGGTAATACTTCTCTGTTAGCTAATACATAGTATATGTCCATTTCAGAGCCGTAAATTTGTAAATTTCTTGTCAAACTCATAACTCGGTTTCTTTTAGTGTGTGAGTGGCATGAGGCCGCTTTGATCAAAGACGTGAAGTATGCGCGAGTGACCGAATGATTCGGCCTTCCAAATTTTGTTCTCTCGTAGTCTGAGAGCACCTTTGGCTGCCACGTTCTTAGTGTATAACTCGATCGGTTGTAGGTTCAGCAACGTTTCTCGACCCAGTTGTGGTGTAGATTTCAGTGAACCCGTTATACCTATTCAAGCAATTCTTTGTACCTTGTTCAGGTTCTTGAGGTAGGATTTAGTGTTAACAGCCTCCCACCACATAACCGAGACATAGGTCAGAATTGGTCTTACGATCGCGGTGTACATCCAGTGCACTATGTTCGGTTGTAAGCCCTACTTCTTCCCGAAAGCCTTCGTCCAGGCGTAAAAAGCATTTAGTCCTTTCTTCATTCTTTCCTCCGTATTCCGTTTCCAGTTTAATTTGGAGTTGAACACGATACTCATATATTTGGCTTCGGGTGGGAGATTTAGACGAATGCCTCTCAATTTTGGTGGTTTCCCATTTTGGTACCCTATATCTTCTGGTGAACAGTATGAGTTCAGTCTTGTTGGGGTGAACCGATAAACCGTTATTCTCCGTCCACTTTGAAAGCTCTGATACTCAGATTCCATGCCTTCACTATTGTACGAAGATATTTTCCTGAAATCAGGACAACTATTTCATCTGCGCTGCGTAATCGACCGACCACCTTGATGCCCTTGTTGACGAGTGATCTAAGAAGTTTGTTTATTGAGATATTCCATAGGAAAGGAGGTAAAACCCCACCTTGTGGCGTCCCTCTATTAACCGATCTCTCAATAGTACTGTCTCCAAGACTGTTGTTAATGATTCTGCTGTTAAGCATTGTTTTAACCCAGTTAATCAGGTAGTAATCCATTCCAAGCTCCTCAAGTGAGGATGTTATGTTAGGTTTAGGTTGTTGAAAGCACCTTATATGTCTAGAAAGGGCGCCAACGTAAATTCTTTTAGGCTTAAGGACTTCTCGATGGTTCATGTAGTGATGTTTCCACAGATCTGCCTTTCACATATGCGTGTTGTGCACCACATATAGGGAGCAATTAGTCTCTAGATTGTTCCTTATCTGTATCTACGTTCAATAGTCTTTCTAGTGTTTTCAAAAGAAATGAAGAGAGACTTATTGGTCTATATAATTCTTCGCTGTGGAGTGACAGGATTTCCCAGCTTTGGGGATGAAACAATTCTCACTTTTTTCCAGCTGTCTGGAATGAATCCCAGTTTCAGACAATCTATGTATACTAGAAAAGAATTTCAAAGAAATTCTACGGTGAGCCGAATTGAAATCGATAAGTAGCAATTCTGCGGCGGACCTCCCGACTGGCTTCTTACTTATCGACTGAATCAAGTTTACAAGCACTCGCATCGCAGATCTGCCTATTGAGAGGGACTCCAATATTTCCCCTCTACAATACAAAACCATTCCAGACCAACCAAACCAGTTGATCACAAAAGGAATGCAAAACCATTGCAAAACAACCAAACCAGTTGATCACAAAAGGAAAGCAAAACCATTGCAAACCAGATCGTTGGAGCAAAACACACACACAAACAGTGCACAGTGCAGCTACCCATAACGTAACCGCACACTCTGACATGTATATTGTCTGAAGCCACGGGATAGTCGTTTTGCTCGTATTTTGTAGCATGATTGGTATAATACCGTCCGATCCTGCAGATTTGTAGGGTTGGAAGGAGTTTAAAGCCCATGCTATTTTATCTTTACTAAATAGTAGGTACACTCCATAATGCTTACCTGTTCCTCATCCCGAAGTGAAGGGGGATTGGTAATAGGATTGAAAGGCTGTTTTCCATTATGTGTATACAACCCGGAAAGTCGGTTCCTAGAAGCAGTTCTAAGGTTTCCTTGTTGTTTGCTGTCCAGCTGTTATTATCCTTCGAGTAGCGTTACTAATATTTGGTGTTTGATCCATGTGGCATATCAAAGGACCAACCTTTTGGCATAAGTTTTTATTTGGTTCGTAAAGACCGCCATGTTGCCACCCTACATACTAGCTTTGCTAGAAATATGCCTTTCGGCTACCACTTAAACCGCAAAAATTATTGTCGACAAATTCCATAAAATTTTAAATATGAAAATAAAAATGTGTCCGATTCTTTGCAATGACATAAGGTGTTCAGGTTCAGGTATTCAAATAGTGGAATTTTATACAGATGTTATACATATTCTTTAGAGTCCTTTGAATAAGTACCTACCTGACTCAACAAGTTGGTGTCCATGGTTAGGTACTTTTGTGACTTTAGCGGTATATTTTCGATCCCCAGTGAAATGAGCAATTTTTGCATTTCTCCATTGAACTTTTACATAATAGTACGATCGAACAGAGACGAAGTCCTAAGTGCTCCGGGGCTTGGAGATACATACATATAGAGAAAAGGACTATATTCACTGAGCCAGTCATTTCCTTTTATTTGCTTTTACATCACAAACATCCACGCACTGATAGCAAAAATTGAGTACGTAGTTAGGTATAAAATAATTTTACTCCAACGATATATGTAGTAGACCAAACCGCATAGGTATATACAAACGGTACCTCTTGTCCTTGAAAACTAAAACTATCAATACTGAGCCCCTTTCAAAACCAAAATTACCGACGAAAACAAACCCGAAACATAACATCGATTCCAAGAATAACGGCTCTCCTATTCAATTCCCTCTGAGCACAGATAAGCAACCAAAGGACCCTAAGCTATTCATAGCATAACAACCACAACAAAAAGTATCAAAATAAACAAACAAATAGAGAAAAGAAAAACTATGTATAAACTAGCACCGGAAATCCAACAAGTTTTTCTTATTTTGTTGCAAAGTGGGGTAACATTTTCCGGTATCCGCCCCTAAGTGATGAAAGTCACGTACCAGGGCGGTACCATTCGAACCTATTGAAATCTACCACCAACTCCACCTATGCGCGGGCCCAATGTATGCTCGCATTCGCATATCTGGCTAGATATGAGATGGGATGTGACTCTGTATTTTCCGGATCTCATCCCGAACCACATTTATGATGATGGCGTTGGGAAAGATTCCTTCACTGCTAAGGACTCTCTGAAGAGAATTTTTACTTCTCCTCAACAGTTTGTATGGCATTGGCATACATGGTATACGAGAAAGCAACATTCATCTGCACATGGATGAAGTTATCTCATCCTATCCTAATGGCAAGCCTTTTGAGGAGTTCGCAAGTGGAATAGAGTTGTGTGGTGTGGTGGTACCCAGGACACCGATAAGAAGCAACTGGAAGAGCCAAGAGAATTATAGTAAGCTTCTAATGTCTTGATTGGGTAGCAATTCTTCGTTCGTTTTATTTTTATTCTGACATGAGTGAGGTAGTCATGGTATTTTGGGGAAGGAACCACCTATGGAGAATGCGCCAATCTCGAATGGTATCGTCTATGAAGTCCAGTGTCTAATACACACACTTCGCCTCTATAGGACATCCATAAGCACATGAGTGCTTGGAATGTCAATGTGAGAAGAATAATTACCTGCTGCATAGGAGCATGTCCTTGAACATGTGTTCCAATATGAAGCATTAATTATGTTTAGTGTGTTGTGTTTTTTTTTCTGCAGTCAGGTAAACATGTCCTTAGACGCTATATGCCGTCAAAGAATTCACTTTGCTTATCTGCATCCTGGATTCTATAGAATAAACTGCTCCAGTCGTCTACCGCAGCAGCAAAGGATGTCTCAAGGTGCAGATAGAATTTTTAAGATATCGCTAAGCACAGACATTTGCTGTAGTGTAGATGCATTCAATAATGGCATCGTAGGGCATATCCTCTTCTCCAAAGAACTTCTTCCGGATGATGTTTTTGCAGGATGTCTATTGGTAATTTAGATAGCAGAGCTTCCACAAATGTCAGTTCATATATGAAGGACACACAAATGACCGTAAAATGTGACAATTTCGGAGATAGTTGTAGCAAAAGAAAAAAATTCGCCACAGAATAATGTCCTGCTGCATATTTGCTCGTTCAATAGTATACCTGAAAATATACATGAGGACAGAGAGCTAGCAGTAATAATGACTTTGTAACGCTACAGCAAGCTTACGTGACTCAATGACGTGCACTAACAGCTTTCTTTCTGTATTTTTGTTGTATTATGCATACCTACATACTAATGATATAGGTTGGTAACATGAGATACTATTAGGCCGAAAGAGCAAATGATCTCCCCAAGTGAATGTGAGTTTTCTTAGGGAATAGACAATTGTACACTCCGTGTCACTTGATTACGAGCAGGCAGTTTTTATTTTTAATTTTACGATATTTTTCAAACCCTTCGCTGATCTGGGAAAAACCAAATGCACAAGGAATGAAGGATATATTATGTTTATATTGTAGAAAAAAAAAATGGGATTAAGTTGATAAATGCAACTTTTATGAAGCTTTTCCCAAAAAGGTCTTAAAATTTACCTGTTAATTTTGTGTCACTTGATTACGAGCAGTGGCTTAATCTACCTGTTACCATGTTTTAAATCAAATAAAAGGATACTTTGAGTATTATGGAGCTTAGTTTAAGTAATAACTTCATACAATCAACAACTATGGGTAAAGGAAAGACATTAACCAAGGAGGAAATTGGCCAAATTCGAGCTTACCAGGATCAAGGACATTCCATCAGTTTCAAAGCCAGCAAGATTGGAAGAGGCGCCACTGATGTTAACAGCTTCATTAAGGACCCTGAGAACTATGGAAAAAACCGCAAAGGAAGAGTCAGCAAAGCAATAACATGTCAGGAAAGGCGGGCGATACTAAGAACTGCTTCAAGTTGAAGGCTCTCAAGGCTAAAATTAAGGCAGAAACTGGAGTTACAGCTAGCAGATCGACTGTTCATCGCGTGATACAGAAGGCCAGCCATATTGGCCATGAAAAAATTAAGAGGAAACCTCCATTGAATGCGGCACGTAAGAGTTGAGCCTTGAGTTTGCAACAAGTGTGACAGGTGAAATCGAGAGTCGCATACCTTCGTCTTTTCTGATGAAAAAAAAATTGCATTTGGACGGACCTGATGGATACAGCTGTTTAACAGCGGTTTAACAGGTCTCTAACAGCTGTTAAGCAGCTGTATCCATCAGGTCCGTCTAAATTAACAGCTGTTTAACAGCTGTCGCATGACTCTCGATTCCACCTGTCACACTTGTTGCAAACTCAAGGCTCAACTCTAATTCAGTGGACCGGAACTTGAGCCAGAATGCTCGAGGATTTGGAATCGTTTTTTTATTTATAATGCTTAATGTGACAGCTGACAGTTCGGGGTTAATAAAAATGGAGCGCTAGAACAACGGATTTTCATTGTTGAGCAATATTTTAAATATAATGAAGCTTTGACAGCTACAATCCGCAATTTTCAAACAAACCCATTTTCAGTGATGAAGCTCATTTTTATCTTGATGGCTTCGTTAATTGTCAAAATTGACGCATTTGGGGTTCTGAAATCCCACGAGTAATTGTTGAGAAACAAATTCATCCACAACACGTGACTGTTTGGTGCGGATTTTGAGCTGGAGGCGTTATCGGACCATTCTTCTTCGAAATTGCGGCTGGTCAGGCAGTAACAATTAATGGCGTTCGTTATATAGTGACATTATATCCCAGTTTTTTGTGCCTAAATTACAAGATATGGGTGTGACCAACATCTGGTTTCAACAAGACGGTGCCACATGCGATACAGCCAGAGAAACAATTCAATTACTGCATGAGTCATTTCCTAATCGTGCAATCGGCCGATTTTTTTTTATCAGAATTGGTCATCTAGATCTTGCGATTTAACGTCATTGGTCTTATTTCTTTGGTGTATTCTGAAGTCAAGGCTCTATGCAAACAAGCCCACGACCACCAATGCCTTGAAAGAGGAAAATGAGAGGTGTATTAATAAAATTCAGCCACATTTATGCGAAATGGCGGCCATTTATCCGATGTGCTATTCCATACATAACCCCAATCTGTACCTATACTCTATGAATCAATAAAAAATGTAGGGGAAAGGTCGGAACACTGAGACAGTCCGAACAGTGAGACATTCCATTTTTTTGCTTTCCTGAAACACACACAGACATGTCGATTAATACAGTACCGATTATTTTTCATTCTGCACCTATTGTTTCTATTCCGAACAACAACCAGCTGCGCCTGTGCTTTCAGTATGTAAGGACCTAAAAAAAAGGTCTGAGGTATTTTTTGTATGTTACAAAATTTTGTGTAGAAACGTCAAATATTCAGATAAGTGAACCAATATTTTTTTATTTTCTTGTTATTATAATGTTCTTTAATTGTACAAACAAAAATTTACGATTGTATTGTCAGTTTTTTACGTAAATAATTTTTTCTTTGAAATTATGAAAATCAAACAGTGAGACAGATTCAATGGACGAACAGTGAGACATGTTAAAGCTATAGAAGAAACCTCAAATAATTATTTTTTTGTTTTATTCAACATGAAAAATGTTTTTATTTATTTTTAATTTGTATTGCTATTAATTTTCATTAAACAAATTGAATTGATTTTGTTTATTAAAAGCCTTTTTAAAAAATAATATGAACGCTCAAATGTGATTTAAGTTTTTTTTATTTTTTTTTTACATATCTAAATATATTATTGTTGTTGTTTTTGTTCTTATTAATTAATAAATAATAATATGTTAAATGAATAAAACTCATGTATTTTTTTTATAAAAAAAAGTTTAAGACGAGATTTTATTGGAAATATTGTACTGTCTCACTGTTCGCCCTACGTTGTCTCACTCTTCGGACCCCGTCAAACAGTGAGACAGTTTGACCTTCTTCAACGATTCAACTCATGGTGAAGTAGTTTTTAAATTATTCGCTAAAATTTGTATGGCAAAATACAGCGGAAATATGTTGTAAGATACCATAAAAAAATTATTATGATAGCTCGAAAGCCGTTTGAAAAAAAGTGTCTCACTGTTCCGACCTTTCCCCTAAGCTTTCTAATTTAAAATCTGTATTTTCTATCAAAATTAAATTTTTCGTGAATTATGGGACACCCTTCATTATGAGCATCGATTAGTATTAAACCAATTTCGAAAAGTTCAAATACATAGGTATCTACGGGTGGGACTTATTATAACTAATGTTGGACATACAGTTTGTCACGAAATTGTTTTTACAAATTTCTTGACAAGCTCATTTTTGCGTATTTTTATTACTTTCATAATGTAGTATTTTTTGTTACCTACTGTTCGTTAGTAGACATATTAATAAAACGAAATTTATTAAGAAAATGAAAAAGTAAAACATCAAAGACGCTCTTTTGTTTTACTGATACAATAGTAAAACAAATTTCAAACGAAATTTAAATGACGTTTCTATTGATGCCAAAATTTACATGAAGTAAGTTCAAATTATGAGTAGAATTAACTTTAGTTTTGTCAAAATACTTATTATGACCACCATTGTATTAAGAATCGAAGATGTTTCAACGTTGTTTGTGAAATCTAATAAAGAAACACTTCACAAAAAATAGTGAAATCAGACCAAAAACATATAAATGTAAAAAAGCAGCCAAGTTATTTTATATAGAAAACAAAAATAAGTGTGTAACTATTCAAGTCAGCCACGAAAAGTAATGAGATAAATGTACGCCAAGTTCTTAGTTTGAGAAGGTTCAATATTAAAAAAATGTATATCTAGGTTTACTTGGCAAGTTTTTCGTATATAACTTTAATATACAATATTAAGCGAACCTACCAATTTTTTTAACATTGAACCTTCTTAAACTAAGAACTAGGCGTACAACATGACTACTTTCTCCAATTTCTACCCCAATCGCTAATAATGCTAATAACATTAAAAAACTGGTGGAAATATTTCAATAACCCAATTTTCGATTTGGATAAAAATGTAACTGGGTAGGGTAGATAGGTAATCACCCCTATTGTCGTCGTCGTCTGTCGCAAACGACTGGCGACGTTTGTCGTGTCGAGTCGTTTGGAATTTGGTATTGCGTAACTGTAACGACTCGACTCTCTGAACTCTCACATCCCACATACATTCCACAAACTATGACACATGGGATTTGACATTTCAGTTTGTGACTTGGTTAATTATTTAATAAAACAAATCAAAAATGAATAGTGTGACATGTTTTTTGAAAGCAGTGACGAAGAAGAAACCCAGAAAAAGTGCTGGTAAAGTTAAGGAAGGAAATTCGAACCAAATCCAATCCATTGGATTTGCCCGAAATTAAGTGGGTGGTAGAAATAATTTAAATTGCATACATTGTGTTAATAACAATTATTTTCAGATTTTAAAAGTATTTTAGACTATCGGAAGTCAACACAAACTTTTCTTTAACACTTGATCACGCAGTTGTTAAAACTTAATGCAAACTATATCCGCAGGGATACAAAAAAACGATACCCAGGTACTGCATCCTTCCGCTTTCTGGGTTTTTCATCATAAATGATTTTATGGCCTTAATTAGGGTCGTGCGTCGTGTAATAACTCATTACTTGTGCGCGTTGATTTATATAGTCCAAGACAATTCAAAGAAAAGGCTATATGGTCTGATTGCCTATTAACATCACTTTTGTTAGGCCTTCGTGAATGATTTTGCCAAAGGAATATTTTTCTGCATTTCGTTCACTAAATGTAGAAATTGTCGTTTATTTGTTGTCTCCATTCTGCAAAATAACTATAATTGTCTTTTAGTTAATTAAAAATTAAGTACACATACTTTTTTAACACATTCATCACACAGTCGTCCGCAAAATAGTCGACGACAGAAATGTATCATTTCCACGACAAACGTCGTCACAAAACGCCTCACGCATAATACCGACGATCGTCGTCGAAAAATACAATCCACATTTTTTGACATTTCAGACGCCATTTGTCGATGGTCGCCGCGACAAAAGTCGTTTATTTTCAGTCGCCAATACCAAACAGTCGTGTCGCTTTTTTTTAGAGTCGTAAACGACGACGACAATAGGGGTGAATGCTTATCCTGAACAATAGCTTGTATTCAGTTTTCAGGTAAACAGGTAAGAAATAGTGTTACAATTTTGATTGCATAATTTTGCAAAAACGATTTTGATCGAAATACATAGATACTTAAGACAACAGAAGCATTCTAAACCATACTACCAAAATTACAATCTGTATTCACACACGGTATAATTTTGTAAAGCTCAAAACATCAGTGGCAATGCAAACCCAATAGCAATAAACAAAAACTTATTCTAATCAACTTGAATCAACTTTACGCACATTTTATTGATATTAGACAAATACCTTAGATAATTTAACCTACATCCACCAATTGTCTAATCTAAACGATTCAAGTATTTCCACTTCACTTGCGCGAGTTACAAGCGGCCGCGACCGATCGAATTTTTGACGCTCACTGTATGTAACTCCCGCACACACATTTTAAGCGGTTTTAAATATCCCTCTCATTGCAGCCTTACAATTTTTTCTTTGCCGGAACTTTATTAGTGGCCTACCGGATTAAGCTCCTTAACTGTGACAACTTGTATACCTACGTAATCGTTTTCATTCACACGTGGGCACATGAGATATACACATGTGCAGCAGCACCACCCACACTTTCAATTTTACTAAACATAGACTATTCTATGAGTCCATTTCCAGTGATCATTTCCACGAGGCTTAGTGCTTTTGCCATATACGATATACCTCTACGTGACTTTGTAAATATTTTGAAATGAATATATCCCACTCTCTTCCAAACATAGGACATCCGAACTTCGAACTCCAAAGGATCAACTTGAAGCGACCCCCAGGCGGCCGGGCTTTTCTCGGACTGAAAATATGAAACAACATCTTAAGCTGATGTATGCTTGTAGTCAGTAACGCTATAGTTCATTTAAATATATTTATTTATTTTTCTTTATCTATATTTACTTTTATCATTTCCCATGCCGTCATGTCTTGGAAATCCGTTATGCTTGACTTTGACAAAAATTAGCATTTCATTGAAATTCCATTTTGGCGCTTTGTATTGCGCTGCGCGTTGCATGCATATAAGGGTGCTGGCAGGACTATTAAGGACTTGTCACGACACTGCGACACTAGAAGTCGAAAAGTAAATCGGGTTTGAAATTGAAAAGAAATAGTTTTTGCCCTTTTTTGTCCTTTTGCTGCGCCTTTCCGCTCATCGTACATACATATATTAAGCTAAGGATGTAACTAATGATCCTTGTCGCAAAAAGGAAAGGAATGTATGCGCGTTGCTTGTGCTAGTGCTGTGTTCTCTGCAGCATTGTATGCGGATGTGTAGGCATTTCCCTTTCGTCATTTACATTTCTGAACGTTCGCTTTGGGGGAGGTTGGTGGGGGTGGGAGTGTTATAGAAGTCGCATAGAGCTGAAGTGAATAAAGGACGAGTCGATGCAAATGCAATAAATCAATTGGGAGGACTTCCTTGAGCTTGCTTTGAGTTCAATTAATGTTTGTGATGTTCGTGGCAGGATAATATGGGATATCCAGAGACGTACCCTTCCATTCGTCTTTATCAAGGATTTGTCTGTTTTTTTTTTTTTTTCTTGTTTGTTCTGAAGACAACATTTGGACAGCCAACGGTGGGTATACGAGTATATTGGAGGTTCAATATAATTGAACTAGCTTGACATGCATTGGGAATAAGTTTCTACACTTTGGTGTTCAGTTCAGCTGAGGAATGTGAGCTGAGGAAGGTGATGTCTAACAAAGAAATTTTCAATTTTCTTTAGGGTAACATTAAAAATAAAAAAATAATTGGAAGTTTGCCTTTGGGCCCTTGAAACAGCAGAGCATGAAGATGGGAGTTGGTTGTTCTTGTTTCATACAACCTTCCGACGGATCAAATATTTCTCAGCGTTGAATCTAATATTAAGAACTAAGAATTTACTGGGAAGTAGTAGATACACAAAATTTAGACATCACTTGGTATTGAGAGATGGAAGATTTTTGTAAAAACTGTGCACCTCTTTGTCTCACACAACATGCTGATGTTTTCGTGAGGCTCACAAGAGTGTGCTACGCTGCTACCTGAAATCAAGTAGCTTGTGAGGTTTTTGTAACTTGTGAGTTATCAGTGAGTTTTGTCAGAACAGATGTGTTGATATAAAATTGAAGGACATTTTATAAAATTCTTCAACTACGCTCTCAGGCACAGACCAGAGAGAATAGACCAGAGACCACCAGCTTCGGCTAAAAATGAGAGATACGTAGAGATACATATTTCTGTGGTACAACACGTATTCACAGCAGTACTGTCGAACGTACTGCAAAAGCAGTACTTGTATTGCTTTTGCTCGGTGCGTACTGCCGTACAGCACACTTTTGTTTTGTACTGCAATTTCCTTTTTATATTGCCCTTTTGTATTGCCTTTTCTAATTCGTTGTTCAGAAAAAATATATCGACAAAAATTATGCCAGATCACTGTTCACATTTTTCAACAATAATCTGAATTTGACAAACATGAATGATTGAATGGTACACTTTTGCACAAATGCGTTTTGTTTCACCAACGGTTATCACTCATGAAACTCATAAGAAGTCAATGCAATCTCTGAGGCATCAACCACTGATTTTCCAAACGGATGAAGAAGATTTGATGAAAGCTAAAAAAGCAAATTAAAGTCGGCAGAACTAAAAATAATATTATTTCTTCTCCAATTTAATTTGCCCTTTACCTTAATAACCGCCCTAATTTTACTCATTAAATCAATTTCTCCACACTCTGAGTCTGACATTGCAAAGGAATTGAAATGTGTCAAAACAAAAACCACAGAAACAACAAACCATTTATTTTTAAAAGAAGTCCAAGAAGAGATAGCTACGATACTTAGATAGTCATAGACAGGTTCTTCCGTCTTATCAAATTAATAAGTTCTGATGCAAAAACATTATTTGATGAACTAGGTAATAAAATATTTTGAAGAAGTCAATGTCCCATTGCAAAATCTTATCGGATTTGCGTCCGACAATGCGTCAGTTATGATGGGTGAAAGGTGTGCTGTTCAGGCACTTTAAAAAAAAAAGTTCAATACAATTGAATTCATTTATATTCAATTGCAGCTTCGAAAAAAATACCGCAGAATTTCGAAAGATTAGCGAAAAATATTTACTGGTTTTTTCGCACAGCTCTAAACGACAGACAGATTTTCGCAAGTTTCTGGAATATTTCAACACAAACCCGCATAAGATATTAAAAACATCTTCTACCAGATGGCTGTCGCTTGAAAATGTTGTATCGCGAATCTTAGAGCAGTGGGTTATTTTAAAATATTATTTTATCACATATCAGCTAGAACGGAATTCGGACTTAGCTCATAGCGTTTATGCAGATATGACATATGAATTCAAATTATACTTCTATTTCTTGCAATATATCTTAAAATTAACAAACAAAATTGACATTGAGTACCAATCAGAAGAACCGCGTATTCACGTCTTCTTGCTTTCAGCGGTAAAAATGTATTTCAAAACCATTTTGCCGAACTTTGTTAAAAATGAATTAATTGATGACACCTGCCTCTCTGAACTCAATTGAATTTTCTAATGAAAATTGTTTTTTAGACTTAAACGAAATCTACCTTGGGGCGCAAGCTAACATTTTGATTGATACTGGAGGCTTAACAGATGACGTATACAAAATGTAAGAACAAAGTGTAGAGACTACTTACTGAATTATGTAGGTACGCAAATCAGAAAAAGAGTTAACTTTCAAGACAAAGTTCTAAGCCGTACAATTCATAGATCCACAAAAGAAATCCCCAAGCCTTACCCCACTCATACAATTGTTCCCAAATTTAATTCAAGAAGAACTATGTCGATGAACTAGAAATGACGAATGGAGAGATCCCTTACATCAAAATATTATTAGCAAGGATTTGAAATTTGAAGATTATTGGAGTGCTACCTTTAATTTGAAAAACGCATTAAAAGCTCCAATGCTTTTTCTCTTAAAAAGATTTGTTCTTTGTTGGTTCCATTTTATGCTTTCCGCATAGCAGTGCGAGCGCATATTTTCACAAATATCATAAAAATGCAATACATATTTTTACCTTCCACAGTTATTATTATTAACCTGAATGTAAAATATAATATTTTATGTTACATCCATTAAAAAAAAACATTCCTATGGAATAGTTTCGTGGGCGCAGTGGTTAGTGTGCTGGACTACTGTGCGAGGGATCCCAGGTTCGATCACCGGAAAAACACAAATTACATCTTAAGGTTTTTTCTACTGCGCCACCTCTCGCGAACGTCTGACAAACATCCGAGAGTATGACTGTCCTGAAAAAGCTTCTCAATTCAGCCGTTCGGACTCGGCATAAAATTGTAGGTCCTTTCCATTCGTTCTAAAAATAGAAACTCACACAAACGAATGCTTGCGAGAAGCTAGGACTAGGGTGTCTACCCGCCTGTTGATCCACCTACAGTGACGGCAAAAACATTCCGGATTTTTTCTATACCTTATATTAGGTATATTGTAAAGGTATTATATTTTAAAGGTAACTACATATAAAGGTTTCTAATGGAATTCTTCAAATTATTAATTGTATTAAGTTAAAGGATTTCTCCTTGATGTTAAGAAAAATATTACATATATCAAGAAAAAATCCGGAATGTTTTTGCCGTCACTGTATGTATTTATTTATTTATTTTATTAAGAAATAACTAAAAAAATAAAAAAAATTAATACAATATAATGTACTTAAACAAAATTATATGCGTATTGCTTTTGCCTAAAAATTATGCAAAACATTTTTGAATGTACTGCTTTGGTATTTTCTAAAACGACAGCACTGATTTCACAGATAGAAAAAGAGGCGGCGCTACTCAAACTGGCTCTGGTGGTCTATTCTCTCTGGTTAGTGCTCTTCTCGGGCAAAGGAACACAGTCTATCAAATAGTGACAGTCCTCCTGCTAATACCAAAGTTAAAGAATTTAAAGAACCATCGGTACCATTGCTATGGATGGTCTTCCGGGGATACATATTGGGCTTTAAAAGGAAATGTGGAGAATTTGGAGGAGTCACTGCAGAAGGGCCAGTCAAGCCAACTCTCTACACTAATTAAGGACGCAGATCCAATAAAAATACAAAGTGCATTGCTTCAACTAAATATTAAATTTCATTAATTAATTAAATCAATTTTGGAAGTTGGAATGGTGGAAGTTAAAGAAGAAAGATATAGCAAAATTACATTATATAAGAAGAGGAAAGTTCAGGAATCAATGGCTGGTGCTTTAATAACTTATTCAGCCGGCTTTAAGTCTCTTTCTCTAATAATACTTTTTGTACAGGAATCTACTGCAAACAACGCCCTCGGTTAAGCTAGACCAAAAGCTGGAAACACAGCCTGACCGGTCATGCACAAATCCTGAATGATAACACACGAGCAATAATAAAATTACAGACTACACTAGGTACATAGGTCTAGGTAGGCATTTTGAGAAAAAAGCCCAAATAGCAGCCTGTGGAATTGAAAAAGGTTATCAGTTTTTCGAAACCTCCTCACGGCAGTAGAAGAATGGTTTTCCCATCAGAGGTCGCTGTCTGATCCGAGCTATAGTGCTGGAAAGTCGCATTGGTAGTGAGTGAACATTTATTTTTCAGCTTCGTCATTGAACTTCGCCAGTGTGTGTTATATGGAATGCCGAATGCCTAATCTGGTCCCTTACAAATTATAATAGGCCAGTAGCCTGTGGTGATTGATGTTATTCTGACGATATTTTTTCGTGTTTTGCTTAGTAGGTACCTAGGTTGTTTTTTCCGAACTGTAGTTTGGCCACATCCTTCTGGATATGTCACAGTTCGGGAGTATCCTCCATTTGAGATTGGCCTTCGATTAGAACTCTGAGGAGATTTCTTCTTTGACTGATCCGAGCGAAATGTGAAGTAATTCAGCAACTGAACAGCGAAGAGCTGAACTTTCCCTGGCCAGCTTGTCAGTTTGGTCATTTCCATACAAGTGGCTAGGACCTGAAACCCAAATCAGGGTTACCTTAAACCGATCAAGGAAGGCCAGTTCCTTTCGATATTCTAATACTAATTTTGAGGTTATATTGACCTTGGCTGACAATGAATACGGACTATACTATACTCCCCGTCTAGATTTTACAAGACCATTTACCACATGTTTCCCAGTAGGGACTAATTGAGGCGATTAAGAACAAAATATAAGAATAATGTCATAACCAGGAAAATGTGGCCACTCTATACAAAATAGAAAACTATAGAATATAGAATCTTAAAAACGAACAAGACATCAATGTCCTCGCTTTTCGGCATTATTACCAGATACAATATTGCTGAAATACCATACCAAGAAAATGGGAATCAGCATGGATGCCCCGATGTGCAAAGGATGAGGCGACACTTCCTTTCCCACTGCCCAGCGCTCTGCCACATAAGTATCCTTAAGTAGAACTTTCCTCTAGGTCCGTAAATGACCTACCTGTATTTATAAATGCATATCCGTATAAATTTTTAATAGGTTTCCATGCTGTATGGAGGACATAAACCACTAGGGCATCAGAATGGATCTACATTGATTTAAGCGTCTGTCTTGCCAACCCACTAACCTCTCCTAACCTAAAATAGAAAACGTCGCCGGCCAAAATATTCACTTGACCTACTTTACAGCGTACAAAGACTAACAACACTAACATCAAATCTACAGAAGCCTAGTCACCTACCTTCGCATTGATAGTCTAGGTATGTACTAGAATGGCATAGCTGATATTCCAAGAACTTAACTTAAGTTATGTAAGTAACTTTTTATATGTCGTTTAATAAACACTGTCGAGTATGGTCGCAATATTATTTGCTGTCTTTTAAAACGTTCAGAAGGTTAACAAATATTATGTTCTACTTTAACCATAAACTCACTACAACTCTGATATGTGAACGATCAGTCTAAAAGCTTGAACTTGACTTCGCACAACCTTGTAGATACTTCGCAGATAACTGAAAACGATATCGTTGTCCCTTCCAGTTAGGGTAATAGATATATGTATCAATCTTTTACTTTTTGAAAAAATGTTGATTTATATTTTGAGCAAACGGTAGTTGACCAACTAGGTATTTTAAGATCGCTCATCCCATCAAACTATACATCAATTATGCATGCACTCCTCAAATAGGTGCACTCCGGCGACACAAATAGTTAACGACATTTTCGTGTTCTATATGCTTATCGAGCGGCGCGCCGTCAAGGCCATTTTTTTAATCTTCAGGCACTCCCCCCAACACTGAAAATGTTTTAAGTGATACATACATAAAACTTCGGAACAACACGGTTCCTCCCAAGTTAGATAGCGCCTGTCGGATGCATTGCATATAAAAGCATTTAAAGTGTCAACACCAAGGCATCTCAGGTACAGTGTCACAAGTCTCTTTAGGGGAACAACACAAGCATCACGATGAGAATTTCTTTTGCAGTTTTGGTTGCAGTTGGCCTTATCCAAGGGCTAATTGCTGCTACCGTACAAGTTACTTCTAAAACCGATAGCTCTGACACCTTGGCTTTGGATGTGTCTGCCTCTGCGACTGGATCAACGGCTGGGATCAGTGGTATATCTGAGACAGTAACATCAGCTCCAACAGCGCAAACACCTAGAGCGTCGACGCAGAACCGCAAGACTGCAGCATCAACCACACCCAAAGCAACTACAAAGAGACCCTCAAAGTCGAGTGAGACTAAAAGAAAACCATTCGAACCAAGTCTAAATTTGGCTGAATCGTGCGATGAATCAATGTGTAAATTGCCAAATTGTCGCTGCTCTGACACCAAGCTCGGCCACAATATCCCAGTCGAAAAGATCCCACAGGTGAGTTTTTGTACCGATCTCCAGATGTAAATCTAATCCTTAAAATTTTAGCTTGTAACTATTACCTTTGATGACGCAGTCACAGCTTTGAATTACGAAATTTTCGACGAACTCTTTAGCGATGTCCGCAATCCTGACGGCTGTGAACCTAGCGCTACCTTCTATTTCTCCCACGAGTATACTGACTACACAAAGGTTCATAGCCTTTGGGCACAAGGTCATGAACTCGCTTTGCACTCTATCACTCACGGTATGGGCACAATGTATTGGAAGAAGGCAACGATAGAAGTTCTCACCAAAGAATTTGGACAGCAACTTCAAATGATCGAACATTTTGCCCAAATCGATAAGGCTGATATTAAGGGAATGCGCATGCCCCACTTTGAGATCGCGGGAAATAATTCGTATTTAGTAGCCCAACAGCTGGGTTTGCTGTATGACAGTTCATGGCCAACACAACGATTCACTGATCCCGCTCTATGGCCATACACCTTGGATTATAAATCAATGCAGGATTGCCCCATCGGCAAATGCCCTGATGCCTCCTTCCCCGGCTTGTGGGAAAATCCTCTTGTCAACTGGGAAGACACTGAAGGCTACAAATGTGCCATGATTGATGCCTGCATCCACTTGCCAGAGGACAATAAAGACGAACTAGTTGAGTGGATGATTCAAAATTTCAACCGTCACTACTTAGGTAATCGGGCACCATTTGGAGCCTACTTGCATTCTTCCTGGTTCCAAAAGGGCGAGCATTACTTGGAAGCCTTTAAAGAGTAAGTTATCGATTCTGTAATAACCATTCAAAGCTCAACCGTTGTTCCCTTGCAGATTTATTCAATACATGAACAAGAACAATGACGTGTATTTTGTGTCAGCTGCACGAGTGATTGAATACATGCAGAGTCCGGTGGCTGGCAAGCCGTTCCGTGGTTGTCCGAAGAAACATGAGAACTCGTGCCAACCAACGCGTTGCCAACTGAGAAAAATCGACACCAAAGATGATCGTTGGATGAATGCATGCAGTCCATGTCCAGAAGTGTATCCATGGTTGGATAACCCTTTGGGATTGAGTAAACCATAAGCTGTGTAGATACATTTGACTATAGAAATTTTGCTAATAAATTTTAAATTGCATTATATACATTTGGAGGTGCTGATTGTTATGAAAGTTACTACCTGGCTACATCCACTTTGTTAACCTATACGTTAAGGGATGTAATCGTTTTACTTTTACCTCAATAGGCTAGGCACCGCTCTCGAACCAGCAATCAAAGAATTTCGAACTGTACCTCTTTTTCATCATCAGATGCCCTTAGTGATTTCTTTGAACAGTTGAATTCTGACAGTCAATTCTCTGTTATATTCCTCTTTGGGAAGACATTTCACTGTCAGAAAGTGAACCTGTACAACGATTCGCCATCAATTATTGTTGAAGCGATCGATGAGCACTAGGCCTTCAACTTCTTATTTCTGAATTATGTATCTAACAGAGAGTTCAGGTTGACTACCGTCCTGCACTTTGTTGATGTTTACAAAGTTTGTCGATCACTCAAGTCTTTTTCTCATTTTTAAGGTTCCGTTCCTAAGGGAATAAAAGGAACTTTATTACTTTCGCTACGAACGCACGGAGACCAATTTAATTCCTAGTTCTATCTCAAAAACTAATTGACGTAGAAGGCTGAAATTTGCTCACAACATCCAGTTCCGTTATAACCTCAAGTTAAACGACAAAATCAGAAGCTTGTTTTCAATTATTAAAAGTTAGGAGATCCTTCTAATTAACCAGCGAATATTTGGTTCAACAGACAGCTTTTCTTTCCCCTTTTTTGACATGCTCTTTCCCCTTGAGTTTAGTAGGTAGATATCGAACGTCAACGTCATACCTAAGTATTTGGGTGTATTAGCGTACGGTACGGTACTATAACACTTGTCATATTTATTTATTTTCTTTTAGAAATGTTAATATGAACATATTACTTTTTATTGAGTTTTAATCTTCATTTTTTCGTCCAATCACTAAATACAGACCTTATGGATTTTTTTTAGGTTGTGCTCTACTTTTTCCGCGTAGTTGCTAATTTGCCATTATGTACCGCCAGAACTGATGACAATTTGTGGCCTATTTTTTTTTTTTTTTTTAAATACTTCTCTCGGGAAAGGCGAACCTATAACGCGTCAACAGCGCCCCGAGATGCTTGCAGATGTATGTTAGTTCTGCACTTAAATTGTATACTTCTGGAAATATATCCCCAGGAAGTGAGTTCCAAAGTTTGCTTGTCCTGTAACAAAAGGAGTTTTGGAAAGTTGATGTCCTCGCGGTTGTCAAGTGTACTGTATGGTCATTAGCATTAGCAGCCTGTCTTGTGGGGCGCCCAAAAGTTACATTTCGAGGGATAATGTCTTTGAGTTCCTCGGAACATCTACCATGGAAGTACCTATAGAACAATCATAGGTCAGCGACTTGTCTTCTGTGCACCAACGGTTGTAAATTCGATGTGAGTGTAGCGTCTCCAATAAGTCGAACTGCTCGTCTCTGTATGCTGTCAAGTAGGTTAAGTGAATGTTTTGGGGCCGAGCTCCATATATGGGAACAATATTCCAGGCCTGGTCTAACCTGAGCTTTGTAGAGAAGGAGAAGTTGCTTGGGGCTAAAGTACCTCTTTGCTCTAAATAGGTAGCTCAACTTAGCGGACGCCGATCTTGCGATATAGGAAATGTGGTGATTCCTGAATTAACTGTGACTCCTAAAAGGTGCATTGAGTCCTTGGGATGGATTGGATGGTCATCCATTTGGATCTGAGAAACTGTTGATGCATTTTTCGTAGAAAAAGTTGTGAGCTGTGTCTTGTTTGCATTAAATACAACCAAGTTGTCTTTTCCCCACTTCAAGATTTTGTCCAGATCATCATTTAGAGAACTAATTTGTTCACATCTCTGACTGTGTGATGTAGCCGCATTCACAAGCCCACTATTCGAGATGGAGGATATAAGAGTGCTGTCATCAGCAAAGCTGTAGATATTATTATTTGTCGATCCAAGCAAATGTGGAGAAAAAATCGAGTTGGAGATAGAATAGATCCTTGGGGCACTCCAGCATTTATAGCAAACGAGTTAGATTATACACCACCTACAACAACTTGGATCGATCTTCCCAGAAGAAAATTTTGCATCCATCCGCAGAGTTGTTGTGCTAATCCATAAGACGCTAACTTGCCTAATAGGGCTCTATGCCAGACTCGGTCAAATGCCTTTGATATGTCCAAGGCTACGGCTCTTGATTCGCCGTGTTGTTCAATTGATTGCGTCCATAAGTGCGTTACGTAGCTAAACAGGTCTCCAGTGGAACGACGGCTCCGAAATCCGTATTGCCTGTCGCTTATTAACCGGTGGCCTTCTAGATATTTGATTATTTCGACATTTATGGCGTTCTCCAGAACTTTCGGGCATTGGTCCTCGCATTCTTGACGGATATTCTGTTTAAGGACTTTGAGTGTAAGGCTTGTTCACATAGACTCGTGACTTCAAAAAACCCCACAAAAAAAGTCTGGAATGGTTAAATCAGGCGATCTTTTCGGCCAGTGAAAATGGCCAAAACGAGAGATTAGGACATCCGCGGCGTTTTTGAAAAAATAAGGTACACCATGCAGTAACCTTGAGCGGGTATAATGGCTCAATATAATTTTGCTTATTCACATATCCACAGAGATGAAAATGGGCTTGATGATTGCCTATGATCTCGTGGTTGAGATTCAGGATGGCTTGAGCTCAGGAGTATAGCGATTCATGTCTTATTGACGTGTATTTTGCATTTTTATACTTCACAATTCATTTGCATCTTCCGATTGGGTGATGATAAAAGAATGCAATAGAACTTGACGGAGCTATCCATGGTGCCAAGCTTTATCAAAAGTACACAACTAGAATGCACGGAATATTCTGCGATATCCGATGCAATAAACATTTCTTAATTAGATACCATTTATAAAACCAATTGTTTTATTATTTGTGTATTTTTTGAAAAGTCAATGAAGCAAAATAAGTTTTTGAGAAAATAGGGGAATAACAATTGTCTGAATATGTATAGATAGGGTGCATGCAATAACGCCCAGTGCAATAAGGCCCATGGGCGTTATTGCACTTTTCAAAATGCAATAACGCCGACGACAAGTGTGAATTAAAGCCCACGAGATTACAAAATTTACGTAAACGTATGGGGGGCATGCTGCCCCTTGCAATCCCCCTGCTTGGGTTTACTGTCAGATCTTATTCTTGCAGCCTTAAATTTGTTTTGCGTTAAAAACGTGTAATAAAGCCCGCGGGCGTTATTGCATTTTGGAAAGTGCAATTACGCCCATGGGCATAATATTTTCAAATTTTCTTGCTTGCGCAATATTCGAACGAGTCTTAAATAAACAATTTCTTTATCGACTGTATGTAGTTTTCTGTTAAACAAAAATAATATTAATTAAGAAATAGAAGAAAAATACCTATTGAATTTCCATTTGTGTTTGATAATTCATAACCCTTACTGTACTAACCGCCCATAACTCACTTCACGATACCACAAATGCAAAGTGTTCTAAATCGGTACCTTTTGCAATAAAATGTGTATGCACATTTAGACCGAGACCAATAACATAAAAACGAAATGTTGCAAAAAGGACACGTGGCTGTATCGTAAAAGGAATGGAAGAATATCGTACTCATTCTCAATCTAAACATTCAGCCGCAGTTCCACTTAAGTTCAGCGATAGTAAAAACGACTACAGAGGACATTCCCCATATTATAATCAAAACAAGGATATTCACTTTCGCGTTCGCGTTCGCCTTTTCCGTCCTTTTTATAGCCCACACTATAATATGCGATGGTTGGTAGTATTTTGAGTTCACTGGATAATGTTATAGTACGTCTAGAGAAGAAGACGCTGACGTTATTTCCATCGTCATTTACTCCAAACAAGGATATTCGAAATTCTGCATTATTGCAGCGTAATAAAAGCGACACCGAATAGAAAGCAATAAGGACGAATGCTCTTCTTTGCAGTGGTTGCACAGTGGGCAAAGTCGTCGCAAGCTAACTTTACGACACGTACGTGTCAGCGTGTAACAACCAGCGTTGCCGCTTTGAAAAGGGGGATGGGAATGACTGCGGTGCGGACTGACTTTTACCAACCTACACAATACACATCGAAGAGAAATGAAATATTATTATCATTTTTGTCGGTTGTGTCGCGCACTTTCGCCTGCATTAAGTGAAATTTAGAGCGCTTGCAAAGCGGTGCGGTGGCAGGACAGGACTCAGGAGTCGGAGTCAGAGATAGTGGTTGGCAAAGCGACGATGTCACTTAATTTGTTTGCTTTTTTATGTGGCAGGTGAAATTGGACTTTGTTACCGTAATTTGATTAAATGTATGAGCGAGGTATTGCGCCATAACTTTTTATTTTGCTGATGGTAAATTTGTTCATGTAGGACAATAACTTATCACTGATATAGTGAGACGTAACGTAAATTCAACATTTTATTGCAGAGTGCACTTTCGCAGTTTTTTTGGTAAACGTTACGTATTACTTCGCGGGACTGGTTAACATTCAAGCTAATCGTGCTGTGTCACATGCTTCTGGTGTTTCTGCGGCCTCTGAGGCTTCTGCTGTGGCTTTTCTTAGCCTTTCTAAGCTCATTTTGTAGGATAGTTATAAAATTGCATAATTCCGCCGAATTCCCTTCAGACTGCAAAATGTGGTCGACGATTAGTGACGGGTTGGGCGAAGTACTTTTCCATACCATGAAGCGTGAGCAATAAAAAAATGCATGCTCAGTGTCTTCATCTTCATTTATGCATTCCGGGCAAGATGGTGAGCTGTCGTGCCCAAAACGGTGCAGATACTTGCTATAGCCACCGTGGCCTGACAGGAACTGTGTAAGGTTGTAGTCCAACTGCCTTTCTTGTGTTATTCCAGCGAGCTTGCCACATATTGACGCTACCTTTTCTTCAATTTTAATCCTCTTGATTTCACTGGCTTTTTTGTTATATCCTCAACATTTCGTCTACAAGAATGTCGACGGGAACCATTCCAGCTATGACGACGTGGATTTGTAGAGGCATATCCCATGTTGTTTGTGACTTCAGTATGCGTTAAATCACTTTCGTATCACTTCGCCGCCATTCCTATGCCACCTGCCATTTGGTCACCACGCTACTGCCGCAACACTTTAGTGCGCGCCTTAGGTGAGGGTACGTTTTTAAAATTCACGGCTGACAGATAAATTATTCACAATGAACAGGCTTACGTGGGAGCAACACTTGGAATTTGTAAAAAATTATTTCGAAAGTCGTGGTCCAGTCCACCAAAATTATGGTGCGCCATGTCCAATTTAGGTACGTTGTTGTATGAATAGGGTAGACTCTGATTGGCATCAACTTAGCGGACGCCACACAGTGGGGTATTGGACTACGAAAAATGGCATTAATATTCAGTTTGGGCTGGGCAGCTAATTGTTGGTACTTTAATGTTTTTTTCTTCAACTCTAAGTAAATTCAATGAGTTTTGCAGTTGGTGGAGTGTTGTGAGTGGGGTAGTGGGGAAGTGTGGTAGTGGGGTGGTTGGGCGTGTAAAATTAAAATGCAAAAGACATAGCTATGTGTATATAATTTTTTTTAATTAATTCTCATTAGGTAATTTAAATGTAGTTTAAAAATATAAATTAAAAATAAGGACGCATCCAAAATAAGTATTGTCTAGGAAAAAATAAGAAGTTAGGTTTTACCCTGAAAAAAGTTGATATTTAGTAGTTGTCATATTAACAATCGGTAGTTGTAAATTGTGATAATTGTCAAATTGACAAACAAAATTGTCGATATGATGAACATTTTTTGAAAATATCAAATAAGTTTAACAACTGCATAGTGGATAGTCAATATGAAGAACGGGCTGTCGTCAATTCTTACTACTAAACATTATGAAAAAAGTTGTAACAACTGCAGTTGTATGATGTACGCACTTTCAATACCCAACATTTAAATGAAAATAGAAACGGTAAACTATAAGACACGTTTAGTTTTATGCGCGACTGTGAAACACATGATAGTCTCGGTAAACATCGAGTAAACGGTGCGTCCAGGTAGGCAGATGTGGTGGTTCGGCTACTGATGAGCCCGATGTGGTGGGTCATCGGGGCGAAACGCATTCTGGAGTATATGCTAAACATTATCAATATAATTATGTTGACACTCCACTGTAAATATAAATTCCTTATCCTAGCAGGTGTTTTAAATCATGGCGTTTTTTTTTTAAATCGAATTCTTTATTACTCCGTTCATTACATTGAAAATTGCAAATTTAATTATGAAAATCGAGTTCTTCAGTTTAACAATTGTGATTTTCATTATGAAAATCAATTTATAAAATTTAACGACTGCGTTCATCAAACTGACAAGCTACTGCAGTTTTGATTATGAAAAATGAAAGGATTATACCTTCTATTTTTTATGTCTTACGACTACTGGACATAAGCACGTAGCTTGAACACAACATTTGTTAAAAAACAAACAAAAAAAAATTAACACGAACAAAAATGGAGAAACATTCAAACAAATCCACACAATTCCACGCAATACAATACGAAAAAAGACATAATAACAAAGATTCAAAAAAATTAAAATAACGGAAAATCGCACATTTCCGCAGCTTATTTAAATATCTTCAAATAATACATACACCGAGCCATCACAATAAAAAAAAATCTGATCTGGGACTGCTTGGGAACATAAACAAATCGTCCATTACATTTTGTGGTTAAGGAGAAAAACTACTACCGGAGAGGTGTCTTCACATAAGGTCACCAAAAGACAATTTAAAACATTATGAAACATTCAATAATAATTATTTGTATTGCACAAACCTTCAGCCACTGTTTTCATTTCAAAAACTGTTGAATAAACCCAATTTTTTAAAACACCACTGCGAAAATGTTTAATCTTTTTTTTCTATTCTTAACATTGGAAATGTGGACTTGCAATAACGCTCAACTTTGCAATGTCTCTGTTGACAATTGGTTTGACTAATTCGCATGATGTTATGCTTTTCTTAAAACTACGGTATTTCTGTTGAAGTGTGCATTGTTTTTTTTTTATAACCAACACAAAAAAAATTACGATTATGCCATGTTTCATAGTCCAATACCCCACTGTGCGCCAGTTGTTGGAACTACATATCTCAACAGCCAATTGTGTTTAATTTACCTCCCTGTGATAGCCACTCTAGTAACTAGTGGCTTGTTCATTATGTGGCGACTTGCTATTTAGTGTTAAAAGAGCCAGTGTTGAACACAAAGAAAAAAACAAAAATGGACGGCAATCCTGCATATAGCGACGCTGCTCAAAACAGGAGAAGCACGTAAGCGAAAGATGAGTGAAGAACATTGGCTTCTCAAAAGGAAAAACAAAGAACAGATAAAAAGAAGAGGTAGATGAAATATAGAGGTGGCTACTCCCAGGATCAATGTTCGCTAGTTTTAAGTAAAGAGAACGAGAGAACGAGAGAAGAGAAAGAGAAAAGACCCGAACAGAGATGCGTAGAGCGAAGCAAGGAAACCTTATAAATAATATGTAGTAGAGTCACAGCACAGCCTGTATTGCAGTAAAGAGTAAAGCAAACTCTTAAAGGACGATGACGACCTAAATTCCGCTGTCAGGCATCAGAAAGAACCATTCAAGCTGGATGATGAACACCAAAAAGACTACCTTCCACCTGACAAATATTAAGTCAGCCGCGCGCCGGTGACTTGGTGGAGTGCATAAACCAACCCATCGCCATATTTTGTCGGAACAAAGTATGCCTAATAAATGGTCCACATCATCGCTTGTACAGTCCACAAGAAATGAAATGATGCTCTATAAAATGGGACAACTATAGAGGTATCAGTCACCTAAACACCGCACACAAAATCCTGTCTGCCGTACTGTGTGAACGCCTGAAACCGTTTGTCAGTGAACAGATTATTTGCAACTACCAATACGGTTTTATGATCGGTAAGTCTCCGCCGACCAAATATTTAATTGAGTACTAGGCTCTGGACCAACATCATCATCCAAATGGCTCAATAGCATGTACTGTAGCGAAAGTGGATTAAGATATCCTTGTTCGTTTTTAACACGAAATTCTTGGATTGATTCTAAGTTCCGCTTGCGTTGACGAACTCTACTCTACGAGCTGTAGAGTGACAGCGACCTGGTGAGAAAAGTGTGAATCAGTCGCCTACGATGGGTAGAAAATGTAAAGCAAATAGACCCTTGGGCCCAAATGATTCTTTGACTTCATCCCAGAGACCCAGAGATACAACGTAGCAGAGGTAATTATACAAAGACGGCGCTAACTAGTTGAGTTGAGGCCCAGTTAAGTTGCTATACCATGGTTTTCCATACAACAATGGACTAATATCCTACAACAACGTTATTTCTCAGTTAACAGTCTTTGGATCAGAATGTATCTTATAACAAACACACACTTAAGCAAGCAGATGCTTACAGCCACCTCTATGATGCTTAGCCGAATTCGATTTGTAGCTTTTCGCTCATAATAAATAATTCCGTTTTTCCGCACACAAACTGTAACAATTTTGTGCACATGTGGTTTGTCCTTCTGCTTGACGGATCAAATTGAATTCCTCACGTTAAACCACATCAATCCCACGTCCAACTCACCCAACCGTCCTTTGTATGTTCCCTTCACAACATGGAATTAAGTTATAGAAATTACGTGATTTTTATAGATATGATCGAAGGAGGGCTGCTACATCCCAAACACACATGACAAGAAGAAAGCATTAAAGTACTTCAAAGGACGTGAAGTCCTACAGTGTATCGGCGACGCGATTTTTTGTTTGTTTGTCTACGGTGATTTATGTCCTTTGTGTGTAACGAATTCGCTTTTAGCCTTCAAGAGTTGCAAGTTCAAATAGGAGGACCAAATGTTGTCTTTATCTTGAAGATGGGAATCCACTGAGGTCAAGTCAGAATTTCCTCTGTTTGCAAAGGAAAATACTTTATCACAAATAAATATAGAACAGAAATGCTTCCAACCATGTGCGCTCCTTGTGGCCCGGAATATTTTAACAGAAAGACTTACAGCAGGAGCAGGACTCCTGTCCTATATAGCTAGCAGCAGCTGGTATAATAGTATTCTCGTGGCTTTCCGATGAGTACGTAGTCCTTTTTAAAAATGTAATATGTAGTACTCGCACAAAGGGCTCCGGCAGGATGTGTACTTTATATTTGAAATGTTGTATCTTTACAGGTTCAGTTATATTTTTGCATCAATGTTCATGTAAAGATATTTTTATTTATTTTTAGTCTCAGTCTTGAAGAAAAACACTTGGTGTCCTGAGCTTAGTTGTTTTGCCCCATGTTTGCACTATAGTGTGGTTCATACGTGCCTGTACATAAACACACATAGCCAAACACATACGATGGCATATGGTTCAAGTATTTGCATTCCTCTCAGCGAAGCTGTGCTATACGAGTAGGTACCAAAGCGAATAGACTTTTCCAACGTTAAGAGGGTTACATTTCGAAGTGAATTTAGTGCAGGGCAGCTACCATGATAGCGCGTTGTTGGTTTCGATATAACGATCCGTTTGAGGTTGACATAGTTAATGTCTTCTAAATTCTTCTATCTACATCAATTCGTACTCTTCGCCCGTCCGATTGTCCATTTGCTGGTTAATTGGAATGCGTTAGGAACGGACAAGCAATAGCTTAAAATTCTTAATTTCGACTCTAAAGTTGACTTTTTCATTTGATAACTGAGAACCCTAGCCTACCTAAGTCAAAAACGGCCATAGGTGTCTTTATTCACCTTCAGTATTGCCCTTGCATCCAGGACTAAGATGACGAGGGTTTATAGTGCTGTCAAGGTCTTAGTACTCGATTGACTTGACGAATAGCTGTAATTTCGGCTTGGAAGACACTGCAGTATTTTGGAAGACAGAAGGAGAGGCCCAGGTTCAATTCTTCCGAAAAGACTCCGTCGCCCACTAATTCCAGTGTCTTAGAACCGTCTGTGAATATTGACAGTGATTTATGTAGGACATTTAGTGAATCCCATTGGTTCCTGATGTCCAGTATTTCATGGGTAAAGCCTTTTGCGAAGTTGATTTTCGTTGATAATCGTTAGTAAAGGGCAGGGGGATCGTCTGTAGAAGGATGCTGGCGTGCGCAGGCGTTTGCCTTCTCCAGTGTTTCCCTTCCCTTAATCTGATAGCCACGTTTGTGGCATATTCCTTGCTGATGATGTCTAGTGGAAGTAAGTTAAGCATGGTTTGCAGAGCGGCGGCTTGGCATGCCAAGCGCTGAGTCTTCTCTAAGACCTACTACGGCCTTTCGTTCAAGGCCGGCCACCACACAACGGTGCCATAAAGAATTATCGGTCTTATGACCACAGTATAAAGCCAATGCATTATATTGGGTTGAAGGCCCCATCTAGAGCCGACAGCCCTTTTACAAGAGTATGGAGCCACTAGGGATTTTTTTAGCGCGTTCGGCAATATTTTCTCTCCATAAGAGTTTCCTATCCAGCCTCAGCCCCGAATAGCAGAGCGTCGTCGACAACCTTGACCGCAGTCCAGGATGATGGGAAGCAACCCAGTATTATCCAACCTACGAGAATGTGCCTGAGAATGTATTTGACAATGTTAAAGGCGTTCTGTAGTTGCGCCGGGAAAATGTCATCAGGTCCGGGTGACTTGTACGGTTCAAAGCTGTAGCTTCTTCTCGCAAATGGTTAATGTGGTTGGAGAAGCCGCGCGAGGGGTGTCATTCCTGAAGTCAAAGTTAACGGTGAGAGGCGAGCAGCCGCAGGAAAATGAGTGTTCATGAGCAAATCCAGTGATTGTTCCTCTGATTTTGCCCATTGGCCACTGGGGTGTTTTTAGTACACTTGGTACAGTGGGCGATTTGTCCGATTCGTCGACTTTGTGCGTCCCTCTTTGTTGACAGCACATACTCGGTTTTGCCCTCACTCAAAACTAAAACTATTTTTAAAGCTTCTGTTCCAATATTTGCAAACGCGCAAGTTGTGCCAATAATATCAACATCATCCGTGTATGCAAGTAATTTGACGGACTTTTGAAAGATCGTGCTTTGTGTTGGCCTGTGAAGAAGTTACATGACAGCGCATCAACTTGACATCAAAGGTCTCGGTGAGATTGTTTCCGACCTTTATGGAGCATCGAGCGTTATCAATTGCCATTCTGCGCCATCTGACAAGTTTGCAAGGATGCCAAAACTGGGCATGGGTTTATATAGCTCGTCTCTAAAAAAGCTGTCATATGCGGCTTTATCGACTTGGACTTCTTCAGGATCTGCAGTATAGTGAATATTTAGTTGATTATTGACTTACCGGGCTTAAAACGACACTGATAGGGACCAATCTATTCGTTGACAAAAGGATTCAAGGGTTCACACTGTATGGCAGAAGCGATTTTTCTATATCGTCAATACCGTCTGTAACTCTACTACAAGGTTTCCTTGCTCATCTCTACATGTCTCTGATTTTCGGGTCTTGTTGCATTGTGACGTTTCTTTTAAGTTTTGCTAAAATTTCCTGTAGTAGCACCGTTCTAGTTCTTCTATCTCTTCTACTCTCTAGTCTCTGTTACTTCTTTTTCCTCTGGAAAACCAAGTTTTATGTTTTATTTCCTCCTCTGTTGCGCATAGAGTTTACTATCTGCTCTCGTCGTTTTCTTAAGCGCCGCAATGTGGTACCATTTTTTTACTGCATGCGCTTGCCGGCACTTTTCACAGGCAGCATGCCCCCTGTTCGAGTGAAAACTCATCACTAAAAAACACATTGTACTAGAATATTTACATCCGAACAGTGTATCTTTAATTTCTTGCAAGAGGTCGCTTTACCGGTTTTCAGTCAAACGCCATATTTTGTATCTCCTATTTCCTCTAATACTAACCGAAAATCGTTCTTCTGGTATCAACACTCAACGAGGTATTTTGATTGTTTGTTTTTGGGCGTTATGCATTTTTTGGGCGTTAGTATTTCATCATACTAAACTAAGGTTTTCTTGGACGAGGCATCGAGGGAAACCTAGCACATCAGTTGGTTCATCTCTTATGGTTTCTTCGGCGTTTTATATATTCCATTTTGTACCTTAGCTACAACAAGGTAGTGGTCCGAGTTTATGTTGGCCTATTTGAACGTTCGGGCATCTGGACTGGAATACTATAGAAACTGGAAGTGCCTTACGTCGAACGCAAGATGCTTAATCTGTCTGACTGTCTTTTGATCTGACGACGACAGCCCTTATGAATGTTGAGGTGAGATATCCGTGTGCTCGCTATAGTGAGAGTCAATCACCCCTATCGTGGAATCCGCCGGGGGCAATTATTCACGAAAAAGAATATTTTGGTATCGTCAAAATCGCAAAGTGAACAGTTCCCCGTGTGGGCAATGTGAATGACTTTTTTTCACAGTAGCGTTAAAAACGTTCAAATCGAATTTTTCCCGAACGGGGAACTGTTCACTTTGCGATTTTGACGATACCAAAATATTCTTTTCCGTGAATAATTCCCCCCGGCGGTGAATAATTAGCCTCCTTGCCTAAACTGGCGTTCAAATTACCGAGTACGATTTTGACGTCGCGTCGCGTCGTACTTAGCACATTGTTCGTTTGTTTTGTCAAGGAGCTCGTAGGAACAAACTTGGGTATAGCATTCAAGTATCGTACTGGAGACGTATTTCAGTTACTCTAGGGAACCCACCATATCAATGTAGGTATGTAATCCTCTTTCAACTTTCATTAACTTACAAAATACTATCTACTTCTAAGTTCCACTTCAACAATAATTATTATCTTGATACCATCGCCAACTAACAAACTCTTATCGCCGGCCGCTGCCATTATTAAGGGTTTCATTAAAGCCTTCCACAACACAAATTTATTCGAAAATATTAGCATGTTCATTGCGAAAACGAAAAACTTCAAATATGTTGTTCCCAACTCCAATGAAACACAAGCGCAACATTACCAAGCAAATTAATGAAACGTTGACACAATCATTAAGATGTGCACATACATTGGCTCCTTGCACTGCACAGTGCACAGTGCACAGCGCCCTATAGAAAAGTTAAATTTTCGGACTACAGAATTGTTGTTTAGGTGCGACACCGACTTTTTGGCTAACTATGGAAAATGAGGAAAAACTTTTCATGCTTGTACCCTGTTCCGCTATGCACTTCCATTGGTCTCCCTAAGCCATGTCAATGTTATGGCCACAGTTAAACGACAGTAAAATGGGTAGAAATTTGTCCGCACTCACCCTCAATGAGAGACGCCGGAGCTGCATATAGCCAGGATATATAAGCTTATTGTGCTTCACCATCCTGAGTGCTCCGTTTATGAGTTTTTAATGTTTTGACTGTAGTATCATTTTTTAGAAGTGCAAAAGTGCAGTTGATCCTGGCAGGAATAGTGTGTGTGCCCTTTGGGCTTATTGCCTGTGTAGTAACTTCTTCAACTGCCATTAAGGCGAAAGTTTCTGCAGTCGATGCTATTGGTGTTGTATAGAGAGAACATTTTTATTAATCGCTTATGAGGTCGAAATTACCGTTAAACTGCGGTCATTAAAGATGGTTAACCTTATACGTAGTCCCTATATTATAGAGAGTCTAGGTTCTAGGAATGAATCCCTGGAGTGTAGGTACCTATAATAATATTTACCAGAAGGAAATACCGTTTGCAACACATTTATTCGGCATCATGAGGACTGAAGTTCCTAAAACTGCAGGAGCTCACTATTCCGAGGAGATTATCAGAAACTCCTTTAGGCAGTGCTACAGTTAATTGGGAATCACACCAAAAACATAAATGTAAAAGAAGAGCCAAGTTCTGTTATATAGAACAAAAAGTGTGTAATTCGTCAGCCACGAAAAGTAATGAGATCTAAATGTACGCCAAGTTCTTAGTTTAAGAAGGTTAAATGTTAAGCAATTGGTAGGTCACTGGTCAAGTTTTCAAACTCTTATATATTGTACGATATAATAAAGTTATAAACGAAAAGCTCTGCCAAATTTCAACATTCTACGGCAATGGGAACTGACCCAAATAAATAATGACCGATTTTCAAAAGTGGGCGGATACCATGCCTCCTAAATGGAGAATAATACATTTTTAATTTTTTTCTTTCTGCACACTGCAAGTCTCACTGCTCCACCAAATTTCAACATTCTACGGCAATGGGAAGTGGCCCAAATAAATAATAACCAATTTTTAAAAGTGGGCGTATACCACGCCTCCTGAATGGAAAATCTCAAGTTTTGGACTTTTCCCAGTGTATGCACCACAGGATCTAGCATTCTGCCAAATTTCACGATTCTAGGATGGCCGGAACTGCTTCATAATTTTGATGATCATCATCTAAGTGAGTGAGTGAGTGAGTGAGTGAGTGAGTCAGTCAGTTACGGTTTTTGCGATTTTTGAAGTCCTGTATGTTGAGAACTACTAATGCTATAGAAATGAAATTTGGTGAGGTGAACCTTTTCAATGAGCACAGTAAATGTTTCAAGTTTGAAGTTTTTGGCTTAATTGGTTCCAAAGTTAGAGGGGGGTCGAAAACCGCCTGAGTTTGTTCCTGTAAAAAGGGTAAGTGCCTTTACTAGAGAACTTGGCTGGGGCACTACCGTGTGCCCTTTGATTTAATTTTGATTTTTTATTTTTCGATTTCGTGGAGTACTTCAGAGTTCTCCGATACTTTTAGATCAAAATGAACTGAATTTTTATACGAGAGGTAAGTTGTTGAATCGTGGGTGTTATAGCAATGAAATCTTTCTGTGTAGTGACAGCAACTATGCTTAAAATATTAAGTTTGTAGAAGATTATTACTTAGGCGTGTATACCGTTAAAAGAGAAACAATGCCTCACCAGTTAGCTCGGTTCTTAGCTACCTTCTTCCAGGTGCGCACTCCAAGTTAGTTCAATCTGCTCCTTCAAAGCCGGTTCACATTTTATGAATAATCGTTTTCTCGAAGCAACCCGGAAAAATCTTCACCCGATTTAGATAGATCTCAAGCTTCAGCGCCATAAAGCAGGACGGAGATGATCCAGGTCTTATGCAGAATCTCCTAAGTTGTTCGCGATATAGCACTATTACTGAATTGCCTTCTCAGCCCACAGAAATAACGATTCTCAAGGTTTTCAAGTTTTTATTTCTACTGAGATGTTATAACCAGAATTTATAGCAGTCCCTAACCACCTCAAGCTTAAGGCTGTCGATTGTTACGTTCTAACCGAATCATCGACGTTAAGTGTCCCTTCTTGTGGAAAAGCGTGTGTTGACCTGTGAGTTTTGCACAATTCTTTCGAGTAGGATATTATTGAAGTCGCATAACAACGCGTCGTCTTGTCTATGTCCTCTTTTTCTAACAGAAGTTGATCGAACAACGAGCTGCCTACACAGCCAAAACTTGTCTCTATAGACTAGACGCTGTCATAGGCGTCTTCGAATTCTATGGAAAGATGGTGGGTATCGATTTGGACATCTTGATATTTCCCATGAACTATGGAAGTGTAAAGATTTGATCGACGGTGGATGTTCCTATCGGAATGCGGTAGTGTGTAGTGATAGGGTCAAATCAGGTTAAGCGTTGAACCAAAACTGAAATTAGAATCTTGTAGGCAATGCTAAGGAGACTGATACCTCTGTATAGTTTATGGAGTGTAGGGGATTCCTTTCTTGTGGACCGGGTAAAACGTATAGCCAGATATAAAATGTCGCCGGGAAAGAGGACTAGAGATGCTTGCAAACTTTACGAACAAAAAAGGCGGGAGTAACATAGCTTGCCACCGCAGGAAGAAAAAGAAAGATCACGAGACCGAAGGAATTGAGAGATGGTACTTGGAAGTTTTATCAAAATGTAATGAAAGTGTAAGGGCATCAAATCAAAGTATAGAAACCTATCGACATGATGAATGAAACGTTGTAGTAAAATCAGTCAGCACCTACTGAGAATGGGTTGGGTACGAAAACTCCAAAATTAAAATCCCCAAACTGAAATCCCCAAATCAATATTCCCAAACCCAAAATCTTCAAATTCAAAATCCCCAAAATCCAAAATACCCAAATATATTTCGAGTGAATTCACAATGCATTAACAGTAAAATAAGTATGGAGGGCATGCTGCCCCCTGCAACCCCCCTACTTGGGGTCGTTGTTGGATTTGGAGTAGGCGCAAGGTTAGGTATACGAAAATTTCTTTAAATATTAGAATTAACATTTTGTGGATTTTTGATTTGGTGGATTTTGAATTTGGGGATTTTGTGTTTGGGGATAATCAATTTGAGGATTTTTCAAAAAGTGGGGATTTTGGGGTTTGGAGATTTTGCACTTGTGTATTATGTAGGTATCCCACTGAGAATGATATAAATGCACTATATCTGCTGACACTATAGTAGCGACGAGAAGCTCTATATACTTCATAAACATTGACAGGTTACACATCTTCAAATTTGTTGCACTTGTCTGACAAATTCACATTTAAAAAAAAATAATTGTTGACAGGTCAGACTATGACAAATTTTATTATTGAAACATTTTGACAAATTTGCCCTGACAATTTTGTTATTGTCATATTTTGTCGTATCGCAGGTTTTCCTTAGTATCAAGATAGTGATTCCTTTTTTTCGATGCCTGTTAGATTAACATATCCATCAATTTTTTTAATAAAATATATTCCGCTGTTGATTTCCTAATATGCAATTTTTACTTAAATTAAAAATCACTTAAATAAAATTAGTATTTAATTTATATGTTATTTAAATTCATCACTTTCACTTGAAGAAATAATACGTACTTGTCACTTCATTATCAATACTTGACCCAAACTCAATCGCATGTCAATTAGGTACATCCTGTCAAAATTGTAAATTGCATATTTTTTCTGTCCATAAAAAAATTGTCATAGTACCTGTGTGAAACAGTATTGCCACTAAAAAAAAGTGAATCCGGTCAAATCTGACCGAATGACCGGATTTTGATTTTCTAAATCCGGTCAAAAATTCCGGTCAAAAGTTAAAATGAGAATTTTTGACCTGAAACCCGGTCAAAAAGAGAAAATGACTATACCTACCTATACAATTTACGAATTTTTATGTTATGTTATGTTTAGAAAACGTTTTTATAATATGTGAATCTTGAGTTTGTGAACTTGTTTTTTATTTCGTTTGTTTAAAATTTACTGAAACTAATTTTTCATTTTATATGACATGTTTTAAGTTCTGAAATACACTTTTAGTGCATGGCCAAACACGCCTTCCAATGAACGAGGTGTCCAGCGACACAGGTAGATTTTGAGTGAGTAAAGGAGAAAGGTATATAGCATAGAAAATCTACTTTCAGAAATAATTCTGGCACGTTCTTTTTCGCACCATTGTGCTTTCGATACAAATCTTCATGATATTTGCGTTGATAGAGTGAGGACGTCAGAAACGGGCGTCCGCTTCGGCTTAACCATAGAAATTGTTTGTGTTTTCAATTTCACTATTCTTTTACCAGCCAAATTTTATTTCATTGCAATGACGCCTGGTTTTTGTGTGTAGCCAAATTGTTAATGGAAATGAAAGTCATGGGAGGACGTGTATGGTCTCGAATATTCTCGAATAATTTTCTGACACTTGAAAAGAGTAGTTCACCAATCTGAGATTTATCGAATTTCACACTTTAATTAATTGAAATTCAATATTTAATTTCCTCTTCAAAATTCTAGCAAAAGAAAACGTCAAAAAATTAGCCTAAGATAATTTAATATCCTGCTCCCTGAGCAGAATTTGTTTGAACTTGGGAGCATGTTCGTAATGTATGGCAAAGTTATATTTAAATTATAGAAATCTATCTTTATTTATAGTCAGTAGGGAAATTTTATTTTTCCGGTCAAAAAAGGGTTTTCCGGTTAAAAACATTTTTCGTTCCGGTCAAAAAACGGTTAGGCCGGATTTCAAAATTTTCTCCGGTCAGAGTAAACAGATTCCGGTCAGATATGACCGGAATCCGGTCAGAATGGCATCACTGGTGTGAAAACGAACGCAAATAAAAAATCCAACGTGACAGTAATTTCGAATGCAGCAACAATGAGAAAAAAAGCGAATGTTACCACGTTATAAATTTCTTTAATTTTCCTTAATGGTTGTTACCCTTCCTGTGGTCTAAATCCAAGTGACCGAGCAATCAATGATTTTGCAAAATGTGATTTCTTTAAGAGACATTTTTATACGTATAACAGTTTGAGGTGAGTTTGAGCTTAGATGAGCGAACAAAAATCATAAAGAGATTAAAAGCTAAAGTTAGATGGCTAAACATAATACTAATGTAAGTGCATGCAATTTACTAATATAGAGTATCAAACTGTAATTTGTTAACAAATAAATCATGCTATTAAAGAGAGAGTTTAGGGTATGTTAAGAATAATTATATAATGTAACACATTGGATAAATTGTATTGAAAAATATTGAAATTGATGAATGTATTCTCAAACAGTACCTACAAATGGCACAACAATTCTCGGATAATTCGAGAAATTTTTTTTTTTGAAACGGAAACTTGAAAATTGACGATTAGCCCTTTTCAAATTTAGTTCTCTTTCAATTTGTGAGCGCGCATTGTCTTGTCATAGATTTCATCATCAATGGTCAATGGTCGCGGTAGACGTGTAGGTTTTCTAACTTGACAGAACCATCTTATCTTAAGCCTATACCTATGTAAGTAACACATGGTCGATGTTATGAAATGTATACCACTCCTTGGGCTACAAGTTGCAGACAAACGTTTATCGCGACCAAGCCACGGAAAAATAGGATGCTTCGTTTGGAGAAGTTGAGCTGAGTATCAGTATCAGAGTTTCTTATACGAGCTCTGCGAGTCACCCCACATCAATACAACCAAAGGATCTCATTTCGATTATGACCGTACTTAGGTTAGGTTAGGTTATGTTAAATTAAAAACGGGTATGGAAGAGAAGTCTCGTACTGCACTAGGCACACTCACGGCTACAATGGAAAAACACCTAAACACTTGCCCTTGAAAAACCCAAAATTTCCTTGCAAAAACCAAGTACATAGCCCTTTGTAATAAGTATGGAAGAGGTAACTTGCCAAAAATTCCCTTCAACTAACATGACCATAAATGTAAGAATTCGAACAAGCACCAAATTTAAGACCGATAACTTAGATTTGACAGCAATGACAGATTGTCGAAGCTACCATACAGTTGACCGAGCTTGCTTAAAAGTAAACTTTGCCTTGCTCCATCTTTCGTTTAAGAATATAAATCTACCCACATATTTCAATAAGAATCCATTTACCTGCATAGATTTTAAATTAAAGTCTAGCTTGATTTACAAAAAAATCAGTTTCCCGATAACCTGAGGGCTGAGTCTTCGTACAGCTTATCTAATTGCCTGTCGTATTCTTCATTTGAAGATTGGCTTTCTCGCCACAAACCCATAGCTCCGCTGGAAGCTGACAATATAGGCATGTTGTTTTGAAACCTCGCCAGCCAGCCGTTCATTTGGACAGTTGCTGGCAAGATGAAGCCAGCCGAATGACTTGGTAGAAATATATGATAAATTCTGACATTTTTCTCTTGAATGTTGCGTGCATGAGATAAGAACGCCATATGATTTAAATTTAAGCAAATTGTACGGAAATTCAAAGGCACTTGTGGCGACTGCAGCGTTCAGTCAAACACAAATAAAAAAGCTTCCACAACATATTCAAGCTGTCAAACCGAAGCCGAGGACAGCAGATGTAAAAGGAATTGAGATACTCGTTGCAACGTGTTCACCGACAAAAAGAATCGTATTCAAGAGATACTTATTTTATAAAAATAAATTTTTGTGGTTTTTAATTAGATGTTAAATAAAGACATTTAAGATTATAGCTATTAATGATTAATAAAGACATTTTAATAATTAGCTTTTTGTAATCAATTCATTCGTGCAAATCGCTATACACTTGTTGCTTTCAGCGCCACCTGTTTGTTCAATGTGAATTCAATTTAGCCAGCTGCCAGCCAGCACTCTCCAACTGGGGAGGAAATCAAAAGTTGTTGCCAGCAGTTGCCAGCAGGTTGTTGTTTTAATTAGCATGTGAAATGTGCCTCAACTGGCAACTACTGGAAACCACTGGCTGGGGAGGTTTCATAAAAACGCAACTTATATGTAAAAACATTTTTCGTTTGAGTTGTGAACTCGTGAGTATTCGTTCGATCCGTGTCGATGGGATAAGACCCGCTGAATCCTTACTGATTGTTTTGTTTTTGCTTGCCATAAATGTTGCTAATACTTACATAACAAAGTTTCTCATAATTTTTATGGGTAAGCGGCTGCCATTGGTTTTCAAATGTTGACGATTGCGATGCTAAAATACATCGGGAGAGTTAGGGACACGCTTTATGCAAAGGCTCTTTGTCCGTCGGTTGCTATTACGAGCTCTACAACAGTTCAATATTAAATTTTCTCGAATTTTTGTTTTATTTTTAAGCTATTGCTAACACATGACAGCGAAAAATTGCAAGGAATTTAAAATATTATCAGAACTTCATTGGTTAATTAATTTTTAGTTTTGCTAGTCTCATCGCGTCCCAAATGCCAATATATACTCATTGTATTATTTTCCTTGAAGATAGTCCACCCTACAGCACTGCGGTAGACCGTTAAATAGCTAATTTCAACCGGCTATTTGCTAATTAAAAACATTGAATCTCCTCCATTGTCCGTCGACCATGGGCTTGCCACATGGTTCGTTGTGGTTCTACATAATTACTGCAGCAAACAAAATGCGGATTCCCAGCACCGAAGCCGATGCGATGCGATGACTGTCCGCTTTTTAACTCTTATTGTTTGGATATAGAACAAGAAATAAGTCCTTGTTATAACAAAACAGAAAAAGAAAACTCCCACTCCCACTTCCACCCATTGGGATGAGGATAAATATTTGCGATGCCATTTTATTTATAAAACAATCGGCGCGGCGTACAAAACTTCCTTCAGACGGATTTCGTTATTAATAACACAAATGATGCCGTTCGGCCACCGTTGAACAACTGCGAACCAGTTAGTAGGGTGCATTTTCAAAAGTTGTACTAGTGTCTGTCTTGTCTCACTGTCATTTTAAATGGAGCAGCCGCAGCGGTTAGCGGTGACGGAGTGGCAACGGCAAGGCAAGTCGAGCAAGTATTTTCGAAATTATTAATTTCCCTGACGGCTGTTTCTTCGTATTCACTGTTCATAGGAAATGGGTGGGGGAGGTCCTCAATGATAGGAAAGGAAGAAGGTCATTCAATATCTTCGACCACAAATTAATTTTGAGCACTGTTGGTGCGAAAGTTTTGCAGCTATTCATCAATCACTCGGATTGAGGCTCTCCAATCCACAACACGAAACAACGTATTCACTCACCGACGACGCGACATTCGATGGTTGAAAATGGAGCAAGCCCTTGCTTCGAAAACCATATATGGCTACCAATCGACATGTATAGGTAGGCAATAGGCATAGGGGTACCTACCGACCGCTACCAGTCAGTGGATCTAGGCCGCATTGTGCAGAAGTAAAGCACAAATGAGATCATGCATGTTCTTCGTGCATCAAGAATGAGGCAGTGTAGCTGTGGAGTGCAGTGCAGCAGTACATTTAATATCAGTTCACTATGAGTCTGTGTATAGTGCATTTTCGAATATGCATACATTATGTTAAGCAAGATAGTTCACACCGCATTTGTAGAAATATTTTTTTGTGTGGATGGGATAACAATTGAAACTACAATTTTAATTCACAAAGACTAATAGAGTAAGGGCCGGTTTGTTCAGAGCTGGTTAAATCTACGGTTAGGTTACCATAGATTTAGTTTAACCCATGATTATATATCTGTGGTAACCAAAAAGCGTTTGTTCACTTATTTTTCACTTTGGTCAACAAACCATAAATTTGCGACAAATCGTTCCAGTTTTCCAGTTTATTTGTCAATTCAGTTGTACGATTAAATCTATGGTTAAAATTGTCAGAGCCGCAGTAATGCAATTTTTTTCCACACTGTCTTGCACTGTATTCATCTGCCAGTTGTTGAAAATGCGTCGACCGTCGACATAGCAGATACGAAGCAACACACTATTTTGTGTTTATTATTTATTGAATTAATTTTTATTTTAGAAAGAAAGTTGTTTTGTTTTTGACTTATATGTCAAAGCTTGAACAAACAAAATTCCAGAATTTCCTTGGTTAAATGCCGTTAACCGACCAAAATCGGCTGGTTATCGATTTCTCTGGTTAAATAACCAAATCATGGATTCTCTGGTTAAAATTTGACTGAACAAACAGATTCTCTGGTTATCAGCTGGAATAACCGTTGATTAGAGTTAACCAAAGATGAACAAACCGGCCCTAAGAGTCACTTCCCGAAACTAGGTTTCTTTTTCTAACCCACAGTCACAGAATTTCTCATCGCGGCTAGGGCTGTCAAACTGAATTCTATGCTTAAGATTACCCTGTACGATCCTGGGCATGCTGCTTCCAGTTGCCCAAACCAAGCGCTCTGGCGTCCGTGATGGTATGGTCTTTGAAGGTTCGGTCTTCCTTGTTTTCTCGAACCTGAGGGCTGGGATTCGAAGATCCTCTTGGCTGAAGCATTATTGTCCATTCGCTCGGTGTGGCCGAGCCAATATAATCGACGTGTTTTGGCTTTTTTGGACTACAGCCACATCTTGGTACAGCTCATTTAGTTGGGAGTTGTATCTTCTCCTCGTTTGAAGCATGTTTTGTGCGATAAAGTCGAATCAACAAGGATGACTTCAAAAGTAGTTAAGGGGCCGGTACTTGTGTCTTCATGAAAACACTATAGTATTCACTACTCTACTCACTAGGCAAGTGTGCTTCTAATTTTCAAGTGAAAATCTGAGTTATCCTAATGGAGGTTGTGGCAGTGTCGGATAGTATCTGCGTCTGTAAAGACAGTCGGGCTGCGCTTATACCCTTCCTCACCCTCGGTAAGAGCCTCCATTGACGCTCCCGATCAGCAGCATTCTTGCTCTCTTAGCAGAAAATTATGTGGTTAACTTATTGGCATTTTTACAGGACACTTTCCTTGTGTTAAGCATATTCGTGTACTCAGATTAAGAGACAATATCTGCGGAGTTTGTAGGGAAGGCGATAATACTCCGGATTATTTCCTTTGTTTTTGTCCTGCTTTTGTGCTGATGTGGTTAGTGCTGATATCGAAAGTTGAAAATTTGATTCCTGATAGTAGAATTGACCAGTAGCGTCTACATGGTAGAGTGTTTCCCAAAGCAGCAACAAGAAAAAAAAAATTAATAAAAAATAGCACCTACCGTACAGAGGGACCTTCGGTGTATTTATTTTAAGATCCCAAACTTTACAGAACTGGTTTTGTTTATTTATTTGAAGATGTAAAAGACTTTCAGCAAATATGACCATGTCATCAGCATAAAGTAGTCCTGTACTATCCAAATCGTTAATAAGAGCACCACCATGTAAAATGTTTAAAACGTTAACGAAAATAAAATAGGCCTCAGTATCAGTACACATCATTGAGGCACACCTACAGCAATGTTAAAGTATATAATTTGATTGTGAGCTAAATTGGGAGCTTTTTTTGTTTCGGTTGCGATAATGCAATGGCTGGATTGTGGGCTTGATTGTGAAAATTAGCTAGGTACCTTCCTTAATGCTTGATAATTTGTACAGTGACGAGCCTCTGTTGATATTGTGGAAAGTAGCCTTAAACACAACTTATCTTAATTACCTTTTATCTTTCCCTCGGCGATACTAGTACCCATAGATTTGAGTCGATTGTTGAAAAACCAGCTCGAACAACAGGCTGAAAATTAAGACACCATATCGAATTGCTTTATATGTAGGTATATAAAATGTATTTTGACCTGCGTCACATACTGTAAACTGCACACAGAATATTAGAACACTCGTTCCCCTGTTTAAAAATAATGTCCCTTCTCAATGGAATTGAGCTGCTGTTCGACCGCCCAAGCCCAACCCAACCAACCAACAGTGGAATGGTTGGGGCTGTGTTCACTATTGCCAAGTAGATACTGGATACTGTCATTTTGTCACTGATAAATGGCTAGAAATTATGTCAGGCCGTGAGGCGCTTAATTAACTCATTCATCCCTGGAGGCTTTTAAATGAAATAACGGTATCGTTTCGCATACCAAGTACGACTCGACTGGTATCCGCATGCACACCAAACCAAACCACGTACTATTTACCTACGTATCCTATCGACAAACGCACACATCCAGTGACCGAATGCGCATTTACGCATATATAACGAATTAGTGTAGCGGTGTCCAATGGATGGCAAGGAAGAACGTGCATCATACACTCGGTTCGATGTTTTTGCCTGAATAGCTGGGATGCATTAAGTGTCAATGATATGCACAGAGTAAAGAGTAGAAGATGGATACCGACAGAGAGGAAATAACGAGAGCAGGTGTGAAAAATCCAATTAAACACAGATTGCATGAGATTAATATAATTTTAAAATATCCTCCATATTCTGACAGTTTGGCAGATGTGGTAAGGCTTCCGCTCTATGCAAATTCGCTTTGAAGAGTATTTTTTTTATCTGTCTGCATTTAATATAATATATAGCGCCAAAGCTATAAGGACTCTGGAGATAATTTTTAATTGAAGGATATTTTGAACCTTGCCATTATCGGCAGATATGACAGATCAGATGACAATTAAAATTGAACAGTTTGAATTTTAACCTATAAGTAGATATACATATTATTTAGTTGGACACATAGCATTATGGAAGAGGGGTCTCATATTGACCAAGATACATTTATTTTATAAATTTCTGGCACCACAAGCTACAGGCCAGCTGGAAAGTGCAGCCTAGCCATGCAAAGTACATAGACTATATAAACAGGAAAGTAGTTCAACTGCCAATAAACCAACTACCTAAAGCTCTGCCTTCAAAAAATAAACTTCAAGACAAGTTTCAACCTAAGTTTAGGGATTAAAGTTTAAGTTCTTAATATTTGGGGTAAGACGGCATTTGAGTAGTAGAGCCCTATATCGAACCACTAATGAGGCTCTGCGTAGTGACCAGTTAACTTATTTAGTCTATGGTGGTCCAGCTTAGTGAGACTGAAACTTAACGGATGAAGGTATCCTGGGCATTCGCGCTACGAGAGAAAGATGTTCGATACCGTTTGTGCTGACAGGGTTTGGAGAATCAGATTCAACGACGAACTATACAAGCTGTACTTACAGCGACATCGACCTGATGCATCAATCTTCTGAGATAACTAGGATATTAAGAGATGGACACAAATGCTCAATCCAGTGGACTCTTCAAATCAACTCGGAGGTTCAATGTAGTAAAGGAAGACCCTGCCTTATGTAGCGCGCAAAAGTAGGAATGACACCTCAACCGGCTTGTAGTGCCCAACTTGAAGCAGTGAACTGCCGCAAAGAGCTAAAGGTTCTCTGCTCGCAGCACTCCACGGTCCTCTGCTGGGTCCCTGGGCACAGTGGCAAAGCCGGCAATGAGAGGGCTGACGAACTAGCGAGAAATGGGTCTGCAATGGATCATGATCTAGCACTGCAGTTGATTAAGCCACCACGCTGTGATCTTAGAGAGTGAGTGGAAAATAAAATTCGCATGAAAACCAACAACATATATATGTGGCATGCTACATACCGTGTACTAGCACCATAAGTGTGGCGCAGCAGGATATACCCTGCTCTGTCAACCCGTTAACCTAACCTAACCTAAGGACCGGGATAACTGGAGGCTGTGTTAGTTGAGGCCTCCATATACCTAGAAATATGGAGCCGCCTAAGTAAGCAAACAGCACGTGCTATAAAGCAGAACTGAGATGATTCTTAGTTGTTCGAGAAAGGGATCCACTCTTCAATTTCCTTCTCAGCCCAGAGAAACAGCGGTTTACAAGAGTTATTCGTCCTTTAAGTTAATTTGAAATTATTGTCAGAATAGCAGAATCGAGGTAGAAAAGGTCGATTACTATACTTCAAAGTTATAGCTGTCGATGTTGACGTTTTGTCAGATTCTTCGATGTTGGGTGTCCCTTCTTGTTTTCAGCATTATATATTTATACACTATACAGATAGGTACAGTATTCTTGGTTTTGCAGTCGTTGACCGCTTGACCAATTTTACCTGTTTCCGTTTCAATACTAGCATCAAACATACCAGTGACAGCTCGCTGTTTTCTAGTTTCTACCAGTAGATACCAATTACATCAATATCATCAGCGTATGCAAGTAATTGGGCGACCTTTGGAAGATCGTGCCTTTTTTGTTGGCCTGTTGGAGTTTTGGTCAATTCTTTTAAGTATGATGCTGAAGAAATAGCACGACTACCGGTCGTCCTGTCTATTTTCACATCCAATGTCGTTATTGACCTTGGTGCAGCAGCAAGCTTTCTCCATCGTCATCACAGATGTACGAGTTTTGGAGGGATGCCAAAACTAGACATGGCTCTGTATAGTTCGTCTCTATAGATGCTGTCATATGCGGCTTTGAAATCCACGAAAAGATGGTAAGTATCGATTTGGACTTCTTTGGTTTTTTGCCAGGATCTGCCTGGCCTAAAACCGAACTCAAAGGGACCAATCAGGGGCCTGTACCACAAAACTACAAGTATTGTACAACAGGCGACAGTAACAGGTTTTCTGGTACAAAAACCATTGTTAATTGTTAAAATTCGCCTGTTGTACAATACTTGTAGTTTTGTGGTACAGGACCCAGGTTATTTACGAAAGGGTTTAAGGCGTTCACACAATATGGCAGATATGTTCTTGTATGCGATGTTAAAGATACTGATAGCTCTGTAGAAGAGGCCTCCGTTCTTGTAGACCGGGCAAACGAGATTCCATTACATTAAGCATGCATCCATATGACCAAATTTCGGAAATGAGTTGGTGCATGCTCTCTACCAAGTCATCTCCAGCTGATCTAAAACTCTCGGCATGTAAACCGTAGGACCCCGCATCTTTGTTTGATCTTAAGCTTGGATATTGCTATCCAGTAACACCACTGCAGAGATATGAGAGCTAGTTTGAAAGTTAATTCGCCACAATCCCCTTAACAGCACCCTTGACTAATAATGAAATATCCTCACTATAATGTAATGTACCTTCCATCTTGACTTTTGATGACAGCGTTGATCTGAAAGACGCATTGAAATACGCATAACTATAGTACTTCTGATGGGCTCATTTTACAAAGACTTTTAGGACTCATACAGTCAGACAGTTCCGACAGAGCATTATAGCGTTTCTATTCCCAACGTGTTCAACACTCGCACTTGACTATAGGAAGTCGAGCCCTTGTGGTCAAGAGAAGCACTCGGTGTCTACCAGTATGAGACAATTACTTCAAGTTGACGCCAATCAGAGTGTGTCCTTATCCTATTCGCAGAAAATTCATACAGCACAGAACAGAACCGTCTCTAGTAGGTATGGCTGCACCCACATTGAAGAGCTGTCCATAAAGATTGCACATTGCCTTAATTTTCATCTTCCAAGCCTAGCTATAGTGATAAAACAATGACAATGTTTATCAAAATGGAAACAACACCAATTTACATATATCCGTCCTTTGTACTTTCCATAATTCCCAGAAGAAATGTCATGGCAAAGAAAAAGGATCTATTCTCAACTCCCTTATTTCATCTCTTATTCGGTTCATACATTAACTCCCGATTGTTAACTGTTTGTTATGCAGTAGAAAGCAAAGAATAAACCAGAAATAAATAATAATTTCTGCTCCGGCAACTTTTCGCACAATTTCCCATTTTGTGCGCCAACACAATCTAGGGTCGGCCGCATACCACCACAAAGCACTGCAATCGCCTCCGAGGTTACACAACACCTTTGTGAGGAATGCATAAAAGCAAAACAAGGACAAATGCTACTCAGAAGAAAGATATTACACATTATGACACCTCTTGCCAGCCCCAGCTAGCCCAGGATTTGTTTGATAAGCAGGGTCCCCATTCTCCATCCCCATATATATATACCTACCCGTTCAGCCTTTTGTGAGTTAGTGCCGTCGGGTGAGTGAATAAGTGAGTGTATATTGTAGGGATAACAAAGCAAAATGCATTCATTCAACACCTATCCGCAGGTGTATAGCTTTAGCTTCTAATACATACACCCTCACACACATTCAACGAAAACAAAATTCAGGATCTGCTTAGAAAAGAGCAAAGGAGTGACACAAAGGCGACGATAACACTGCGAGAACAGAGCCAGAATAAGGCAAACATGAGCTTAAAGGAGGCGAATTCGCTGGGGATTCATATCCAAAGGATTTTCATTTTTCTCTGCACAGCAGTCCTTGGAAAATATGTAAATTTTTGCATACATATATGAGCGAAATTACATGGTTCAAGAAGGGTCTCCGATTTACCACACAGCTTTTCAAGTGGTATAGTAACAACTACAGCCACTGTGCCCGCCTTTGGCCTTTACGTTTGAAATGTTAAAATGCATTTATCTCCTGGGATGAAGGTGATGATGATAATGATGATGGCAATAGGATCCATGTTATGCTACTGCCAGGGCGGCAAAAAATAACGAAAGACTACGGATGATTTACGTAGAAAACATTTCGGTTCTAGCATTAGTGGGAGTTACATGCGGTTCGCAAGGATCTAGTTCTTATATGTTGTGACGGTGTGAAAATGTTTGAATTTAAATGTTCCTTCCTTACGATATTACGGTCGTATGGAGCGGCGGCTAGTCGTTTTGAATATTTCATTACAATCGATTTGAGTTCTTTCTTCGTGTGCGGCACCACCGATTTAGCGTAAATCATTTCTTGAGATAAATAGCCTCAAGCACATGATAGCCATAGCACCGCAGACATTCACATAAAGTGAAGACTCCAAGTGCATGCTTCCCAGATAGAAATGCATTGTACATTATGCATGAATTTAAATTGCTTGGTCATAATAATTATTGATCTTCTTCGTGGGTGGGCATTTATTGGTATATGGTCTCCTTCATTCTCAAGATGTAGGTACCTACCCAAGCAGCTTCGAGATGGCTAAAGGTAGCGTATTTCGTATTTCGATTTTCGGTAGGATTCGGGGTGCGACTTTAAGGTAGTCAGAAACGAAATTTAGTTGCTACTGATGCAGGCGGGCTTAATTCATTAATTTATTTGAACGAAGGCGGTCCTAATCAATCGGTAAGTATACTCTTAGGCTATACGTAATAATTGGACTGGCACCGCTTGACCGAAGGAAGAACTTTGGTCGGTCGCTTCACTTGTTGGTAGAGCAACAAAAATGTATGTCCGGTCGCTCATAAGTGCGACCAGGCTTCGTAAACACCATCGTGCGACTTCTTGCGACTTCTTGCGACTTCTGCAGTTCATTAATACCCTATTCACACCAAGCCGAAAACCGAGTTTTCGTCAAAAAAGTTTAGAAAACTCGTGGATGCATTCACACCGAACACCAACTCGTTTTCGTTTGACGTTTCAATTAGCTGTGAAACTAGCTATGCAATTTTTGTGGCGACTAAACTTTTATTTTAGTTACTAAACTTCGCTCGTATTGACTTAATATACAAACAAAATTGTTTAAGCTACTTGATAATCGTTAACTTATGGTTAAATGCATAAAATAATTAACATAAGCAACAATCAAAATCAAAACATCTAAAAATACCATTTCGTTGTGGCAGGTAGTGCTGCCGTTCTAAAATTATAGAAAAAACTGAATAATTTGCTCCTTATGGTGCAAAGATAACAGATTCCACATTATGTAAACAAAAAACTAGAAGAAACGACAGCACTGAGGGAGAGAGCTATCCTGTCAGCAGTTTTGCTGAGCTCGCTGAATGTTGCAAAAGGTATGTGTCTGCTTCAACAACCCAACGATTGTACTTGTTTTCGTGTCGTTTCCATGGAAAACGACCTCAAACAATTCGTTTTGAAAACTGCAATATGTATGGGAAAACTTCTGTTTTCGATGAAGTTTTCGACTGTTTTCACGAAAACCCAGTTTTTGGCTTGGCGTGGCTTTGGCTTTCACGAAAACCCAGTTTTTGGCAGTGGTGGTGGCGGTGGCAAAAATGACTTTCTAGGAGTAAAGATGCTGCATTTGTATTTGTTATTCATATTTAAGAACCTTTTGTAAACCACCACTTGTACCCAGACCTGCGAAGTCTACATGATGTATTTTATCAATACACTCAGAGAAAAATCCTGTGTAATATTGCCTTAACTGCATTAGGTAAAGTTTTTTGTATGGATATTATTAGTCAAGCATATTTCTCCTTAAAAATAAGCACATTTATGTACGACCTAACTAATGAAAAATAGGCTGAATTGCCTAAAAATGCTTAGTTGTGTTAACGAAGAAATAATATGCTTTTTTTTTTTAATTTGCCTTTGATTGTCAGGTGAACTAAGTAGTTTTGCCTTCAGCCTAAGGTAACTTTTCTTAAATATTTCGGGAGCTGTTTAACTTCACCTTAGGCCTAAAGGCGTTTTGCCTTAGATCTAAGCAGACACCTTAAATTGTCTTAAGCCTAATGTAATTTTGCCTTACGCCTGGGGTAACTTTCGGAAGTGGAATTCGCATCCAAAAATTAATCATACTATTTGCAAAACCGGTAAAAAGAAGTATCCCATAAGGCAAACATTTTTTTGTTTGGTTACATTTTTAAACTAAACAGCGGTAATACGTGATTACAAAATTAAAAAATTAAAACTGCGTGCTGGCTTCTATTACAATATGAAGGTGAGTTTTATAGTTTCTTTTATAGACTATAACTGCTGATAAAAACAACATCCTCCGTTCATTATCAACAACTTTGTAGTTTTAGGAAACATGTCCAAAATGTCCCCAGATATGAACACTCAAGTCCTAGAAAAAATTAAGCTCAACACAAATATTGTCGAGGAATGTGATTAAGAAGGTAAGTGTTGTTTAATAAAATCGAGGATAAAGAAATTTATGTTTAAAAAAAAATATTTTTTTTTTTATTATAGATTCTTAGGATGAAACTGGTGTCTGCTGGGATATTTCAATAAAACAGTTGATGGAAGCCATTCGAATATGCAGAAATATGAACAACGAAAATAATGATGCAAGCCTTAAAAAAATTGTGAAACTGTCCGGTATATAAATAAAATATAATAGGTATAATAAAATAAATAATAATTTGACTACATCGAAACAAAAGTGAAAAAAGTACAAAAAAGTAAACAAAATCATTTTGTCCTACTTCATCATATAGTAAACTCTGTATATTTTCTCTCAATTTAAAACAATTTAAAATTTTGTGTGTGGCTGAAAGTTTGAACATGTTCCAGCTTTCAATTTTCACAAAGTTCTTGTAACCAATACAATCAACAAAATCGTTACGGACTTCCCGCCAGATCACGTTCAAATCACATAATTCCTATGAGTTTCAGAACCAAAAGCTCTTAGATTTATTAGTTCAGATTTTACTCATAGATGTTTTATCAATAGTCATGTGTTTTCGATGAAATAAACAATAAAAAGCTCAGAGCTTTAGTAGTTCAGATTTTACTCATAGATGTCACGTAAATATGCGTGTGTTTTCTATGAGTTTCGATATTTTCACTTTTTTGTACTTTTTCCACTTTTGTTTGGATGTAGTTCATACTTTAGGCTAGCAAATAAACAAACTTGCAAAAATTAGGCAATTTCTAAAACGACCCTAGAGGCTCAATATTATTGTGAAATATTTTGCACAATCTTATTGGCTGGGCGTTCCAGACGGTGCAATATTTTTCAAAATAATTTAGTTGACTGCTGATATTTGTGTAGACAACATGTTTTTTACAGACATTTTCACTCGCGGAGATGTTTTTTTATCGACACTTGAAACATAAATGATGGTGAAATATTATGCACAGACGATACAATTTTTCTAAATTGCGCAATAAATATCAAAAGCATATTGATTTTCTACAATATATTGCACAACCCTGCAATATTATCTACAGACGAACAATAATATTGTGCAATATCAAATATTGCACAATAATATTGAGCGTCTAGGGGGCGCTTAAGGCAAAAACATTTTGTTGTTACCCTAGTAGTTAAGGCAATTCAACGCAGTTATTGGCTAAAAATATTGGCAAAAATCACGTTAGTTTTAGGAAATATTGCCTTAGGCAAACATGGAGAATTCAAGCTATATCTAACGCAATTCTACACTGATAATGTGACAGGGTATCTGCCTAGCAATTTAACGCAACTTGCCTTAAAACTAAGTAAGCTCAAAACGGCCTTAGGGCTTATGCAAGTTAGCACTCGATTTAGGTAAATTTTACACAGGTTTTTCGTTGAGTGTAGATACACTAGTATGTCGGCAGTAATCTTTGACTATATATGCAAAGATATTCAAGGAAAGTGGAGTCACCAATTTTAAGACTCTAATCAGCGTATAGGAGATTCCATTTTACATGGACTTAACGTTTGATTTGAAGCGGCTACTACATAGCGTCAGTCGCACAAAGTTGTTCCGTGATATCTCATCGCGCAACCGCAATTGTGATTTAATAAGGGCGTTACTCGGTCGCTCGATGCCCGACAATTAGACTGTAGGGTTAGATATCTATATGAGTTGGAACCAGCATTCAATTTTAAAGACCGATATCTTAGCTTTCACCCGCTGACTAAAAATTGAACAAGTGTGATCAATGCTACATGAAAAACGCATATAGTTTCTTTCTATCGCTCATGAATAAGATCGCAAGATACTTAAGATTCTCCGCCTCTTTCAATGGGACTTCTCTGATATGCAGACGCAGAGTGCATTGAACAGGCCTGAAATAACGCAAAGTGTAATAAGGCCAACTTTCAACAGTAATAACGCCAACAAAATTTGATAAGTCCACCAATTTTATTGGTATTTTATTTTAAAATTTGGCTTCAAGACGCTGTGGAAAGCGACATAAGACCAAATTCTAGCATTTCGGAAAGCGACATAAAGCCAAATTATTTTGAGACATAAGTCCAAAATGTTATTTTTCCATAACAAAATCTTGTTTATACCGTTTGAATTAATACTAATCGGCTACTAATTTTCTAATGAACTAGGTATTTAAATTTTTACTCTATTTTAAAAAATTAAAATTTGGGCGAATTTCTATAAAAAATGTCATGTACACAAAACTAAAAATAAGCTATTGAAAACATTAAAGCTAATTTTTGTTGCTGAATTGGGAATATTTAAACTATGGGGACCCTTTTTCATTTTTCTAATTCATTCAAGATGATGCATATAGCATTATCACCCAAGGCATCACAAAGAAACCGTTATTACGGTGGCTTTCCTGCAAGGCAAACAACTATTGTAGGTATGTGCGGTAAATCCTGGTACACACCACCATAATGAGGGATAAACTTTTGCGTAAGAAAAATTTTTTGAGCAAAGGAGGATCGAAATTCGCGCGAATTTTTAATTTTCACACCCCAAATCGATCCTCCTTTGCTCAAAAAATTTTTTAGCTACGCATTTAGGTTCATTAAAAATCGATCCTCGCCTTCGCAATCGTTTCCTGGATGCGCCTGAGCTTTTGGTTACATGCCCAAGTTGATCGCTCCTATTGTGCAGTGTGCCAGGACCTACCATTTAAAATAGTCTGCTTGCCTTGCAGATATTTAAAACTGGGCAAGAAGCGGAGGCACAGATGTACATTGTACAGAGTATTGTGAGATTCTCCCTTGAACGAATTGGTTTTAGACGGCCAGCGTGTTTTGTTTAGCATCTCCAATCGATCTATTCTCTCTACATTTTTCAATTACTCTGTTCACAGTTACCGAAGTTAAATCAAGACTCCGACCATAATGTGGTACCAAATTTGGAAATTGTGGCAGCCAAACTTTCATATTTTTGAAATATTGTTCAACAACAAAAACTCATTGTTCTTTTGCTGGTCTAGTGCCCTTTTTTTACTAACCTTAAGCTATCAGCCAAAATTTGCCAAAAATGTTCTCACTAATGGCGGTAAATTTAAATCATGCGTGCATTTTTTGACATCCTTATAATATAAATGTACTGGCATAGAAATCAAAAAGATTCTAATAAATCGGCTAAGCTGTTTTCAATCTGTGCATGAGGTTTTTATGTTAAAAATAAAATAAAATTCTCCTTTTTTTTTACATGTATTTTGTAGGTAGGAATACCTACCTACTTATGGTATGTAGAAACTTCCATACTAAAAATATTTACTATTTCTTTTGCACGTACCGGTGATTTCAACTAGTAAGTGACCATCATCCGCCGGAGACTTGTGTAGCTCTTTTAATCCGGGGCAAAACACAAAACTTCCACAAATTGTTACTTCCTTAATGTCATTAACTAAGTACATGTGGGTCACCAACTTGGCTCGTCCATCACCCATTACTATTTCATGCAAACATATAAACCTTCGAACGTGATCAATTTGCTGATGTCTGCACTCCACCAATATTGACAAACAAAATGTCAGTTTCTTTTACACCACGCATCCTGCCACCTCAGTAAGCGAATGTAATTCCCGCATCAATTCTTGTCGATTGCCAACGAATGCCATCTGATGCTCAGCCATGCTCAATGCTCATTGCTCATGTAACCTCACAGAGCGGTACTTAGAGAAGAATCCTCGTCGCCCACTCCCAATTGTACGGTAAATTCCAAACACAGTCATAAAAATCGAACCACGCAATGCCACACGATACTTTCGATTGAATGCAATACCCTGGGCATGACGCTGTTTCATAAAGGATCCAATGCGATGCTAGGCTATGAATTGATAATAAATTAAATGAGACCACTTGGGACTCTAGAAAGAAAAATTACAGTTACTCTAGAGCTACGCAACCAATGGAACAGAAAAATTCGTAAAAACGGCATAAAGCGTCCTTGCGATTATCATTAAATTAATAGACCCTTTGCGTTGCACGGTGAAAATGCGATGTGATATCATTTGATCCAGTCTTGGGGAGGATTATGGCACAAGTTTTTAGAGCATGTTGCTCCCTTCAGGGATCTAGTATACACGGTATACACCTATCCATTCACCTTTAGGTCGATAATGTTAAACTCGTGCTAAACTTTAACACACGAGCGTATTCGTAGGTTGGTACTTCTGAAGTCCACATCCACGTCGAGTCCTTGATATCTGCTTGATGATGAGATTCGAAAAGTATGTGTACTTCACAAAGGAAAGTTGGAAAGTTATCGGGAGGATTGCCTGCCTATAGCCTTATTCGCCGAATCTTATTAATTTGCTGGCAAATGAACGGAGGACAACAGCTTGAATCGTTTTGTGGATTTGTCCTCTGGTCCTTTAGTATAGTAACGTGATGTGCAGCAAGAGATATGGAGCAAGTTCTATTTTTATCCAACCCTTGTTTCGTCCACTTAATGAGATCTTTGTGTGTCTCTCAACGTGGGGGAGGAATCACATTTCAATGGTAATTTCGTCAGATGGGGTGTGGGTGCGCGGAGGATCTGTAAATCCTTAATGGGCTTGTTTCTGCAAGAATTGCTGCAAAACACGCATTCTTATGGTCGCGGTATTCATGGTGATAGAGGTTAATGCCTAATGAGATGTCAACGAAACTAGGGGTTGTTGTGATGTTACTTAATGCAAGCAAGGGTGGAATATTTATTGATTCTCCATCAATATGGAGTTAATTTGAGTTTTATGGTTTCTTCAATGCTACTCCGAGAACGACTGATGTAGTTCTTTTATTTGTCAAGTGGGAAATCAATGAATAGTCGCAAGGGGTTGCAAGTATTTTATGACAATTATTTAATATCGATTATGGAAATGTGTTTTTTACATTATTTTTCTGAAAAATTCTCTTCAAGGAATGTCATCGAACTAGCTAACTTGGGTGTCAAATTAAAGAAAACTAAGCCAAGGAGAGCACTAAAGTGGTGAGCAAGTTGCAGATGGCATAGGGGTGGTGATGGTATAGGGGTGGTGATGGTGAAAGTTTGGTGTGGTGATGGAATGGCAGAGGCATGGTATGAAAGTGATTTAACGCGCACTGAAGCTGCAAACAACGTATATGGTGCCACCGATTCATCAGTTCTTAAAATGTCGTCCTATGTTGAGTTCTTGGTCGTTTCGCATGTGCTTAGTTTCCGGGTAAACTAAAATACGCAGTGCTATGCCAAAATCCACGTCGTTGCCACTCGAAAATTAAACTTGTCAGAGATAAGTGGCATCAGTGGCATAGGTGCGCATCTTGCTTAAAGAATTACCTTCAGGAAAGCTTACTAATTTTTTATATTTTTTAAATGTTCGAGAGAACTTTGGCTGCCAAAAAACCTAAATCTGTAATTTGAGTTATTCCTGACACTGTTCCTGGAACTCCCAGTTCAGTAGTCCAACATACCTACTAATCACTAAGTCCATAACCGTTTTGATATGGGTTCACTTAAAAAATGAATTAGATTGAAAAAGTCTATAGGTTTTCGGTCTACAAGCGAAGGTAAAAAATGTTGAGTGCAAAAAAGTGATGTGTCCACAATCGACTATTCGAAACTAAAGTAGGCTCTGGAGAAAGCACGAAAACTCCATATAAAGGGTGGGCCATCTAGTGGTTTGTTTTTAAACCATATTTTATTTTGATACTGGCAGCTGTTTTCCGCTCGAAATCTTGACAGAAAGTCAGTATCATACCCAGTGTTGCCAGGTCAAAATGTTAAAATCCAGTCAAATTTGACTGTTGGACTGCATTTTTTCTATCCGAATCCAGTAAAAAAAAACAGTCAAACATAAAAAAAATGTCCGTGTTTTTGCCAGTGTTTTCTATACCTATATAATGGGTCGTATGAATAAAAACTAGCATTTGCTTTGAGTAAAAGGTGGTAGCAAAGTAAAAGCACTTAGCAAATGCTTTAAATCGGTATGAATAAAAACATACTTTGCTAAAGTAAGTTCGAAAATTCGAACAAAGCATTTACTTCACTGCATGTGTCCTTCCCTTGCAGTTTCTGTCAAAATTTGCGAGTGACAACTTTCATGTGGTTTATTTTTTGAATTTTTTTTATTTTGAATTTGAATTTAGAATTATTAAAACGATTTTTGAGTAAAAATTAACAAAAGCTAAAGTAATTTAATAAAAAGAGATTCACATAAATACAAAAAAAAGAGTTCAAACTATGGCCTGGGAACTGAATGATGAAGAAGAGTATTTGGAAGAGCTTAATGGTACGCATAAGTGCATAACCTACATAAATTCGATTACAAATTATAATTGCTCTGTATTTCAGCTGACGATGAGGAATTTCCATCTACTTCTACCTCCAATAGTGACCAAAACGAGCTGCTATTCGTGCAAACGTTAGAAGCAGTAGGAAAGATTTTTCTTAACAAATCGCAAACCCCAAATATAAAGGTGTTAAAGAAAAGCGCTGCAAATAAAATGTGTCATTTGCTAATGGAAAAATGCACAATTTCATATACGCCGGATCAAATTATTAAGAAAGTGGCAAATTTAAAACAGCGAGTTAAGAAGAAAGCTGACATGAAGGCGACGGGAAACAAACCCATACATTTAAAGACATCGGAGCAACTGCTCTTGGACTTACTCAACGCCAAAAGTAATCCAAGCATTACTCCTATAACATGTAAGTATTTTTTTAACACAAATTGTTGGGTTAAATGTTAAATAATCAATTTCTATTTATTCATTATTATATTCTTTGGAAATTATAGGTGGATTTGAGATAGGAATTCCTTCCACTTCCAAAACAATATCGCCAGATGTGGAAATTGTAGTATCATCCACTCCGCCGCAATCATCGGCCAAAAGACGTCGGATATCTGAAACGGTAATTTTATTTTAAGTGAGAGAAACTAATTTCTTTTATTATTTTCCTTAACAGAGTAATAACAACGATCTACAAGCAACTGTTCTTGAAAAGCAACTACAGCTTATAGAGTTGCAGTACAAGATGCTAAAAGCACAAGAAGAAAGGAGCCAAGAGCAACATGCAAAGAAAATGGCTATATTAGAAATGAAAGAGAAACTTTTAGCCGAGGAAATAAAAAGCATAGATAAGAATAGAAATAATTAATTAAAAAAAAATATATTACAATAAATTACATTCCATAATGATTGTTTTGTTCTAAATGATTCTACCTAAGAAGTCGGCAATATTATTTCGTCTTCTTTATTTCTATCGTTGATTTCTTCCACTCCAGACACTTCTATATTTCCAGGATTTGAAATTGGCTGTTCTGGCAATTCAAAATCTGGATCGTTCAAATATTTAGCTACGTTATGAAGCACAAAGCAAGCTACGATGATTGAAGGTACTCTTTCTGTGGCCAATCGCAATTTTGATTGCAAAATCGGGAACCTTTGTTTAACTTGGCCGAACATACGTTCAATAATGCATCGTTCACTTTTATGCACTTTATTGTAATTTCTTTCAATTAAGGTTTGAGGATTGCGATATGTAGTCATAAGCCATGGTGTTAGAGGATATCCTTCGTCACCCAAAAGAATCGCGCCAGCAATGTTTCTCTTTAATACGGTCTGAATATTTGAATTTCTCCATATACGCGCATCATGTACAGAGCCACTCCACTTACAATTAACACTGGTGAATTTTTCATATCCGTCGCATGTTGCTTGTACGTTAAATGAAGCAACATTCTTACGATTAATATATTCATCGCCATGTATAGATGGTTTTTTTATTGCAATATGAGTGCAATCTATAGCTCCAATTGCAGCTGGAAACATGAATTGTGTTTGCCAAATCGCTTGATGTCGTTTCATTTCTTCTTCAGTTGTGGGAAATTGTATCCAATCATCGGCTTGTTGGACTATTTGTTGACACACATACCAATTAGTCAAAGAAACTGTTGATTGGTGAATGCCAAGATCCTCTCCGACACCAACCTAAATATTTTAATTTTTCACTAGTTAAACTATAAATTATGCAGAGGATTTTGAAATGTTTACCTGTAAGCCGGGATCTCCTATATACCTCAGGAAAGATTTCATTTTCTCGATATTTGAAAGAGCACCACCTCGTGTCTCCAGATTTTCATCTAAAAAAGTATTAGCCAAGTAATCCACATTTTGACGCGTGAAACGATACAGTTGCTTAAAGTTGTTATCGTAACCAATTCTTCTTAACTTATACTGTTTTTTTTCACGAACGTTAACAACAGTAGGTAAAACAGGTATAATGTGACAACTTATTGCATCCATTTTTTTGTTTTTTTCACAAACAAAAATTAATTTAACTATTTATAAAAAAATAACACCGAAAACTCACAAGGCTAGACTGTTTTTGTAGAAAACTGTGCGCGCAAAATATTTAGCAAATGCTCTGAGTCAACAAAATAGCAGACTCAGAATTTTCGTAGCAATTGCTTTGTCTTCCATGTTTTATTCATACCAATCTGAGTAAAAGGTCGGTGGCGCCGCTTTTCGAAGATGTCAAAAGTTGGAGTTAACTCAAATCAGTTTTTATTCATACGAATCTTAGCAATTGCTTCGATTTTGACATTTAGTCTGAGTAAAAGCAATTGCTACGTTTTATTCATACGACCCAATGATTTGCAGCAAAATGTTGTCTATAATGTGAAAATGTAGGACAGAGACTGTTGATGATGAATGTTGTTGAACAATGAATTTAATTTAAAGAGAGTTAGCATATACTCAATCTCGCACCCACCCCATAATCCAATAACAGTGTTTCAATGATGTTTTAAATTTTCTTTGGAGATGGGAAACTATTTTTTTTAAATATCTATAAAGTATTTTATCCTGTCGAGATTAAATACGTTTTGTTATTGTTATTTCCTTCTCAAACTTTTTACAGATTTTTGGGTTTTTAAACCTGTTTCCGGACCCTAAAGAAAACTCAAAAGAACATCGGTGTTTACTCACTTTTGACGCTCACTGTACATATTTATGGTACAAGGGTAACAATTCTCGCGCGGAAGGTGCTATTGTCCAAAAAATCTGTACTCTAAGCGGAACAACATGTAAAGGTAATTTTTGCATTTTCTCAAAAACTAGAAGACATAAATCAATCTATCTGTAAGTGTTCGATTAAGCAATAATTTTGGTAGTAAAAACTACAAATAAGTTAGTTAGGTACCCAATTTCTCAATAGTATTGTAAAAAATTAGCAAACAATTTTTTTAACAATTTTTTTAATATTTTTCCTTAAAATGCAAGCTTTACGATGAAACAACGTTGTGAAATATTGAAAACTTATTTTCAAAGTGAGTGCTGTGTTGTAGCCCAAACTGTGCGTTTTTTGAAAATAAGTTTTGGCCGAAATAAAGCACCCACCGCGCTTGCTGTACGCAAGTTTGTGCAAAAAGTTCGTGTGACTGGTATGCTAGTGGACCTGGACAACACTTATGGTCCCCGTCGTCGTACGGTTCGCATAGACGAGAATGTGGCTGCTGTAGGCCTGTAGGCGTTACAGAGCCATGTTAACCAACTTTGTTTTTTACTGAAATTGAAGACATGGATTTGGACGACCTCGGTTCATGCAGGATGGCGCGCCATCCCACACAGCCCATGCCACAATCTATGTTTTGCGCACCAAATTCCCAAAACGATGTCAATTGGCCGCCTCGGAGTTGTGATTTGATTTGATGATTGGACTTTTTTTTTTTGGGAAAGGATCGATGTTATACCAACAATTCGGAAACGATTCAAGCAATCCGTGAGCTACAGCCCGAAACCATCAACAAGGTCTTGGAAAATTGGAGTGACAGAATGCACTACTGCGAAGCCAGCCGAGGCAGCCACTTGACCGACATTGTATTCCATAATTAATGGGACCGTTTGCTCTTACTAATAAAGCTATAATACATGGAAAAAATTTAGTTTTGTTCATTTTATTGCATTTTTAAAAAGAAACTTTTATACGCAAAGTTGAAAGGATTTTTCAAATATTGTAGCTCTCATGTTTGCTTAACATTTCGCTCGATTGCTTTAAGATAAGTTACATGATAGTGCGTCACCTTGTCTTAAAACTTGTCGACATCAAAGGGTTAGATGGGTCGTTGAAATTGAAGGTTACATTCATCGGGCATAATATTAAATTGTAGTCAAATGCAGTAATTTATTATTAATGCATTTCAACCGCACCAGCTGTCCTGTTGGACTTAGGTTTGGGTATCTCTATCTGGTTCTATCTATATTGCCCGACAACGATTTTTTGGTTTAAGAAGATCATTTTATCCTCTAATAGAATTTTGGAACATTGTCTCGGCAATTGTGCAGTAGCATATCGATTCGACCGGTGCTTTGTTTTTCATTCTGAGAAGTCGAAGACTCAATGTTACCATAAGAGGTCACGGGCAGCTCCCGCAACAGCTCTTGTTTATTATCATTGATAGATAGGCTAGTATTCCTCATCGAACCATGCGTTTCTTTGTGGTCGCCTAGTTAAATCCAGAACATTGGTAGCTGGACTAATTTCAATGGCATTTAAGATAAAAATGGCCGCTAAACCAACTAATTCTATGAATCTTATTTCATCTATGAATATTTTTCATTAAGTTAACAAATTGCATAATATTGTTTATTAATAAACTGAATTGAAATCAGAATTCAACTATTCAAATGAATCACTTAAATTAATATAATGACGAATTAGTAGTGTAGTTCGAAGTTTAAATAACAAATACCGTTTAATGAAGCAAAGTATATGCTAAACAAAGAATACAAGAAAAATGATTAGTTGCCATTTAAAATGGTTACGACAATTTAATCGAAATTCTGTTACGAATGTTCCAAAAAAAAAAGAAAAAAAGAAACGAAAAACAGAATTGCATAAAATTCCTAACACCCTGTAACCATCCGGAATTCGAAATGGCTAATTTCGAAAGCGTTCAGGCATTTTGCTAAACGGAACCAGTATTTCTTCTGTGAGTGTATGGGAGTGGGTGCAGAGATCGATTTCATACTTCCTGATTTTCCTCTCTGGTTACATTGGTCTTTTCCTGGGTAAACATTACACGAAGCACATCTCGCTGTCGTTCATTTATTCGCACCGTATATTGTAAGTCCGTATTATATGTCTTCAAGGACATAATTCAATTATACTAAAAGAAAAATTTTTTTTAGTAGGCAAAACCCTACCTTATTTGAGTTTTTTTTTAAAAAAAGAAAAAACCATTAGCCCAAAATTATCACCAAAGTCCCCGGGAAAATATCGGCAAAAGTACCTCGCCATCGAGACCCCATTTTCTTAAGTGCCTTTTTTCCCAAAAAACCAGGTAATTATTGTTTTTTTTTTTTAAATGAAATCTAACTCCATTTTAACAAGTGTTTAAATTAAATAGGCATCCCGTTTCATAATCACAATCGAGGTGACACGTGCCTTTTTTATTCCATCCGCCCCCCTGTCCTAATCGCGGTAATATACGACAAGGGCCGGCAATAGAGAGAGGATACAAAAAATAAGATCACTGCAACACGGAACCATTCCGAAATTACATAAACCCCGCTACCACTGCACCGAGTATCAAACGAAGGCCATCGGAAACGCTCCTCGACACCCTTTGGAGACTTCCCACCGCACCCATACTCCCACACATAGACCAAATCTTTATCACGAGTTATCATATTGGCGCAGTCATTCATCCATCGATCGGAGAACGCGACACATATGGTAATCGGCGGTCATAGGTGAGTTGGGTAGTGCGGTCAGTGTCGGAGGCAGCGCGGCTCGCGAAAACAATTTTTTTTTCCTGCGATCAGGGACACCGGTAGTTATACGGTTTCGGAGATAATACCTACGAATATTGGTCCGCTACAACATAATAGAAAAAAAAATCGTATGTTCTGCAAGTGAAAGAAAGGTTACAAAAAAAGAAAACAAAATTAGACTAACGAATGAAAAAAAAAAAAAAAGTTAAAACTCATAATTTGCTTACTACAGTTGCCTACTTAAATCTAAAAGTCCTTAAATTTCAATTCAATCTACTTAAAATTAAAAATTTGCTACCTACTTAAAACTTAAAATTAGTGTAATAGTGAGTTTGGCTAGTAAATATTAAATTATATTAAGGTGAAACGGATACCAACAAGAATATACCTACACTCAGAGGAAAAACGAGCTAAAATCAAGAATATCAGTGTCAGATCAAGCTCGTTCGTTGACGAAAGTATGGTAATCTCGGAAAATCTTATTTCAAGTACGAAAATCTTAATTTGAGCTCGTTTTTTCAAGACCAAAAAATCTTACTTCAATCCTGTTTCGGGATTGATTTAAGCTCGAAAATTCTTAAAACAAGACCAAAAAATCTTACTTCAATCCTGTTTCGGGATTGATTTAAGAATGTGGTTCTTACATTATCCGATGCCTGAAAAAAATGTATTTTGGGTATTCAAGATGTTTCGGGATTGATTTAAGAATGTGGTTCTTACATTATGCGATGCCTGAAAAAAATGTATTTTGGGTATTCAAGATCTAAGCCTGAGATCTTAGTTACCTACCATCTTATAATATATCATCACATCATTCATTCACATTTCACATCAGTAGATAACATAGGTAATAATATTAAATTTTCAATGTTGCCTTATGAGAATTCACTCAGTAAGTCAGTGTGAATTTTAGGAACGAATAGAAATCAAAATAAAGTACATGCGCATGCACTTTAAGTATTGTTGCGCTTGTTTCAATCATGAACAAGCTTGAAATAAGATTGTTTCGGCTTATTTCAAGAACAAAAAAGGTAGGTAACTCAAGATTTTGCGAGCTCATTTGTGTTTCAATGTCCTCTTTTAAGATTGTTTCGGCTTATTTCAAGAACAATTGGTGTCATATTAAGATTTAGCACGTAAGAATGAAAAAATCTAAAATCAAGCTTGAGTATACTTGATTTTAGCTTGCGATTTTTCTCTGAGTGTACAGCGTGGAAAATTGTGCACAATCTCCAGGCGGATGAGGGTGAGTTTTTTTTTTTTGATTATTTTTTTTCTTTAAAGGGGTAGTTTGAATTTCCTACCTACTACATTATTTATTATTGCCAAACAATACAATTTTTTTTTTTCATTTTTTTCCTATTAATATCTATTGAATTTGCTTTTTATGAATGTCTAAAATATAACTAAAAATCAAAACAAATGAATTTAGTAAATAAGGAATCATTCTGGCAATAAACGTGAGTAAGCATATGAAAATGTATCAGTGAGTTAGAAATTCCTTGGGGTAATGTGTGGGGAATTTAAAGGTATCGACGAAAAGTGAAGTGAAGGGAAATCGTTCGAAATAGGGGCAGTTTCCGATCATGAATACCGAAGCTGTCATGGTGCACCTTCAGTGCAAAGGGGTGGGTCAAATGTACTCTGGCAACATATCACCTGGTTGCCTACGAACTATATATATTCTCGCGTTGTAGATAGTAGTGTCCGTCCGCGTTCGATAGTACTTAAAATCTTGGCATGAGATATTTATTTTTCTTTTGTTGTGTCGGGTTTCTTTGCGGATCAAGATCCACTCCCATCCGACGTTCCTAGCCTCGCGTATGCAAGCATGCCAAGTGCAGATCCAAACAAGGAATTTCCCGGTTTATTGGAGAAGTCGCAACAATTCCTATCCACATTAGAGTAGATTATTGAACTCTTCTGTAAATTAAATGCAATTTCTCAGACTATAGCTAGCAATTGCCATTTAAACCACCCGACTGCAATTACACCACTTTAGTCGCCATTCGACTGTGCACAACTTTCATTTTCTACATCCTGTAAAATAAAGAACAATTTAAACGTATTGGCCCAAAAGGCACCGAAAATTGCAAAACTTTAAACATTTCCGAAAGAAAATGCACCAAACACCACTAAGACCTATAACTATAAGGTCGGTTCAAGACGTCTGGAGAACTCAAAATGGGAGCAAAAAAAAGTAAGAACTATGTGCATAGCACACCTAAAAAGGACGAGCACTCCATCCCATGTACAGAAACCAAAAAACAAAAAAGAAAACAAGTAACTGTGGTAAAAACTTTTTAATAAAAAGTTATTACCAACGCCGCTCTAATATTTTCGACAAGTCCTTCTCTCGAATGCATGTTCTTCGACAACACATATACCACCATCGTGCACATACAGCTTTTGTAGGTACTCGCGCGCTATGGAAAAGTTTCGTTTCCGGCTAGAGTTGTTGTAAACTTAAGACACCCCTCGGTAGAAAGAAGACGATAATGTCACGCAGCCAGAGCGGCAACAGAATGTAGCCCTCAAAAAACGAAACCGAATAACCACGTAAGAGCTTCCTTCCCGCACCCGCATCTATATACACAAATGTGGGAAGAAATTCGAAGCGCCTTAAAGAAAAACTTCTTCCTCTATTAAATTATCCCATTATGCAATTTTGAAATCGTGCACGGAATATGTAATGCCGCGTCATAAGTTTAAGTTAAAAAATGTTTACTTACATTTCAGAAACACGGTGCTATATATGGCAGCAGTCGTTAAATTGTTGTTGTTTATTAAAGGGCGCATACTTTAGCAAAAAGTTGTTCTCTTGTGCTTCCTAAAAATACTGTCACTGAGTTGTTGGTATATGCCAGCCAGGCAGAATTAAAAAAAAGTACCTACGCTACGTAGGTAGGTACTCTTTGATTGATCATTCCTTGGGATATGTTCAGCTAAAGTCCAAAACACAGCAGGGTGTGTTTTTAAGTGGGAGAAAGGAAGCGCACATAATCATACGTTGCAGGAACAAGTTTTGCACATGAGTTCAACACATCAGAAGTCGTTTGGACTTGGTTAGTTGGGTGCTTTTGACCAGTGCGGTTCAAGAAGTAGAGGTGCTATCATATTTCTAGAAACAGGAAGCCCCAAATTAGTAGGTACCTTCTACTACAGTTTACAGAAGTTAAACCAGAGAACCCAGTTTTGTCGAAAGTGTAATCGAGGAGTTTCCGAAAACACATCATGAGGATGATTTGGTTAGCCATAGCATAATTTATGGCTCTACTTTGAAATTCAAATATATTTTCGACACGCATTATTCACTACAGCATTTATTCTATACTAGTACCATTGTCTGCCTCTTATGTGAATTTATTTTTAAAGGTTTTGTGAATAAAATTCGGATGTAGGCTTCCTTTGAAAAACAGCGGGGGTGACTGAATTGTCATGTTATCTATACCATACGCTCTACAGCAAACATTAATAATTAAAACCGTTTAAAACACAAACTTGCCACGGAAGCAAATGGAATTTGGTATCACAATCAATGAGATTCATCAGGAGGGGATTATATAGAGCGAGCAATTCAACGCATCCTTACAGACCTCGATTGTAAAAAGACAACCGGATTTCCAGTTATAGTACTCAAAAACTGCGTGTACCAAAACTTGCATCTACTATGAAAAGAACTTTCCTTCTTGCTGAAAGGCCGGAAACGTCTAATAACTTTATTCTCCATTCTATCCTCAGTAATGAACCAGTAAGACAATTATCTTCGACTATGCCGAAGCTCAAATACCCGGTACTATATTATTGTAAAATAAAAAAAATATTTTAGTATTAAAAAATTATATATTTGTATGGGAGGTATGGGTACTTTTTATTCGACCAAGCTCATTTTTTGTCAACATTTTTTAAATATTATTAAAACAATATGTGCAAAGTTTAAACTTGCTATCTTTACTGTAGCTATTTAAATTTAATTTTTAACATAAAAAGCTATATAAATCTGATATTTTTGTATGGGAGGTAGTAGTAGTTTTCATCCGATCTTGCTCATCTTCGAACTTAGCCTCAGTTTGGTGGATAAAAGCTTACATACCAAATTTCAAGTCGATAGCTCTTAAATTACGGCCGTAATCGTGCGGACAGACGGACAGACGGACAGACGGACAGACAGACGGACAGACAGACAGACGGACATCGCTAGATCGACTAAGAAAGTGATGCTGATCAATAATATATATAGTTTGTCATACCTACAACGCCTCCTTATGGGCGTTACAAATGGAATGACAAAGTGAATATACCCTCACCACAGTGTGGTACCGGGTATAAAAAGCCAAGGTTAGGTTAGGTTAGATTGAATAGGGTGTGAGTTCATCACATTGGACCATAGGTAACATATTACCCCCTTCGCCATCCCTGGGAAACCTTATTTTGTTTAACATATGTCCGTATCTGTTAAACCTAATCTCATAGCGTGCTTCCTTAGAAGACAGTGCACGGAGAGTATCCCTATTGCTATTCATAGCTTTGATCTGCTGAGCTTTAGTAAATCTACAGCATTTTTCCGATTTAGCTTAGGCCACAGAGCCTTTGAGACCCTGTGCCTTACTATATCTAACCCATCTCTGATGTGCCCTATTTTTAATTTCCTCGAGAATAATTCTCTTGGCCACGGCTATTGACGGTCGTATGCACTCAATAGTTTCGTTAAGTGGAACCTCTGCTCCGGTTTTGGCTAGAACATCAGCCCGTTCGTTACCCTCAATATCACAGTGTTCGGGTATCCAACATAATCTGACTGCGCGCATAATGCTCTGAGCATTGTGTGGCAGCTTCTGACTAGTTCAGATTTGATAATGAAGGACTCTAGCGCCTTTAGCGCAGCCTGACTATCAATGTAGATAGCGATATTCTTGTTGGATATTGATCACATATCAAGTAGATCCGCGGCTTTGAGCACGGCCAGAACCTCTGCCTGGAACACACTGCATGTCTCCGGGAGTGACGCGTGTAGGTCTATGTCTGCCTGACCCTGTGCCTGTAGCCTCCTTAGTTTTGGAACCATATGTATAAATCGAAATTTTATTTTCTTTCGAAACCTCATTCTTTTGCCTGTCCTCCCTATCTGGGTATTGTACTTCGTACGGAGTGTCGAAGTCAATTTCACCTGAGCTTTCTTCCCTTTTATCAGGAATGTTGGAGAAGGATTCTTTTAGGCCTAGGCCACGCACTGAGCGGCAAGCGGCAAAGCGGCAAAAATCTGAGCGGCAAGTAGCCATTTATTAAGCGGCAATTCCCATAGAAGATATTTTTTGTATAGGACTAACACTTTTTTGAAGTGACATCTATTGTTAACAATGGGACAACAATTTGAATTTCAACCGTTTTAGTAGCCAAATTCACTAACGCCCAATAGGTATCTAGCATTCTTTGGAAAAATCAAAGATGGCTGTCGCTTTGGCTCCGTTTCCCAATGCCATCTACTGTAAACAGTAACATAATTTATTTTTACATTTTGTCAACTCAAAAACATTTATATTATTTATGCTTTAAAAAAATATAAATATGAAGAAAAACCATTGCAAAACCATTTTGTTTTTGTTAATTTTTGTATTTTTATATGCAGGGTATCCCAGTTAAAAAATTGTATGGCAGGGGGGGGGGGTCTATTTTCATCCTATTTCCCGTTATAGCCCATTAAAGTAGGTGACCTTAAATTTGGAAGTGTTACGACTAAAAACGCTATAACTTCAGCTTCTTCTTCAGCTTCAGCTCTCAATCAGTGGGAATGGTGAATGCAACTATCTCATACACTCAAAGCAGCGTCTGTATCACAGGTGGAGGATCAACTCATGCATGCACCTCCCTTGAGTCACAGTCAATTCGGGAATAGACCGACAGAACCAACTTCTCCTTCTCTATAAAGCACAGGCTAGACCAGGTTTCGAAAATTGGTCCTATATATGGAGCTCAGCCCCAAAAAATGCACTTCAACATTTGAAAATATAATATAGAGGAGATCCCGCAGTAACATTAAATTTACAACCGCTGGGCGCTGACGCCTAGAAGACTAGTCACTGACATTATCCTATTCTATAAGGTCATCATGGCAGATGTTCGGAGGAACTTAACGAATCTATTCCTCGAAGTGCGAGATATGAGTGCACCACAAGACACACAACCAGAACCGATACAAATCACCTGTCAGTACACTTGCCAACCGCTAGGACATCACTTTTCCAAAAACTTATTCTTTTAAAGGACAAGTAAGCCTTGGTTCTCGCCTCCTGGGGACATATTTTCCGAGGACTACAACTTACAACAATTTAAGTGCAGAATTAACACCTACGTACATATGTATCCACCAGCATCTCGAGGCTTTATTGAAGGTTAATAGGTTCCCCTTTCCCGAGAGAAGTACTTTACCATACCAATCACATTTTAAAAACGTATCGAAGGTGTAGTCTAACGTGTTGGGCCTCTGAAAGATAGTCTTTTAAGCCAGTCAAAGTTATAATATAGTATAAACTAAATATTGCCCACCAACCCTTTGACCAACACGAACCATTGGTGCATGCTCATTTCATTTCTTATGTTGCACCTTCTTATGTTAGCATGCCATTCTAAAACTTTCGATTTTCCTATTACATAATTTTCGTAGCTATACACTCTGTGAAATGGCAATCCCATTAGATGCAACTCCCCCTATTACAAAGCCCACTATGCCTCGCTCTGTGGAGGGGATGGAATTAATTTGTTCATTTCCAGAATTTAACTTGAATGCAATTCGAAAGCCAAAACTTAATTTTTCACCAATTAGTCCGTTAGCTTGTTTCAGCTGATTTGGGCGACGGAGCGGAGGGCAGCAGCAGCAGCACAAGGACGTGGGCTATACCATGGAACTAACTTGTAACTTTTTCCTTTATTTGGCCCAAAAACAATATAGACAAACAACACACATATCTGTTGGTAGTTGGCGTTGTGGTTTGTTGGTTGGTTGGTTTTATATGCGTGCGTGTTTTAGTTTATTATGGAATCATGAATGTAAATTTGTTCTACAAAATACGATTTGCGAAATGTTGGTTCCACCCAGGACCCACCCGGACCGACGCCAAATAAATGGTAGAAAAGCAATTTTCGCAGTGATAACGGATTTGGTGGTGGGTAAGTAGCGAGAGTGTATTGGACAGGGCATGGTAATGATGTGGCGCATTGTGGTCGAGTTCTTGCAGCGGCTGCATGGGTAGGATTAAAATTAATGAAACCTATTTCTCGATAATTACTATGATGGAAGGTTCCGATGTGCAGATTTTGATGATATTGGAACGGCAATAATATTGTTTCGGTCAAAATTGTGTTGATTGAATTCATTCTTATATGAAATTGAAAATTTATAAATTAGTGCACTTAATCAGTTGGAAAATAATTTTGTTGTCCTGTGGCGGGTAGGTATATATATATAGTTACTGGCTTAATGCTGCTGAGTACTTGATTTGATAGTAACGTCAACTTTAAAGAGACGTCAACTCTGTTTCCCTTGAAATATATTCAATCATGACGAATAATTGAAAAAAAGGGCTGACTGATGGAATCTTTACAAAAGGGATACATTTATTGAATATTTAAGATACACAGTAGACGCTCGGTATAGTAAAGAGTGAACATCTGTATATAGTAAACTATCCAATATATAGTGAACCACCAACATTTTACACAGACTAGGTACTCCAAATAGTGAAACATGAAAATCTCGATACTAGTGAACTCCGATTTTTTTACGCAAAATTCTGAGAAAAATGTGCCAGTTTTGCAATGCGCCTGTATGTAAACTATTTTTCACCACAATTTACCGTTCATTGTGTGTTTTTCTGATACATACATATTTTAGTTATGAAACGCATGTCTACAAGAAAAAGTAGTGCAATTAAATTTCAATTTAAATTAGACACAAAAGGTGATAAATATTTCAAAAATTATTTTTTTTTTTTATTATTTTTCATTTTGATACAATTTTTTTTTTGTTATTTTAGTGTTTTGAATTAACAACTTATGTTTTTTTAGTTTACACTTAAATTAATAAAAAAACCAGTAAGACAATTATCTTCGACTATGCCGAAGCTCAAATACCCGGTACTATATTATTGCAAAAAATATTTTAGTATTAAAAAAATATTTTAGTATTAAAATATTATATATTTGTATGGGAGGTATGGGTAATTTTTATTCGACCAAGCTCATTTTTTGTTAAAAAAATATAAATATTATTAAAACAATATGTGCAAAGTTTAAACTTGTTATCTTTACTGTAGATATTTAAATTTAATTTTTAACATCAAAAAGCTATATAAATCCGATATTTTTGTATGGGAGCTAGTAGTAGTTTTCATCCGATCTTGCTCATCTTCGAACTTAGCCTCAGTTTGGTGGATAATAAAAAAATGTGTTTATATCAAATTTTGCTTTGGTAAACATATAAAAGGTAAAAATGAACACTTTACCGAGCGCCTACTGTAGAAAAGTCGAGCGATTATCTGTAAGACTCTAACTATTAGAATGTGCTGAATCATAAAGGCAAAACAAACCCAGTCATGCCAAGCGGTTTGAAAAGTAGCAATATTTAGATTAGGTTAGACGGAAGTTTGTGATTATAACCATCACAAGATACTAGGCACTAGGCTTAGTACTTCGCTTAAGGCCTTGCTCAACCCTGTAATCCGTTCCAAAATAGTTCGGAAATGCAAGAACTCTTTGAACTTCGGTCGCAAGACTGAACTCTTTGGCAGTTCACACTGGAATTGCTGGAAATGAGATATCTGATGAGATTGATCACAAGGCTCAGAGGATAATTTCTCGGGACCAGAACCTATAGTGCTGGGTCTTCCTCCGTCCTCGGTCAGGGCTTCCATTGACGATTGGGTCTCAAACGAACACAATTGTGTATGGCAAGGCTCTACAGGAAGCGGGCAGACTATAAACGCATGCACCCGAAAGACAGTAGGAAGTCTGCGGCATTCCTGCTGTCTCTCAGTAGAAATGACTGCAGAAAACTTATTGGCGTTCTTAAGGGGCACTTCGCTTGGATCAAGTGGCAGATTTTTGGCGCTGATGTGGTGAGTGCTGATACATACTTTAAGCTCGTCATCGCTGAAGTGCAAACTCGGCTTTTTCCGTAAGTCGAAGCAATTCCAGTAAAATGGGTAATACTGGATTTACTTCCATGTAGTACAATGGACCAGTTGCATCTGAGTGCTCCAGTCAAGTGTTTTCTAACCCGACAAAAAAGGTTAAGTGCATTAATTTGAATACACTTGTAAAAATTGTCAATTGGTAATGTATTGATTTATTTTGTTGCGGAAACTCTGCTCTATTTTTGGCCAGGACGTCGACCTGGACCAGGACGTTTTGAAAATACCTTCGTTAGCAGAAGCACATATTGACGAGCTAGTCATTTTATTGTAGTTCCAGTGGTAAAAGATACATGGACACCTCGAGTGCAACGTTGGGCGTGATGACAGTGCAACCCGTTCTTTGTATCCTGATCAACATATTCTGTGAAGGTGGGGTGACATAATGTCCAAAGACATAATGTCCATGGACGTTATTTCTGTCCCAAACGGACATAATGTCAATTATGGCGTGCGCGGGACGCGGTTTGCGGCGCGATCGCGATCGCGACCGCGCGAAAGGCGGTACACGTCGCCGTTGCACGGTGCGTACCGCGTTGCGCGCGGACGCGACCGTTTCCGGCGGTAAACGCCGCGCCGCAGACCGCGTCCCGCGCACACCGCCCCTCCCCCCTCCCCCCGCCGCCGCGGTCACCAAACTTCAAATATTAGTGTCAGAAATCTTTATCCTATAGTAATATTCACATTCATCATTACTTCTTCAACTAAATTAATATTTTCCATATTGATCTTCACAAATCAATGATAAACACGCGACTGTTTGTCGGACATGTATTGTATATTATTGTCTTCTTTAAATTCAAAATGGATATAGTGTCTTTTTGAAACGGACATAAGATCCATATGGATATTATGTCTTCTTGAAAATGACATAAGGTCCAATATGTCTGATTGTTAATAAGACATAATGTCCATTGACATTATGTCCGTTTGGGTCAGAAATAACGTCCATGGACATTATGTCTTTGGACATTATGTCACCCCACCTTCTGTGAATACATCTTATACATATTTGTTGCCTTCCACTAAACCATCAGGGCCCCATAAGTAATGATGGGTCTTACTACCACGATGAATAGAACGAAGGCATAATTGTTTGTCTCAACTTCCGCTGTCCTTTTACAAATGAAGAGAGCATTATGACTATGAGCCTTACGGACTCTTTACTGAACATTATGTTTCCAATTCAATTTTCTATATAAAGACCATGACAAGATATCTTACGTTACCCGAGAGGGAAAGTTCTAATTCACTGAGCCTGGGGTAGTTTCAAGGAACACATCTTGTATTTTGTATCAAAGAGTACCTACCAGTTCCGTCTTTTCCGCCAGCTCCTCACCTATAACTATTCTAAATTGCATATTAAGACGCAGTTTACCAAAATGTGTTTCTCGTACGTACTAAGTCATGACATTCGCACAGTATGTTTGTGATGCTTGCTTGCTCAACATATACATATACCTGTGTCATTATAGAATCTACACAGATGTGTACCTGAAAGTCCTAGTCTATTGGCATGCTTTCTAAGAATACAGTTGCCAATCCCCTGGAGTCTGAGCGGACTATTTTCAGCTATGAGTTTAATGTATATAAGTAACCAACTAGCGACAGTAAAGTTTAGAAAAGTGCAAAAAAGCACATGTATCGGTGTTTTCGGCTGTTAGTATGTTGAACAGACAACAACTGCTACAAAACAGAGGAAGAAAAGAAAGTTGCCTAAATTCAGTAGCAACTTTCATAAAAACTAGCGGGAAGCTCACAAACTCTAAATACGAAGTTTGAAATAAATCCGTCCAAGCGTTTAGACGTCCCAGCTATGGGACAGACAGACATACGGGCGGACAGAATTGCGAGACCCACTTTTTTGAGTTCCCCTATCATCGTAATATCAGAATTGATCAAAATCCCGAGTTCGAAATTTTGTACGAAAACAATGGGTCACATGAATAAAAATGAGCATGTAGTTTATACTCGATAATTTGGAGTAAATACTCCATATGATATGAATAAAAAACAGGAGCAGGTACTCCGCTAGAGTAGGTATGTACTCTTATTAACAATTTGTTGTGAGTATATTCTCAGTTTTGCTATGAATAAAACATTGTTCATGCTCTTCTAGGTGAGAATATACTCCATAAATTTGGAGTCTGATAGGCAGTAGACTTAAGTTTGAACAATGGCTGAGTTCATCCTTAAATTGTCTTCCAAAAAATATTACAAAGCTAGCAGAAGAACGTGTGATCGGACATTAATGGATTGTATCGATTTACTTAAGAAAATGTCAAGTGGACATCCAATCACTTTTTGGGTATAGTATCTGGAGAATGAAAAAGAATGAATGTATGTAGCTTTGAAAAAAGGAGATTTATTTTGAGATATGTGGTGTGGGTGACCCGGGTTTTTCAAACAGGAGTAGGAAAAGATATTGGTGTTCACCAAACTTCACCAAACGGAAGTTGCTGTTAAGTTAATAGAAAAATGTGGACAATGGATCTTGTTTTTTTTAGAGGTATACAAATTCAATATGAAATTAAACAGTTGAAGCTAATGTTGATGTCTATGATACAATTAGTTTTATATAATAGATAATTACGCCATTACTGTTTAAAAATGATTTCGGCCATATGAGCGCCCGGCTAGTTCGAATGAAGCGCAATCGTGAAGTTTCGACAACCTTATCGAGCAACTGGACCCGTATATCAGCAATAACACGGCGAATGTTGATTTCCAAATCACCCAAGGTCTCATCGGCATAGACTGGTGACTTCACATACCCCCAAAGAAAGTAATCTAAATCACAGGATCGTGGAGGCCTGTTCACCGGGTCCATTACGCGAAATTACGCGTTCAGAAAATGTTTACCGCAATAAATTGATAGTGTGCGCCGTGTAGCATGTTGCGTCATCTTCTTGAAACCAAAGCGTTAATCTATTCATCGTAAAATACAATAAACAAACACACTTTCAACTGTCAAATTGACAATCTGTAGATACAGTTTTCACAGTTTAAAAACCAAACCTCTAAAAAAACAATCTTTAATAGAAGCGAAAGAAATGTGGCTCACAAAATTTACTTTTCCATGTGCATTGGGTGTGATCGATTACACTCCCAAATAAAAAACTATTCATGGTTACGAATATAGTGATCGAAAGCGATATCATACATTAATGTACAAGCCACACGTTAAATTCAGATGGGTTTACAAGCGTAGACGCATCATGGCCAGGATCTGTCCACGATTCACGGCTTTGGAGCAACTCAGAATTTATAACATTGAAAGGAATGACTTTCAGATGTTGAAGGCATTACATTTAAGGTATGTAGGAAGGATATGACATAGAACCCTACACCGCCAGAGTGTGCTTATAATAATTTATTCACAAAGGAGCGTGTAACAATTAAAAGATGGTTTGGTCAACTTAAACAACGATCTCCGATGTTTCAATATAAAATTCGGATATCCATAGAAAAAGTTCCAAAAATTATCATAATCATGGCCACATTTGCATTACTATCACATTTGCATTACTATTGTCCTTTCAGACTCAGAAATTTTTGAAAATTAAATGCCGAGTATCTACTCCTATGTACAGGAGCACGTACTCTTCAAACTAAAATCCTTTTTATTCATATAAATTGGAGAACAAACTATCACTTCATGCTCATGCTCAGGAGTACGTATTCGGAGTTTAAACTCGATTTTTATTCATACCACCCAATATCTTTCTCTTACTACGTATACCTACGAGAAAGTTAAAAAAATTAATGACTAGTGTGACATTCGACAACCTCAATTGCGACATATAATTGGAATCGACCGATACCCTAAAGTCAATAAGGAGTATACGCCAGTGGATAGCATCGTGCGATTATACGTCTTATTGCTTGGTGCAAAGTCAATAAAGCTAGTTTTAATGGCATTTGAATTTTTAAAAACCCCTATCCCTATCCTACAAGCAACAATATACTCAATGTTATGGTATAGCTTTATATTACTTTATCATTAACTAAAGCACTAACCTTAATGAGCCCATAATTGTGGGCTTCACCTACAAGTGCTTCAATAAGACTTATACATTTCTCAGTCTCCATTGCAGAGTTGAGGTACCATTTACCTAATGCTTCGAAATACCTAGGTTCTATAATGCTCTAATTATGATGCCAGAACTTTTTGATACATATAACTAAAGTATTAACCCCCAACAACGGCAAATAACAAGCAAATTTATTTGACAACGTCAATAGTTATATAACTATGCCTCTTTTTTCTTGGAATACAATTTTGTGAATTGAATCTAAAGGTTTTCCTTCCCAGAAATATTGATACAAGTTTTAACAAAATTTTCAAAAAGTTTGTGCGATTTATGAATGCGAAAGTTTCTCATAGCGCAACAAAATAAGTGGTCTCTTATTTAACATTTTTCCCACAACTAAAATATTCGTATTTTGTGTATTCGGTACCTAATAGGTTTATCTATTTTTTATTTGCAAATTGAATTCACATTTCTTTGTACCTTCAAAAGTCAGCTTTACTTCACTAACAACGATATTTTAAGGAAAAGTTTTTTTTTGTAGAACTCTCCAACTGTTAACCAATTTCTCTTCAATTTCCACAATTCATGAAAGTACCTATCGTTCAATTTAAATGCTTTTAGCGCAATATTCAAATAGTAATATAGTTTTAAGTAGAGGATATTTTGACAGTCAAAGTCAGGCACGATGACAGAAAGTCGTCAATAGCTCTGCTGGTATTGTAACTTTGGATTTCTTAAATTATAGAATGTAGAAATGTTTTGTCGCGAACTTCGTTAGATTTTATTTCAAATTAGAATAAGATAACATGCGATTGTTTTTATTAACACACCGTGTCCCTCTTTAATGCGACACCATTAGAAATATAATACTTATTTGCATAAACCTATACTTATTCTAACTTGGAATATGGTATTTGGCAGATATCGCCTGGACCACGCTACAGTGATTCGGAAAGCAGAAGGAGACTTTGGGAGAAAACACCTTCACCCACTCCTGTTTTCGTTTTGTACACAACTGGTATAAAATATAACATACAGATTCACTGCGAGACACTACACATAGGTAACTGATCCAAGTTCCAATCGAACTTGGAAGGTATGTTTAGTTTACTTAGGTTTTGATATTTTTTTTGAAGCTGGGGGAGGGTGCACTCAGAGTCTTTTGGGATGCATTCTATTTTTTTTTTTTTAAATAAACGAATGATCAGTTTGCCGACTGGCTCACGAACGGATTGCATTGCTGCCACTTGATATCTATAGCTGGGTAGCATGTAAATAGAACAATATATCCATAGCCGCAGTTGGAGTGGCCCGGGCTCCACTGACGCATGCCGCTCTTTAACATGCCTAATGTGGTTGTAGTTGATTTCCTTTTGAAGCGCACTCCACCAGATGGCAGCGCCATATCTAATTATATCTATGTGACCTATTTTACCAACTTACAAATTTTGTATTACAATCTTTCTAGAAAATTAATTTTTTTTTTTATTTTTTCTACAAATCGAAATCTTCTTCCGGTGAAGTTGAACTTGATATTTTCTGAGATGTGAAGCTCCGCAATGCAAATAAACAAAAAATCCATTTCAATACAGAAACAAAAAATGTGCACGACTTTTTCGCTTATTGCGAATCTCGCAGAATCTCAGAGTCATTTCAGCAAATTTTACGTTTAAAATCATACCCTCTTAAGATGTACTCAGGTTTAGTAACTGAACCCTTGTTAATTAAATAAAAAGTAATACATACTACATAAACATACGTATTAACTACAACACTTTATTATTTACTTTTAAATTTCACCCCAAACAAGTGACACTTAAAGGAGGCAAGTAGGCGATGAATTTCGAAGTCCCATTTTTGATTATTTAAAAAATTAAAATCTGGATTCGGGTAGTCATTTTTGAGAATAATATTCATAAAACGGTTAGCTATATTCGAGTTTTCTGAGAAAAACTAAGTACGTGATCATGTTTAGAATGCTTATGATGTCTGAAAAAATGTATTTTGATCAAAACGTTAGAGCGTTTTTTTGTAAAATTATGCTGACAAATGTTACAATTTTGGATTCGAGAAGCACTCTTACTAAACTGTTAAGCTGAGAACTGAGTACGACGTATTCATAAAGGTATAAACTTTACCTAGCAGCTACATTTTTATCCAATTCGAAAATGGTGTTTTTGAGATATGAGCAGGTTTTTAAAGTACCTACTATTATTAGGGATTTGGGTGGATATCAAGGGACGCAATGTTTTTAGAGAAAAACTGAGTTGGTTAAAACGTTTTCGTCTGAAAACAAATAGTAATCGCCTGAAAAATATAAAAATCGACTGAAAACATTTATTTTAAAGACTTAAAGACCGCAACGCCGATTCTCAAAATTCATAGATGTTTTTTTTTGGTTTTATGGACTTATTCTTTCCTTCTACTCCATTGCCATTGTTGGTACCTTTTCAGACGATTACTATTTGTTTTCAGACGTTTTAAAATTTGTTTCAGACGTTTCCAATATCTGATTTTCTGGTGATTTCTATTCATTTTCAGACAATTTCTGTTAAATTTCAGACGTTTTTTTTTTTTCGATTTTTGTCGACGTTTCTAATTTTTTTTCTGACAAATACCTATTATTTATTTGTAGACGAAAAAATTGTATCCAAACTGAGTTTGATATCAAGTTATTATCAATTTTAGTTCAATCGTTAGAACCGTTTTCGAAAAAATCTAACGGAAGTACCGTTAATTTTAGGGCTAGCATAAAAAAAACACCTCCTAGCGGGAAGCCCACAAACTCTAAATACGAAGATTAAAACAAATCCGTCCAAGCGTTTAGATTTCCCAGCTATGGGACAGACAGACATACGGACGGACAGAATTGCGAGACCCACTTTTTTGAGTTCCCCTATCATCGTAATATCAGAATTGATCAAAATCTCGGGTTCGAAATTTTGTGGTACAGTTAGGGTACATTTTAGGTACAGTTTGTTCTAGTAGATTGGACAAATATTCAAAAACAATCACATTTCGGTAGAAGTGACAACACTCTTCTCCTGATCAGATATGCTTAATTTTATCAGGCGACCACCATGCGGAAATGAGCGTCGATCAGCACATTCAACGCTTTACGATTTCGACTTCTTGGAATAGGACGACGTATTCTCCCTATCTACTGAGGCGCAGAGTCGGACCGCATGGCGGTGAGTGCCTCTGGCTACGGTCAGATACTACCAGCATTGTGTAAACCGAAACATCGCAGTCCTTGACATTGTTGGGATCCGCCTTTTGCACCGGCTTTTCATATATCTGGCTTATGCATACGTAACCAAAATATGGTATCGATTCCTGGAAGTTCCAGAGGACTTCAATTTACAACAATTAAACACCTTCCTGGAAGCATCTTTTGCTGATAAAGCGTTATAAGTTCGCTGTTGATGACATTGATTTCTGCTCAGACCCAACTCGGACTCTTATGAGTTTCTGCTAAAAGTCGCTCGAACATGTAGGATTGTAGGTACCTACCTACTTAAAAACTACGCTATGGGTACTTAATAAAATTGTATATCTAGGTTCGCCTCAAACTGCACTCCTCGTTGGACTATCTACGAACAGATATTTTAATGTTCTTGCACTATAACAGCATTTAAATCTAGTTTTTACACAGTTTTGCTCTTATGAAAACCAAATTCGCTGCAGCACTATGAAGTTCGTATGCGCATATCCTTCAATTGTGCTTCCATATCACGAAACCTGAAAACAAGGTATTTCACCTGGCACGTATTTTTCGTGATGAGTTTGACTGCAAACACTGCTCTGACGGACTCTTATTCTCTGTAGTGACCAATTTCTTTTGCAGAGGACGGATGTTCTGTTTTTTTTTCTTCGTATATCCTTTACAAAGGAAGCGAAAAAAAACTTGCAGTAGCAAAAGAAAAAAACAACAGAACATAAAACTTTGGTGGGACCATTTGAAATGTGTCAGAGAAAGAATTGCGGTATACATGTAGGAGAGTAGGTATACATAGGTACAGCTAAAAAGGGCCAATAATTAAACGTCAAAAGTGAGTAAACGTGATCTGAATTGTTATAACTTGTTCGCCGCATTTGAAGTTGCAATAAGATTCTTCTACTCGGTGAATGTTTTATAAATGATGACCATGACTTCGTTGTCTTAAAGAAAGTAGTTGAAGATGGATGGCTTGTGTAACGTTTAAAGAATAATATAAGCGGTATAAGTTGTGCACTAGGTGCCCATTTTTTGACAAATTGCAATTATTCTAGTTTACTGTGATGAACTCATACCCTATACTCGTACAACCTAACCTAATTTTAATACTAAAAAGGCTTCCCGCGAGTCAACTGCTCTTTTTGATAAAACACCGATAGAAAATATAAATATAAGCAATCCAGTTTTGTCTCGCTTCCTAAAATTGCACACCACAAGTCACTTGAAAATTTTAGAATTTCAACAACAACGTTATTTAATACAACTTCCAACGTCTCTTTCCTTCATCCCCCTTCCCCACTTTGTAACCTAAGGATTTCGCAACGCAACTTTGAAAGATTTTTTAAAATCAGCCGAGTAGTTTCATAGAGAGCCAATGTAGCGTCTTTTGGGGCTTTTTGGGGGCATTTTACAGGGCGTTTTTTCGGAAGGTTTCTTGAGAGTTTTTAACGCGATTTTTTGTGAGTTTTTTCGAACTTTTTCTGCGGCATTTTTGGATAACTATTTTTCATCGTTCTCAGAATTGAGTCTTTCTACTTTTTGATTCACCCAGATAGTTGTCATTTATAGAGTAGTACCTAATAGAGAACCGTCACATTACGGACTATTGCTACGAACTCGTCACAGGACAGTTTGATTTCGTTGGTGTTGTTTACTAAATTAAATAATTGTATCTAATGTATTATATTTTACCAAACATCATAGTAACGGTGAAAAGACTTAATGCAAGACCAAAAATAGGTAGGCTACCTACTGAACAATAGAAAAATTCATGAAGACAGTGACAGTGAAATCTACTATATTTTGTCTTAATATTCACATCCTCCTGTTGGCAGCATTACACAGTATTACAGAATATTACGTAACTAAGAATTGGAACAATAATTTTTTTTTTTTACATGAAACGTGATTTTTTAAGGAATAAAATATTGGGAGATGCGCATGACTGACGTAACATACTATATATTTTGCCAACGCCTACATTGATATGAGTATCCCATGTTAGCGTCCTGTTGAGTACCACTCCCAAATTTTTAGTCGAATTAACAGCCTCTAAATTGTATAACTTGAAAAAAGAAAGGCCGGGAACTTTTTACTAATATCAAACACATTTAGTTTTACGTGGATTTAGAAATAGCACGTTCCTCTCCAAGTAATCAGATCGTATTAGCTCAGTTTTCAATCTTTCTAACATGTTTGTCAGACGTTCGCGAGAGGTGGTGCTTTTCCGGGGATCGAACCTGGGACCTCTCGCACATTAACCGCTGAGCCACTGCGCCCACAAAATTAACTGGTAAATGGAAAGAAAAATAACGAACTGCCAAAACAAATCTATCAAGTCTAAATTAATTTAGTAAAGAACAAGGAAAAGTGAAAGTGTAGAAGTTACACAAAATACATTTTTGTAGCTCATGAAGATAAAGTAATAAAAATGCAAACCGGTTCCATTCAAATGTCACTTTGCCGCTGGCGCTAAATGTCTAGTTACATACGCTGTCTCTGCGCCGTCAGTTTGCTTTTGTACTAGAACTTTTTTGTTAAGAGGCTATTTATATGAGCTCTTTTTATTTCTGCTGATAATTGTTGTGAATTTTTGAATTAGTTTTTATGAAATTTCACAAAAATTTGGTTTTAAAATTTTTTTTGTCAGTTTCCTGAAATTCCCACGATTGTGGTGCTTTTTCCCTTTATCCCACGGAAGGCTTTTCGGACATCGAAATTCCCACAAAAAGGGATAAATCCCACGATATAACAACACTGCTTTCTAATCTTACCAATCATACAATAGGTCTGTTTTTTTTTCACATCTATCTCAGTGAAGTAAAGTAAAGTAGGATTTTTAACACGCAATTACAACAACTACGAACTGTTTGACACATTCGAGACTCTATATAGTTGTTGTAATTGCGTGTTAAAAATCCTACTTTACTTTGCTTCACTGAAATAGATGTGGAAAAAAACAGACCTAATATCGTATTATACTTTTAGCATACACACGACGTAACGTACGGTGACCATATTTTTAGATGTGAAACCCGGGACAAAAAGAAATACGAAAATTATAGCAACAAACAGAAAAAAACCAACTGTTTTGTTGGATTATTCCATAAATTATTATTTATTGATGAGAAAACATAATCTGCAAACTTAACTCATGAAGGAGTCATGCTGTGACGTAAAAACAACAAAATAGACAAAAAAACATGTTGCACACATTTGTCGTACACATATCTAAGACAAATGGTCCGCACCCGGTGAAACCCAACTTGAAAACTGTCACTTTTCGATTTTTTAAATGAGACGTATCCTTCAAAAGTTGGGTTGGACAAGTGGAAGGCGACCTTAACCAACTTAGCGTGCGAAACTGGAGACAGCTGGCCAAAGATCGTGCTGGCTGGAGACGCTTGTTGGTTGAGGCCCAGGTCCACCCCGGACTGTAGCGCCACCTTAAGTAAGTAAGTCATCATCATCATCATCATTTTCAAATGGTCCGCTTGTCCATTAAGTGGGTCGCGGGTGTAGGTTGCTCAAGTGGACCCTCCATAGCTCTCGATCCTCCGCCATCGACTCCAAATCATCAAGTAAGTATGTAAGTATCCTTCAAAAGTAATTCTCGTATATCAAGTTATGATGATTCCATATTAAATTGTAAATAGATGTATAGAAAAAAAGAAGACACCAAATACCCTTTCAGTATACTTTTTCAGATAATATGAATTTTCTCGAATTTTCGAATTGTCCAGGAATTTTTTTCAATAATTCTTTTGTAAAATCGTTATTTGGACTATTGCGTAGACATGCTGCATACATTTATTGTGTCATGTGCGAACTGTCATTGAAAATGTGCCATTGTACATTTAATGCTGAAGAGTGAGCGATAGCCCTTAATTATATGGAAATGTATTTTTTTTTAATTAATAAAATGTTTGAATATCTAATAATTTAAAAAGTTTATAATGGAAATACGGCACTATTACGGGACTAGAAAAAATAAAAAACGGGACATTTGTACGCCCAGTATATCTTTAAACAAAAAATCGGGACAGTCGATTGAAATACGGGACTGTCCCGGGAAATACTAGACGGATGGTCACCGTAAGCATACGTGATTTCGATGTGCATACTAAATTTTAAATCTTGTCAACTTAAAGGGAAAAAGGGAGAGGATCCAGAATATAACCTTATGGAATCCCACGATTGATGAAAAGGAAATCGGAGTGATGTCCTACAAAAACTGCTTGTTTCCTTAGCCTTAAGTATAGGTCGTACCGAGATTAATGTAATCGCTGATGGTGTAAAAATAAATAACGTGAAGAGCATAAGTTAAAGCGAAGCGACCGACAGTGTCAAAGTCCTTAGAAAAGTCCATGGTGAAAGCAAGCTACTTGAGTTAATATGAAAGTTAATTTGTTTTTGCATTATCCTCTCAAAGGCCTTCGAAAATTAACGAAGAATAGAAATAGGTTGGTAAGCACCGAACCTGCGACGCGTATAATGATCACGCGGTTTCAATTCTTGCACAAGCTGGATCACAAGCTTTTAAGCCAAGATCTTTCTGTAAAATCTTCCACAAAGTTAGCTCCAATTGCTGTGCACGTTTGGCGAACCGACTCATTCGAATTATCCTCAACACTGCGCTTCACAACGGCAATAACTTCTTCTGATCGCACTGTTTGTCGTCTTTGGGGATGCGTATTATTCACTAGAGTGTACGTGGTCCAAAAATGATTCATTGTGTTGCGAATAGCTTGCTCCGATGGGCGATTATGTCGACCGTAAAAGCACGATAAGTTTGGCGAACCAAACCAGGGGTTTTGCACAATTTGCACAATTTGCACGCGTTGTTCTGGCGTTACTCTATTCATCGTAAAACGGCAAAACGCACTAATCACAAATCAACTTTCAACTGTCAAATTGACAATATGTAGAAACAGAGTTGCCAGTTTAAGAACCATACCTCTAAAAAAAAAACCTATAATGTAACCTATTTCATAATGCGCTAAGAGAGACTGATGGACTCAAAATAAATACAGGAAGGTCAGGGAAAAGATGTGTACATAAGTTTTTATTAGAGAGGTTTAAATTTAAATTATCATCCAAACTAGGATTAATATATTTGTCCACTCCTATTGCACACAGATTTTTCATTAAATTTGATTTGCGAAGTTAATTTTTAGCAGCCTTTGGGCCTTACCAATAATCATTTTTAATCTTAAACTTAAATATGTTGAAGGTCACAATAGATCATTTTATATGGAAGTTTTCACCATTGTGACTTCGTAAAAGTTAGCCTGGACACTAAAAATGATTATTAGTACCGCGGTTTGTTTTTACTGTCCACCTATTTGCGCCAGCTATAGAGAGGCAGATGTTAAAGCCTAATATATCTGTACCGCTACCTTTCACTATATAAGCTCGTTTCGCAATCCATAAGATTTCAAATTTCGTTATTATAAACCAAGAATACTGCCTGTTTTTATTCGGCTTCTCCTCGAGTGTAACATGCGTATTAAATAACGTAGAGATGTTGTAATTAAGGAACTGGATTTGAACTATGGATACACGGCCTCATTCAATAAGACTCCCTTTTACTTCGAGCAGAGAATGGTTAAATTTATTAAAATCTCTGTATTCGTAGTCATTAAAGATTAATAGCTAAGTCAAGTGTTAAATAAAGAAGATTATGGGCCTTACCAATAATCATTTTTAGTCCTCAACTTAAATATTTTGACGGTCACAATGGATAATTTTATATGGAAATTTTCGCCATTGTCACTTCGTAAAAGTTAGCCTGGACACTAAAAATGATTATTAGTACCGCGGTATGTTTAGAAAAACGGGTGCCGAATGTTGAGCACAAAATATTTGTTGTTTCCGAATTTTCCTATACAGACCTGATTCTGTTGCTTCACTGACACTTCGAACTTGGAAGACAAGGCAAATAGCTCATTTTGTAAATATTCATTATCTTACGATATCACAAAAAAAAAAAATATAAACAATCAGATTTCAAAATGAAAGTAAAATCAAATTCGTTGTTGGTACACTTCTAAAGGTCACTCCAGAGACATTAGAGTAAATCCTAGCATTGTGCATTTATCACGTTCCGTGTATTTTCGTGACCCCAGTTCCTTAAGATAATAGTGGGCAACCAATGAAAAGACCAAAGACCCTCAAGTTCCCTGAATACCACTTAAGATGAAAACAGAGAAAAAAAAAAAAATTATAGAAAGAAATGTGAAAGTATAGTAACAAATGCATACACACTCAATACGAATGCGATACTCTTTATTTAGGTAAGCGAGGTAGGTAGGGGTGGCATTTATTTGGTTGCGGTTCTAAATAAAACGTGTAATTTACTATGCTCTTCCACGAACCGCAAAAGTGGGAGAAAACAAGAGGATATGCCATTATCAACAAGCAAGAAAGTCGTGTCCTGGTGTTCGACATATACACTCACATCCCCCTCAGTTAGGGGCTGGGGTATAGAATTTTCCCGGCTTTCTCTTTTCTTTTATGTTTATTTTGTTATTTGCAAAGTTTTGTTCATTTGCTAGCTGCTTATGTTCTTTTGGTCCTTTTTTACGCTAATGCTGAGTGAAAATTAAATAAAAGTTTCGCAATTCCTTTGTTTTCACCGCCACCGTGCTTTATATACCAAGTGACATTTTTTCTTTGTTCTTCACAAGTTCCATACTGCACAGGAGCACAGCACAGGGGATAGAAAATCCAAATGATTACGACGAAAACGACGACGACAGAGACAGAGACGACGTGAGAAAACTCAAATGAGAGAAGATATTTGATTAAATCATGAGGAAGGTAGCGGTGCTTTGCTTCTTATGTTATTTTTTATGGAAACAACTAGCAAATTATCTAGCAAATGGAAAAATGAAATGAAACGAAAAAAGAAAATGGAATTAGCTTCCAGAATGAAGTCATTAAATGAAAGTAAGGCACGCAGATACCTACAGCTAGATGTCAATTAAATAATGAAATGAAGAAAAGTAGATTAGTCGACGAGCAGCACCGCACAGACCTGTTTCTATTATTTAGGGATTTGACACAAAATATTTTCATTGACGAACTAATATTCTTTAATATTTCTGAAGAAGCTCTCAATATTTCAACGATCAGTGGTAGCAAACAGATTAGGTTTGGCTGTGGGCCAAAGGAAGAGGACTTTTGAGTAGATACGCTAACTGTCCTATTGGGGGTTGAGAGTAACTACGGCCATTGCGATTTAAAAAACCAAAGACCACGTAGACAAATTGGCCCCACATAATAGTAAAACTAAAAATCCCGAACACGATACCAATCATATGCGGGACGATTTTCTGAATCACGTATAAAGGTTTTTCGGACGAACTGATTAGATTTTGGATCTACTAAACATTTGCCATTTGGTTTGTCAAATCTCTTAGAAATACGACAGTGAGCATTTAGTTACTTATAATTTCAAGTTGTATTCTCAAAACGATGGCGAGATTTACAGATCTCTTCAGCTCAATATATGGTGTCTCGTTACTCTTCTTTGAGTACCTACTCCAAATACGCATTCAATAAGACATCCAGTGGTCGCGATAACCTTTTATCCCATTATCCCTTTTACCTTGAAACAGATTTTAATTGATTTTTAGACGGTTTCTAGCATTTGCTTTTATAGTGTTACTGAAGGGTTGGTGATGAAATCTCCTTTTCCAAAATCGCTTTTCCGAAATCCCCTTTCCAAAATTCACTGTGCCTAACTCCAAAAGACCCTAAGAGAAAATCCCCAGGGACAAAATCCCCAACTTTTTGATTTGGTGTTATTAATTCTGTCGCCGCGACACCTAAAAATGTTGTTAAAAAGTGAGAAACGTACGAGGGGGCAAGCTGCTCCCCTGCAACCCCCTGCTTGTGGTCGCTGTAGGATTTGGAGTAGGTGCAAGGTTGGATATATGCAAAGCTAAGTTTGCTTGTGGGAGATTTTGTCATAGGGGATTTCGTCCCGGGAGATTTTGGAAAACGAGAAGAAAGAAAAAGAGAAATTATGTCCAAGAAGGGATTTTGGAAAAGGGGATAAAGTAGGGATCCCGTTACTCAAGTTGAGAATCCACTCTCAAATCTATCAGTGGTTGCATATGGTATTATAGCATTCTTATAGAGATCTGTCAATTATCTATAATATGATATTCCGTACCTACCTGCTTTTTGCAAATATTTACCGAGGTCATTACCTTCCAATTCCAATTTGAAAGTGATGGTGCTATCCTGGCCTAGTCCGAGAATGAGAAGTTCTTCTTTGCAGGATAAATCTCGTCTTTAAAAATGTCATTATTATTAGAAAACAGTCTTAATTTCCAAGAGTTGGACGGACGATTATTCCTGTCCGGAAAATACTGCAGATAAATATTGATCCACGGAATTTTCAAACGTGAACTTTTATCAGGTTCGTCATCTAACCATTGCTCACATGATTGTATAACATTGACCAATGGCCAACTTGAACTCTACATCGGTAAAGTTATAATTTAAGTATGTACAAAACTTGCAATTTTATCCTGCGCCAGTCAACATATTTGTCATCACATTTCCTTGGATGAGATAATTAGCAAGATACGCCAGCATTTCGACGAAAAATGTTCTTCTCTCTACTTTTGAGTTAAATTCTGTTCCTTTTATTGTGTTTTATGGTTTCTAAAAAAATGATATTTCTTCATGGAGCTCATAAACTACTTACATACTCACGACCGTGAAGAGTCTCTGCATGAGATACTGCAGCATTTCATTCTCTGCAATCCCAGGTACGCTGCTTCCAGTTATCCAGACTAAGCGCACTGGTATCCGTGATGGCTGGTCTTTAAAACAGAGATTTGGTGTTCCTTATCGTCTCGAACCTGAGGGGCTGGGAATTGAAGATCCTCTTAGCTGGAGCATTATAAATACCCATTCGATCGGTCTGACTGAGCCAATGTAGTCGACGTTTGTCTTTTTGGACTACATCCACACCAAACTTTCTTCTTCATTCGCCCTACAGATATCTATTTTACACATTAGCACATTTGGTATTACTGTAATATCCAGATACGTTCATCATAGACTATTCCACAAACTGTATCACCGTAGGTATCTGTAATCTGTATACTGTATCAATCTTCATCCTTCATTATAATCAGAGAATATTATGTATCTATACAATCTATATAAATATCACACACACCTCCTCCTCCATTTTGTTTTTAAGAAGAAAAATGCGTCATACACATACTACTTGATCTTTAAGAATTCACGGTTGTACGAGCCTGCCTGCCAATGAGGCAATGAACTTTTCAATTCAGGACAATCGATCCGTTTTTAACTTTTAAACTTTGTTCAACTTTCTTCCATTTTTCGTAACTCTGGCGTATTAAGAAGCTCACGCAAAAGCGTGTACTCTTTGAATGCAGGGTTAATGAAGTTAGCTAAGGCGATAAATGTGTTATATGTTTTTAAAATAGGAAAAGAGCTAATTAGCGTTTGAAGCTTTTTTTCTTAAAACGAATACAATATGATCGACATGAATTGTGATTATTGTCCCGTAACTCCTTTCGGGATTTGAAAATACATAGTAGCGATTGCTAGATTTTAATCGAATTCGATACTCCGGTTTTTAACGACTTGAACATACGCAATGCTAATGCTTTACTTAATTTATCATTCTCTCATTTCTCTCCTCGGAATTTAACCGTTTTCTCTTCAAGCAATTTAATGCTTATTTTTCGAAATTTATTTAAACCTTTTCGGAACCTTCTCCTAATTTACAAGTTTACTCGTCGTACAGCAATTGAATATGCTACTCCCAGCTCGCCATTTAAATAATTTAACATGATGGTGAGTCTCGACCTTAATGTCGTTGGTCTTTTCCAGGATTTGTCCCAGTGTGGAAATTTGGTCTATAACCGATCTACCGGGCTGGAAGCCACACTATGGTACCATACCACAGTATTATAAGAACCGATTAGTGCGTTGCAGAATGGTTTAAGACGATCTCACAGTAGATACGTTGGGTAGGATCTTATACGCGACATTAAGCAGGAATCTACCTCGACAGTTCTTGAAAGACATAGTATCGCCTTTTTTGTAGTTGAAGTTGAAGTTGATAGTCCACTCACCTGAGCTCATAAACCCTCTTTGAAACATTCCCCCTTGACAACCAGCATAAATGTGTATGGTATAAACAAAAGGGCACCAACTTCGTCACAAAAAAAAAATTCTTGGAGCAACAGGCGTGTAGACACCCTAGGCCTAGATTCTCACAATCATTCGTTTGTGTGAGTTTTTATTTTGGGGACGAATGGAAGGGACCTACAATTTTATGCCGAGTCCGAACGGCTGAATTGAGAAGCTTCTTCAGGACAGTTATACTCTTGGATGTTTGTCAGACGTTCGCGAGAGGTGGCGCTGTGGACAAAACCTTAAGATGTAATTAGTGATTTTCCGGGGATCGAACCTGGGACCGCTCGCACAGTAGTCCAGCATATTATTACTCCCGCATAATACCAGTTTTACTCTTAGGTTTGGAATCCAGGAACCCAAGGCTTATGAGTTCTGATAGTACCTTTCGGGAGACGAGCTGAAATTTTTTTCAAAAAAGAGTCATGGTATGCAACAGTCTCACGCCTTTATATATTTTTATATATTTTATTTATATCCAATTTTTAAAAAATTCCTGTATCATTCCATCGACCTTGCTCGACTTACAGCCCTATTATGGCTATCAAAATCTGCTGAAAAGGTAAACTATCTTAAGTCGATTTAAGTGAATTTTGAACAGTTTAGTGCAAAAGATTCCCCTATTCAATACGCGTAGTTGTACCAAACCCTCGTGTATCTGAATTGTATCCCGAGTTATAGAAAATCAAAATCATCTTAAGTTGATAAAAATGCGTATTAACATTTAATAAATTATCTTAAATCCACATAAGATGATATACTACTTGTAAAAAAAACCTCTTATTTCATTTAACCCATTTAGACCCAGCGTTGCGTTTTCGCAACAGTGAACAGCATGTCACAACATGATTTTTTTAAACTACATTGTTGCTTGCAGTGAATTTTTTCTTGTTCTATTCTCTTGTGAGTGAATTATTTTGCACAAACGGATTGTATTTGTTGTTATTATTGCTTTGAGTTGTTCTTCAATTCGACTTTTTTAGGAGTGCATATTTTCTTGCGAAAAAAACATAACCTCTATGGATAAAAATCATTGGTAAGTAAAAGTGGATGCAAGAATAAGAATATCGTTTAGTTGTTCGGTTAGTTTACATACCAAACATAAAAATAAAGGAAATCAATGCGAATAAATGCAATTGGTTTACGTTTATTGACTTCGCAAATTCTGTTGTTGCGAAAACGCAACGCTGGGTCAATGTACCTACATAATAAGCACATATTTTTTTTTTTTAGGACGAAACCTTTGACTCTGTCAGATATTTTGGACGAGCTAGAATATAACAATAGCCCTTTTTTATTATCAGCTATGATCCATATAGATCATCGATTTACATGCACTTACAACAACAACATGTGATCCTGCTTTTCATCGAGATCACGAAATATGATCTGAAAATTAATTCAACTATTTCTCGTTGTTGTTTCGTGGCGTTGTTTATTTCATTCACTAAATGTTGGTGTCCCTGTAAATTATAGCCACACAGTAATGTTGCCAGACCAAAATGTGAACCACAATTAACAACACAAAAAATCAATTAGCATTTTTTCAAATTCGAATAAGTTACTACTCCGACTTTCGAGATGTTTTGTTTCGCTATATAGCATAGAAATATAAATGGAAATATTAGCAGTACAATACGGTTAATTATAATGCATATTTGAACTTAACATTTGAACATAGTTTCCCCAAAAAAAATATTCAATGCTAAATGTATGCAGATTTGTATCCATATGGTAACACCCCGACACAACAAGCGAAATGTCAAACTCAAATATGAGCAAGTGCAATGGAAAAATCATCGCATTGTGACGTCACATTGTACCGTGTGGCTGCAAGATGGCTGGTAGCAATACGAAATTTGTCATAATTGGTATTGGATTTTATATGTGTGTTGCCACAACTCAATCAATGATCCAGTTTGTTTTATTTTCATGATCTGATCCGGATCAGATCACGCTGATAATAAAAAACGGCTAATGAATTCCCTGAAACTATTTTCTTGCTACCATACAGACGGTGCAATTACAGACAAAGAGTCTGGAGAAGAGGTTTGTGCTGACCCCAATAGAATGAATTTCAACCAGCTTTTACCTAGGTAGAAGTAAGTGCAAAAAACAGAGCTGTAGATATTGAAGAAGAGTGGGTGAATATTAGTAAAATTGAGCAAAGCTGGCTGATGGTGATGAGGATGGCTTACACGTAAACTTATTTTATTATAAATTCAAACCGTGGGAGGGAGCATTGTTGCCTCCTCTAACGTTGAGTCTTGAGAGCCACCCATTCGAGTTCTTCCAGCTCTTTTTCAATGAAAACATTATCCGAAGTATTACAAGCTTTACCATTACTTGTATGCAGCTGAAAAAAATAATCGATTCTAAGTATGGTTCTGCCCCAATGGGTGGTGGACGTCCTTCAAAAATGACCACGTTTCTTCGAGCTGGTAGGTAACCATATAATGGAGCATTCTAACAAGAGGCTGCGATGTCGAGCTTGTGGAAGTCAAACGGTGAAAAGGTATGGAACTTGTGATGTTGCACTTCACGACAAATGTTTTTCGATTTTTCATGCTAATCTAAAATAGTCTAACTTTTATTTCTCTTCATATTTGTATAGTTTTCCTTAAAAATGAATTAAATAAAAATAAAAAAATATGTGTAGGTACGTATGTACTTAGACCCAGTGTTGCGTTTTCGCAACACCTCATAACTCCACTTTCACTAATAGGAAAAATATTTCGACTTGACTTATTGATTTTAGAGCAGAATACCATCAAAAACCTAAAAAATCATTAAAATTGGAAGGCAAAATTAATTCGGGTCTAAATGGGTTAAGATGTTTTGGTCAAAATATAATTGGCATTTCCTGAAAAGCTAAAACATCTTATGTCGATATAAGATTGTTTGCTCCGTGTAAGTTACTAAAAATTGTGTACCTAACTCGACATAAGATAAAATGCATGTGAAATATAATCAAATGTGTGAAAAAGTAAACTATCTTAAGTCTACTTAAGATGATATTTAATTAAAAAAAAAAGATATTTCTCAGATTTATGTCGACATAAGATATTTTGCCAGGTGCTACCAGATGTACCGTTACCAAAAATGACAGTCAACTTAAGATGTTATTTCAGTGCATTGCAAATAGCAGACAGAGTGGTTTATAGTGGTCTATAGAAGTGTCTATAAAAAGTAATTGTAATAACAGAGCATCGAATTTAGCAAGTATTTATAACGGTAATTTTTGTTAGTAAATTATCATAAATAATACAAAATAAAAGTAATTTTTATACATAGTTCCGAAAAGAGTGTTTGTGGTACTAGAGTGTCAAATAATAAACATTTAAGGGTCATAATCTACATACGTAGGTATTCATTAGAAAAGTGTATTGTAATGAATTAGATACCATTTATTTATTTTCTTTCGTAAGTTTTTAAACGAAAACATTTTATTTTATGACCTAAAGTTTAAATAAAAGAAGTACAAAACATCTTATGTTGTGTTTATATTTCATTAAACAAAGCACTGTAATGCGCACTTCATCTTAAGTCGATTTAAGAACTGAAATCGATACTCTACAAAATTAGCTAAAGTATCTTATCTCAACTTAAGATTTCTTAATGGGCAAACACACGAAAGGTAAATCATCTTAAATTGCATTTTATCTTATATCTCGCGGATTTTTAAAAAATATTGTTTTAAAACGTGGCTAGGAAAAAGAGGATAAAATTTCCCTTCTAAAAAGCCCTTTCATTAGAGTTAAAAGTTGGAGGCTTTTTTCAAATTACGTTTTTTGATGTTTTTTTGCTCTCCTGAAAAACTATGAATATTGACTTAAGATAGTTTACCTTTTCAGCAGAGAAAAATATCAACACGATATTTGATAATAATTGATACGTATCACCAAAATTAATGAATCGGTATTATGGTTATCAACCTATCAACATTTTTGATGAATTGTGAATTGTATTAGATTTAAGATCTATTGTGAATAGTTTTATCGATAAACTTGGTATTACGGTTATCAAAAAAGTTGATATTCATCAAATTTCCTATCAATCACAAATTTCTCGTTGATACGTATCAAATATTCGGTGCATCAAATTAAAAAATGTATATCCTCGTTTTTATTGTTAAATAACGACTTTAGAGCGAAATGTCTTCGGTAGACATCCCAAATGTACTAAAACCACGAGTAGCAGCGATTTTAAAATTATTTACTCAATAAGGAAACTATCAACTGAGCGTTGGGATGGGAATAACTTTAACATTTGGATTGCACAATCAACAGTAGGTCTGATTTTTTCCTCACCTATCTCAGTGAAGTAAAGTAAAGTAAGAAAATGTGCAAAAAAACAGTCCCCAACTGGTCCCCAACCACTTTTCTGAACAGTCGGTTTTACCCCTGAAAAGTAAATAGCTGGCATTGCTGTCAAAATGGCCATCAATGAAAAATTCAATTTCAAAATCAAACTCCTTCTAGAAAACTGAATAATTAACCTTTTAGCACAAAAAAAAATAATGATTATCAATTTCTACAGAATATTTACTTTTTCTGCTTACTTTTTTTCTCTTGTATGGTCAAAATAAAATAGCGAATTATTGCCAAAGAAAAAAAAAAAAAGCAAAAACACACGCGGGTGTGTTTGTTAGGTGAGTCCAAAAGAGTATTCACGCAAATTCTGAGATTCGATCGAATCGAGAATTCCTCGAATTTAAAACTTTCACTCTAAAGAAGTTCTCACAATATAAGTTTTAGGTGAAAGAAGTTCATTACCAAAAATGATTTCATTGTATGATTTTATTTCGAAATCAGCTGTAATATTTTAACTGTCAGATGCCCATTGCTTTTGACTTTAATTTTGAGAAAAGATGGCCTTATTTATATATATTCTTGCAGAAAGAAACAATCAAATTGAACAGAAAAACGCAATAAAAATTAAATAAATTATAAATTAACATTTTAAATTGTCCTTGGTTTGTTCATTTCGATTGCGACAAGCGATTATTTACATTTGAAAATTTTTTCCATAAGACGAACAAATGTTCCAATTTAATATTTTTTATGTAAATTTGACTGTAAACATTTTTTAAATAAAAATTTAGACCACAAATTTTCAGTCGAAAAAACATATGAGAATGTGCGGAGGAATTAAAAAATAAATCGAATCTCCATCGAAATCAAAAGTTGGAATGTCAGTTGGCTGAAATCGAATGATTTTCATTTAAAAAAAAGAATATGTAAATAATGCCCAAGTAGAAATTTGTGACTTTGATTCAAATTTATTTTAAATTATGGTCACCGTTTGGTATATTTGACTTGGTTTTGAGTAGATAAATGCGTTGCTATGAATATGGAAACAGTTTGACATTTTTGTAACTATTACGTGCCTTAAAGAGACAAATGTTCTTTAACGTAACATTTCAGTAAATGTTGTGTCTAAAAAATTACTGAAAGTGTCAAAACTAAAGTCTCAAAATCCGCAGAGTTACCATTTAATGTTACTACTACACAACTACACTAATAGACTACGCCCAGTCTGAATTGTGACCGTTGAATGTTACCATAAAGTGCATTATTCGCTTTTGGTTTTTATTTGCACACAATCTCCAAATACATTGCCTAAATAACTACTAGACAATTTGACACATTAATATCTACACAAAATAGTTGAATGTTATTTCCACAATTACTATATTGTACCAGGTATTGTATCAACACTAAGTACGAACTGAAGTGGATTTTTATGCACGTTTTATGTAATTTGTGTGTAAACGAACGGATAGTGTATCTTTATATGACATGGTGTTGCTCATAGGCGTAGAGTATAAAGGGGGCACAGAAAAAAAATATCATACATCGTTTCGAAATTATCTCATATATGTACTGGTAAAAATTTTATTGACACTGTCTTCCCATATTGTTTTTCCATAAAATAGAAATCATAGTTTTAACAAACTAATCGTAAAATCTTGGGAACATATCTGAAAATAATGGTGCAATTTTAGTAGCAAAGCATGCAGCGCTTTTATTGATAATTTATTTTCTACTTTTACTACGTCCAACGCACATCTTTAGAAGGAAGAATGCAGTGTGCTTTTATTAAATAAAATATTTTACAATTACAAGAAAAATAAATGAGGTGTGAACAAATGTAATTTAAGTGTAAAATAGTAATAAGAGTTTGTATAAAGTAGTAGTTTGCAACATCGTAGGAGATTCACGCCCCAATATCTCGAGAAATCTACCACATGGCACTAGTAGTAGTTCTACCTATACATATACATGGCTAGGAAGTTATTTTTATAATGTTAAAATATATCAGTTTTTTTTATTCTTAAAAATGACAATACTAAAGCGTTATACATTTTTAAAGTTAATTTCATGCCTATCTACTCCTATTTCAATGAAACTTTTTTACCCATTGTCCTATTCCCCAATTTTCAGACCTATTGCAAGTAATAAACGCAAAAAACAACTTTATCAATTTGGGGAGCACATACACCCTTTGCCCCTACCAAGTGAAATGCACATGCATTAATACGAAAACTAATCGCCATTTTCGATCGTAAGTACCTACTGGGCATCCATTTTTAATAAAATAATTTCACAATTGAAATTCGCAAACTCTTTATTCTTTATAAGTACGTATATGTATCACCTTGAAATATACCTTATAATTCTTTCAATTCATTTTTGAAGCTATTAAGATAATTTTCGATGTCCCTGGAAAAAGTAGAATTTTTTGAAAATAAAATTGAATATCTAAATATTCAATATTTCTTGAGCGCATGAGTTTTTTCCACTGCAACTTATTCACATTCGTGGTAAAACTGACTTTCGTTTTAATATTTGGGCTACGGATACGAAGAAATGCAATTAATATTAATTTAATGTTTCCATTTTGTTCCTTTAGGTATGCCAATAATTCATTCCATATGTATATACATTTTATTTGTACCTATCTGATTGTATTTGTGTAGCGATTTTATTATATTCTATTTGTGTGAATAAACCTACAAACACATTAAGACAAATTTGACAGCTCACTTTATGTGTTGCATGCAATACTTTGTGACCATTTTGTGTAGTTTCTGTACTGTAAATACATCGCAAGCTGTGACTGTCAAAAATCGGTAACGTTTCGGTTGCAAATCATAGCCGATTATACCATATTGTGTATATCACGGAATGGTCAAATAAGTACGTCAAACTAATTCCCCACTTGATCACGGTTCCCTCCTATATGAGAAACAGATTGCACTTTTATAAATCAAAACACACTTTGACCGTAATAGTAAACTTTCTGAATTGTGGTAACAGCGCTAGAACTTTAACCAACGATTTCTACTTGGGTGCCTTCATTACATATCTACTTCAGTTAAAAAATCAACAGGGAATACAAAATGGGAGGATGTACTATTACAAAAAATGTATCCCATAATGACGTAACATCAAAGATAACATATTTATTTTCAATTATTATATGTCTAGGTGTATAGAATATATACCTATATATTTTGTTACCAAAGTACAACTTAAATAAAAACAGAAAATATTTAGTATTTTTATAGTATTCAGTTGCTATTTTGAAATTTGTTTACCTAAAATATATGCACTTTATGCATTTTACACCCACCACAGCCGACACATATTATGTATCATAAATGGAGGCACTCTGTCAACACATCCAAATGACAACATCAAATGTGTTCCCCTGGTGTTCAGAATTGAAGAATGCTCCAAAGTTGGTCTTGCTGGAAATGAATAGCTTGTGTGAATCTCAGTGGTGTCAAATTGGGTGCAGTTGTTGTAATTGCGTGTTGAAAATCCTACTTTACTTTACTTCACTGAGATCAATGAGGAAAAAAACAGACCTAGTGTTGTTCGTTCTTTTGATTTGCGAAAAAACAACTTTTGTTTATAAAAAACAACAATATTATTTAACCAACACTAGTAGTCAGCCATACAACAAAAACCAACTACAAATCAGAAACGTCAAACGTCAAAACAGAACCCATTCTCAATGAAGTTTCGATAAGTATTCACAATGAGGTAAAATGTATCAATTGATACTCATAATACCAAATTATCAATGAATTGATAGATCTTATCAAGTATCAACTAATTGATATTTGATAGCCATAATAGGGCTATTAGACACTTGAACTGAAAATTCTACAGCATTATAATAAAATGTATTCTATTTCCAGTCGACTTTCAATACCAATATGAGGTCCAGCATTTGTCTTCCATATCACCGAGGGATAACACAATTTATCTAATTTTGAATAAGTATCCATATTCCATACACTTATCACTTGTACTATGTATCTTCTCTTGAATTTTCTTAATTGGATGTCAAATTTGAAAAAAAAAAAATTTCACAAATCGTTAGTTCATTCATTCTCTTGTAGCAATTAAAAAGTGCTCCAAGCAGCGCACACCTCACTTAAGAAGAATTTCCTGAAACTCCCCCAATAGAAATAGCTCTCATTAATTGAAGCAACACACTTATAGAGAGTATGAAGTGTAAAAGCAGCAGACAATTAAAGAAAACGACTCCCAAATTCTTTGTTCTTCTTCTGCGTTTATAATTGCAATTCAAAACGATTTAATTAAGAGCACAGCATCGAGTGCCACTTAATAACTTTGTTATTATTGAATAAGCACCCGGGCGGAGGATAATTCCATAATTTATATCTGAATCATATTTCAAGCTTTTCAGAGTAGCTCCCCCTCGTCTGGCTGGGGATCGTTTTCGTCCTCGTCATTCACTGAGTAATTCAAAGAGAAATTTATTATCAAGGTTTTTTTTATTTTTTTTTTTGTTGCCGTTGAGAAGGGAATTCCCTTTTATTGCACTTGTTCATATAAGTAAACATGAGTAACGTTTATGACTCCTTACATCATCAAAAATGCACGACTATAATTCGAATGGAATCTGCAGGATTCCTTTGCCACTTTCCGGTTCATATTAGGCCGGGTGCAAAATAACCATCGCTCAGGCTCTTTCCTTCCACTTCCAGTTGTACAGGTAAAGAGAGAAATGGAATTTATTCATTTGGAAACGCTTTCATGGTGGAAGAACGAAGAAGGTGAATTGTGAAGGAGCATTTTGTGTACCGCTGCCAAATTGCATTTGGGATAAATTGTGGAGCTATTCGTATTATGTTTTGCCTTTGTGTTTCTCCGAACTTAATTGAAAACGAAAAAAGAAATATATGAACGAGATTGCTTCTTAAAGCGTTATTATTCGCTTTTTCATAACCTTTTTGCGAAATATGAAATTATTTTCTATTGGTTCTGAATTTTGTTGGCTTATGTGTGAAATAGTATAAATTGCAGAAATATTATCACTTCACTTAAGCCACATAAAGGCAAGCAAGTGTTTATATCTTTATGGAAAGAGTGAAGTATAATGAAATGATGTTTGGAGAGCAACTAGTGGCTAATTTTATTTAGAGGTTTATGGTTCAATTTCAATGATCTAGTTGAGAGAACAATAACATCAGGACTAGTCAAAATCCTGAAAATTGATGCCGACGGATGAATTGGACCATAATCTACTCAAACAAAAATTGAGCCTAATGTTATCTCGTCTTACAGCGTCAACGATTTTATAAAATACTAGCTGTACCCGCCCGGCTTTGCCCGTGCACAGAAATTGCTTATAGATCTTAGATAATAATGTTCTTTCGTAAAATGCGAAAAATTAGAATAAATAGATTTTCTGGAATTTTCTTTCTGCGTAAACCTGAAATACAGCAATACGAACAAAACAAAAAAAGAATAATGAAAATCGGCCCAGCGGGTATCGAATTATAACGTCATCGAGTTTCACCCCATAGAAGATTTTTTTTTGTATTGGCGGTGCCACGCCTCTTTGTCCAATTTTTACCAATCTTCATAGCAATACTCCTGGGCCAATACCTAAAATTGTCTGAAAGTTTCAACTCAATCGATTTGGTGGTTTTCGAGATATTTTTTGCATGGGCGGTGCCACGCCCCTTTGTCCAATTTTTACCAATATTCATAGCAACACTCCTGGGCTTATACCTAATATTGTCTGTAAGTTTCAACTCAATCGATTCGGCTGTTTTGGAGATATACGATTTGGAATGTTTTTTTTGTATGGGCGGTTCCACGCCCCTTTGTCAAATTTTGACCAATCTCACACAGCAATACTCCTGGGCCAATACTTAGGATTGTTTGTAAATTTTAACTTAATCAATTCGGCGGTTTTCGAGATATAAGATTTTGAATGTTTTTTTTTTTGTATGGGAGGTGCCCCGCCCCTTTGTCCAATTTTGACCAAACTTCACAGAAACCGACCAATACCAAAGATGTGTGAAAGTTTGGATAAAAACGGTAAATGCGTTAAGGCGTGAATCGACGACAAACATTTTAGGGCTCAATTTTTATATATATAGATGCAAACCCATCAGTTAGAAAGGTAGGTACCTACTCTAATGACTAGCGCAGGGGTTTCCAATATTTTTCATACTGCGACCCCCTAGAGAGGTTGAAATATCTTTGCGACGCCCTTCTAAAAGCACAGAATAGAAGCTGATCTTACTGAAGATTCACTAAACTAAATAGTTTTTCAATAAGGACGGGTCTACGTTGAAATATCGTCGCCCCATGTTTATGGTAATTTTGCTTGTTAACATATACCCGCATTCATCTAAAAATGAGCCTCGTCGTTAAAGATGATTTTTCTGCCAAAATTGGGGTCCCTCCAAACGCTCCGAAGCCAAGTCACCGAACAAACGGCTTTGTCTATGTTCACTAACTTCGAGTTCCTGATGGATTAGTTCGATCTTGTACGGGTGTAAGCCCAAGTCCTGATGCAAAATTCGCCAAGTTGGAATCTGCGAAAGGCCGAGGACGAGGAACTGACTGTCTCGGGTTCTCCTGTTCCTGTACACTCTAATGGACCGCGGCAATGCTCCCGACGAATCTGGCTGGCAACGACCCGTAGGTAAAAATTGAAAAACCCCTTTTTTAATTTTGAGAGCCAGGCAAATATACGAATGTCAGCCAGGAAGCAAGTCTGACTGAAAATGCGAGAAACACAAACGCGCTAAATCTCGCAAGATCTGGCCAATTCCAATCGCAAAAACGGTCGATTACACGATTAGGAAATGACTCATGCAGCAATTGAATTGTTTCTCTGGCTGTATGGCATGATGCACCGTCTTGTTGAAATCACATGTCGGTCACATCCACATCTTGTAATTTAGGCTCTATAAACTGGGTTATCACTAACGATTAATTGTTACTGCCTAACCAGACGCATTTTCGAAGCAGAATGGTCCGATAATGCCTCCAGCTCAAAATCGGCACCAAACAGTCAGCCGTTCTATACTGAGAATTTCGCATGATTTAACCATTCCAGACTTTTTTTTGCTGAGTTTTTTGAAGCCACGAGTCTACGTCAACAAGCATTCGACTCTCGAAGCCTACAAAGAGAATATCTTTCAAGCATGCGAGAACCTATCACCGGAAGTTATTGCAAGAGCGATGGCAAATGATGATGTACTGCTTATGACCATACAGTACACTTGACAATCGTGAGGACTTCAGCTTTCCAATACTTCTTCTGTTACAGGGCAAGCAAACTTTGGAACTCGCTTCCTGGAATTTCCAGAAAACTACAATTTGCAGCAAATTTAACTAACATACATCTGCAAGCATCTCGAAGCGCTGTTGAAGCGTTATAGATTCGCCTTTCCCGGGAGAAGTATTTAAAATAAAAATGCTGATACACAAGTTGTACATATCTAAGCAATTCCTGGTCACGTCCAAAGCCGAGCTGGTACATACCTACAGCTAGTTTACTACCTATAAAAATAATTACAATAATAATAATGTAGATTGTATCTAGATGCATTGCGAGATACGCTTTGGATATCGAATATCGGTACCAGGTTAGGGGCCTGAGTATAGATGAATCTTGATGCTTTTAAATTTGGAACTCATGCGGATTGAAGCCTAAGATTTTTTGCCTTAGTCTTCCTCTAATCAGAAATCCTTATCGTTGTTTGTTTTTCGTGGTAGGGAAGTTCTATCTCCAAGCACAACCCCCAATCTGAAGGGTCAGTCCTTTTCCTCGTTAAGAAAAATTGGTTATCGTTACTCTACTGAGATCTCCATTTATCGTCACTTTGTTGCCATTGCGTCTTTTCAATAAAAAAAGGTCCAATAATGACTCCGCTCCTAAAAGCACACCGAAAATTCACATGCGGATGACTTATGTCACCAATAATAATTAACATGTCCATCTGACAAACTTCGTCAACCGCAATTTCCATTCAAAATTAACAATATTTTGGCAGCACTAAATGCAAATAGGCAATAACTTTTCAATGAGTGTTGAAACGTTTTTGAAACGTAGGTATGTCGTATAGGTAGGTAAATGTCACTTTTGGAGTGAACGAAATAGTTTTTGTGTCAAAATAAAATTTAATTTGACGAATATCAGTAGATTCCCTTAACATCTTAGGCTATAGCCACTTCTCTATCGTAGGTTGGTTTATTTTATCAGTGAAGTCATCGAAAGATTTTAATTAAGCCACTCCTTTGTTGTAAGGGAACAATGCGCGATGGTAGGTATATTTCTATTTATAGCTATTCCACAAATCTCCTATAAAACATTCATCAAATATGCAATCAACAGGAAGTTTTCTCAAACAACAATGGTATTTCCACCTGACATAGCTATCAATGAGGAGCATCCCTCGATTCAAATGGCCATTCAAACAAATCACTCGCCGGGCTCTCCTGTCCGCAAAATTCATCTGCTATTTGCCACCAGACCACTACCACCCAATGACATGCGGCATGAAATCCTTCTGCGTAGGTATATACATCACACAAAAGCCTGCTGCATCCTTTTCCAACTTGTTGAATTGCAAACATCCATCTGCCTTCTATTGTATTTTAGCGGAGCCATTTCAGCGCCAGAACCATCGTCTTCGCTTTGGGCATAGTTGAAATTTTCAACATTCCTAATCCTTATTGTCAACGTCGGGAAATTGTTTTCGCCGTTGCAAGTCGAACGCGCGCACTCTCGAAATCCTCATCTTAACAAACGTCGATGACTGCAATGCAACTGCTCTATACTGTACTTGTACTTCTTGTACACTGTGGAGGTGGTATATATTCCAATTCCAACCATAAAAGGGAATTTCTCCAACTGAATTAAATCGGCCATTATTTTCCGTGCATCCTGCAGTACGAAACGAATACCAAGAACGAGAACTACGTCGAAGTAGAAGACGACGATGACAGTGGCGTTTGCGGTGACGATCTTTTGTGTATTATTCTCGATTTATTGTTATCGCCACTACCGCTGCAGCCTGGTCAGCCCACTCTGCCTCCTACATCGTCCTGCCTTATGGCATTCTACTGGGCTCATAGTTTCAACCGAGTTATTTTCATTTGTGGCTTTCTCTCCGACTTTAGTATAAAATAATAGCAATAATAAAACCGGCAAATGACAATGCATACCTACAAACATATGTATACAGCTGCAGATCTCTACTGGCGATGTGCTATATTATATACGTATAGACCAATACCACACACCTACTGTCGGGCTCTGCATTATTGGGCTTATTGTTTCGCGATTGGTTAAATAATGAAAAAAGAATGGCTTTTATTCCACAAGAGTTGTCATAGTAGGGGCGGTAGAGCTAAAACTCACACTATAGACAGTGGACTGTGGTATTGTTTGTCTCATCAGAAAGGGGTGGAGAACTATTTAATTGCCGTTATTGGAATTTTTTGCAGTTTCATACTTATTGCGTCTCTCTCATACTCTCATAATTATTGCATCTGTTTAGCTACATTCTGCGTGATTGTACCAGACACCTCATCAGTTAGGTTAGGTATCGATCACAAACCACAAAGAGCTAGACCGCCAACTTCCGTGCACCTACCAGATTCTCCGCGGAATTAATTCCCCGTCTGTGAATACATACGTGTGAAATGTCAAAATCAATGGCGTCCTTAGCACTAATAGGTACATGAAAAATCTTGGGCCCGCAGGCAGTTTGTTGGCAAAGTCCTTTATGTGGGAGGAGTCGACGGTCTATTCTATCTGGTTTGTGCCTCTAACAGAGAAGAAGGGTGACGCAGCCAAGCAAACCTTCCATAACCATCTTCTCGAGAAGACTTACAAAAAATGCCCGAAGTAAAATACCAATCAAATTGATGCAGTATCTTGGGGTATATCCGAAAGTTTCGACCAGCGAACTCATATCTACTCGGACCACCAAAATAGTAGCAGAATTACGGATGCGGATATACTCCTTATAATACACCCAAAGGATGCTGTTAAAAGATTTGATGTTACCATAGGCTACTGTCGCAAAAGATCGGCAGAACTTATGCCGAACCGCGTCACCCTTAGCTTCCCAGTAAACGTGCATAGGATTAGTGGCAACACTGCGAACGTGCCATTAGAAGTACTGCCAGAAATATGCTATAGGTTTCACTAGGCGCTCACTATGAAACATCTGGTTCGATTAGGAGTGCCTGCTGGCACTGGCACTAATGACCACAGCCTTTCAATCAATGCTGCAGTGCAGACCAAAACCAAAGTTTCTACAGTTACCGCATCTAAGCATTTTGTTTTAACGTTTTCGAACTCAGCCTAACTGAATTGATAAGCCAGGGGTCGAATCGCCACTTCCGTGAACGAGCTAATACGTTCACGGAATTAACCGATTTTACACATGAAGCAAAAACAAATTCCGTCACGTATTGCTCGTTCACGGATGAGACGATTCGGCCCCAGATCTTAATAGTTACGTACATACCTATATTATTTAATGGAAGCAATTACCATTCTCAGACTCAACTCCGACCTTTTCGTTGGTAGTGTTTTTCAAGGGTTTGCTTGCGTCATTTAGGGCAAGTTTCAAGACCAGCTGATAAAGTCTCTGATAGCTTATCAGCCGGTTCAAGTGACTGTTAAAGCATCTGGGAGAAAAGTAAAATATATTTTAAATGTAGGTTGACAGCATTTTTCCGTTGACGAGCGTAGATCGTAGTCACAAGCGCCTAACATGAATTTTTTTGAATTTTTAGAAGAATAATTTGATTAATATTACCAGCATATTACACGGCCCCGTCCCGTAGGAACATAGTATTTTGGCCAACAACATAAAAATTAGTCCATTAGTTACTGATAAATTTGTCTACCCGTTAGTTTATCAGAGACTTTGACGATGAAACAGGAAAACAAATAGAGGCAAAAAATCCCTTTTTTGTACCCGAAGAAAAAATATTTGCGTAACCAGCTTTTGAACTCGGGCAATGCTTCCTATTGCGTGAGATATTTATAGAATACTAGCGTAGCCCGTGCACACTTCGTAGTGCAAAATCTGTGGAAGGTACACAGCATTTTTTGTTTTTCCAGAAATCGTATTGCCTAGATAATATTCTTGACTTAAAGGATAAAGCATTATTCATATCAATGTTACAAATTTTAGAAACTTTGGCTTTCAATTCCAAGACTGTCGAAGAAGCTGAATCGCCCGGAATTGTATTGTTTCTTAGATAATAAATGCGAGAAATGAGAATAAATCGATTTGCTGGAGTTTTCTTTCTGCTTGAAGATGAAATACAGCAATACGAACAAAACAAAAAAAAATGAAAATCGGCCCAGCGGTTATCGACATATAACGTCATCGAGTTTCAATCCATAGATAGATATATAGATGTTTTTTGTATAGCAGGTATAGGATTTTGAATGTTTTTTTGTATAGGCGGTTTCACGCTCCTTTGTCCCATTTTGACCAATCTTCAAAGGAGCACTCCAGGGACAATAACTAAGACTATCTGTAAGTTTGAGCACAATCGATTCGGTGGTTTTCGAGATATACGATTTTGAATGTTTTTTTTTGTATGGGCGGTGGGTGCAACGCCCCTTTGTCCAATTTTGATCAAACTTCACAGGAATCATATATGGACCAATACCAACGATGGATGGAAGTTTGGTTAAAATCAGTAAATGTGTTAAGGCGTGAATCGACGACAAACATTTTAAGGCTCAATTTTTATATATATAGATTTTTTTGTTGGTTCTTCCTTCATTTCAAAATCCTAAATAAAATGAGAAATATTTTCACTTACCCATTAAGTTGTGCCACCGTTTTGTTTAGAAATTCGCGTAATATTTTGAATCTAGACATAGTGCAAGGACACACTATGTGATGGGTTACGCTTACGCATGCCTTCCCATGAAAGTCGTGTCGTTAGGTTAGTTGAGAAAATCGCTTCTCTCTTTTCTACTCACTTAAAATCGACCTGTCTCGCCCATAACGACTTTTATAGGAAGGAATGTGTCGCCCAGTATAGGGGCATGACTTTCATTCACATGAACGACTTGGCTATATTCAAAAACAACGCCTCATTGCAATGAAACAAAGTTTGACAGGAATAATGAAATCGAAAATACCTACAAAAATTTTATGGTAAAGCCAAAGCGGACTCCCGCTTTTTACGTCCTCACTCTACTAACGCAAATACCAAAGGAAGAGTTGTATCGAAAGCGCTATGGTTTCGTAAAAGAAACTTCATGCGTCATGTCATGCCCATGCGAGAATTATTGCTGAAATTGAATTTTTGGTCAATTTTATGTATGATCTACCTATCTCCTTTCTATACTCACTCAAAATCTACCTGTCTCTGACACGACGTTCATGGTGTATGGCCAGGCCATGGCAATAGTTATTTGAAATGTCAAAATGTCAAGAATGCATTCAGAAAATAAACAAAAAAGTGAGATGTTGCATGGACACGTTTCTTGAGCATGGTTGTTTTTGTAGGTTGTTAACATTTATTTAGTCTAAAAAATCCCCTTACAAACTGTTTTTGATAGGATTTTAAGATTTTTCCCCTTTTTGGATTTTGTTTCCCCGTTTTTATCTATGTTCCTTTTTTTCCCCTTTCGTCTTAAAAAATCGGCAAAAATGGCGATTTTCCCCTCAACCTGGGAACACTGCACTGCGCTACTCTAAAAACAAATTCAAATATTTTGCAAAAATAAATTCAATTTTACTAGTTACAAACCCCCCATTATGGGAGAATTGAGCTGAAAAAACATCAGGAACCATGCAGCGTCCCCATATCAAATTTGCTTTTCTTTCGCAGTTTGTGTAAATACTTCCCAGCAGACGAGACTTACAACTTTCGCATGTAACAAATAAAATTACACAAATTCCACAAGCGGTGGTTTCTCAGCGACACCCTCCGTCCACGTCCACACCAAACCAACCCTTTGTCGTTCTTCCATAAATATCTCAAAATCTGCCGCAATGAAATTAGAATTGAAACAACCTGCTGGAAACCACAATTTTGAGACTGACTGCGGATGCGGTTTCATTATAACCCGCTCCTGCCTTCTTCGTCAGCGTGCGACAACAACGACTCCTCCGGTGTTTTTATTTGGGCCCTTCTTCATTGTGAATTTCATTTTCATAGTGGCGCCGCAGAGGGTGCCCGCTGACGAGGGAGGTCGTGCAAAAATTGCTATTATATGTACTGATGGTGCTGGGCTACACGTCTGGCATGCGGCAGAATTTCTTTTCGTTTTTCAGTCGGACAAATACCAAGTAGTCAACAAAACGGAATTAGAATTTTAAGACCATCACTGGGGCCGGGTATTATTGTGCAAAACATACAAAAGGGGATGTGAACACGTGCATGTGTATTATAGTGAAGGCACAAAACGCATACAATAACAAAGCAAGTCAGCGCATATGATTCAACATGTGGCACGGGCTTTATAAAATTGAATAAGCATTTTATTTAGATGTCATAACACAGCACATCTGTGTGGGGGCGAAATGAACAAGCGAGCCGTGTTTTTATTGCCGTACTAGATGTAAAAGTGGCTTCTCAAAGGATTTTTTTTTTTGTTCCGTTTTTGTGTGCAAAACAGTTAAGAGAAGTTCTGCAGCGCTGGTCTTGAATTTTTATTATTTATTAAAAACAAAAAGCAAAATCGAAAGGCAGGGTGGAGGGGGTGGTGCCCGTGCCACTGCCACATATTGCCTTTTTTTCAGGTTTTGCGACCTCGGTTGTCGTGTACCCACTACAAGACATTTTGAGGATAATAATATAAGCTTAGTGTGGGCAATATTGTTTACGCTGCAATATTTTGTAGATAGGTGGGCTGAAAAATCACATTATGTATGGATCTACGTACGAAGGCATTATGCGTTTTATTTTATACATATTACGACAATATAGCAAGGTTGGCAAAATGGGTTTATATAGCTTTGTGTTTGAGTTCAAATTTAAAGGTACCCACAGCCACACTACATACAACATACAGCTATATTGTAAAAGGAATTATAGAAGGTACGCAGGTATACAATAATAAGACGTAAAAGATGGTAAAAGAGTTACTGTCGCATTTGTTTAATCAGTTGCTATCCGAATGAACATTCGCTATATACCTACACAGATTAAATTCTTTCCGGATTGAGTAATGTGATGGGGTGATAAAATATGGCTAACGTAAGGGATGTAACATCGTAAGTATTTGACCAAAATTTTACCGCAGTCTAGGGAAATGTTCTTTCACTCTATTGTGTAACTCAACAATTCTGTATTTTGTTAATTTTTATTGTTTGTGAAAGAAAAAAAAATACGCGCCCAAAGCCATCTCCCGAAATTCGCCTTTCATTTCGTCCATATTTCATAAAATTCGGTTTTAAAATAACGCCGTAATTTATGGAACTCTCACCTTACCAAGACTACAACGCTACACAGAGCGAAAAAAGACTACATAAAATCAATAAGATTGCCTTATTGCACTGATTTACCATGAAATCTTATTAAAAGGAGTAAATAATATGAATTTTCCATAGAGAAATCTTAATGGTTTAATGGAGAAAATCTTATTAATCTTTTTAAGAGTTTTTCATATCATTTTTGCATGCCAAATCATATTAAATGATAAAAATAATATGAAAACCTTATTACTATTTGGATTTAAAAAGTCATGCTTATTACAAAATTATGTTTATAAACGTTTAAAAGGAAATCTTCTCAAATCTATATGACTTCTCCTTAAAATTTTACAGAGATATCACATTAATTTTGGGTGGGAGTATTAAATTGTATAATAATTATATGAAAACCTTGTTAATATTCGGTTTAGAGAAGACGAACTTATTAAAAGAGCTTGTCTTTAAACGGTAATAAGGAAATATTCTTAAATCAATAAGAATTCCCCTTAGAACTAAAAGTATTCTCATATTTTATAAAAGTGCATATAAACGGTGTATTGCTTTGCCGAACGCATTCGTTTTCAGATTTCATGTCAAAAGCGCGTCTACGTATCGAGGTCGAGGAGTGTAAGTAATTTATTAAATAAGAAAATATTAACTTTGTATTTGTTTTCTTCTTTTAGAAAAATTATACTTTTTTTATTACTTTTTTTCAGAAAAAATTGTTAATTTTGTCTTTATTGTGTATATAAAATATAAGAAAAAAAAAATAATAATAAATAAATAAAATATTTTAAAAAGATAATAAGTTTTCCATATTTTTCCAATCGGTTTTACATATACTTTCAATAAGTTTTTCCTATTAATGCGAAGAGATTTTCATATACTTTTCAATAAGTTTTCATATTGCTTTAAGAAGCCGTCGTATTGATATGGAATAAGATATCTTGTTAAAAGTATGTGGTTTTCTTATAGAATATTCATAAAGATTTCAATAAGATTTTCTCTATTGTTTTGATATGACTTTCTTCTTGGATGAAAACCATAGAGAAATCTTATAGTTTTTCTTCTACTTTATGTGGTGGTTTTCTCTCTGTGTAGGATGTCCTTATGAACTAATAAAAGTCTACTAGTTAAAAACTGGGGAATTAGCCCCCAAAATGACACTGTGGATAACGAGACCTATCATCACGTACCTATATACAGCCTCCGGCCGTTTGGTGGCACATATAAAGCAATGCAGAGGTCAGCACAGGCTAAACTCAACAAAATACAGAGATTAGCTTCTGTCTGTGCAACTGATGCAATGAAAACTGCACCAACATCTGCACTTGAGGTTATCCTAAAAATCCCACCACATCATCTAGAACTCATGAAAGAAGCAATGGTTAATGCCTATATGCTCATCACAGAAGATGTATCAAATTCCAACGTAGTCCACACTGTTATAACAGTCCACAGGAATTCAGAAAAAAATTAACTACTCGGAATACCTACATGTAATATACAAATGTCTACCACGGTATAACATCCGACACATCTTTAAAGTTACATTTTCAGACCGTCTAAACTGCGAACAGATCAAACCAACCAAGATTTACTTGTATGGTACACAGATGGATCCCAAACAAATGAAGGATTTGAAGCCAGAGTATATATACGGTCCTCTCTATACACTAGCAGGGCAGCCTGCTGGAATAACATCAAAACGAAGGAAACCTAGTCACCGAAGCGCAGGGAAATAGTAGATGTGTTTAAGCAGCATTTCCAGCAACTGCTAAATGGGCATCATGTAGAGAGAGTGATAGGACAAGAAAAGAACCCGCGTCCAGTCAATGAAGAACTAGTTCCACCACCTAGTATAGAAGAAGTTGGCCTAGCTATAAAAAGGCTTAAGAACAACAAGGCCGCAGGTTCTGATGGTTTACCAGCGGATCTCTTTAAATACGGTGGTGATGTTTTGGTAGGGAGCATGCACCGAATCATCAACCAAGTATGGGTGGAAGAAAACATGCCCGATGACTGGACTATATGCCCCATCTACAAAAAAGGCGATCATATGTCTTGCAAGAACTATCGAGGCATATCCCTGCTTAATGTTGCATACAAGATCCTATCCAACGCACTGTGTGAACGTCTTAAACCGTTCTGCAACACACTAAGCGGCACGTACCAGTTTGGCTTCCGGCCCGGCAGATCGACTATAGACCAAATTTTCACACTGAGGCAAATCCTGGAAATGGCCAACGAATTTCAAGTCGAAACTCACCACCTATTCATCGACTTCAAAGCCGCGTATGATAGCATACATCGTCAGGAGTTCTATGTGGCGATGGCCGAATTCGGAATCCCGGCAAAACTGATTCAGCTGTGTCGCGTGTGCAGTTTGGAAGCAGCTCCTCCGATCTATTTCAAACTTGCACCGGATTTCGGCAAGGAGACGCGCTGTCATGCGACTTCTTCAATCTCGTACTGGAGCAGATAGTGCGCAGGGCAGGTGTCAACACGGAAGGCACTATCTTCAACAGATCCGTACAGCTGCTGGGCTATGCGGACGATATTGATATCATCGGTCGCTCCCAGCGTGCCGTGATAGAAGTGTTCACGGCGATTGAAGAACAGGCGAAATCCGTTGGCCTTGAAGTAAATGAGGACAAGACTAAGTACATGCTATCAACAAACAAACAAGCATCTGTCCACCGCCTAGGACAAAACGTCACTATTGATAGGAACAACTTCGAGGTAGTTAAGGAGTTCACCTACCTCGGAGTAACCATGAACTCCACGAATGACACCCTAGTGGAGATCCGGCGAATAACTACCCTAGGAAACCGTTGCTACTTCGGTTTGGCAAAACAACTGGGTTCAAAACTCCTAACTCGAAGGATGAAATGTGTGCTCTACAAAACCCTCATCCTGCCAGTTCTGCTTTATGGCGGCGAGTGCTGGACGATAAGCAAGAAGGGAGAGCTGATACTGGGCTCCTTCGAAAGAAAAATACTTCGGCGGATTTTTGGTCCTGTGTGCGAGGAGGGCGAATGGAGGAGAAGATACAACCGCGAACTCTATGAGCTGTGCCAAGATGTGGATGTAGTCCAAAAAGCCAAAACACGTCGACTACATTGGCTCGGCCACATCGAGCGAATGGACAATAATGCTCCAGCTAAGAGGATCTTCGAATCCCAGCCCCTAGGTTCGAGAAGACAAGGAAGACCGAACCTCCGTTTCAAAGACCAAGCCATCGCGGATGCCAGAGCGCTTGGTCTCTACAACTGGAAGCAGCGTGCCCGGGATCGTAGAGGATGGAAGGCTGCAGTGTCTCAGGCAGAGACTCTTCACGGGTCGGGAGTCCGAGTAAGTAATGTTGTCAGCTATCTTGGCATCTAGCTCGATCGTTATCTGTATTTTGATCAACATAGTGTAAAAATGCTTGTCTTGAATTTGCCAATAAGCAAGGACTCTGTTTCGCAGCAGTCAACTTGGTTCCTTAGTAAAGGTCATACTACGATTGGCCAAATTAGGGCCACTTACCATATGGCTGTTTCATGTGGTTCAGTACACAGCCACGTTTTATGGAAAAGCTTTGGGTTGTATAGAACCCCAAGGTCTGAGTGCATAAAATTTAATACCAACGAGAGCTAAGCGGGGCGCGACTGAATAGAATTTACAATTTTCTAATTCTGGCGATTATAAAGTAAATTAAAAGTATTAGATATAAAATTAAATGAAAATAAAATTAAAAAATGTTTAGTGACACTGCCTAATTTTAATCAGATGCTGTACCAAATATTAAAAAATAAAAACTAGAAAATAATTAGGACTTGAATCTGGGTCCCTTAAAAGACACTGCATTGTGGTGAGAAATTATGAATGTAATGGCCACTTCCATCGATATACTTCAGTGGATGAAGTAATATATGATGAAGCTGCAGCCAGTGTAGCCCATTTTAATGGATAGGTAGGACAATGAAAATGAGGATAATGATTGAGTTGCTAAGGATAAATGATATTTTTCCACCACGCAAGTGAAATATCTACAGATGTACATGTACATAATGTGAAGTAAATATTTCCACACTGTAAGATGTATAATTCTGAAATCTATAAAAGTATCATTTAAGAAACTAAATCTATGCAGAGAAAAAGCTCATGTCTACGAACACAGTACTTCCATACAGTGTTATTGCATAAGCCTCCTTCGAATCTATTAGCATATTTTGCTAAAAATATGTCTCCTTTGGGGGAAGTCTTTTGCAAAAGCACAGAGTAATTCAAAAATATGAACAGAGGGATAAATGGAAAAATAGAAAAATAAAAGGTTTTTCATCCCTAGGTAATCGCACTCGCCATAAATGTGTAGATACTTTTACCATACCATAATCAAAATAACCATTTTTTTGTGCAGGTTTTCATGTTTAAGAGTGTAGATAGTAATATATTTTTGAATGCAACAAAAAACCGCATAATTTTCGTTAAAAAAGAGGAAGTATTTATTGTATTAATGCGCTCGCAGAAGGATACAAACGGACATAAGAGAATGCTGTATTCTGTCGAGTTTTCTTTTGAGTTCTATCTACCTACATCGGCTAAATGAAGAAACATACGGCCTACCCTCAATAATTACAATATTAACAAGGACGAAGTGCCATATATGCATTGGGAAGAAATGGCCGCCAATTAAAGTTAAGCCTTGTAAAGCTCGATACATAGTCAAAATGAGGTTCCTGACTATAGATCACGAATACTTTGATGTCTGGATTTCCGTATTTTTTATCCAAATACGAATTTCAGATACCTTTAATCTTAATTTTTTATGAGTATCTCTCACTTCATATAGGTCCTTAACTAGGGGTAGGGATCTTGACGTGTGGGCAATCGTACAAGCGCCAGTGCGAAGGCTTAATGTTGCAATGTCTCAATGGACTATGCTGTCGGAGACGGTAGTCGTCTGTAGGGTCACCCATGGCAGACAGGCTGTTAAGGAACAACTAACTAAGAACTGCCTATGGGCAGTAAACCGCATTATCAAATCTCGAATCCAAGGTGGAACAGCATATGTATTTGCTGAGGGATGCGTGGCTAAGAGAGTGCATAGTTGCAAATATGCGAACTCCGAAAACCAGGCGATCTTCGGTTTTAAACCAGCCTTCCTGTGCCGTACCGGGCTCCGGCATGACGCATGAGTGATGTTTCTTTCCCGGATACTCGTGCGATCAAAATTTCGAACCAAATAAATAAAAACTTACAGACTGATGCCTCTGTAATCGTATCTACCTCTGGCCTTGCTGTTGGGCAACCAGAAGAGCAAACAGATCGTGCAGCCCCTGGGCTCTCGATGGTCAATGTCAAGACCGTGTCAGAAAAAGAGATGAGGATTTGCCCACTTCTGACTCCGACACATCCACCGTAGTTGACACATGTAGTCTGGTGTTCGAGAAATCGGGATGCTCTGCAATTGGCAAGAGTTTGGCTGGACTAGAGATTCAGCAAGGTGGATATGTTAAGCTCTGCGGTTTCGCAAACAGACGCTTTAAAAGTGCCTCGAGGAGCCAAAGTTTACTTTCTAAAAATGTAGAGCTCTCATAGCGAAGCTGTCTGACCATTAAATCAAACTAACGGGTCTATATTCCCAATATGGTGAACTATACACCCAAAGAAGCAACTTCCATTTGGAGGAATCAACTTCTCTTTAAGCATTAACAATTTTAAAAGATTTTTTGTATTTTCAAACATTGGGAAATCAACAACAACATCAAAAATCAAAGTTATATGGAAGAGATTTAGAACTCGAAGTAATTTCAAGATTTACAAAAAATGGGACCTCCACATCCTATGTTCCTGATAAATACGGGTATATGTAAGAACATAGAATATTTACGTCTCTTTAATTATTCAATCAGCTTATTTACGAGTTTAGTTTGTCCATTTGCATTGGCGCAAACTATATTCGGAGGCCCAGAGCTTAGTTTCAGTGAGGGCCGAGGCCTGTGCTAATGACTCTATTACATACATACATGCATACATACATATAAAAATTTGCTGAAATGAATCTGAGATTCTGTGAGATTCGTAATAAACGAGAAAGTTTCGTACGACTCAGTCGTGCACATTTTTTTGAGAGTTTTCGGGAACGAATCTTAATTCCCAATTGCGCGATTGCCCAATCAACATTTTCTGATAAAATTTTGTAAGATGTTCATTCGCATCCTTACATTAGCCCTAAAATCAGCTGTCACCATCGACGCTGCAGTTAATTCTAATGCCCCGCATATATTTGTATACCTTGAAGGTGCCAGAGAGTGCTATATAGATCGGGGAGTGACTACATTTTTAAACCAAATCAAAATCTCCATCAATCGCAATTTATAACTCAAAAGAAAGGCAAACTAGAAACGCGAATACATTTCGCAATCGCTTACCTCAGAAATCTGTTTATATCGTGATGGATTATATTCAAATTAGGTCACCTTTAACTACTGAGTATAAGTAACGCTATAGGTGTAAACAGCTGTTTCAAAACTCCAATCCCAATCAAACATTTTTTTTCTGGTAAACGGGCCTTACAAAACCTCTCCTCATCGAACTCAATAACATTCTCCCAGTGTAAAGTATTTAAAGGTACATTTACCGTTTGTGTGTCAATACATCAGCCCCCACCTCATCGACCTACGATGACATATTATTATGATATTCAAATCACCCAGCAACAGGATTTGATTACGACGTATACTCGTGTACACAGTGTCCTGAGATCACATCTGCGAATAAATATCCTAGTAATAAAAAATCCATTGAAACGACGTAATGCATTTTAATGTGATAATGAAGTGGAACTCCCTGCGTATGGGAATACTCCTGGATTATTATTCAAATCAGGTGATTTGATATTGTAATTAAGTTTGAAATTGTCATTATTTGAGGAAGGTTGTACCGCGAAAAGAATGCAACCCTAGGGAGATGTTGAAGATATCGAGAGGGTGGCGAATCGTTCGCAACCTGAATATGTCATTGGCACAGCATATTGGGTATATGTTCTTGTGGAATATTTTAATGGAATTCACCGATAAAGTACAGGTTTCAGAACTACACCACCCAGCAAAGAGGTATTCGCTAAAAAAAACTTCTTTCGTTGTTTGTTTCGGATGCTTTTTCCTCTAGTTTTTTCCGAGTCTGTAGCGCTGACGGGCGCATTTTTAAAAGTGCACTACAAATCCATTAGATTGAACACCGTCAGTGTTCCGTTTGGGCTGTCAATTTCATATTGAATTGGCAGCCTTAAGGCGGAACAAGAAAATTCGGTTAAGAAGACATGTTCATTTTCGGAATACCAATTTCAGTATGCATGTAGGTAGAGGTACCTAGTATACAACTTTTGATTAAAACAACCTTGTCCCAAATTGCAACTATTGAGTCTTTCATTTTTGAATTGCATGTCGCTCCCAAATAAATTAAACTTACTTCATTAAGCGGTCATTTGAGGTTCAATTTCTATAAAATTTAAAATTTCAGTTTCGTCAACTTTGATTATTGTGAACGTTTAACTAAAATTGGAATATTGCATCGACAGAAACATTGCCATCATCAAAGAGGAGAAAAAACTAAAACCAAAATACCAACTGAGGCTGCCAGTGGTTGACATTGACACCTCATCAGAGAACGAATTGCTGGCCTCCAGTCAGGAGACAATCGTCCCTCCACTAAGCAGCCAGAGCGCTAAGGCTAGCAGCTCGTCTGCAAACCAACTGACAACCAAAACACACACCCAAAACTAACACAAATCCGCAGGGAAAACTATGAGAAGCAAGTACCAGATGGCCCTCTTCGCCTTAGAAAAGATCGCAAAGAATGAGGCTGCCGGAAAGGTCCACGACAAGGACCAAGCGGATAAAATCAAATATCAGGCAATCGTTGACGAATACAACGAGAGCCTGAAAAGCAAACCCAAGCAGGCAGCGATGCGGGATAGGTCTCTAGATCGCCCGGCCCCCAAGAAAACCAAGGTTGCCAAACCAAGCACGTAAGCGGATAGTGCTGTCCAAAACTGCCATTTAGCGAGGTGGTAAGGGACCGATCTCCAGGTCGCACTAGTGGATGAGCTATCCACAAATGGGAGGTCCATAGCTGAGGCTTGGCGAAAAGTTGAGGCCAAGCTTTCCAATATGGCAATGGACCACATTTTCAACAATCAAGTGGGACCTCTCCCAGACTTTGACTCCGCCGAGTTGGTTAGATGATAACAGGTGATCAAATACCCCGACCAATTCTCCAGGGTCTTCCTTAGCGAGTGCGTTGCTAAGATCAGCGACGCCTGGGATGGTTTGAAGCTCAAGCTTATCCCAGCTAACCATATGGTTTCCAGAACATCTCTTTTTAAGAGAACACGTCCTTTTTTTTGTCAGCGATCTATTTTACACTTTCTTTTTTTCGTTTGGATCTGTTTTTTGTCCTCTTTATTTGTTGTGTCCTCTTTTTATTCTTTTTTTTTTTTTTTTAATATGTAGGTACCTTCAATTTCAATATAAAACAATGTAAAAAGTATCCTAACAGGCTTTAACAACGTTTTTTATAAACTTAATTTCAGTACCAATTGGAAAAGCCTTAATTGGAATTGGTTGTACATGTACAGTCCATCATTTCAAACGCAGCCAAAAAACAGTAAGAACTGAGGGTTTACATACAATTTGGATTGCGATGGAATTGGAAATTAAGGACTTGCTCCGGCATTGTACATGTACTACCTACTTGGTGGTCATCATTATACCCTACTATTAATACAGTTTTACAAGAGTGTCCAGCTCTTAAACAATATTTTTTAACTAAAGAAAACTGTCTAGCAGTTTGGAAAAATTTTTGAATTCAAATTTCATTAACATACCTATTTTAAAAAAAAAAACCATTGATTGTAAATTATGTCCTCTCTTTTCGTTTGAGGTATATGGACACCATAAGCTAACGATATCCCAAGGAGACAAGGAGAAATGCGGGCCATTTGGTTGCCCAATATGCAGATAGACGGGGGAAGGCTCCTCCAATGTCTTAGACTACACAAGCCGGCAGTTCCAATGGATGACTGGTCATCAGTCATTAAGGCGGAAGAACCCAACAAAAACACGATGTTTTTCCTGCTGCTCATAAACTACGAGTGCCTGGCGGCTCTCGATAGAGCAGACCACAAACTCAGGTTTGGCATACGGCAAGCCAAGCTTAAGGTTTAAATTTCCTCCGGTCCTGAGGACGGTGCAGACATCGTAGAAGAAGAACTCATGATCGCTGACATAACCCAATGAATATCAAAGGATAATGCTGAGAGTCATACAGATTAACCTGAGGCACTCAAGGTGTGCCTCCCAGAATGTGCTGGTTTTCTAGTAAGAGCCAGACTGCGCGAATTAAAACACTTGTTTCTTACTTTTAAAATTAAACAATATTTATTTGGAACTATGTCCTTTATTATTGAAATACTTTTTACTAATTCTAAAAGGAGCTTAAGGCTACTATGTAGTTACAATAAGACTGTCGATAAATTCATCGTACAGTCGTATTTATATATTTTTCTTATCTATCTACAAGGAGACCCAAGCGTACAATCGTCTTGCTTGATAATGAAGAAGAGATAATATTCCAACATTGTATACAAACGATATTATCTCTTGTACATATGTTATCATTGTAGCGTTGTGTGCAAGACTGTACTAGAGGCTAAAGATATCATTGAATACAAATAATGTTATCTTTTTTCTCAATATGTTTTGCTATGGATACTTAACTCCCCCCCTTGTTAAACGAAATCGTCCCGATTTTTCGACGCTATTTTTAACATTTCTCTTTCATAAGTTTTGTTATATGCGTCAATCTTTTTTTGTTTTTGACGATCTGTTATACATTGTATAGTTTTTATCATTACGTACGTAAATGCTAGAATAACAATCAGTGTTACAATTGTGTATATAGTTGATAATATCGGTTTTTCTTCAAAAGGAATAATTAGTTTTTTTAAAGTATCTATGTTATCGAATTTGTACATTGTATCTTCTTTAATTATTTGGTCGATGTAAGACTCTGAATTATGATTTCTTAATATAACTTCTTTAATTTGCTTATGCATGTTTTTGTATATTTTATCGTCTAGATTTATAGTATTTTCATAAGTAACTAAGTTTATACCATTAATTGTTTGATTATTTAACTTATGCTTACCGCTTAATAACATAACACCGGATTCAATTTCTAAGTCGTAATCGTATTCTTGTTTAATGTTGCATTTTGAAGTTATATTCTTTAAAAGTGGAATAAGACAATTTTCTTCTTCAAAGTTAATTTCACAAATGTTTTTACTTAGATGATTTTGACAATTTCTTGTTCTTAAATAAGTTTGGTTACATAAGGCAATTGTTTTATCTGTAATGATTTTTCCATGTTTTGAATTTAAAGGTGTTACTTTATACAATTTACATGATTTAATTAGAACTGGATATTTATATATTGTGATGAAGAATTCATCAGTTCTAGCTAAAAATATTTTAGAGTACTCAAGTATATTTATTATGGGTACTTGAATTATTTCATGTTGAATAATATTTTTAATGTCATCTAAGTCTAGGCTTTCTGATAAATATTCATTATTTTTTGCTGCATTAATTGTTCTGGTCAATAATAATAATTGTTCGTACACTTGTTCTATTACTAAATGTTCTTTAAGGCTCTGACCTTCGAATTGTTGCAAAATTTGTTCAAATCTAGAATTTATAGTTTTTTGTTTATTATTGTTTTCTATGAGATTATTTATACTCGTTTCTATGTTAACTAAGTCATAATGGTCAGGATTACCAAACACATATTTGAAAGCTGTTCCTAAAAAGTTAATTGATCTAGTATGCCTAGTATGTTCTTGTAATTGGTCTGCTAAATTCTTAATTTTACTTAACCAAATTTTTTCTTCCTGTGTAGGTTGATATTTACTAGTTACGATATTTACGTAAGGTTGAAATATCGAAGTCAGGTTGGTGGCATGTAACAAATAAGTTTGTTCTTTGAATAAATACACGTCATCTGTTTGCGTAAGTATAAACTTCTTGTTTAGTATCTCAGTTATTTGAACGTTTCCTTGCCCTTCTTGACTCTGTACAATTCCTAGTAATGTTAGGAATATTAATATTTTCGTCATCTGAAAAATGATAATTCTTTATGTTATCCTTGTGAATTTTTATTCCTTCTTTAGAGATTACCGTGTCTCCTTTATCTTCTTCTACTATTCTTGTTATGTATCTAGCGTTAGATTTCTTTCTAAGACCTGTGATTCTTACCATTATCTTATCTCCTTTTTTATACTCTCTGTGTCGAGTTCCTTTATTTAGACGTTCGATCACTTTTTTGGATGCTGAGTTTAGTTTATTTATTATAATTTCACTATTTCTATATTTATTTTGATTAAAGAAAATGTCTCTAGGTTTCAAACCGGTAACTGAGTGTATAGAATTATTTAATTCACGCACTGTTCTAAATATTTCTTCGATAAGTCTTGTTTTATTCTGAATTGTGAATATTCTAGACAGTTCAGTTATTGTACCGTTTACACGTTCTACCTGACCGTTAGCTGTCGATCTGTATACTGGAGTTTCTACTTTAGTTATGTTGTATTTCAAACACATTTGGTTCACCATTTCTGTTTTGAATCCCTTCTCGTTATCTGTCATGAGTCGTTCACATTTTGGGAAATAATTAGATAAGACCTCTTCCATAACGTCGTACAGTCTGTTTCGAGTTTCGATTTCCCGAAGGATTGTATATTTAGAATACTTATCTACTGTTACAAGGAAAGTATACTTGTCGTTGAAGTATATGTCCATATGAATGTGTGTTCCCACATGTGTTGGTATTTCTGAATTATTCAGAGGTTCTCTGATAGGTTTTCTTTCATATTTTCCAAATAGACATGCTATGCATTTTTTGTTGAAACTCTTTGCTTGTTTATTTAGATCGGGCCAGTAATATTTCTCTGAGATTTCTTGTATATTGTTACGTAACCCTCGGTGTGCTCTTTCATGAGTTACCCTTACAAGTTTTAGTTGTTCCTCCAAATTTGTCACGTCTTGAAGTTTTCTTGGTGTGAATATAAATCTTACTAGTGGGAATTCTTTTTTTATGTTTTCACCATATTTGTATATGTTTTCAAATTTCGTATGCAAAGCTACAATCTTTTGGGGTTGTATAACTTCTTTCATCTGCCTTAGTAAAGAGTCTTTGTCCTTAAACTTTATTATGAGTCTTATTTTGTTACCAAAATAGATTTGTGTTTCGATATTATTTGTTATATCTTCAATAAGTTCGAACTGTGCAGTGTATGCATTAAAAGGCTGATTCACAGTTTTTATTATATCATTAGAAGAACTTTCAGCTGAATGTGCTGTTTCTATGGTAGAAGTATTTATGCGTTGACGTGATAATGCGTCAGCTACAAGATTTAGGTTTCCTGGTTTATAAACTAATTTTGCTCCAAAGTCCTCAATGATTCCCTTCCAACGTTTCAGCTTTGTGTTGGGATTTTTTTCTGATACAGAATATATAAGGCTCTGGTGATCGGTATATATGGTTAAGTCTGCTATACCATATATGTAGTTTCTGAGTTTTTGTAAGGACCATATGATCGCTAATAGCTCTTTCTCGTTTGTGCTATAGTTCTCTTCTGTCTTACTCAGTGTTCTTGACAAGAAGTGTATAGGTTGCTTATTCTGACTTAGTACGGCTCCAATAGCTATGTTGGATGCATCAGTAGTAAGCTCGAATGGTTTACTATAATCCGGTTGAAAAAGTTCGACTTGTTCTTTCAAATAATTTTTTAAAATTCTAATCGCTTCTAATGCTGAATCATTCAGATTTAACTTAATATTTTTACTTTGTTTTTTGTTTACTTTACCGTTATCTCCTCGTAAATATAATGTCAGGGGCTTGGCTATGCTTGCGTATCCCTTTATAAACTTACGATAGTAACCTGTAAGACCTAAAAATCCTCTCAAATCCTTTACCGTTTGTGGGACTGGAAAATTTTCTATAGCTGCTATTTTCTCAGGGTTCGTAGTGATTCTACCATGTCTGATTATGTGACCTAAGTATTCTACTTCTTCTTGAAAAAACTTACTTTTCTCATCAGATATTTTTAATGTGGCTTTATTGAGTACGTCGAATACTTGACTTATGTGCTGTATATGTTCTTCCTCAGATGAAGAATATATCAATACGTCATCAATGTAAACGTGTACGAATTTACCTACAAAGTCTCTCAAAATGTCGTCCACGCATCTCTGAAATATGCTTGGTGCATTTTTGAGCCCGAAAGGCATTCGTTTAAATTGATATTTTGCGCCATTTATAGCAAAAGCTGTTTTTTCTTTATCATCTGTTTTGATTTTAATTTGGTGGAAACCTGACTCCAAATCTAACGTTGTAAAGTACTTGGCTTTACCTAAATTTTGAATTGTCATGTTGACATCCGGAATGGGGTATCTGTCTGTTACAGTGTGAGCGTTAAGTTTTTGGAAATCAACAACCATGCGCCGTTTTGGTTTTCCTTTTTCGTCCAAACCTTTTTTAGGTACTGTCCATATGGGACTGTTATAAGGACTATGGCTTTTTTCTATTATATCGTCATGTAAGAGTTTCTGTATTTCTTTGTTTACGAATTCGTTATCTGCTATGGGATATGGATATTGTTTAACATAAACCGGATTATCATTGGTCGTCCTAATGCTTGCTTCTATAGTATCTGTAAAGGGTAACGGTCCTATGCTGTTATTAATCTTCATCAGTCTATCTATGTCTGCTTTATAAATATTATTTTCCCCAATTATGTAATTAATTTTCTGAATAGATTCGACACTGCTTATGGTAGTTAGAGTCATATTACTGAAATTTATTTCCGCGTTTAGAACTTTAAGTCCTTCATATCCTAATATCATATCAAAAGACTGAATATCCTCTAATTCAAAAAATGTTATATTTTTCTTTAATATCCTAACTACTTTCTTTGTATCTACCATAGAATAACCATGCATTGTTTTTATTTTTATAGGTTTAATTTTAATTTTTTCGCTAGAATCGCATTTTCTATTAATGTAATTATGGGTTGCACCAGTATCAATAAGAATTTTGTAAATTTTCTTATGAATAGTACTAGTTAAATTTAAGCAGGGCAACCCGTCTACTAGTTTAAATGATCTATTCTTATGTTATTATTTACCATACATTCCGTTTCATCTGCTTCTGCATATGTACTGCTGACATCGTCTCTGCGTTGTTGTCGGGAGTTATTTACTCTCTGCTGCTTGAAGTTCTGCTGATAAGATCGTTGCGGTCTGTTGTGTGTGTTGAAACTCCCGCTGTGTTCACGTTTCGCTGGTGGATTATATACATCGGGTTTGCATTGATTCCAATTTTGTCGCTGTGCATGTACAATTTGTCTCGAGTTTATCTCCATCGGCTGTGGTCCTTGATTGTGTTGCTGCATATTATCGTATTGCTTCTGGGGTTGATAATTCGTTGTTTGGCTCGAATAATTTGGTCTTCTTTCGTTTCTGCGTTCATGTGGCATATTTTTGTGGTGCTTATCTTGAGTGAGATGTAAATGCCTGTGCACATTATCATGTTCTATTCTGCGAGCAATTGCGAATGCGTGTTCTAGATCATTTATTGTAGCTGAATATAATGATCCTCTTGTAAAGTTGTCACTCATACCATCAATGAATATACGAACTGCGTCGTCGTTAGCATTTTTAATTAGTCTGTCGATTATATTCGGCGGATCACCTGACATAGTGATTTTTGATATTATTAAATTGAGATTTTTATTTATCTCGTCGTGGTATTCAGACAGTGTGCTTCTTTTTTGCGTGATGGCTTTCATCATGTCTTGTAGCACGTATAGAGGTTCTTGATTAGAGTACGTATAATCTAATCTGTTACGTATCGCCTCAAAATTAAAAATTGTGTTATAATTAGTTAACACATTCGCGGCTGCACCCTGTATTTTACTTTTCACTATAGTCAATGCTGCTGCGTACTTACTGTGTGTTTTGAAGTTTTTAATGCTGTCCATTAATCTGGATGCTTCTTCGCGCCACGACCGATAATTTGATTGATCGCCGTTGAAAATAGGTAGGCTTTTAAATGCGTCTAACTGTATTTCACTACCATCTGTATATGTGGTTCTTATTTCCTCTAGCACAGGTATGTTTGGTACTATGCCTAATCCAGATTTTACTTCATTTAGTTTTGTTTCTAAATTAGTGTTTATTTGATTTTGGTTAGTTATTATTGCTGCTAACCTTGCATTCTCTGTGCGTGTGTGCTCTAGGGTTTGTGTTACTGTGTTGCACCTGGTTTCTAAAGCTTCTAATCTTGCCATTAATACTGCGAGTTGTTCCATTTTGAACTCGTGTCTGTTGTCGTCGAATTTGTGTGTTTTTTTCCTCCACATATACACTTTCACTGAATTGCTTTGCTGCTTCGTATGAAGAAGCTATATTTGTACCTGCTATGCTAGGTAATTCTTGTAACCGGTAACGCGAGTGTTCTGTTTATACTAGATTTCACTACTTGTTCCCGAGGTCCGCTCGATTGAAGTTAAAAAGTATATTTAACCTCCTGGCAGGATCGCCAATTAAAACACTTGTTTCTTACTTTTAAAATTAAACAATATTTATTTGGAACTATGTCCTTTATTATTGAAATACTTTTTACTAATTCTAAAAGGAGCTTAAGGCTACTATGTAGTTACAATAAGACTGTCGATAAATTCATCATACAGTCGTATTTATATATTTTTCTTATCTATCTACAAGGAGACCCAAGCGTACAATCGTCTTGCTTGATAATGAAGAAGAGATAATATTCCAACATTGTATACAAACGATATTATCTCTTGTACATATGTTATCATTGTAGCGTTGTGTGCAAGACTGTACTAGAGGCTAAAGATATCATTGAATACAAATAATGTTATCTTTTTTCTCAATATGTTTTGCTATGGATACTTAACTCGCGCACCGAAGCAACCATTATTTGACGACCTTAGCGAGTAAAGGGATACACTATCTTATCCGTTTTCTCAATTCTACAGGTTGGGTATATGCACCGACCGGACCAAATCCTTAACAATCATCACAAAGTAGGTCACACGAGGCGTGGTAACAAAACCGCACACCCTAGTGCTAATTGAGTTCAAAGGCATAAACCACCACTTTTACCTACCTAGACCTAGAGGCGTTCACTATGGAGTGTGATGCATGGGGTTGAGAGAGACAGGGTTTGAAATGTAAATAGGGTTGAGAGAGAGAGTCACACTATTTCTATACTGATTTAAAACGCGATATAGAAGTTGGTGTTCGGTGTGACTAGTTTTTGAAAACATTTTGTGGAAGACTCTATTTTGATCGAAGGTGCAGTGTGTAAAGGGCATTACCCCCAACATTAGAGTAATGAAGGGTAACAGTCCCGTCATGTTTCTGTAGCGAATAAAATAGGGTGCCACCCGAATTATTTCAAAGCGATTGTAACTTTTCCTTCCATAAACTGAAACTTAAGGAAGTGCACTCCACCATAACAACAGACGCAATTCTCATAAATAGAATTCAAATCAGAAACTTACTCGCCCCGCAATAACTTGCACGACTTTATGATCCTAAACCCTTTTCCTATACCCACCGCTTTTAAAAATAGCAGTGGCGCATTATATCTGCCTATACATACCCAATAATATATGTATGTGTCTGTCTTGGCTCCTGGGAAACGAGTAAGAAAAGGAAATGTAACTTCAACCTGATTCACTTATTCCAGTAGGTAATGGAAATTTATTATCCGGAATGACCTCCGATGAGGTGGAAATTTCTCATTGGATTTCACAAACGCTACTACATTAATGTATATGTATGTACCTATGCACTATATGTAACAAAAAAAAAAAGTGCTGTTACAAGTTATTTACTTGTAGGTTGAGAATTTAATTTAAAAAATCGTCGACCAGACCATTTGACGATAATTTGTACGAACCGCGAACTTTTTATTGAAGCCTTTGGTGTTGCCACTTGACACATTAGCAGCATCTACTCTATATTCCCGCTTTCTATATTGCATTATACGGTGGTGGTGGTGCGGGGATCGACTCTGTACAACCAAGTGCATTACTATCCTGACATTATATTGCATTCACGTGCAAACAGAATGACGAAGGATTATCGACGAAGCTGGGAAAATGCATTCGGATGCAGAGAGAGCACTGCTGGTGCTACTGTTCCATTATTCATTGTATTGCGCTCACATCTCGATTGTGAGTGCAGCTCACACAGGAGGAGGTATATAAGCAGGATGAGCAGTGTAAGGGCGACCCAAGCCTCGTGAATCCCGAATCAGGAGCGAAATATAGCGAATAATCGAATAAGAATTAGATGTACGTGCCGGATTCGAGGTCCATAGAATATCGAATAAGGAACTGCAAAGGAAATTTTCTCCTTGATGGCTTTTCGGGAATTTTCCCGAACCGAAAATATTTTCTCTCTGTCTCTGCCCATCTGTATTGTATGTGTGCAATATAATCTGCTTCGTGTTTCCCAGTCTCTATGTCTGCTAGACGAATTTACATTTGGCTGAAGAAGATGGATATTCCTTGATTTCTTGTCGGGTGCATGTGTATGAATGCTGTTCCTGTTACGTGCGCTAGGAAAGTGTTGGATGGACTTTGTTCATTTGACTTGGCAAGAAAGCAGCCAGATCCAAATATTTCGAATGCCATCGTCGTTTCCGTCCAACATCGCCTTTCATTTGGATGTCCGAAAATCAAATCATCGAATAGACAATTCGTGACTTTTTCATTTCAACAGATGTATTGGGAACTGAGTTAAGAAGGTTGCAGGTGATGGCAATCGAGTGCAAGGATTTGTTGATTGGAAGCTGTGTTGGTGTGTTCTGTCATGTGATGGAATGCAGCTATATTGTGTCACGAGTCTTAGTTCTATGTGTGGGCTGACTGACATTTGGAGTAATTTCAAAAGTTGCGTGCACTGTTCTCAAATCATTTGAATAAAGTGATGACTTTTCGATATATATGTAGTTAAGAACGCTTAATGATTAAAGTAAATTCTATTTGTCCCAGCCGTCTTAGCCGTATAGGGTAAAACCCCCAGTACTGAGCCCCCTTAAGGATAATTTCGAGTTTGCTTCTTTCGCATAAATAATTGTTTACATGTATCGAAACACGTTTTTCACTAAATCAAAGGTTGATTAATTCTAATTGTATTTAATTATTTGTTTTTTTGTTAGTTTTCGTAAGATTTAAATAAAAGGAAAATATTTAAAAAGTGCGAAGAGGTCTAGTAGTGAGCCCCCATGTTCCTAATTTGAGCTCTTTCCGTTCCAATAACGAGCCCCCATATAAAACCATATTTTTCACAAAGTTGTATGCAGTAGTATGTTAGTTAGTATGTACACGCATGGGTCTAATATTGGTTTTGTATGGGAGGTACCAGAACTACTTGACCGACATAGCCTATTTTCAAGAGCAACCTGACGACAGCCAGTCCTCTCACAAAATTTCATTCACAGACAGTCGGACGGACATGGCTAAATCGATTTAGATTGTGATCCTGATTCAGAATATATATACTTTATGGTGGGGTCTACGGTGACTCCTTCTTGGCGTTACAAATGTAATGGCGAAGTGAATATACCTACCTTCCTGTGGAGGGTATAAAAAGGACAAATAAATGTTTACAACACTCTAGTATTTTGCATCTTTTCCATCTAAAAAATGAAATTAGTGTTGTAGGTATATGAATAATTTTATACTATGAATTATTGTTTCATAGAATAACAGTAACAACAACTCGTAGACACAGTCACTTTTGGTAGGAATGATACTACACCACTAATCATTAGACTCCTTTTAAGTGAGTGTTTTGTTGAATAGTTTCAATTCTGACAGTCAATTCTCCGTATATAATCCATTTGGGTTGGGAAGACATTTCTGCTTTCCCTTCCCCTGTCAGGAAATTAACTTGCATTTCGATTTGGTCAACTGACCAAGTGTCTACCACTTGCGCCAATTGAGCGATGAGTCGCCAACTGGTGATTAGAACGGAGGAAAAGACCAATCTTTGTGCGTTGTTGTTGCTATTCGAGATGTTTTTTGTTTATTGTCATTCTATCGGGTTTCTTCGAGTAAGAGAGGCTTATTTTTGGGAAGAATTCGTTGGCTGATACCCATGCCATGGTTTGTTAATTATCTACTGAGTGGGGAAGCGAGGAGTAACAACGATTCTCGCTAGTTGGGCTTGACTCTGACAGTTTCTGTTGGGAAACAAGCACAAAAAGTTTCATTAAAATCGGTCCAAACTGTAACTGACTTGTAACCCGAACGCAGCGCCACCTACCGGGTCCTTGTGAACCGTATATCTCTTTTACGTTGGTTCTTGACGTTTTTCTCAAAAATCCATGCGGATTGGGTTTAATAGTTTTAACTTAGTACTGGAACAACCATTTTAAACTTTAAAATGTTATTACCTATATTGTAAATAACTAAGTGTACTGTTAACCTAAAATCCAAAAGAGTAATTTTCAAAATCTGTATATACCTACTGCATTCATTTTACAAGACTTATGTAACTTTATGCCCTAATTTAATAATTGAAGGCTTAAAAGTAACACGTAACGAATATGCGAATGAATGCATATTTTTTATGAACATTTGATATAAAAATCGGCCTGGCTCGTAAATGGAACAAGGTTTTTTTAGTGTTTACCCAGTAGTGAGCCCCCCCGGCTCATTTTTGGATTTGCTTGTTTTTGATTCCCAATTGTGAGCCCCCACTAGGTATATTTAAATAAATAAACAATTTTTCGGAACTTTTAATATGAAAATAAGTACTATGGATTCTAATTGTTATTATAAACCTATATTAATTAATATAAAATATAAACAAAATACTTTCACACTTGCTTTATATAAAGTGTTTCTTAAGAAATCTGCCTATTTTACAACACACGGAAGATATGTCCGCATTTACCGAATTTTTTTAATAACTTAAGTGACACCATATAGGAAAATAATTAAGCGACTACAAGTAAAAAAGTAGCGGAAGATTTTGATTAGAAAACATTTTCTTTTTAAATAACAGAATCTTAGCTTTAGAACGAAATACATCCAGGGGGCTCATTACTGGTAAGGGGGCTCAATACTGGGGGTTTTACCCTAATTAGAATTTTTGACAAGGGCTTTATTGCTGTATAGTTCATCGCTCTACTATCTGCTTCAGATTCTTGCGATAGAAACTGGACTAAAGATCACACCGAGAAATGTTCTATCAAAGCAACTGAGTTTTTTTTTTCATCCATTCGACAGTTTCCTTTCTTCTACACCGTATAGCAGGACGAGTCACCAAGACCTTTTCTGGACAAACGGACGGGCTTTTCGGGGATGCCGAATCTAGACATGACTCTCTCATCTCTTTACACACTATCAAAGGTAACCTTAAAATCAATGAAGTGTCTATTTTAAATGCATGTGTCTTTTCCAATCCAAGTTCTTTCCCGTTTTTGGCCATCGGCTTTATTCGTTAATAGATCAATGCGAACAGAAGAAAACCTTTGCCTATGTAGGAAATTAAAAGGTCTCCTTACTTCAGGATGGAATAAATGAAGGTGAGATTTCATTCAGCCGTCAGTTCCAGCTGATTTATGGAATTTAAGTTTAGATTATGGCTGCTGTCACGTCATTATCTCTGCAAGTTAACGATATTCTTGCTTTTCATCATCAATATTGTTGAATGGCTCGTATTGACCATTTGAATTGGAATACAGCAGGATCTTGGTCGTCATCGCTTTGCAGGCTTCCGTTCGATGTTTATGGCCATGCCACACATTTTCACCTTTTGGTAAAAATTTCTAACCTCATTCCTAATGGAATTATACGCACTTCTTTTTTTTACTCTAGGTAGTAGTGGTTAGAGTCGATGTTGGTGCTGGGATAGGCGTTGGGTTACATGTATAAAGCAGGAGTCGTTTTTCTTAAGTATTTCTCATAGAGACGAGCTATACAGTGCCATGTCGAGTGCAGAATGACAATGGAGAACGCTAGCTTCTCCATAAAGGAAAAATTTTCACCGAAACCTTTGATGTCAAAAAAGGATTTAGACAAGGTAATGCGCTGTCATGTGACTTTTTCAACATCATTATTGAGAAAAAACTCGCAAGCCACAGGGGCACTATTTTCCAAAAGTCTGTGCAATTACTTGCGTACGCTGACGACGTCGACATCATTAGCAGATCGCAGCGAGCTGACATTGATGTATTTGCAAGTATCAGTACAGAGGCGGCAAAAATGGGTTTAGTGGTGAATGAGGCCAACAAAAATGCATCCTGTGAACAAGTAGGGACACACAACATCGACGAATCGTCAACATTGCGTTGACGGGCTTTGGAGGAGGAGATTTAACAGCGAACTCTACGAGCTGTACAGCGACATCGATCTGGTCAGAAAAGTACGTATCTAAGATGGCTACGACATGTAAAGCGAATGGAGACCAACGCTGCGGCCCGAAGAGTCTTCGATTCCAACCTGGAGGGACAACGCAGTAGAGGAAGACCTCGCCTTAGGTGGCGCGCACAAGTGAAAGGGGACCTCAAACAACTTGGAGTGCGCAACTGAAGGCGGTTAGCCAAAGATCGTGCTAACTGGAGAGGCGTGTTGGTTGAGGCCCAGGTCCACCCCGGACTGTAACGCCACCTAAGCAATTAAGTAAGATTTTTTTAGTGTCTTTAGTGAATTTCTATTGATAAATCGGCATCCAAATATAAGCTAATTGTACTCCCGGTACCAATCACCGTATTACATGTCACAGTTTTTCAAACTCCTTCGGCCGGTCCATTCCATTCTACCGCTTAGATGGCTGTGACTTCAGCCTCGTAGTATAGGTGTCCAATGTCTCGGTCAGTTTTTCGACATCACGTGCCCTATCAAAGGTCCTCATGATCCAAGTGCATATCCGAACGTAAACGTACTTGCTCTTATTTCGTTTACATGACCTCGCCAGTGGACGTGGTCACTAGTCAGACTCAGTACACGTTCATCGTAACACTTTATAACTAGCTACCCAGAGCGAGCTCAGCCGGGAGGTGATGATGCAATTTTGCCGAACTTATCTCAGAATCAAATAAGAACTGCATAATGCTGAAGCGGATAGATACAACTCCATACTAACATGATTTTTTTTTTATGCACCACTATGGCACAGTACCTTTCGGATGATATACAAGTTTCATTCCGCTCCTTTGACCGTACTCGTATATTTAATATTAAACTAATGCCTGTAAAACTAAGGAGCCATCGAGTAGGTAAACAGGTTCAACCAAAAACAACTTCTGCAATTTTGCAGCCGGTAATAGGTACTCATTAAGCTAACCAGGCCAACAAGAATGTGTACCAACATCGCCATAGCAAATGCTCTGAAGAGGACCCACCAAACCACCAAATGACATTAACCGCCTTAAATCTATAAATTCATTAAGAAAGTTTCATCGTTACATTTTCTACATTCAAGTGCCATCGTCCTCAATGTGGCACATTGCGCTACAACTACAACATGCAGGATGCATTAAATGATTTCCTTCCCCATATACCCACAGCTGGACAGCGAAAGTCTGGCAAAGGGAGTTTCGGTCAGGACATTCCACGATCCACTTTCTGAAGAAGATAAGAAAACAAAACTTTTAATAACCAAAGAACGATTATTACAAGAAGCCCTTCATCCTGATAGCAAAGCAAAAAAGGGAAGGGGGTTGGGGATGCGATGCCTTGAAATGGTTTTTAGATTTGATTAGCATCACTGCGAACGGAACAGGACGTATCGAGTTCGGGTAGGAATCGTTTGCTAACGGATTCCACAGTTAGTTTTATATATTTTATTTTAAATGACGGGCCAGCCTTCTATTGAATTAGTTTGGAGTCTCTGGAAGGCAATTTAATTTCATGTCAATCTGTTGTTGCTGCCGGCCGGATGCGAACCGATGATGCCTCTGCCATCCCATAATGTTGCTTTGTGTTGCAGGAGTGCGTCCATTGCGGGCTGCTATGGTGATAATGGTGATGCGGCTACGTTGGTATAATTGTGTGCAAGTCATTATTGTAATTAGTGGTAGTTGTGGCCTGAGAGCTAAGAATGACTCTAATTACAATGGTAAGTCTGTGAATAATTCCCGATTAATATGATACGCACTTAGATGAGGCGGAAATGAAGTGGTTCGGCACTGCAGGAAATTGCTATACAGACTAAGACATTTTGCTTTCACTTTAAGTGGACATGAACAGTGTTGCCAGAAATTTTCTAAGAGAATATGCCAAATTAAGAAAAAAATATGCTAAATTGTATGGAGGAACAAGCAAAATATGCTAACGTTTAAAAACAACTTTTTTATTACAAAAAAAAGGAATAAATATAAACACAACATGATGTCTATCTATAATAAGGAACAAAAAAAGGGAATTCAGTTTTTTGTAATGAAATTTACATTTAGTTATTCAAAAGCACGTCAATTAGGTAGATACAGAACTAAAACTAAAGTCCGTATATGACTACATTTTTCTCTCAATTTTTCTTCATTTTTATCACATTAAATCATCTTAAAAAATCAGCTGCTTGTAAAAGAGACTAAAAGTGTAGGTATGTATTATGAAAGGGGTAGCAATTGTTTGCAAAGGAACACAAATTTTCAAACGAAATTATTTTCAAAAAGTTAGACTTCAAAGTAACGAGAGGAGAAATGCCAAATAATGTTAAAATGTCAAACAAAAAAACTCCCAGGTGAAAAATTATAATTTGAATACATTTTCAATGCATTTTTTATATATCTACATTAATAAAGTTGTTGTATACGCAATCACACCTATCGGGAATTTTCTTTCTAATTTTTCGTACTGGTCTAGTTTCATTTTAAACGAGTGAAATATGCAAACAAAAAATCTAGTGTCATACGGGCTTAAGGTCATCATCTTCCCCGTCTTCGTCATTGTACTGATATTTTGCCGAGTCTTTATTTTTTATTCAACAATTTTCTTGTAGTACCTAACAATTAAAAAAACTGTCAGACACTTGACAATTGACAGCTGATTTGAAATTTGGCGACCTATTTGGCATTTTGGTATTATGCGTGCTATTACTTTTCCCATTTATGTTTTGATTTCATTAAAAGAAGTTACATTAATACCGAATAAATTTCATCCCTGGATGATTCAGCTAATATTGGTAATAAATTAGCAAATTCTTCGCGTTTATCACACATTTGAAATACCTACCTACTTTTTTACTACTAAGGGTCTGTAGCCCTTAAGGAACTAAAGCCCATCACCCATAATTGAAAAACAAAAACGTCACATCGTATACTGTAATTTATGGAAAACAAAATGCATCTGTTATTTTGCATATAGTTTAGGCACTATAAAAGCGTTCCGTAACTTTTTCGTAAATTTCTCTCACTGTGAGAGAATAATTCAACCCCAGCACCGTCATTTCCATTTTTACTGCAAAAGTAAAGGAATAGACCTCTAGGTACTATTGAGAAGCTTTGATTTCATTCAATTGAATAATTGTCATTCACATATTCAGTAATGCCAAATACAGCAAATTTTGATGGATGCATATACCACGAATATGTTCATGATGGGTATAAACATAAAGTTTTTGATTTTTTTTATGTTGAATGTTGAAAATATGCTAGATTGCATAGAGCATATTAGTATATTTTATTTATACTAATATGCAATTTAAGGTTTAAATATGCTAGATCTAGCATAAAAAATGCTAAAATGGCACCACTGACATGAAGTTGCATTATTTTAAAGTCAGGAGAATATTTCAGTATGGGAGAACATAAAAACCACTGATTTTTCACTTTGTGAAGTATATTTTTTGGACGTAGTTTATCCCTATATTCATCACTCTAGTATCCTGAACTTATTTCCTCACAGTTGAGTTAGAAGTTTCTATAGGAGGCTTCGCTATCGGATCATAGGCGGGTTCGCTTTCAACTAAGTTTCCAAAGAAGGAATAACAACACCTATAGATATAGTGATCCTGGGAGAGTCGATTGGTATTTGAACACAATCCAGGTAAATTAGGCTATACCGATTAGTCCATCTCATTTCTCCTCAATACACGATGGGTTAGCTCCACTCATAAATGGGTCAATATTTCAAAATATTAATATTTTGCGGTCAGGCATATATAGGCTAAAAAACATTATTTTTTTTAAATATTCGACTAAGACACGTTTCTGCAGAAACTCTTTTAACATGTACACATAAAAAAATAAAAATTAAAATGCATAGTAATGCCGAAACTTTAACTTAAACACCCAAAATGTCATTACCATGGCTGTCCTAATTTGTACCTTCATTCAACAAATGTATTTTATTTGTAAAATGTAAGCCGGTTTGCAATTTTTATTGATGAAGCCTTGAAAAAGAAAGGACAATGAGGACTTGGGCCCTGTCAATTTATTTTAAGGAAATTTAAAAAATTACGTGGAAGGTATATTTAGTGATTGTCCCCAAAAAAATTGTCATTCCCGTGACAAAAAGTAAATAGGTATTTAAAAAAATTTAATTAACGGCCGCAAACTAGGCGGCGGATTTCACATTAATAACGGGACATATTGATCGTTTTTGGAACATTTCGCAATAAGCCCATATATAGTGGTGGAAAAAATAATAGAAACAAACTTGTTCTTCGTCGCTTATCGCAAAAATAAAATGTTTTCGGAAAAAAAGATAAATTAAACCCATACTAATAGTTTTAATACAATGTAATGAAGAAATGTAACATGAAAATGTTTAAAAAAAAAGAAGAGAAATAGTGAATAAATGTCGATTCTGGTTTTCCTTAATTTTGGCCTGGAAAAAATAATACAAACAAATTAGTTTTTCTGTTTTTTTCTGTTAGGAATTAATTTACAGTAAAGGTGTTTCATATCCTTTTAATACTTGGTCGTTGCGCCCTTATTTTTTATAACTGCTCCACATTTTCGTCGCATGGAATGAACCAACTTGGCACAGGTATTGGGAGTTATAGAGTGCCATGCATTTTGAATAATTGACCACAGTTTTTCCTTATTTTGGCTCTGCAGCCTCCGATCCTGCGCCTAAGGGTGTCCCATAGATGTTCTATCTGGTTAAGATCAGGAAATTGTGATGGCCACTCCATAACATTGATTTTGTTTTTTATGAAACCATTATTTGGCCAACTTTGAGGAGTGCTTGGGGTCATTATCCTGCATAAACTCCCATTTAATAGGTATTGTCCTCTTCAGCAAATGGCAGGATAACATTGTTTAAGATTTCCACGTAGTCTACGGCACACATTTTATCCTTTATCATGAAAAGTGGACCAACCCCAGATACTGAAAAACACCCCCAAATCATTAAATTTCCTCTGCCATGTTTAACTGTCTTCTTTGTATATTTGGTATCGAATTCGCAATTCTGACGTACATTTTCCCATCGGAACCAAACAAATTGACCATAATTGACCTTGGTTTCATCCGATCATAATACGTTATTCCAATTAGCACGGTGGAGCTGTTTGTTGGCGAAACTTAGTCTCTCTTTAGTATTTTTATTGCTCAAGTATGGAACTTTTCTAGGACTTCTCCCAGGAAGACCTGCTTCCTTTAATCTATTTCTTATTGTACGACTTGTAACGGGTGCGTTTAAATAATTTTTTTTTTTTAAATGGTTTCTTCTTGCATGTATTAACAGTTTGTCAAATCATGGAGTCTTTTTTCGTTTTCTGCATCTGGTTTCTACTTTGGGACTTGAATGGATATCTAAAAATACTTTTTAGACCTTTTTCTTTTAGAACACTTTACGACCTTAGCTATTTCATCCATTGTTTTGCCGTCTTTTTTATCACCTCACGCTCTGAACTGGTGCAAAGGACTCCTAGACCCATTTTGACAAAATGTTAATTTCATAGTTTTAAGATTTTCTTCTAAAAAACACTAAATTACAGGATAAACTAATTTACAACTATTTCAATTAAAACAATACCGAGCTTTACTGCAAAATCACTGATGCCGACTGTGGTAATCGTTTGTTTCTATTATTTTTTCCATGCAAAATAACATTTTTGCTCAGACTTTTTACTGTTAGACGAAAACTAAAAGCTGATAAGAGCGAATTGCTGCAGCATTTCAAAGTACTTTTACCTAGCATTTGAGTATAGAATTGATTTCGGAGAAAGACCAAATTGTATGTAGTTAATGATGGTTCAGCATTATGTTATATATCAGAAGTGATTTTTCTTTCATGTGGTTAAGGCGTTTCATGTTTTCGTTATCCAAAGTTGTCATTACCGTGGTTAGTGTTTTTGAATGTAATAATGTAATAATTAAATCAAATATTTTTTCCAATGCATGCCTTTTTTATGTACTTAATTAATTGTATGCGTTTTTAGGAAAATATTCAGTAAAGTTCGGTTTTATTTTAGAGAAATACCTTTCGATGTCATTTCCATGGTTCCCGTGGTATACACGGCAATGACAATGTGGGCACGGAAATGACATACTCAATCATATTGCAAAAAATTTTCAAATATTTTCACTTTTTATTTCAAATTGATATAAAAGGTCATCTGTGCTTATCATGGCGCCTCACAAAAGTGTAAATAAAAAAACCGAAAATGTCTCGTCGTTACCAAGATAGGATTTTGTCATTTCCATCTTAGTTCTGTCATTCTCGTGAAAAAAATTATTTAAAATTAACAAAATTTGGTGGTCCATTGGCTTAAAATATTTAATAATGTTTCTTAAATACAGAGTAACCAAAAAATATTAAATTTCATTATTTTAGTAAATGTCCATTTCGAGGTCCAAAATATTAATGTTTTGAAATATTTAAGCAAAGCTCAGCACACTTAAAGGCCAAATCGTTGGTAAGAGGTCTACAAGAAGCAGTAGGCAAAGTAGTTAATAACTTTCATCATAAGCAATTCGCACTTTAGCTGCCTTTTTGGTTTTAAAAGAGCTTTTAATAGCGTTTATAAAACCGACCGAATAACGTTATTTCGACAAAAACGGTCTCTGCCTTTTCCCACAGACATGATAGCGATAGCTTTTATAAAAACTATATTTGTCTATTGTTTTCATTTTATATGATCTTAGCCCAGGGCTTAACGCAAATGCTTAATGCAGATGATGTAGCAGTTCTAGTTCAAGGAAAATTCTTAAATAAACTGACCAATATTATAGAGTCAGCCCTAAATAAAAAAAAAAATAAATAGGCGGCGCAACAGGCGGTAGACACCCAAGGCCTAGCTTCTCGCAACCATTCGTTTTGTGTGAGTTTCTATTTTTGGAACGAATGGAAGGGACCTGCAATTTTATGCCGAGTCCGAACGGCTGAATTGAGAAGCTTTTTCAGGACAGTCATACTCTCGGATGTTTGTCAGACGTTCGCGAGAGGTGGCGCAGTAGAAAAAACCTTAAGATGTAAATTTGTGTTTTTCCGGGGATCGAACCTGGGATCCCTCGCACAGTAGTCCAGCACACTAACCACTGCGCTACTGCGCCCACGTCAGCCCTAAATAATCTCTGTAAATAGCTGAAGAGTATGTCGACTTTATGTCAACAGGAAAGAACAGAACTGGGCGTGTACTTACGGCAACAATCAAGCTGCCTAAGCTTGCTGGATGGGACCTTTTTTCTCAGATTTAGCGTAAGCTACGCTATTAGACAGAGAACTGAATCGTATACCTAATATTTTAGAAACAGTGAGTAAGGCTCAAAAATGTTTGTTGTTGCAAGATTACGCAGGAAAAAAGCGGGACTTCAGACCAGGCAAAAAAACCTAAGGAAGGGGCTAGATTTTAGAAAAGTGCATGTAACGGGTCCTTCAAACAAAGATTTGCATCAGCCAAAGTACCCGCTTCAGACCATAAAGCATGGATGAGGGAAAGCAATGGTCTGAATCTCTATTCTCTTGGTTAGTTAGTATAAGGGTCGACAATTAATCAACAGACTTATAAAAGCATATTAGTGAAAAAACTCATTTTTGCCATACATGCCAGTAACATATGATTTGCAACACGACAATGATCCTTAGCATACTTACGGATAACAAAATTAATGTTTTGGATTAGTCCACGCAAAGTCCCGACCTAAACCCAATTAAAAACTTGGCCGACGTCGAAATAGCTTTAAAAGGTAAAAATCAATAAATGCTGAAGAGCTCGAAAATATTAAGCAGGACTGGATCAATATACCAACATTAAGATCCCTGTATTTTAGTCCATAACCTTCAGAAAAGATTGACTGCCATTTTAAAATGTAAAGGCTATTCCACTAAAATTGGCATTTTTTACGTTTTGGAAACTGCAACCCAAAAGTTTTTGTTATTCTGTGACCAACTCGAAGGTTCTTGAGTTAGTTTTTTTTTAAATATCTAGTAAATTTAGATATTTTTTAAAATACCTATTATACCTATATCGTAACCACTTTTTTCTCTGAAGACTGTTTCTAATGGAACTTTCTTTTTTGTAAGTGATAAAAATCTAATTCGGTATCTCCACTAAAATAAAACTTTTAAAACTATGCCATATTTATTTAAATACCACGTTTATGTATAGATACATATTTATGCATTAATTTTTTTAAAGAGAATATTTTTTATTATTATTATTATTTTTATTTTTTATTTTTTTTTCATTTAAATTAAATACTCATAATTGGGTAGTAGTGGGTCAAAATAAAAAAGTTTATTTTGTTTACTACGTTCGTCCATGTTTATGTTGCATGATGATGTCCGTAGACATGGACAAAATAAACTCTTTGATTTTGGACCTAAAGCCCACTACAACCCAACAATATTATTTATAAAACAAAAAGGTCACATACATGTTACCTACTTATTACTTCAATTTACAAAATTAAAAAAGGAATCGAAAAATAGTTATTACGTTTTATAGATAGGTAACTGCGAAAAATGGATATGGACAACGAAGTGCTCCGCGAGGAATTTATCTCCTGAAAAGTGCTCCACGACTAAAAAAGACTGGGAACCGCTGTACTATACCACACTCTATTCATCATGGTAGTCAGACCCATTCTTACACATGGCACTCCTGGAAGACTACGATCAAGAAGAATTCATGGGATATGTTAACCAGGGTATGAAGAGCAGCCTCCAAATTCGATCACTGGTACTCTACCAAGTACGCTCCGACTGCACTTGAGGCATTTATGTTATGTATATACATCTTTTGTCACTGGACCTACAAATAAAACTACAAGCAGGTAATAGTAAGCTTCAGCTCACTAAAACTAGCTATGATGTAGGGCAGCTCTATTCTCAAAGAAATCATAAACTCACAACCCTGCTTAACCCACCCTACACTTCCAAATAAACTCTACACTATCTAACAGAATATCGCACTTCTTTATAAAGTTAGAGTGCCCCATGACACTCGATACCCCTCTTCATTGTTCCCCATTCCATGTTTGTCACCTTTTCGTCAATCTTCCATGTCTTATTCAGCCACAAAGCTTGGCGTATTCTCAAACGATTTTTTGTAGAAGTTCGACGCCATACAGCTTTGGACGAAGAAGAGGAGGAGACGGGAACGATACATTTGACTCTAAAACTTTAGCCCATATTCACAGAAGCCCGTAAATGCGAACACAGCACTTCAAAGTTGATCTAAAATAAAAGCCTGTAATACAGAATCCCTTAAATGGTCATTTTTAAAAAGCCCGTATTTTTTACGGGCTTTATAATTTTTCAGGGGAAATTTTTGTAAACAATGAACAAATTTGAAATGTTGTTGTCGAAAAGTCGCTTTGCCTCAACCTCGCACTAATTATTCCAAATCCTACAGTGACCACAGGCAGGGGGTTTGCAGGATGGCAGCATACCCCCTCATACAATTACGGTCTTTTGTTTTACGGGCTTTGACCTTCCTCGCCACGTACCTTACCTACACTCCACCTATCCAGTTTCTGTCGATATTTCGTTTCATCAGAGTTCGGAACTACTGGTAGACGAACCATTTTCTGAAAACAAAAGAAATGGTTCCGTCTTAAATTGAACCAGCTTTAATATTAACTTAATAACTTCCCACACAGATGTATAGTTACGAAACCAACTGTCGTCACACCCCGACTAACTGTGGGAGGTCTCTTAGCCAATATTCTTGGCATCATAATCGATTTCACTGGAGCACTGACTGAAATTTATTAAAACAACATTTTGCTTCTTTATATTCGCTGTCCTTTGTATTTATTTACTTACAACACGATGTGATTCCAATAGCACAGCATCACATGATTCATTGCACACTCTCATATATGTAGGTACCTACGTATAGTTTTAGCTGTTAGTGTATGTCCTTGCAAGGAGGCACAAATCGAATATGAATTTCAAGCAGTTAGCTAGCAAATTGCATGCCTTCGCTGTCGCCGCTATGCGAAAAAGGATCTCTTCTCGCAAACTGCCAAAAGACGTCGTCGACGCCATACAGCTGCTCCTGCTGGTACCGCTACTGCTACTGGTACTGGTACTGCTTGCAGGCTTCCATACTTCTTTTGGCAAGGAGCATTCATTGTGTGGCATAAATCTTATTGGAAATTGTTATTGCTTCGATAGAACTGGTATGCATGCATTCTCTGTATTATATGATTTAGTTCTAATGTTGCTACTGCTGCTGCGGGATAATCTAAATGGCAAAGAGTAAACTCATAAAAGCACTCCTTCCTCCGCCCTTGCATGTGTGTGTTTCTTTTTCTTTCTGTTTGATGTTGCCATTTGTTTGTGATGTCCTGAATGGAAGAACTACAAATGTTTGCATTTATGCACCGTTGGAATGCAGTTGATGCTATATTAGAAGGTTTCCGATGTGTTGTCATTTCGTGGAAAGAAAGCAAATTACGCTCTTCTTTGCCAAGCATGTGGGATAAAATGTTTCCCAATAAAGGGTTATTAAATTATGTTTCCTCTCTTGTGGGGTGGCATCATCATGAACGAATAAGATCCAAATTCAAAAGTATACATGGTGTCATATAGCTAGATCCTTAAAATGCGAAGGCACGTTTTTCGTAATAATTCATTTTCTTCGACTTGGCTTGGCAGATAAGTCAACAATTTTCTAGTTTGATTTGGCCCGTTATTACGAATAGCTTTCCAAGAAAGTATGAGTAGGTAGATATATAGTGATACACAATCATACAAGTAAATAATGTAGGTACATCTCTATATATATAAAACAACTAGCTGTACCCGCCCGGCTTTGCCCGTGCACAGAAATTGTATTGCTTATAGATCTTAGATAATAATGTTCTTTCGTAAAATGCGAAAAATGAGAATAAATTGATTTTCTGGAATTTTCTTTCTGCGTAAACCTGAAATACAGCAATACGAACAAAACAAAAAAAGAATCATAGAAGATGTATTTTGTATGGGCGGTGACACGCCCTTTTATCTAATTTTTACCAATCTTACAGCAACACTCCTAAGTCCTAAGCCAATACCTAAGATTATCTGTAAGTAAGCGGTTTTCGAGATACGCGCCCTTTGTCCAATTTTTACCAAACTTCACTGAAACCGTATATGGACCAATACCAAAGATGTGTGAAAGTTTGGTTAAAAACGGTAAATGCGTTAAGGCGTGAATCGACGACAAACATTTTAGGGGGCTCAATTTTTATATACATATATAGAAGTGGAAAAAACTGTATGTTTCCCTCTGTAGCCCGTAAATTTCAACCAATTTAGTTCATTTTTTTTTATAATGTCGGTAATTACGGTGGTCGGTCAATAGGCTAAACAAATTCAAAATCGGACAAAGGGGCGTGGCACCGCCCATACAAAAAAAAAACATTCAAAATCGTATATCACGAAAACCACCAAATCTATTGAGCTCAAGCTTACATGTAATCTTACGTATTGGCCGCGGAGTGCTCCTGTGAAGATTTGTCAGAATCGGATAAAGGGGCGTGGCCCCGCTCATACAAAAAACATTCAAAATTGTATATCTCGAAAACCACCGAATCGATTGAGCTCGAAATTACAGATAATCTTTGACATTGGCCCTGAAGTGCTCCTGTGAAGATTGGTCAAAATCGGACAAAGGGGCGTGGCCCCGCTCATACAAAAAACATTCAAAATTGAATATCTCGAAAACCACCGAATCGATTTGAGCTCAAAATTACAGATAATCTTACGTATTGGCCGTAGAGTGCTCCTGTGAAGATTGGTCAAAATCTGACAAAGAGGCGTGGCACTGCCCATACAAAAAAAAAAAAAAACATTCAAATTCTTATATCTCCTAATCGATTGAGCTCAAACTTGCAGATAATGGGGTGAAATTCGATGACGCTATATATCTCTATAACCGCTGGGCCGATTTTCATGAGTCTTTTTTGTTTTGTTTGAATTGCTGTATTTCAGGTTTAGACAGAAAAAAAGTTACATCAAATCGATTTATTCTCATTTCTCGCATTTTACGAAAGAACATTGTTATCTAAGACCTAAGCAAGATTCCTGTACACGGTCAAAGCCGGGCGGGTACAGTTATCTAACAAAGTTGAAAAACTGTATGTTTCCCTCTGTCGCCCGTAATTTTCAACCAATATTTAGTTAATTTTTTTTAAATGTCCGTAATTACGGTGATCAATTGATAAACCAAAAAAATTAAAAAATAATTTTAAAAACCAAAAAAGGCCTGGCGAAGCCGGCGGGGGTTCAGCTAGTACATTATATATAATTTGAAATATTTTTTTATTTTGTGAAGGAAGCAGCAATTTGATAGATACTATTTTGAATGAAGATTATAACATCGACGGTTTCTTACAATATAATTTCTCGTTCTGTAAAAAAAAAAGTGTTTTAATGGCCGGTTTCACAGTGCAAACTTAAGTGCAGCGTAAGTTCGAGTAGAGACGAATATTTAAGCGAGTTCGAAATATCGCTTTCAACGATACAGCCTTCGCATTAGATACCTAGATACTATATTTTCCTAAACGTTTTTTAAGCTAAAATGTCAAAACGAACTGATCTGTAAATTATGTAACCTTTATATTTTTTCAGCCTTTCTAAAAGATAAGTCACAATTCACACAATTTCTTAATCTCGAATTTTCACTGAAATCTTAATTTATTTAATTTTACTTAATACTTGAAATTGTTAACTGTATTGACGCCTAAGGATAAATAAAAAGGCGTCAGTAATGTATATTATTTGCGTATAGTCACCAGCAAATGGTACAAACAAAACTTGGCAGCACTTATTAGAAAGTTTGTCTTGCAGTATTTAATAATTTATCAGATTTTCAAAATAAGTTGTAAAGGATAAAATGAAGCCTAACTTTAAAGAAAAAGAAGTTATTTTTATTAGAGCTCATAAAAAAAATGTGTACGAAACTTTCTCGTTTATAGCGAATTTAGCAGAATCTCAGAGTCATTTCAGCAAAATTTACTACTCAAGATGTACTCAGCTTTAGTTACTGAACCCTTATTAATTAAAAACGTAATCATACTACATAAACATACGTATTAACTACAACAGTTTATTACTTTCAAATTTCACCCGGAACCAGTGCTGCCAGATTGTGGGAAATTTCCCTTTTTGAGGGAATTTTTGTACTCGAAATGAGCTAAAAGGGAAAAAGGGAAACTTTCTGTTTTCCAGAACAAACAAAAGGGAATTTTTGTTCTTTGAAACTTTACTTTAATTTTATTGTTCAACTTCAGGAAGACAATTTATTTTATACACCTGACTGATTTCATGAACAAGCGCTTGTATTGACACAAAAAGACAGAAGACCTTTGGCCAAATAACGTAAAATGAAAACGACCGATCGATATCGTCTCTGTCTAATGTCTATTGCCACAGATATGATAGAGCCATGTTTACTGTTTAGTGAAAACGAAAGCGGTTTTCGTTTCGTATTTTACAGAATCCCACCCATGTTTTTTGCAATAACTAATGGAGACTGACTATCCTATCCTCGCCTTTTATCCTGGCCTATAAAAGCGGCACGTCGACCTGATTAAGATCTACCTACATATTGTACCTACCATATATTAGAAAGAGGGTTTAGGCTAGGAGGTTCTCCACTTTTTTTTGTAAAGTGATGATACTGCTGCAGACGATTTTATCAAATATTTTGGGTTGGTCCCTGGAGAAGATATTCCTTCCAAATTAGCATATAATGTTGTTTCGTCTTCTTGCATACACTACACAGCCTGCTCTCCGATGAGTTGGCTGGATTTATTTAGCTTAGGTAGTATTGTTACACATGATACCCTATAAGGAATCCTATATACAAGGTTTCTGATATCATGTCTGCTATGGGCAGGGCATTGTTAAACCTGTTAAGTTATTAGCCAATTTGGGGGTATATCAGAAAGGTTCCGGGCATGTGAAAGGGGTTTCGGAGCCTATTCGGGCCAATTCGTCTGCTCTTCGTTTCCTTCGAAGCCTTCATGGACAGGAACCCACCAAATTTGGTTCTGTTCCTGGGATTTTATTGCCACACTCCTTTATCTGCTGTTTAGCGTTATGTGTCGGATAATATTATACGAAACTTTTCGCGGAACCTTTGAAGCTGGCCCTAAGTCTTTGAAGGGTGTAGAAATAGTCATAGTGTAATACTGATTTGGATCCAATGTTAGGTGAGCTAAGGGCTTTTATAGCTGCTTGATTGTCCGGGAATATATAGATGTGAACGACTTTGGAGCTATTTTTTTGATGTGCCTGGCCTGGCTTATTCTTGAGTATAGCGTGGAGCTTTGCCTGTAATACACTAAAGTTTTTCCCCATAGTTATTGAGACTGTTTTTTGGTTTCGTTAATTTTGTGTTTTCCTTTCATAAACTATGTGTGGGAAAATCTGCGGTACTTTTTCGAGCCAGGCGAGGGAAAAAAGGGAATTTTTTGGCACTTGCGTGGGAATTCTTATGACAAAACACTGGCAGCACTGCCCGGAACTGACATTTCCTTCAAGGCAAGTAGGCGATGAATTTCGAATTATATTGCCACTGAAGTTTTGGGCTTTGCAAAAATATGCCAGGTGTGAAAACATCGGGATTTGGGTATAGTCATTTTTGATAAATATTCATAAAACGGCTATATTCGAGTTTTCTGATAAAAACTAAGTGCGTGATCATGTTTAGAATGCTTGTCTTAAATATGTATTTTGATCAAAATCGTTAGAGCGGTTTTTTGTAAAATTATACTGACAAAAGTTACAATTTTGGATTCAAAAAGCACTGTTATTAAACTGTTTAGCTGAAAACTGAGTACGAAGTATTCATTAGGGTATAAACATTACCTAGCATTTACATTTTCATCTAAATCGAAAATGGAGTTTTTGAGATATGAACAGTTTTTGAAGTACCATTTTTAGCGATTGGGGTGGAAATCGAAGCACGCATTCATGGTTCAAAAAACACTGTTTTGCAACTGTTTAGCTCAAAACTGAGCAAATGGTATCACTATGGATTAAACATTACCTGTCAGTTACACATTTATCATAATCGAAAATGGCGTTTTGAGATATGAGCAGTTTTTTAAAGTACTATTATTAGAGACTTGGGTGTTTATCAAAGGACGCAGTCGTTTTAGAGAAAATTGAGTTTGCTATCAAGTTAAGAATGACAATAGTATCTACCTTCAAAATAAGTTTTTTTTAAAAATCGTTTTTACTGTTTTCGAGAAAAAGCCAATTTTCAAAACTGCCGTTACTGAACTTTTAAGCGAAAAACTGGGTATGCAGTCATGTTAAGAATACCTACATTAACTCAAGGTGCCGTGAACGAAGGCCATATGAACTAACGCCATAATGGTGGTAATTCACTTTCCAATGCGAATTAACGCCATAATCCACGTATGGCTTTAATTCATTTTCAAATGAGAACTAAAGCCATATGTCGTTAGTTCGTTTTAGAAAGTGGCTTTAGTTCACATTCGAATTTGAACTAATGCCATAATCGCCGTAAAACCAGTAAGATCGATGCAACCCCCCTGCTTGGGGTCACTGTTGGATTTGGAGTAGGTCCCAGGTTGGGTATATGAAAAGCTTCTTTTGGAACATGCCATAAATTGGATTATGGCGTTAATTCGAATTTGAAAGTGAACTATCGCTATTATGGCGTTAGTTCATATGGCCTTCGTTCACGGCACCTTGATCTATCCATCTAATCCTGGGTCTACATAGAGGACGCCTGCCTGATGGTACGGATTCCATAGCTCGTCTTCGGATCCTGGTTTGGTTTATGCGTTTATTATGACCAAACCATTGAAGCATGGACCGCTCCGTCCGGAGAAGTATAATCTCTCGATTTTATTCATTACCCAAAATCATAGAGGTAAGAGTTGAAACAAACACCGAATTAAAGACTGACAACTTAGCTTTGACACCAAGTTCAGTCCTCCTAATAACAGAATGAGCAACCTGTCTCAAAATTATTGACCCAGCACCAGCTTGACCAATCCTATACCTAGGAAATCTCAGCATGCTCCTTCCAGCACTCGTGATTCATGAATAAAACCCCGAGATACTTAAACTTCTCCACCTGTTTCAATGGGACTTCGTAAAATTTTTGACTGTTATTCCCACGAAAAGCAGAATTCCCCCACGAACTGACAACACTGTAGAAAAAAACAACACTGTATTGGTCTGGCAATGGTGGAACGAGTTACTGATCGACGTATGGCGAATGAACTCACTAGAATAAGTCAACGGTATCGTTAGCAGTCAATATGGCGGATTTGGAGGTGCGGTCACTGAGGGGTGTTCCTATTCGGATGTGAATGTTTCATTCGGGGCAGTTTGGTATTAAACATTAGCTATCCTATATCTAGAGAGCTCTCGCAACCAATCTGTAATTGGGCTTACAATATTTTTTGATTAAACATAGGTTAGGTATATCGCGCTTTCGACACGAGCGTAGTTTCCTGGTACTATTGGGTAGTAGATATACCTATACATAGTATAGAGAAAAACTACCTCATCCACAATGTTTTGAGTGCTATTCAGCAGTTCTTCAACTTTTCAAGTCAAATCGTAGGCGCACAAAAAATAGTTATTAATTTAATTATTTGCTATACCTACATTTACGAGAGTGACACCATTATTTCGACCTTATTTTATTGTTTGTTCATCGCAGTTGTTAACTGTTTTTATAAACGAGTTTATATTCACATATAGATTTAAGTATCGTGTGGCGCCTCTGACTCTAACGCGACGCGACGTTCCTTCCCATACAGTTTTGTGTCAAAGCTGGAAAAAGTACATAAATCGACGCATTTTGGTGGGAGAGAAAGTAAATCAGGAGGGAACGGCTTTATTCAGGAATCGGGGAAAAATAAAAAAAAAAGTATCTCGTCCGCAAATATAAATTTGCGGTCATGGGATATTTAATGGTAATTGGTGGTGACTGAATGTTCGCCCAGAGGACAGGAGTATTTTTTTTTTTTTCATCCCCTACCATGACCATGAGGCTGCGTCATTGGTCTTCTATACTATGCTTGGGGTGAATCGATTACGAGTTGATTTTTATCGAGGCCTGCTTCACTATTATGACACCACCATAGTCCACCATAACCACTACACTAGTCCCACCAGATTCACAAAATGAAAATTGATATGAGTGAGTGACTTAATGAAAGTGAGTTTACTTGTGTTTTTTGTTTTTTTTGTAGGCATGCCTTTCGAGTGAGGGCTTCTGTTCCTTTCCACAACCTTGTGCTACCGTGCAGTTCACTCAGATGATGCAGACAAATTATTATGACTATAAAGTATTTTCAGTATAATTCCTTTCCTCGATGCTTGTTATTTTTTCCTGTCTACTCGCAGGACTCTCGCAATTCTGATTTCGTGTTAATTTATTTATTGCGCAAATGATAAATCAGGAGTGTCATTGCGAGAGTTCCCATTTTAACGAAACAGGGCGCGGGGATTTCGATCGAAATAATAATGATGCTACTGACGAGGACACTCTGTCGATGACTTCCACTCGCCGACTGCGATACCGATAATAATGATTATGATGGTAGTACTGGAGATACATGTATAATCCGGACATATGCAGTAATCGAACTCAGTAATGGTATCCACATCCTGATGGTGTATACGAAGCATGGACGCAGTATAGTGTCAATTTAACATGGCCATTAAAAAAAAAACTGCCTATTAAAAGTAAATTGTTCGAAGGAGTATTCAGTATTTTATGTGCTGCCAAATAAGCACATACTATAGAGTAGTCGTCGTCCAATATAAGGTATATCTATATTCTGTACTCCAATGTAATTTGCTTTCATAGTAGTGAGCGATATTGGTATTGGTACTGACTACAATTGCTACTTCGTTATAAATCTATCTCGTACCTACAAATGCAAATAAATTCGGACTAAATCGAAAGATAGATTTGTTTTTTCGAGATTTGGAAGGAGCGTTTCATCATAAGAACCTCAAGCAATACGCTACTAAGGTTAGCCCGATGTTTGTCTTGTTCCGGAATCAATTACAAAACTCTCGGACGGGAGCTCTAGCCATCTCTTAGCCATCTTGGACGACTGGATGCGCAATCCTAAGCTAAGCTGTACAGTTCCTATAGTTTGCTGTTAAGTCTCCTTCTTCAATTTTGTGTTCAAAACGATCAAGCGAGTATCTTAATCCGCCTTTGTTAACGTCCATACTTCTGCGCCATAGAGCAGAACTGGGATGATGAGAGTCTAGAGTCGGGTCTACCACGATATCTCGAAAAAAAAATCTCGAAAACAAAAATCTCGAATGTAAAAATCTCGAAAAAAAAAAGATCTAGAAAGCATAATCTCGAGTAACAAAAAACTCGAATTAATATTAAAAATGGTGTTAAAAAATAAGATACGTATGGGGTGGCAACCCCCCTGCTTGGGTTTACTGTTTGGATATGGGGTGGGTGCAAAAAAAAAAATCTCGAATTTACTTTTTATTTTCGAAATTTTTTCGAGATATGTACTATAGTCTTTTCTCTTTCGAGATTTTTGTACATTCGAAATTTTTGCATTCGAGATTAAAAAAAAACTTTTCGAGATTTTTAGCCTTCGAGATTTTTGTCATTCGAGATTACGTCATGATCCCTCTAGAGTCTCCTTATAACGTTTCTTGACATGGCCAACAACAATCGGTTGGCAAGTTTAACTTATCGTTTGATTTCTGCTGTGGTGTCATTGTCGAAGTTTATAGCGAAGGCGAAGTAGACAAAGTCCCTAACCACCTCAAAGTTGTAGCTGTCTAGTCTATCGTAACGTTTTGTTCGAATCCTCAACCAAACCCATTACATATTGCCGCTTCTGTGCTAATAGGAGCCTACTTGCAAACGCACCAGTAACAGCTCAGCGTATGTCAGTTAATGTCGTCAGCGTATGAGGTAGTTGTTTTCTCAAGTAAGATGTTGAAAAAGTCACATGACATGATAGCGCCTTACCTTGTCTAAATTCTTTCAAAGGTCTCGTTGAGATTGTATCAGACTTTTATGGAGCAAGCAGCGAGCGTTCTCCATCGTCATTCTGCACAATCTGACAAGTTTGACAGGGATGCCAAAACTAGACACGGCTCCGTATAACTCGTCTCTATAAATGCTGACATATGCGGCCTTGAAATTGATAATCGGATGGTAGGTATCGATCTGTACGGCGTTAGGCAATAACGCCCAAGGAAATAGCGCCCAAATCGATTTGGAAAAAACACCCAAAAAAAAACTCGTACAATTTGTTGTTGCAAAATATTTCGTCATTTTGGGTGTTATTTCCTCCAGGGTTCGTTTTTTGTGTCGCACCCCCCCACGCTTTTCAAGAGTCGGCAAAGCAACGATCAATTTTCAAAAATTAGATCTTAAGTTTGATTTCCATTAGGTATAGGTTTTTAAACTTGTAAATGTATACAAAAGTCGGCATTTTCAAAGGTTCCACATGAACTCCTTAAAATCAGTGAATCGGTGAATTTGCCGACTGAAATCCTTAAAATTTAGCGAGTTTCCATTCGATTTTAGAAAGAACGGTCGGCATCGGTGAATTTGCCGACTGAAATCCTTAAAATTTAGCGAATTTAGATTCGATTTTAAAAAGGGCGGTCGGCATCAGTGAGATTGCTGACTGAAATCCTTAAAATTTAGCGAGTTTCCATTCGATTTTAGAAAGGACGGGAAATGCCTAATTTGAGTTTAAATTCGAAGGAATGTGTTATTCGTTAGTTCGCGGCTTATTGATGTAGATTGCGAACTTTAACAATTCGTGGCAAACGTGTGTTTGGGCCAAGAGGAGGATAATTAATTATCCCATCAAAATGTATTAAGAAAATAAGTTTATAAACAGTTTAAATAACGAAATTTCGAATTACAAACTTTTTGCCATGAACGAAAACATCCTTGGCGCGAATTGTAAAAGTTTATTCGCAATCCACATCATTCAATTAGGGTTCCACAAACTAGCGAATAAAACATTCGTTCGAACTTAACCTCAAACTAGACATTGAGGGTAAAAACTGATGGCTGGAATTCGCGAACTGCCGCGACCTATAAAAGTGTTCATGTGAACGGGCTGTCAAAACTTGCGAATAGTCATTCGATCGTAGGTAGTTGGTCGCTCTTATGTGAATGGTCCTTTAGGTAGTATTAGCCCAGGGGCGTTCCTGTTAAGATTGGTCAAAATTGGACAAAGGGGCGTGGCATATCCCATACAAAAAACATCTTCTATGGAGTGAATAATCGCTGGGCCGATTTTCATGATTTCTATACAGTCGGCAAGTTCCTGAAATAAATCGGCATTTCAATGAAATTCACCCCTCCACTGCTCGAACCCTCGCTACGCCCCTGTCTGACAGTAACCCCAATCAGGGGGGGTTGCAGAGGGGCAGCATGGACCCCATACGTATTAAACTGCAAATTACTTTTGGGCTTTATTTCCATCTTGTTGTTTATTTTTGGGCGCTAGGTATGCATTTTCTTGGGCGTTATTTTCAAATCGATTTGGGCGCTATTTCCATGGGCGTTATTGCCTAACGCCATCTGTACTTCTTGGGTTTTTTCCCAAGATCTTGCTCAGCGTGCAAAATTTTGGTCGGTTGTCGACTAACCGCACTAGTAGGGATCAATCAGCTTCTTATATACGATGATAGGGATATTGATGCCTCTATAGTTGGCGCAGATATATATCTAGTTGGCAGAAAAATGGTCTCCTTTTTTGTGGCCCGGACAAACGATGTTGAGGTTTTATCTCATCTATAGCGTATAATTTTCCGTTCAAATTTCTCTTTCTTTTCCTAAGCAGAGTAGCTGATGTTCTACTTTCCTCCTCGTTTGGTAGAAGAGCTTATACGAGCCGCTCTCGTCCTTTTCTACAGCGCCGCTATAAAGATCAAGTAACTTATCATTAAACTTAGGGTCCTAGCACCCGTTGCGGCGTATCTGATATCTTCTTAACATCGATACCACAAGCTCCACATAGGTCATCGGCACTTGATGCTGGCTGGAGGTTGTATAGCCACTCAATGTCAAATTTTCTCAAAGAATTTGTTCTGTGTTACAACACGCACACCCGTACCTTGTCTACAGCAGTTATAGTGGTCCAAATCTATGTCGACCTCTAAGAAAATTCGAAAATATTGAATTTTGGTCCAGTGCCTTATATTGATTGCAATATGATCAATTTGGCGTACTTACGATTTTTTACGTGTCCTGAAAGAAGGAACAAAAATCTTAAATCTTGAAGCATGTGCACAATCCACCATAAGGTCACAGATATAACTGTCCACACTAAACCTTCTTCTCTATTATAATTGTCAAGTTTTATAATTATAACACTTGAACTAACATCCTTATACAAGTTGTATATTTTCCTGTTGCCGAATTCATTCTGTAATAAATATCCTGTCACATCGCATAAAATCTGTCATTCCATAGGAGGCTTATTTCTACTTTAATTAAAATTATGTAAATTCGTATACCTTCTGAAAGATGAATGAATGCAAATTTGTCTGTAAAAATAGTCTTCTCAATATGACACGCGGTGGCAAATTAACTTAAATGAAAAGAACACAGAAAGAAAAGTCATTAGAATGCAGAAATGCTAGGTATCTTTTATATATCTATAAAATTAAAAAAAAGAAAACCTGTTTGAATACCTTGTCATATAAGAAAAACGAATATTTATGGACTTTACACTCCGATGGGGGCATCCGTAATTAACACCACCCATAGAGACCGGTTCAAATTAATTGGGGGATTTATACAGAATATTTAATAGAAGCTAGAAAATAGTGATGTTAATTTTATAAGGGTGTATATGTGTATGCGACAGGAAGGATTTCTATTTAAATTTGGATTTTCGCCGACGAAATTCTGATTGTAAACGAAAGTGCAAAATGCTAGACATATTTTTTAGTGTTTATATTTTCGCACTTAAATGCACTTTAACAACTACATAATATATTCAGGAAAATTGAGTTAAATATAAATATAGGTAAATACGATATCAGTTTTTTTTAATGAACGTGAGCTACCAAATAAAAAAAATATTAGGTAGGTACATTTTGCTAAAAATATCTAAAGATATTTTTTATTTTCAGCCAAAATTTATTGTAAGAAAAAAAAAAAAAAGAAATGTTAAAGCTTGTTAAATTAACAATAAAATACAGAAAATACAAGTGATTGTAAAGGACGTCTTCATTCTCGAATGAACAGTGAAACAAAGACATCTTTGATACCCTCCACAGTCCACTGCATGCTCATGCAAAATGTTAGCCATGTGAGTTAGTATGTACACTGTATAGGTACACGCATGGGTCCAATATTGGTTTTGTATGGGAGGTACCGGAACTACTTTACCGACATCCTCCCACAAAATTTCATTTGCCTATAAGTAGATTCGTTTGGACAGACAGACAGGCAAACGGATATGGCTAAATCGATTCAGTATGTGATCCTGTATTTTGGCGCCTATGATTATCTTTTTGGAGTTTTAAGCGGTGCAGATATCAATTGCATGGACTTCTGCCTGAAAAACTGTGGGACACATTCCCATAGGTATTAAGACTTTGGTCTTGAGTCCAAAGACACCAGCACCAGCACCAACTCCAGATTCTATTTTCGATCCATCGGTGTACCGAACCATACTTTTAAGGTCCAGTGTCGGTACACCGTTGGCACATTTTGTACGGTCCAGTATTTCTAGCTGAAATAATTTCCCAAAACTGTATTCCATAACCATAATGTCGGGGATGGAACAGAACATGTTCATATTTGGGATTGAGTTAAGAATTTCCAGGTGACCCACATGGTCAGCTGGTTTATAAAGGGTCCGCCAAATAACTTTTTTTTTTTGAAAATGCTATAAAAAAAACTACTGAATATTTTCTAAAATTTCTTTTTTTATTTAAGAGTACAATCCTTCCGGTAAATAATGGAAAATAATTTCATTCAAATGGCTGCCTCGGCCGGCCATGCAGTAGCCTACACGATCGGTCCAATTTTTAAGCACATTATCGATTGTGTGCAGCTGTATTTCACCAATGGCTTCACGAATATTGTCCTTTAAAGCGTTAATTGTCTCTGGCATGTCGGCGTAACACTTATCTTTTACGGCACCCCACAAATAATAGTCCAACGGTGTCAAATCGCAGCTCCGCGGTGGCCAAACGACATCAGCTCTGCGGCTGATAATGCGATCTTCAAAAACAGGGCGCAAAACATCGATAGATAGTAGTAAACAAAATAGTAGCTTCGGCTCTGTGGCACGTAGCGCCGTCCTGTTGAAACCAAATGTTACCAATATCCTCCTCTTCAATTTTTGTGAACAAAAATTCGTTCAACATGGCCCGATAACGATCGCCATTGACTGTAACGGTCACTCCTTGCTCATTTTCGAAGAAAAATGGCCCAATTATGCCTCTGGACCAAAATCTGCACTAAATAGTGACTCGTTTTGGGTATATCGGCTTTTCAATATGCGTGCGGGTTTTCTGTGCCCCAAATGCGACAATTTTGCTTGTTTACATACCCGCCAAGATCAAAATGAGCTTCATCTGAAAAGATGATTTTTTTTGGCAAAATCGGCTTCTTCTCTAAGTCGATCGCAGGCCCACTTAGCGAAGCGAAAACGCATTGGATGGTCAGTTGGCTTCAACTCCTGAACCAATTGGACTTTGTATGTTATCATACCAAGGTCTTTGTGCAAAATTCGTCTCAATGATGTCTCCGAAATGTTCAATTTTTGAGAACGACGCTGAATTGATGTTGATGGCGCTTCACGCACACTTTCTGCCACAGCAGCAATTTTCACGGGTGTACGCACTGTGTTTGGCTTTTCACGCTTTGGTTTATCGATGAGGATGCCAGTTTCTTTCACTTTTTTCACAAGACAACGAACATACGGAGCTGACGGTGCTTCTCTTCTTCCAAAATCCGTACGCAATTTTCGCACACATTCTGCAACATTACCATGATTTTCAAAGTAATGTCGCAATATTTCCCAGCGTTGTTCAAGCGTATACACAACCATATTCGTTCAGCGGAAGGATAAAACTAATTATCTGTCAAAGCAGACATGAGCTAAGTGTTACCATTCGCGAAATAAGCACTAGTTGAAAAAAAAAACGTTAGATGGCGGACCCTTTACTTATATTCTAGCTGTTAGCTTAATAGCACATATAGCTGCCACCTTCCTTATATATTATGTAAGGGTGAAAGCCCTATAATAGCTTCTAATGCTGTTGTAGGAGTAGGGCAGGTGTGCCCTGTAATACCGAGACAGGGTACGGCGTAGTTTTTGTAGCCTATTAGCCGTTGTCCGTTCAATTGCCAATTGCTGAGCCTAGACTATTATGAAGACTGTCTAGTAGACTGTCGATGACTAGTGATCACAAGAGAGGAGAGAGTACTCCACCTTGAGGGCAGCCTATCACTGCTGTCATAGAAACCGACACACCTCCAGAGGAGGATGTTATTATCAACATTGCTCTGATTCAGTGATTGATCGAGTTTTCAATAATATCTTGTAACTTGATCTAAATAAGGCAATAACCACGGCTACATGAAATTTGGCTCCAATCTGAGAATGAAAAATCATCCCAAAATTGGGGCTGTTTTTCATAATGAAATAATACCCCAATTTCAAATATGAAATAAGGCCCCACTGCGATGAAATAAGGCCCCAAATCTGACAGTAAACCCAAGCAGGAGGGTTCCAGGGGGGCACCATGCCCCCCATACGTTTTCGTTTTCGTTTGGGGTCTTATTTCATTTCTTCTTTTGGGGTCTTATTTCATAATGAAATTTTACCCCAAACTCAAAAATGAAAAAACACCCCAAAATATGAATTGTCACGCCAATTCGCAGAATTTTACGCAATTTTCTGTTGTTGTTGCCTTTCATGTACATTTTTGGGGTAATTTTTCATTTTCAGTTTGATACCATTTTTCATTGGGACCAAATTTCATGTAGCCACCACAGGCAGTATGACGTCGATAACCCTCTGAATTAGTGCTGAAAATGCGGTCACTCCTGGAGGCCTTAAAAGGTTTGAGGTAGCCAATTGCCTATCTAACCTTCTCTGGACTAAAATTATTGCCAGATAGACTATTAACCCTACCTCCTTGTTATAGAGACCTTCTTGGCGTTACAAATAACGTAATGCCAAACTAAATATACTTTCCTGTGGACGTGGAGGGTATAAAAATCTATATTTTCATTAACCATTCAAAGAAATTTCAAAGTTTTTGAAGTGAGAGCAACACTAATAAATGAATTAGAACCATCGTTCCGTTCCACAATTCGCATAAACTTCCACTAGAGAATCGCCAGCGATTCTTCCATTGACATTGCCTGGGATCTCCCGATGAACTCGCCGGCGAAAGAAATTTTTTTTAAGAGAACTTGGAATGCTTAAGAAAGGCTAATCGACTGGTTTGTTGAGTTACTAAAAATTTAAAATTTTTAATCAAATATTTTACTTTTCATAACCTGACATTGAAACACATATTTCACATTCCAGTCCCTAGAAAAATAGTGGACACATATCTACGATCTACCAAATGAATCCTCATTGCACTGCATCTCAGCATAGGATGCCTTATATGATGATGTAGATATGAATGTATTAAAGCAACAAATAATGTCAATCGTGTCGTGATCGGATCAATATTTCAATAAATTAATAGGAAAACCAAATTTTAAAATTAGAAATATTTTAAAAAGGCATTTGGCATATTTTTGTAATAAAGACGTTACAAATGATAGACCTAGCATTAAAAATTCCGATATGGAACCTTTGATTGTGCGAGCCATTCCAGTAAATCGTAATCAGATCAACTCGTCAGGCATGGGATTACACTACCTCTCTTTTACTAGATAACGATATCTACCTTTGGTCTTCCGATCGCAACTTGCTATCGACAACCAAAACTTAAGTGGACAATTTGCTACACCATGTCTAGTGACAAAACAGATTTGGGGCAAATCGAGATCTGAAATGAATTCTATAGACTGAATGTAGGCGCTACAATAGATGTCATCCCTGAATACCTACTTTATATTCAAGCATAGAATAAGGCTTGACGTATTTTCAAATGATTTTTGTAATAATTACTTAGGTCCTTCATTGCCGCCCCAAAAACGAAAACTCCATCAGCGAGCCTTCTAGTACCTATACCATGATCTTAATCGCATCATTAGTATTTTAAACTGGTTTAACAAGTAGGAAACAATGAAACTGGGTGCAAGTCCCGAGAAAAGAGAGACTATCAAATTCCTGCCACACAACTCGCACAAAGGAATGGTTGTGAAAAACTAGACCTATGGCCAATAGTCATGACTTGTTGCGACAACAACTATTTTTTCGCCAGATGGAATTACATAGTTCTCTATTCCCATTTTGAAGTGGCTTATTGTTATGGCTTGTTGCTATAAGCGACTAAAAGTTAAACATGCTGTTGCAAAAATATGTGTAGATGCTCACATTTACTACTTACCTACTTGTCATAATATATGTAGGCAGTGAAATCAATCCATTCTATACAGGAGCTCTTTTTATTGATTGCCGTATAAACTTACATACCTTTTTCGATAATATATTTTTACCACAACCAATTTTACGACCAACAAATAAAATAAAATTGTTGTAATCAAATATATCATGGCGCCAACCACTGCTTTGTTTTTGTATCCGCAGCTAGTAGTATCGGAGTGAAGAAGAAAAAAAAATCAGCCACCAAAATACATTATACATAAACAATACCCGTACGAGAAAAACAAAATTAAAAAAAATAAAAAATTAATTGATTTGCGGTTGTACTAATTTAGAAACGAATTGCCTGCCAATTTATACACATTTAATTATTTGAGTTCTGGTAAATGTAATTAATGAATGTTATTTTTTTTATAAAATGTTTCAGTCCTACTGCAAGGATTGGTTTTTAATTCCATTCGGCTGGCTTAGAAAAAGGATTTATGATGAAGACGCGTGTGGAATTAAATGCCAGTTAAAAAATGTCATTGGCATCTAAAGTTTAAATGAAAAACACAAATTAAGTAAGCCTTCAATTTAAATATTTTTTCCAAATAACACGAAACTGAAAACTTTCCTTAAACTTGTGACAAAGTATCTAAGTATTTTAGATAGATACGTAGATATTGTAAGTGATTTTTACACTCAATGAAAGCTCCAATTTCACATACATTTACGTATACAGACTCTCAGGCGTCGCATAAACTCTGTGCAAAAATTCACCACTATCGCTGATTCCTTAACTGCAAATTCTGAAGTGTCCTTGTCGCTTTTGGAGTCCTCCTTTCTTATGTTGACAAACGATCATCCACTTTAAAACGTTTTAAAAACAATTGCCCCGCACTTAGGTCAAAAGGACATAATTTAAATGTAGAGACATCCTGTCGCCAAACACATGTCCATGAATTTTCACAGAAATGGTGCCAAACGAGCAATGAGGAATTGTTCGTATGTGAATTCTCTGATGGTATGGAGGAAGAATTTTTGTTGCTGTAGATTTCAATTAAAGGAATTGCGCTTATGAATTGCAAATTATTTCGGCTTGGACCTTGGCAGAGGAATTAGAAATAATAGATAAGTATGAATTGTCCTCACATCTTGTTTTCAAACGAAATGCTATAATCACAAGGTGCAACATTTTTAAACACCTATAGCTTTTTGCGAGATAAACAATCTTAAGATATGTAGATACGTAGAATAGAATACGGAATATTTGTTCTTGAAAACGTTAATAGTGACGGTTTCTGTAAGCAAATAAATGGTGTAACACAATTTACACAAGAAGTACATTTTAAAGAAAATACTGTTTTTTTTTTTTTTTTTTTTTAAGTATACGTATACTGTATAGAGTTATGGTATGGGTTATGATGTTGGATAAGTGGATAGTGGAGTCCAATGCTTTGCGTTGCTGGCAAATACACTCTCTTTTGTGACCTATTCGCATAAATCTGGCTGAATTTTTTAGATACAGCGGACAATTTGCACCAGACTTTGTCGGCATAAATATTTGACTTAAAAGAATTTAAAAAAATGTGCACGACTGGATCGTACGAAACTTTCTCGTTTATCGCGAATCTCGCAGAATCTCAGAGTCATTTCAGCAAATTTTACGTTTGAAATCATACCCACCCAAGATGTACTCTGGTTTAGTAACTGGAAGCCTTGTTAATTAAGGCTGACACTTGAAGGAGGCAAGTAGGCGATTAATTTCGAATTATAATGCCACTGAAGTTTTGAGCTTTGCAAAAATATGCCGGGTGTGAATACATCGGGATTTAGGTAGTCATTTTTGAGAAATTTTCATAAAACGGTTATGTTTGAGTTTTCTGAGAAAAACCAAGCACGTGATTGTGTGTAAAATGCTTATTTTGTCTTAAATATGTATTTTGATCAAAATCGTTAGAGCGGTTTTTTGTAAAATTATACTGACAAATGTTACAACTTTGGATTCGAAAAGCACTGTCATTAAACTGTTTAACTGAAAACTGAGTACGACGTATTCTTCAGGATTTAAATATTACCTAGCAGTTACATTTTCATCTTGTGATAGTTTTAACTTGTTGAGTAAAACGCACGCTTCACTAGAATTCACTTTATTTACTTAGCTTAACTTAACTAGGAGTAACAGGAGTGTTGATTGTATGGTGGAGGACGAACAACTGACTAACTCGATACTATTTAATATTCATATTCCAAATATGTACCTACTGTGGAGTCTCCAAATAGAGAGAGCTTTTATGTACAGTGAGTAACCTCACGATCACTACACATCTAAATCGAAAATGGCGTTTTCGAGATATGAGCAGTTTTTAAAGTAACATTTTTTAGCGATTGGGGTGGAAATCGAAAGACGCACTCATGGTTCAAAAAACACTGTTTTGCAACTGTTTAGCTCAAAACTGAGCAAATAGTATTACATACTATGGATTTATGTAAGCATTACCTGTCAGTTACATATTTATCATAATCGAAAATGGCGTTTTTGAGATATGAGCAGTTTAAAGTAATATTATTAGGGATTTGGGTGGATATCAAAGGACGCAGTCTTTTTAGAGAAAAACTTAGTTTGCTATCAAGTTAAGAATGCCAATAGTAGGTACTTTAAAAATAAGTCTTTTTTAAAATCGTTTTTACCGTTTTTACAATTTTCAAAACTGCCGTTGCTGGACATTTTAGCGAAAAACTGGGTATGCAGTCATGTTAAGCATGCCTACATTAAATCAACTATCAATTTTGGTTCAAATAGGTAGGGCCGTTTTTGAAAAAATCTAAATTGTTTAATATTTCGTAAAATTTGTATATGGGAAGTACCGTTAATAGGCTTGTGTAGTTCACGAGCGAACTAGTTCACTATAGTGAACTAGTGAACTAAGTTCACACACTTAGTTCACTAGTTCATTTAGTTCACGGTTATTATTTTCAATTGGTCTTACCAATAATCATTTTTAACCTTTAAATTATTATATTAAATAATTAAATATTTTGACGGTCACAATAGGTAATTTTATATGGAAATTTTCTTGGTTTCGTAAAATTAACTTGGACACTAAAAATGATTATTAGTACCGTGCAATGCTTTTCATACAAACGGAATAAACTAAAACTAAGCACACACGATTGTCAGATCTTACAATATTGTCAGATCTGTCAATCCTCTGACAATGACTGATAATAAGCTTACAATAGCCAACTATCTTACAATACAAAATTGTTCGTTCACACGGTTGTAAGATTTTGTCCCAGATGAAAGTGTGACAATGGTCTGACAATGTTGTCAGGTTGTCAGACATTGTCAGACAAATTAAAATGTATGTTCCTTGGTTTTTGCAGTAGGATAATGGAACAAAATATTGCACTTGCGACTATTTTAACTCTACGTGTTAGAAGACTGCGAGGATGATGAATTGACACAAAAACAACGTAGTGTTTGGACGAAGGAGTGCGGGTGGCCCGTTGTCAGCAGGAAGGATTCTACCCCAAATTCCAAGCTGACGAGACGGAACATTATCGCAATTTTTTGCGAATGGACCCAACACAATTCGATGGAATTCTAGCTTTGGTGACGTTAATATTACGGCTATCATAAAATTAAAGAAACTCCTTCTAGTGGGAAGCCCACAAACTCTAAATACGAAGTTTAAAACAAATCCGCCCAAGCGTTTAGATTCCCCAGGGGTGGGACAGACAGACATACCGACGAGACCCACTTTTTTGAGTTTCCCTATCATCGTAATATCAGAATTGATCAAAATCTCGAGTTCGAAATTTTGTACGAAAACAATATCTTTCTCTTACCTATACGAGAAAGTTAAAAATACTGTTAGAAATAGGCTAAGTTAGGTTAGGTTTACGGGTTGGCAGAGCATGGTACATCCTGCTGTGCCACACTTAGGACCTTATGGACCCATTGTGATGCCATTTTAAAAGGGGGTTAACCGTTGATGTTGGGATGGTTAGCCTCATGTCCCTTCTTATAGTGATTACTCAACGCCGGCCGTCCAGCCATCCTGATATTCTCAAAAACCTGTAAAAATCAGAAAGTGAGACATCAGTTCTTGTAGTCTATAGGGAAGTAATGGCTTCCAAGTGTTCTGCTTCTCAAGTGACAGAGACTCGGGCGGTGACAGAGGAAGTGCGGTGTGTCCTCATGAACCGTCAGCCTCTACATACAGTGAGCGTCAAAAGTAAGTCAACACTAATGCTGTTTTAATTTTCCTTTGGAGCTTAAAAGCAATTTTTTTTAAATATCTATAATGTATTTTATGCTGTCAGTGGGCGCAGTAGCGCAGTGGTTAGTGTGCTGGACTACTGTGCGAGGGATCCTAGGTTCGAACGCCGGAAAAACACAAATTACATCTTAAGATTTTTTCTACTGCGCCACCTCTCACGAACGTCTGACAAACATCCGAGAGTATAACTGTCCTGAAAAAGCTTCTCAATTCAGCCGTTCGGACTCGGCATAAAATTGTAGGTCCCTTCCATTCGTTCCAAAAATAGAAACTCACACAAAACGAATGGTTGCAAGAAGCTAGGCCTTGGGTGTCTACCGGCTGTTGCGCCGCCTATTTATTTTTTTTTTATTTTATGCTGTCAAAATGAAATATGTTTTGTTATTGTTATTTTGTTATAAAACTTTTTACAGATTGTTGGTTTTTTTAGACATATTTCAAGACATTAAAGAAAACTTGAAAGAGCTTCGGTGTTCACTGACGCTCAATGTATATCGTCATCTTTGAGATTTAGTTTCATTGTATGGTTTTTTAGGAAGTTATGACCCGTTCGAGCCCCTACCAATTTAGACAGAGATGACCTGTCAAACTGTAAAAATTTGATGGTCTGGCCACTGTTGTATTTTCGCCAAAGTTTCCGTGATACTTCACAGGTAGTTAGTCACCTCCACCTGTTGTTGGTTTTCATGCCAATCTTATTCTCAACTCGTTCTCTCAGATTACAGAGTGGGGGCTTGAGAGATTGTAGTGCTCTATCATGATCCATTGCAGAGACACCTTCCGGGATGCTTTCGCGATTGCTAGAACTTCTGCTTGGAAGACACGGCTGCTATCAGGAAGCCTGATTGAACATTATATATTTAATTTTTCTGAGAATATACCCGCACCGGTTCCACAGTCCATCTTCGAAGCATCTGTGTAGATGGATATCGATTTCCTTTTCGTGGCTTCATTTGTGTTCTATTCATCTCTACTCGGAAATGAGCAAGAGAATGGTCTATCAAAGTTTAGATGGGGAATCATATAGTCAGAAGTAACAACGTTACCAACGTAGTTCCCTAGAATCTGTGCGTGACCAAAATTACACGGGTTCCAAGTACTATAGTACTATAGTACTATAGTTTGGCTAATCCTTAAGGTAGCAGATTCCTCCATGTCAGTCAGTCAGATTGAGAATTGCTTCCAGTTCAGCCGTAGGTGTGGTTTTCATCGCACTATGGTTGTCCCTATACAAGCTAGTCTTTGTATTCCTGTCGGGGTTAGTATGACTGAATAGTGGCTACCAATAGCTACAGGTTCTATTTGAAGTTCCCTATCAGATAGTTGCTCATTCAATTGCTCATTTGTGCCTTAGAGGTTAGAAGAAATTATACGTAATGTGACACTTTAAGTTTTGGGCAAACAGTTCAAGAACCAGACGTGCTCTGGTCTTGGTCTCCTACTATAAAGGAAATTGAACGACAAGGAAACAAGACTACCAACCAAACAAAAATCGAATGCACGAATATCGTTTGAATAATAGACATCTTCAGTTATCTTCTCACCCATTTATGTAAGAGTCTATGTTCATACAAATTCCCATTGTCATGCTTTCAAAAGCCTCACAAATGTCAATAAATTTTACAACAATATTTTGCATTAATATCAGACCTGGGACAAATTTCTCGCTTCAAATACTATAGTACTCCTCAAGCCATGTCGACTGTCGTTGCTAAAACTTTACGGTATTGGAAATATTTTCACCCAAATTTTCAATAAAACTTGAAATATTACTGCAGTGGTAATGATAAAACTTTTGATTGATATTATTATTGGCCATCCGTTTCTGCAATTGAACCCCATATACGCTGGCAGCTGCAAAGCCAGAACCACAAGAAAAACTCCAAACAACTGAACAACACCAGATATGATTTCTTTCCTCCACAAGGCATATAGTGAGTGTTCCCTAGAACGCTCTGCGTTTGCACTCCGGTCGGTGGCTTGTGGAAAATCCTACAAGTGAAATATCATTTTTGCTATAGTTAGCTCTGGACTCACCTCCTTAAAAACCCTGCCCAAAACCTGGCCCAGACAACCCGCAACCAGTCAAACATTTGGCCACTGCCCCAATGTGAAATTGCTATCTGAGAATGTAAACATCATATTCACTCCAGTTGTATAATGTATACAGGATACAGCTTACGTTTTCTAAGCGGTCGTGGATGTGGGTGGAAGATGCTGCAGATTGCTGTTCAGAGTTCGATTGCTTCGGTTTATTTGTGCAAACCGAAGCGAGCTACAATTGTTACCGGAGAGATATGATGATCGCATTGTGTGTACCATATACCAGTGCAGGCGGAGTAACTTTCGAAATGTTCAACAGGAAATTGCAATTGGATTTCGTGATGTTGGTTAGACGGTCTTTAGAAGTCTGCACTGTATGTTGTGCGATGAAATGCGATGGCTCCTGCGAGTCGAGAAATTAATTTCTCTGTTGATTATTTCTTAGTGGTCAAATAAATTTGGGAAGCATTTTTCGTACGTTTTCAGTGGTAGAAGCAATCACTATTTTTTCAACCCATTTCAAAATGATTGAAGTGCAGTCGTAAATATTGAAATAATAGAATTGGATTGAATCGACAAGGATGGTGAACTCTTTACTGGTTCTTTTCTGACACTCAACAGATCGGAACGTCTACCTAGTATTCTAATTGATTTTGTAAATATTGAAGATGTTTGTCGAGAGATGAGTGAAAATCGTACACCAATTAAAGGGACCCAAATGATTAGTGTGCTTGACTACTGAGCGAGGTGTCTCAGGTTTCATCCCCGGAAGAGCAGATACCTCTTAGACTTTATGCGAAAATGTTTAGAAAAGACACAAAATGCGCAACTAACACTTTAGCTTCCTTCAGTTCAATATGTTTGAGAATTGAAATTGAAGTCCTTGGCCTTCCACAAGATGTCGATAAAGCCAGCAGGAAAAATCACATTCTATCGAAGCTGTTTCATCGATCGATAGGATATACTAGCAGGCAACGTTACAGAGTAATAGACTTTCGGTTCTCGACAAACATGGGTAAGATACTTCTGAAAAATAGGTGAAGTTTCAGCTTCGATTAAGCTTCAATGAAGTTCTTCCTTCGAAGTTCCGTCACTTAACTTTTAAAGAACTCTATACGAATTTGTGGGCGCAATGGTCAGTGTGCTTAACTATCGTGCGAGGGTTCCCAGGTTCGATCCCCAGAAAAACACAAACTATTCTTATATATTTTCAACTGCGCCACCTCTCGTGAACTACTGACAAACATCCGGAGAGTAGGTACAACTTTCCTGAAAATGCATCTCAAATCAGCCATTAGGCCGACTACGGACCAGTTGTTCCAACTATTTATTCATTTATATATTATAGGAATTTGTTGTAATCTTTTTCGAAAAGTTCGGTTAAGCCTGCATTATTTGGTTAGAAGAAATAAATACTTAGATTTTTTTTAGGATCCGAAAGATAACAATATCACTGAGAAGCACTCTTTCTCATTCGACAACGCTGTTAAATTGTTTGTTAAAAATATGTATAAGCAATTTGCTCATGTCCAGGAATTGTATTCCTTAAATATATTCTTGTCTATCAGGACAGAGCAATGCAAATCAATATCCCAAATTTTACAACATTTTTTCCAATGATTGTTGACAAATAGTGTTTGCGTGCAGTAGGGTGTGTCATATTTTTGAACTATAGAATTTTAATGTCTAATAGTTTTCAAAAGTTGCATTGCTGAGTTAAATGAAAAACTACATTTATAGTTTTTATTTTGGTTAGTACTTTTGGCTCCCTCAATGGCCTTGAAATTCCGAAAAAATTGTTAGGCAATATGCTATTGGTGCGCTATATTTTTTTTAAATCTATATCCAAAACTAAAGTTAAGCCCTGGTCAAATAATGTAAACGCAATAATATTATACTGTTTGTCAAATACCGACACATTTAAAGATAAATATATTTTACAACTACTCGTTCTGTAAACCGGTAAACGCATTTCGAGTAATACAATCTCTTTTAAAATATAAAAGAAACAGCCGTCCGTGTGTGCACTCATAACTCGAGAACGGATCGTTCGATTTTCACAATTTTGAGCTTGATGGATTTGTATTGGCCCAAAGAGGAAGATAGGGAAACAAATTGGGCAAAGAGGCGTGGCACCTCCCATAACAAAAACATACAAAATCTTATATCTCGAAAACAACTGAACCAATTTAGCTCAAATTTGCAGACCATCTGAAGTATTCATCCGGGAGTTTTTTGTCTGTGAAGTTTGGTCAAAATTGGACAAAGGGGCGTGGCACCTCCCATACAAAAAAAAACATTGCAAACGCTTTTTACCGATATCTCTAAAAGTAATCGGTCGATTAAGCTGAAACTTACACAATAGGACTGTTTTATTGGCAATCTATCTCAGTGAAGTAAAGTAAAGTAGAATCTTTAACACGCAATTAAAACAACTACATGCTGTTTGACACTTTCGAGACTCTATTATAGTGTTGTAATGGCGTGCTGAAGATTCTACTTTACTTTACTTCACTGAGATAGATTGCCAATAAAATAGACCTATAATCGGTTAGGAAAAGAAAAGTACACGTGGATCAAACGTTTTCTAGTTTTCCGATAGATGGCGCTGAACACCAAAATCTTAAAATTGCACTATATCTTGACATTTGCGGCAGATTTAGCTTTGAAATTTGGTAAATAGAGGTTTATTGCCTTTAGAAAGTTTCGAAAAATGCTATAGGCGGGATCGAGAAAAGGGGCGTGGCACTTCCAATAAGAAACTGCAAACGTTATTGCTCGACACTCGTGGGAGCTAAAGTTTTAAATTTAAAACATTGATGTAGATTGTCGTCATAGGCAATTCCTGAGTACGGGCAAAGCTGGGTAGCTATAGCTAGTAATAATAAATAATAAATGCATTAAGCTATATCTATGTTTTTCATTTTATTTCCTAGAAGCAAATTATGTTTAACGATTTCAATTATTTTTTTTACAAAAATTGACATTAAACCTTATCTGAACAATAAACCAACAAAGTACTAAAAAACATTTTTTCTGAAACTTCAGCTGGTTTGAGGGAGCCAAAAGTTCATAAAAATCGCAACTTTTTTTATATATTCTGAAGCCTAAGATCCCAATTCAACTTTTGGCAGGTATTAGATTAAACAATTAACAACTTTTTTTTTCGCCATACTAAAGTGACACATCCTAGTGCAGGTGCCACTCCCCTTTTTCCAATAACTTCCATAATGCCAGCTTCCATAAATGCCAAGGTCATGTTTCAAATTTTCTCATATGGTTCATATACAACCGCCTTTCTCCACTCTCTTTCTTCATATATTATATTCGGTACAAACAGTCCCCTAAGTTGTTCTGCATGTCCCATCAGACTATGTTAGATTTTAGATTAAGAAATTATTTTTATTCATTTATTATTTTATTTTATTTTATTGGTTTATATACAAATTGGCTTAAAAACTAGACTTATAACTCAAATAGGTAATGTTGGCTCAACAAAAGGGGCCCGACGGATTTATAATGATAAATTTACATAGTTTTTACAAAACAATATTAGTGGCTACTCAGACTACATAATATCTTTAGAAAATTACATTGTCTAGTTCAGAGATTTAGCCGTGATCATGTTCGAAATAGACCGCCAGACAGAATTACTTCGTGTGAATTTGGTGAACCAGCGATCCCTATAAAAGCTTCGAAAAATTGTGAGACAATTGTTTGAAAAACCAAGCCGGAGTAGAGCAGAAGAAAGCTGTACTAAATATCGATCCAAACTAAATCTGCATACTACACTAGAGTTTTTTTTTGGTACGAGCAGAAGGGATTTATAATTCTATTCGAATTCGAATCCGCACACTCAGAAAAAAAACGAGCTAAAATCAAGAATGGGTTTGACGGTTAATGAGGGCAAGACAAAGTATATGCTGTCAACAAGAAAGGACACAAAACAACGACGTCTCGAACAGACTGCCACTATAGAGAGATATAACTTTGAGGTTGTTAAGGACTTTGTCAACCTCGGCTCCGCTATGAACTCAAACAATGACTCCAGCGCTGAGATTAAACAAAGAATAACTCCTGCCAATCGCTGTTCCTTTGTGCTAAGAAAACAACTGAGTATAGCAAAGGCCTCTCTCGAACAACTAAAGTGACCCTTTATAAGACCTTAATCATCCCAGTCCTACTTTATGGTGCTGAGACATGGACGCTATCAAAAGCGGATGAGGTTACTCTTGGTCTTGGCTGTTTCGAGAGAAAAATTCTTCGAGTAATCTTTGGTACTGTCTGCATAGATGGGGAGGAGATATTATAACGACGAACTGTACAGCGACATCGACCTAGCCAGAAGGGTGAAGGTCCAACGACTGAGGTGGCTTGGTCAAGTAGAGCGGCGCACGTTAGTGGAAGGGGACCTAAACCAACTTAGCGTGCCTCACAACGCTTGTTGGTGAGGCCCAGGTCCATCCCGGACTGTAGAGCCACCTTAAGTAAGTAAAATCAGTAGTGCTATTTCAAGCCTATTCGTTGACAAAAGTATGGTAAACTAGTAAATTCCAAGTACAAAAATCTTATTTTGAGCTTATTTTTAATTAGCTTAAACATCTTACTTCAATACTGTTTCGTTATTTTTTTTTATTTTAGAATGTTCGTTCTTATTTTAAGAATATCTACAAAGGCTACGTTTTGGACCATTGTCAACTTGAAGTCTTGAACTTAAATGAAGCTCGAAAACGAGGTGAATGAGAATGAAAATAAAGCCACCTTAAAATGAGAAAGAAATTCCTAAAACAAGACCAAAAAATTGAAATTGTTTTTAGTAACCTTAAAAATCTTACTTCAATCCTGTTTCACCATATGGGACACCTAGCGCAGTAATTTCCTAGGTGTCCTTAGCAGGTGAGTGTGAATTTTAGGAACGAATAGAAATCAAAATGCATGCAAGCGCTTTAAGTATTGTTGCGCTTGTTCCAATCATTAACAAGCTTGAAATAAGATTGTTTTGTCCTTTATTTGTATTTCAATGTCATCTTTTGAGATTGTTTCGACTTATTTCAAGAACATAATATTACATTTAGATTTAAATACACTAATATTGGAGAATATGCAATTTCAAATCAATTTTTTTTTTTGTTGTTCCTAAATGAAGAATTAAAATTTGTTTTTAGAATTATGTTGTTATGTATATCAAGAATTATGGGTGTCATATTAAGATTTAGCACTTAAGAATAAAAAAATCTAAAAACAAGCCTGATCAATGCAGAAGCCTTAAAACGAATAGTCCGGCAGACAAAATCCTGCCTTCAAAGACACATGATATTTCCCTTGGGATTCTATTTTGCGAGAACTCTTGTCAAGTACGTAAATTGAACACCTCAGTCAGTACAGCCATTGAGTGCAAAATGAAAATATTCGCAAAAACCATCATCATAAACAATAATAATGTCTTCGCCACAAAGCAAACATCAATTTGTTTTATTTTTTATTTTTTTGTCTGCGAATTTCATGCACATTCCCCCAAGGACAATCGCAAAAATCCACTACCAAAGGAATGGAATCCGAGGAACAAACAAAAAATTGATTTTCGTAAATTGAAAGGGTTCCTCTGTTTGCTCTAGACTCCTGCCACATTTTATGAAACATCGAAATATGGTCAAGGATGGTAAGGGCGACAAAAGCAACGACAGCGCGTCCATAATATTGTTCAACAAACCAACGCAACACAACCCAATCCCCCAAAACGGGGAGCAGCAGACGGCTGCAACATTCGAAAAACCACCACGAGTCAGCCAAGGATACAGACCGCTAAAGCCATAATGTCCACATCATCATCATCATCATCAACAAGAGGGACAATAGCAAAAAGGGCATTGTCATAGTCGTCAAATTGCTTTTAGCCAGCTCGTCTCGTATGCACCCGCACTCGAACATGTCCATATACTAAACAGAATATTCGGTTCCGTGTTCACTCATAAAATCGAATGGCATTCTATACGGATAGTCGCAAAGGTCTCCACGTACGAGTATCTGTGTAATAATTTTGTACGTGGGATGACTGTTTTCGTAAAACATTTTTATTAACTATGCTTATGGATCTGCGAAGACATAGAAAAGTTGATAGTATTTTAGAAATTGGATTCAATTATTCATTTGTCACTTTTTTTGATATAAAATAATTTAACAATTAATATCCTCGTCCTCTTCTTCCCTTTCATGTTGTACTAAATTGAGCAAATTTTTCGTAAGTCCAAGGAAAATTTAGTTAAGTTCTAAAAGTATGGTGTACGTTAGGTAGGTGTGCATGTGCTGTGCTGTGCATGCATAGTTACATTTTGTCGCTCGAATCAAATAATTTCATCTATGAAAAATCAGGATTTTGAAATCTAAAAGCTGTTTTATTTTTCAAGGTTTAGTTTTCAAGATAATTAGCTGACAAAGTCCACTATACGTTTCAGTATTCGTATGTATTCTTCATTTGAGAAAATAATGTTGAGAAATAAAAGAACAGATGAAAACTATTTTATTTCTCAATTCGATAATTAAAACACGCGACTACAATTCAATTAATTCATTTATTGCCTTATCTAATCTTACGTTTAATCTGTTACAGGGTCGAGTATCAAGGGGCCGGAAAACCCTTCCATCTTCTTTTCCTATCTATCTCAATTTCCATATTGTCCTACCATCATTTGAGTATAAAAATAGATACAATTTTGTAATTCACAATAGTAGATATAACCATAATACTTATTTGCTGAGATATTTCTATTATAGTAAAATTATACATAACAATATTTCCCCCTAAAAAAAAAAAAAAAAAAATTCACACGCTCTTATGTCTAAGCCTTTCCGAGCGTCTAACTTCTTTTGGCCAATTCCATCTAAAGCGATTTCTCATTTTATTGCGACTTGCTCCTGTCTTATTATTTTCCGATTCTTTTGTCTTTGGTGAAACTATCTGATTCTTAATTAAAGGATTTACATTTGGATGATAAGTATCTGACAAATTTGAAATTCTTACTTGACTAATATGAACGTATTTGATAACATTATTTATTTTAATTAACATTGTTGCTGGACTTAATATTTCCATCACCTCACCCGGAATCCATTTAACATAGATATTACGAAAATGATTTAAAAATAATATTTTATCTCCAATTTTGTATTTCATTTTTAGCATATTCTTATTTTTCGCATTATCATAAGTACTTTTCTTTGTACTGACTACTGTCTGCTCTAAATTAAAATTATTGGCAATTTTGTTATTAATTAAATCTAAATTAGTTCTCGTCTTGAAAGAGAAAATCAATTCTGTGGGGGTTTTGTTTGTAGGGAAGGTAGGAATATTTCTTTGGTTGAAAAGAAACTTGGAAACAGTGTGCAAAATATCCATATTTTTGTTTTCTAAATAGTATTTTTTAAAAGCTTGTTTTACCGTTTGTACATTTCTTTCTGCCGTACCGTTGCTTTGAGGGTGATAGGGCGGTGATTTTGTCACTCTTATGTTATATTTTTTACAAAACTCAATAAAATGGGATGACCCAAACGGAGGCCCGTTGTCAGAGACTATTTCTGACGGTAACCCAAAAACAGAAAAGCAGTTAAACAAACTATTAACCACCGACTCAGCGTTTGTATTTTTCATAAGCACTACGTCAACATACTTAGAATAGGAATCGACTAATATTAAAAACGTAAACTTCAAAAAATGAAAAAAATCCAAATGTATTCGTTCGAAGGGGAAAGAAGACTTCGGCCAAGCCACAAGTGGTGAATTTTTTGGCACATTTGCAGTAGTTTGACATTGCGGACACTGGGAAACGAAGTTTTCAATATCCGTATCAATATTGGTCCACCATACGTAACAGCGAGCCAAACATTTCATTTTTACCATCCCTGCGTGGTTCATATTATGCACCTGACTCAAAACGATATTTCGAAGGGCTGCGGGAATCACAACACGATTACCATAAAAAATACAATTCCCCTCCGTAGATAAACTATTTCTTTTGCGAAAATATGGCAAAATTGACTCATTAACTACTTTAGGCCAAGAGTTTTCAAAAACACATTTGAAAATATGTTTTAAAAACTTATCTGATTGCGTAGCTGCTGCCACTTCCTCTAAAGTGATTTTACATTCTTTAGATAAGTCTGAAACATTTTGAACCATATGGATCATTTTAACACTAGTTTCATCCTCTAGCGGCAGTCTTGAGCACGCATCCGCATTGGCCATTAATTTACCCTTTCGATATTCCACCTTGTAATCATATGATTGACCACCGTTGAAGACGCGCAGCGGCGACTCCAGAGTTTCCTTTTCTGGGACTAAAAATCTCTTTTAAAGCCACCAAGCTCCGTATAAATGATAAATGGTTTCCCAAATAAATATTTATGAAATCTCCGAACAGCGAATACTATGGCGAGAGCCTCTTTGTGGAGTTGCGAATAATTTTTCTCTGCACTGGAGAGAGTACTAGAGATAAACATCACGGGTTTTTCTACCCCTTCACATAGATGCGATAGAACAGCCCCCACTCCATATGGACTTGCATCTGTAGCAATTACTATTGGTTTTGTTGGATCATAAAGTTCCAAAACGTTGTTATTAGTTATTAAGGATTTTGTTTTATCAAACGCCCTTTGGCAATCTGATGACCAGACGAATTCAACATCTTTTTTAAGCAACTTATATAGATCTTTTAAATGAAAAGACAAATCATTCAAAAACTTGCTGTAATAATTTAATAACCCCAAATAGGATTGCAATTCTTGTAAATTTCGAGGTGCTGGGGCCTCCGTAATAGAACGTATTTTTTCGCTGTTGGGACGTATTTGTCCATGGGAGAGAGTATGGCCTAAATATTGAACCGTATTCACGAAAAAATTACGCTTATTTTTATTAATTTGGACACTGTGTTCGCTTAAACGATTAAGCACACGCATAAGACTACTTTTGCAGTCCTCATAGTCACAGCCCCCTATTAATATGTCATCCAAAAAACACAACACATTCGTAAAATTTTTCAAAATTTGATCATGACTGATTGGAAATCAGACGGGGCATTTTTCAACCCAAAAGGCAACCGTTGGAATTGAAATAAACCCTTGAATGTGTTTATCGTAATCAATGGCCGACACGTTTCCGACACTATTAATTGCTGATATGCACCAGATAAATCAATGACACAAAAAATTTTGCAATTTGCTTAATGGGTTAAGGAAAGTTTTGTATCATTCAAACGGAATTTAAATGACCTTTCCATTGATGCCAAAATTTACATGAAGTAAGTTTCAAATTATGAGCAGAATTAACTTTAGTTTTGTCAAAATACTTATGGTACCCTACCCACTTTAAATTGTAAATTTATAAATAAAAACGGTAGAATGAAAAAGTTATGGGAACGATAGGAACGAATTAAATAAAAGGAAGAACGTTATGTATATCTAAAATATTATTAAAAGTACATTAGGTACATTATTGCGATTTTGTTGCACTATTTGGAAAACGTTTTCATTGGTGTTGAGTATGTTTTCTTGGAATCCTGGAAAACAATATATAGGAATACGTTCCTGACAAAGGCTTTAAACTTTAATAAAAATGAAATGAAATAAATAGATGGCGTAACAGGCGTGTAGGCTTGAATATCAGTGTCATTTCAAGCCTATTCGTTGACGAAAGTACGGTAAACTTGGAAAATCTTATTCCAAGTACAAAAAACTTATTTTAAGCTCGTTTTTTTTTTCAAGTACAAAAAATCGTCTTTTAGATTTTTAGTAAACTTAAAAATCATCACATCATTCATTCACATTAGTAGATCAGTAGATAGGTAATAATAGAAATAGATATTAAATTTTTAATGTTGTCCGAGAATTCACTCAGTAAGTGAGTGTGAATTTTAGGAACGAATAGAAATCAATCAATAGAGATTAAGATTGTTACGGCTTATTTCAAAAACAATGGGTGTCATATTGAGGCTTAGGACGTAGGAATAAAAAAAAAAATAAAAAAACAGTAAGACAATTATCTTCGACTATGCCGAAGCTCAAATACCCGGTACTATATTATTGTAAAAAAAAAATATTTTAGTATTAAAAAATTATATAATTTGTATGGGAGGTATGGGTAGTTTTTATTCGACCAAGCTCATTTTTTGTCAAAAATTTTTAAATATTATTAAAACAATATGTGCAAAGTTTAAACTTGCTATCTTTACTGTAGCTATTTAAATTTAATTTTTAACACAAAAAGCTATATAAATCTGATATTTTTGTATGGGAGGTAGTATTAGTTTTCATCCGATCTTGCTCATCTTCGAACTTAGCCTCAGGTGGATAAAAGCTTACGTACCAAATTTCAAGTCAATAGCTCTTAAATTACGGCCGTAATCGTGCGGACAGACAGACAGACAGACGGACATCGCTAGATCGACTAAGAAAGTGATGCTGATCAATAATATATATAGTTTGTGATACCTACAACGCCTCCTTATGGGCGTTACAAATGGAATGACAAAGTGAATATACCCTCACCACAGTGTGGTACCGGGTATAATCATCAAGAATGATAATAATTGATTTTAGAATGCGATTTTTCTCTGAGGTTTACTTGGCAAGTTTTTCGTTTATAACTTTATTATATCGTACAATATATATAAGAGTTTGAAAACTTGACCAGTGACCTACCAATTATTTAACATTTAACCTTCTTAAACTAAGAACTTGGCGTACATTTAGATCTCATTAGTTTTCGTGGCTGACGAATTACACACTTTTTGTTCTATATAACAGAACTTGGCTCTTCTTTTACATTTATGTTTCAAGTCAGTTTTTAGTTTTTATCCACTGCTCAACATGCTTACTCTAAAGGTAAATCCGTGGAAACAGCTCTGCATACGCTGACATGTTCCATCGAGGATTCCCTCCGTCACAAGGAGTATTCTATGGTTGCATTCCTTGACATTGAAGGCGCTTTTAACAACGTTGATGCATTTGCAATCGCGCGAGCACTGTCAGCTCTGAACGTGGACACCTCGCTCAGGGAGTTGATTAATCTGATGCTCAATAGCCGGATCATCAACTCTAGTCTGAGCGGGGCATCTGCCAGAAGATCTGTCAGTAGAGGAACCCCACAAGGTGGTGTCCTGTGGTGATGATGAGGCGGTTCAATTCTTCACAGATGGATCGAAAACGTCCGATGGTGTAGGAGGTGGTGTTTTCTCTGATAGACTAAACCTCAGTCTCTCCTTCCGTCTCCCAGATCACTGTAGCGTTTTTCAGGCGGAAATAATGGCAATAAAGGAAGTCTTATCCTGGCTAAAAGAAAACGTGATATCCGCTAAAGATATCCGCATCTTCTCGGATAGTCAGGCTGCAATTAAGTGCCTGGAATCAGCCTCTATTAACTCTAATACAGCCCTAGACTGTCGCACGTCTCTCAGAGAGATGTCGGAGCAGTTCAACATTCACCTCTGCTGGGTGCCGGGGCATAGAGACATTCCGGGTAACTGTAAGGCGGACGAACTTGCCAAGCTGGGAACTACACTACCTATAGTACTAAACAAAGGTACTTTAGGTATCCCAATCGCTACGTGTAAACTTATAATAAAGCAGGATGCCATCCAAAGAACAAACCTTAGGTGGACATGTGGCACGACATGTCTAGCGACAAAACAGATCTGGCCAAAGCTAGATCTCAAACGTTCTAAGAATTTGATTTCTCTTGACAGGAGGCATATCGGCGCTACAATAGGTGTCATTACGGGACACTGCCTTATAGGTAGGCTTGGCGTACTCTCAAACGATTTTTGTAGAAGCTGCTTGGACGAAGAGGAGGAGGAAACCATTCAGCACTTCCTTTGCACTTGTCCGGCACTCTCCCGAAAACGGAAACTCCATTTGGGAGCCTCCTACTACAATGATCTAAACGATCTAACAAACATAGACATTCGTAGTCTCCTTTGCTTCATCAGAAGCTCAAACTGGTTCAACGAGTAGGATGAAATTTAATAGATTCATGTGGTATCACAAGGGACCTAATTGGTCTAAGTGTGTCGGCCTTTTGTCGGCAGCCACTTCAACCTAACCTAACCTACATTTATGTTTTTGGTGTGATTCAAATCTCATGAGTCATGATCATAGGTAAGAGTTGGAACAAACACCGAATTAAAGACTGAAAACTTAGCAGAAAAACTTAGAAAACTTTAGTTCAGTCCTCCAAATAACAGAACGACCAAGCTGTCTCAAAATTGACCCAACCTAACCAGACCTATAGGAAAGCTCAGCATTGGTCCTTCCATAACTCGTGAATAAGACCCAAGATACTTAAACTTCTCCACTTGTTTCAACAGAACTCCACTGACCATCACTTCAGATTTATTCAAATTTTTTGGGATTTTGGCTTTTTGATATTGTGCGTTTTCGGGATATTAAGTTTTCAGAATTTTGGATTTTCGGGATTGTGGCTTTTCGGGATTGTAGGTTTTCCGAATTTTGGGGTTTCATGATTACATTTTTCGGGATTCTGTCCGACTCCTATGTCATACAGCCGGTGAAACAATTCAATTACTGCAAGAGACATTTTAACGGTCTATATCAACAAGCCCAGATCCATCCGTGATTTAAAGGAGGAGATTCAACGCTGCAACATTAAAATTCAGCCACATTTATGCAAAAAAGTGAAATTGAAGAATTAGTTCAAAAAAGTTGTGAATCGGGCGATTTCTTCTTAATAAACATTGATAGTGTTCTGTTCATTCTGTCACCGAAAATGACAATCTCATCATTGAAATGTCCTGTCTGTAGTACGAAGGAATTTATGAACCTTTGAATCTTTGAATACCGAGATATCAAACCAACTGGACTTACTGCGGTTATACTCTAGCCGTATAGCTCCTCAACCATCGTTTGAATGGAAGGGAGAACAGCTGAATTGAAAATCTTTCTCAGGACCGCTTTAATCTTAGATGTTTGTCTGATGTTACCGCAAGGTGGGCTATAAAAACTGCAGTAGCATTTGTGTTCTTATTTTTTCAAATTATGCCCCTTCGCGTATTGATCTAGCATACTAACCACTGAGCCAGAGCGCCTACAAAAGAAAAACCCAATCGACTTAATTTATCGATTCCGAAAACTAAACTGTACCTGCGGTTCTGATTAAATTTTCTAGTTACATGCATCCTATGCACAGTGCACCCGTTTGCAATTAAAAAAAATGACTTTAAAAGCATATTATAGCCATAGTCGGTTGACCTATGATAGGAAAACCAAACAATGTTTTCAGGCATGCACTACTATGTACCTATACGTTACGTATTCTAGTTATTGGTAGTGATGAACCTACCACAGCCCCCGACTAAATGGCTTTTCCAATGATCTGCGGTAGGTACCATCGGGTGGTGTTGGGGATGTTTTTGTTTGAAGGCCACTCAATATTTCCAATTAATTGAGCTAACCTGGGAGGTAAGCAAACATGCATGAAGCAAATTTGACGTGAAAAAAGCCCGTTCACAAAAATAAAGGACTCTATCGAGAGGAGGAAATGTAAAAGCATCCATTTGATGAATACCGTTGCGGAGGTAATTTATCAAAAGGATCGCCATTCAACAAAAAAGAAAATAAGTAAGGTAAAAGAAAAGGGTGACTGACGTCGCGTTCACTATCGACGTTCGACGTCAGGTGGAACATTGGATGCAGAAAAATGGAACAATGCCACCGGATGTCACTATTTGTCCAGAGCATTTTCATTCCGTTCTATTTTGCCCTACTATAGAGTTCCATATATAGAGAAGTTTGCTTTGAGGGTGGCACAGGGGGGTCGTCACATTCATGTTTCCAGTTGTTTGTTTATCTTTGATTTCAAAATGTGTAAATAGACGGATATAGAGGATGACCAAAAGGGATGAGAATCAGATTGTGTCATTCCATTTTCAAGTTTTGGCTTAAAATTGGAATTTCTAAAGGAGGACCTTCTTTAGTTAGTTCAATCGACACACAGAGGCGCAAAAAACTATTTGCTGCTGGCTGCTTTGTTTACATTTCGGATTGAAATTAACGAAATGTTCCAGTACTGCTGCAGTGAGTATGTGAACAGAATTTGTTCAAAAAGCGAAATGAAAGAGAATACAAAAAAAAAAAAATATACTCGTTAGTAATTAAGGCCAATTGGTCAAGTTGGCATAAAGCGGGACAAAAAATCCCACTGACACACAAAGCCGGAAAATGAATTTCCACTGAAGGGAAATCCTTTTGAAAATGTGTGCATATAGTAACAAACCCAATACAATAGAAAAATTGTATAGCTTAGTTAGTTGGAAATAGCAATATAGGGGAGTATTAAGTAGTGTAGGTCCCATATATTTACGATGGCATGCACCCTTGTCAATGCACTCTGCATGTTAGTGGATTTATGTTAAAACAGGTGAAAAAGTTTAAGTATCTCGGGCAGCGTTCCCTCCCGTGCTACTATTGTACTAATTTGCTCATTTTGAGTAGGTACATTTTTATGAACTGAGTACGGATACTACTTTGAAGCCGTCGCGTACCTACTACTATTTCATTATACATAACATTTTTGTTTCCTAAACATGAGACTTGAGGAGTACATACTTATAATGACCTTTTACTTTCCCATACAATTTTAGTATGAACTGTCAATTTCATAGATTAAAAAGTGCCCAATTATAACACAAAATCACAAAACGTTTTGTAAGAGAACAAAAATTGACTTTATATAGTGAGAAATTTGTTTTTGAAACGTATTTGACTCTGTATACACTAGAACTAAATCAAATCTTTAGCAAAGTCCAAGAATTAACTGGTGAATCTACCCACTGCCTATTTGATGTATTTTCATACTATTAGGGAGGTAACTTCTATGTTTGCGCAATTTTTGCAATACTTTTCATATTTTGCTATTTTTCAACAATTTTTAAAGAAAACTGTGAAAAATGGTTTTGTTTTCATAGTTGATGTTTAACAACATACATATTGTTATGAAATAAAGGAAAACTAACTTCCTCTTTATTTATTTGCGAATTTGTAAAAGTAAGAAAACGATTTATATTGGGAAATTAAAGTCGAATTTTCTAGAAATGAATGTTAAGAAAATACCATATAGCTAGTCACATTGGTCGGAATTATATCTTTTTGAACAACGTCCCTAATACATTATTAGTCTTAAAAGTTATTGTTTGACTATACGAATTCTTACAGTTTGGAAAAAACAGCTCAGTTTATTTATGATATTTTTTTAACTAAAGAATGTAGTCTCAAAAACAATAAAACTAAAACTAAGCAATTTATAGAAAAACAAATCATATACCATAAAAAAATAAATATACATCGCCACACCACATTCAGGTACTATTTTTATCAAATTTGTCTGTCAAAATCAGCATGGCCACATGGTGTTATTACGTCAATAGATTACTGATTGCGGAAATTGATAGAAATTCTAATTTTGACCACTTTTATACTAATAACTGGAAAGTACACTTTAGTTTAGGTGCATTGTGAGACGTACTACCTTGGAAGCAATTTGAGTACTATTTTCCACCGAGATGAGAACTCTGCCCAACCAAAAGGGAGGGAACGCTGATCTCGGGGTCTTATTCACGAGTCATGGAAGAAGCAATGCTTAGTTTTAATGTAGGATTGATGATTCTCAATTTTAAGACAGCTTAGTCATTCTGTTATTAGGATGACTGAACTTTGTGTCAAAGTTATGTAGTAAGTTTTTAACTCGGTCCAAATCTTACCTATGGTCGTACAATTTGGGTAACGACAGAAAATATAAGATCGCAAACACAAGCTGCTGAATTGAGATTCCTTCGTTATACCGGCAGGGATCGTATAAGGAACACCAGAATACGCGTGAGGAAGTTAATGTCGATCGATGCAGCGCTACTTCTCCGGACTAAGTGGTTCATTCTTCGGTGGTTTGGTTATGTTAAACGCAAGTCTCCAACCAGGATCCCAAGAGATGCTAGATCAAGTATATAATTTCCCCTCTACCCGTATGCGGGATTGCACTTAATCGGCCTTACTAATAATCAAACCCTAATTCCGACTACTAGTTGGCTGCCAGGTTTACCTAAAATGTATAGCTTTATTGAAATGGTACCAATAAACAATGTGATCTCCACATTTACTAGTGCGACAACTTTATTAGGATCTATAACATTTTCTGTCATCAGGACTCAAATTGCATAATTTGGTTTCGCGGAAAACAAGGCCACTGATCATTTTAATGCCGAATAAATTATTCTATACGAATTTATACACAAATTACAATTAAATTCGCCCATCAGATTCCTCCCAAAGGCTTTAAAACGCTTATTAAAAGCAAAAACCGATACCCCAATTAGGAAATCTACAAATTGTCAGCTGTTTTGTCAAATTCATACGAAAATTATTACTGCCATATCATATAATTCGGATCTATTTTCAGTACTATTTACAATACGTTATCCTATGCATTTAGGTACTTTTGTATTAATTTCGAAAATTGATGCTGTTCTAATAAAATTCATTTCAGATTATTGCATCATAATAAAAACACCATTTTAAATTATTCGTAGGCTAATGATGCAAAAATAAATTTATTTGTAGTATACAAATCACAATTACAATGTAACGAATAGAAAAACAACTGAAACATCCCACGAATATGTGAACATACTTTCTGCCGATTTCATGGAACGTTGTTTCCAAAAAAATCACACTGATATATAAAATATCGTATATGAATGAAAGTGACACGAAATAATAGGTGTGTTTTTTTGGTTATTCTATACTAGCTGTACCCGCCCAGTTTTGCCCGTGCACAGGAATTGTATTGCTGGTCTTAGATAATAATGTTCTTTCGTAAAATGCGTAAAATGAGAATAAATCTATTTTCTGAAATTTTCTTTCTACATAAACCTGAAATATACAGCAATACGAAAAAAAAGAATCATGAAAATCATAGAAGTTTTTTTTTTTTGTATGTGAGGCGTCACCCCCGTTTGTCCAATTTTGGCGTGGCGATATCGATAATGGATGTAATGACGTATTGGATATATAATGTGCACCCTCTGCATCGCCCTTCCTCTCCTTGATCATGCTACTTGTTTGTAATGCTGTATTTCCTTTCCTTTGTTTCCCTCTTCCTATGGAATCCGAACAACTACCTACCCCAATCCTACACTGTTACCATATAACATATCGAATGAAATTTTGAAATGAAACCTGTTTTGTATTATACGTCTCTTCTCTTATGAAGACTATTAATATACCCCATGCCATACTGCAGCACGCACGACGCACCTCATCCTCATCCTGCATGCATCGGACATACGATTATAATATACATACCTACACACATACAACTGACCATAGCACTCACTGCGAAAACAAATCAACCCTTTTCGAATGTGTAGTATACGTATTGTTTTTGTTTGACGATCGCAAAAGTATAAACATCCTTTTGTAGCAAGGTATTCACTTCACTTCACTTCAGAAAATACATTTTAGCTAAAAACTGTTCCTAAGGACGTGGCTATAAACGACATAGCCTATAGCAGTCTCACAGTCTTAAGGAACATTTAAAAAAAGTTTCATCGAAATCTGTCCAGTAGTTTTCGAGTTTTTAGCTGACAAAGAAAATGCCTATAGTTTTATTATATGTATAGATAGGCTTAAAAAAATAATTTCATACAAATTTAATTCTATATAGATTTCGTTAGCCTGGATTTGTATGAAATTATTTTTCTAAGCCTATATAGAATAACCCAAAAAACGCGCCTAATATATAAATGTATAAGCATTCTATAAACTATTCTTTGTACTTGAAAAAAAACTTAGCTTTGAAAAGTTATTTAAAATGTAAACGTAGTGTTCTTAAGGTCGTCGGCAATTCTTACAACTACATTTGCCGCGACATCAACCATTTTACACAAAACATGTTTCACCAATGATTCTCAGCGAACGAACACCTCCTTTCAAAGAATTTGGAGGGACTGGTGTTGGACAGCTATAAAATGGTATGCATTTAAGTAGTATGAACTGAGATATATAGGTAAAACTTGAGTCATTCGAATATTGGTTACAATTTAGACATTGCATTACATTTTGCGTATTTGGTTGAGTTTTACGTGGCATAAGAAATGTAGGTATAATATTGCTTTGAATAGTCTACCAATTTAATGGTCTATACTTTTCGGATGTAGAAAAGAAAAGAGTGCAAGAAATGCTATAGTTTTGTTGAAATACTACCAACCTGTTTATATTATATTATCCCTTTGTCGACTAAGGAAAAGAGCACATGCTTACACCTTGCACTTGCACAGAAAAAGATACAATTACCTATGTCGTTTTTTTTTTTCGATTCGATTTTTGTTTTTTACTGGGTCTAGAAATTGAATATTCTATTATTTTGTGTAGATTTGAATAGTATAACAGGCTCAAAAACCATTTGCATTGTTTTATCCCAACCAATAAAATAAGGAATAATGTTACAATTTACCAAAATTAATTAATTAATACAAAATGATCTGTACAGGCAAAGCAGATGCAGGGTATTTAAATTCACTCCTATTACAATTTTGGTACTGAAAAAATAAGGAAAAAATTAAACAAAAAGAAAATCATCAATTCAAATCAATTTAATAAATACTAAATAGTTAATAATATTTGCCAGTCCCTTTAGTATACTGAGGATAGTCATGAAATTGGACGAATTAGAGAAGAGCTAAGTTGGCAGAACAGTGCAAAGTTCGAACTGCTGGTGAACAATCAAGATGTAACCGTTATAAAATTACAGATTCAAGAAGAGTGCATTTTTATCAAATATCTGTACGAAGCTACTGAAAAGGTAATTTAGTTAGACATGTTTATTTTATGTTTAGGCTTCAAGAGTATTTCGCCAACACAATGGAAATCAGATCCACGACAATTGGGTTACATAATAACATCGTCAAAGGTCCAGCGTTACATTGATAAGATCCCTCAGGAGAAAGTTCCAAAACTCAGTTCAAACGGTAATATGTAAGAACCTTGAATATTTACGTCTCTGTAATTATTCAATCAGCTTATTTACGGGTTTAGTTTGTCCATTTGTATTGGCGCTATTCTAAGATACCCGGAGGCCCAGAGCTTAGCTTCAATGAGGGCCGAGGCCTGTGCTAATGTCTCTAATACATACATACATACATACATACTCCTATTACAATTTTGGTACTCTAATTTTGATTGTATAGGCAACACTCCTCTTGAAAATGACGTTAGGGTGGATTTATTTAGCTAATGGCCGAGATAAACATGACTTTCACAACATTAACATTTAACCCTACAATTAATGATATTCTGGCAACTAAATTTGTTTATTGGTATGGGCATTTTGGAAAGTGTTGAGTTTTTGTGTTAGCTGCCAGACTAAAGTTGATTATTGGTAAGGCGGAATGATTTAGAGTCGATGGCGCAGAATCAAGAGCTATGGAGGCGGTCTACTTCAACGACACCCGCGTGAAAAATTGCAACGAACAATAAATTATTGATTCTTTATAATAAATAAAGTGATCTTTGAAAAAAACATCACTGCAACCTCAACGTTTTAGGAAAGAGCTAAGGTAACAAAGATGTAGTTTGCAAAGGTCTGCAGCGACATAGTTTTTTAAAAGCTCCCACATTCCGCGCTGGATGAAATTTATTAAATTTATTTTGTTGACCATCATCTGATCGTCGATATATATAATTTCCCAAAAGATTCGAACCTACTTATAATTGATGACGAAGCGTGCTGCATGCTGAAAGGTTGAGCAATTTTGACTTTAGCGCTTAAACTTCGATAACTCGGGGAAACTTTGAACACACGAAGCTAATTTAAACATCTGAGGGATATATGTAGACAGAGACACTGTTCATCTTGCTGCATAATACAGAGGAGCCCCGGTGATGATGATAATGTTTGATGTTGTTGTTCGTGCTTGCCTATATACAAAGATATATAAAGTCATACGGAAGGAACCACAGATTAGTTTATCACTGTCAGTCGAAAATAAAAATGAAATTGTTGCCGATTATACTTCCATTCAATTTATTGTCCTTTCCAGTGATTAATGATTTTTAAAATCTTGAGTTATTAAGTTGGCATTAGCAGAAGGGACAACATTTTGTTTTACCCTAAATCCAGCACGCAACTGTATTAAGAGGGATATACTAGTCGTCCTTACTTCTTTATACTGTTTTAATTTTTTTATTTTCAAAATATTATGTGTTACTAGAAAATAAATAAAGACTGCAAAGCACCGCCTATCTAAACGTGAGGGTTGGTCATATACCTTTTTAAAAAGTATTTATATTTTGGGAAGGGGGTGGCAGGCAATGGCAGAAGACATGCGTTACGTACGTGATAGATCAAATGAAGTGTGCCGTGCAGTTCCCCTGAACACATTTTGAATTTTATGAACTTAAAATCAAATCTCGAAAAATGCTGTCAGCTGTCAGGGTGCCGTTGAAGCAAGTTGAAGAAAGGGAGTTTAACGGAAAATGCATCGCCTTACTTATATTGTCGAGAACCATGATTTTATTTGAATAAGAAGTAACTTTATTATACCTTGCTAGCGATTGTCTTATTGCTGTCGTGTTTCATGTGATGTTAAGCAGAACACGTCATCTTAATCTGATTTAGAAATTCTTCTATGACAGATTTTAAGGAATAAAAGGAAAAGCTACAATATAAATAAATCGAAACGAGTGTTACCGTAGGAATGCTTTATCTATCTGTAGGCGGCAATGTAAAAATTCCAGTAATCGTATTGAAACTTTTACGCTGATAATAATGTATAAATCAACGCAAGTCTATGCGCAACCCAGTTACAGTTCAGCACCTAGAATACAAGGGTTTGGCTTAGCTATACAGAACAAAATTTTGACAGCAACATCTCAAAAACGGGAAACCTCAATCATCAACCAAGTAAGTCTTGCAGCAATTACCGATGCATATACGTTTTCTTAATGTCGCATATACGATTCAAGGTACTGTTGCCAAATTTTATGAATTTTAAGAATTTCTAAGTCGGACTTGGAGCTCACGTTGATCAACTCCTAATCGCTGTTAGGAGATGCGCAAGAAAAGATATCAGCATCTAGAGCAGTGTTTCACAACCTTTTTGGTTTACGGCTCACTAAAAGTATCGAGAATTATTTCTGGAACACCTCAATATAAGAATAAATATTATTGTATGAAAAATAAAATAATTTATTTAAAAAATGTATCCAGTGAGATGGCTGAGTTTGTTTCCTTAAAAAAAACTAAAACAGAAATTAGGTTCCAAGAGGTCAATATGTAATCAAGTTTGGACTTGATTTCCGTCAATGCTGAGAATAAAAATTCACCGAACCATGAAAATGCAAAGTTTAAAAGAATTTTAATAGCTTTATCAAGCTGATTGCTGGGTAAGTACACATTTTAGACAGAAAGCCAAATATCATCCACATATTTTTTGAGCGGTAAAACTCAAATCAATGAGTTTTTTTTTCGTTCTGTTATTGTCAAATTTGGTGTTATAGTTTTTTTTTATTTATGTAATCCCAGCTTATCCCGTTTCTTCCCTTTCTAACAGTTTGTTGTTCTCGAGTTTGTTGTTGTAAATAAAATCTATGCTCATGTGCTAAGAATCCCCGCTAATCAATAATTACTCGCTCATAGCAAATTATTTGTCAACCAAGGAAGAAGGGTATAAAACTACGGTAAAGGAATTGATGTAGGTACATTTTGTCATTATCTAAGAAATAAACATTGAACTAAAAGTTAAATCGCATCCCTTACTTATTTTCAATAAAACAAAAACAGGAGCTTTTAAGTGAATTGAATCGTCTGGAATTTTGTTTCCTACTGAGATTCATCAATTTTCAATTATAAATCTGTCAAAATTTCCTTTCTTATTTCAGATTTCCACAGGTCTAATTACTTCAATCTTAGGTATGTTGTCAGTTTATGTCAGTTTTATGATGTGATGATATTTTCGGATGGACCTTGAACACTTAAATGCAGAGAGTTCAGCTTTTCAATTAAATCTGAGAGAAATTGAAATTTAAGCCACCAAATCCCGTCATGAATTAAAATTGCAAAATATGTTTTTTCGACCTTTCTGGTCGGTTTAAAACTTTCTTTGGACTATGACACTTAACATATCTGGAGTTAAAGATTTCGAAACGTGAGATGTTTCCAAAATATGGACATGCGACATTCTTCAGTGAGAACACAATATACATTTGTTTGCCAACTATGAGCACTCTGCCCCATCAAAAATGGAATCACTGAAAGATAATTTTTCGAGGACTTAGAAGAAATTTCTAACACTTTCTGATAGGTCTATAAATGCCTCGGCGGTACTTGCTAATCCTAGGTTTAAATAGTGTAGAGGCCATAAGCCCCAACATTGATCTAAGTGTGGCAGGTACACGTATTTCCTTTCTCGCCCATCCACTTACCTAACCTATCCCAATCTATATTCTGATATAACTGCGGACAGAATCGGAATAAAAGCGAAGTATCGTTCACCGAAAGAACTAGCTACCAACCAACGTCACTCCCAACTCAATCATGGTGAACGACATGTTCCATTTGCTAAAGAAGATGTTCCACAAATTCAACAGAAACACTTTGACCAACCAAATATCTTGCATCTCTTGCAGGAGTCCACCCAAAGGATACTATACCTGTGCGCATAAAAGACGAATGGAAATAACATCTGGCTACATCATTCTGTGGCTTTGGTCTAAACCAATTTTGCAGTCGATTTAAGTTTCTATCCATCCACCCCTTCCTTACTGTCCTGAACCTGATGGCCTTTGTGCAGTTGACATCATTTTATGTATATGTGGGAGAATATGTACGGTTTATATTTCTAGAAATCCCTGACGTACTAACTGAATGGCTCATGGATCTGCATGTCAGTGATTATTTGCTTCAAGCTTTGTCATTTAAAAAAAAATGCCTATCGTTGTTTTCATGTTCACCATCAGGACGACAGCCTATATGCCGTCAGATCTTTGGTGTGGTGAAGCTACTGCTGCTACTGCCGTTTGCGGTTCGATTAGTTGCATGCGAATGGTGATGTGTGCTCTTTGACCCCTGGTCATGTTTCCAATGGCCGATACTTTTTTGCTGTTGGCTGATGGTGCTTAAAGGTGCAATTAATGTTGACAAACCACAGGCCGTGCTGGTTTTCTGCGAGGTTGCAACGAATGTCCTGACAGGGCTTCGTGATTCAATCGTAGTCTACTATGTCGTCGAGGAAACAATTTAATCAAAAAATCCTATTGAAGGCCTGAATGCTTTTGGCCCCCAACCCATACACCTATACAAATGCGACAAGGATCAATTAGTTCAACGAAAAAACTTCTCTTCGATATTTTTTGTTGGAATTTCATTTGGCTTCGTGTAACATATGTGGGGTGATTACAAAGGCTAATGAGGTCAATTAGTATGAAATTTATTAAGTTTTATCGTCCAGTAAGTGGGAGCAGAGGGATAAGTTGGCTTGTTAAGTGTCAGTAATTAATGTCAACACATGGTAGTATAAGCAGAACACGGTAAAAAATATGTGGTATGTTAGTCCCCAGTTATGTGTCGACGAAATTGGGGATGAATGGGCAGATCCGTCTGGCGTTATTTTTGAATTCATCTGGCATCTTATGAATACGTACCTCTAAAATAATACTTGTATTTTTTCGCCACATTTAAGAGTATTACAAAAATCTCTTACTTCTAAATGAACTCAACCGAGTCGAGTGGAAAATTAATGCGCCGAATCCAACAGGGAGAAGAGCCATTATTTCGGTTTGTGATTGTGGTATATGGATTTGAAAATTCTATAGAGTGGTGAAGTAATTCGCGAAATTTCGGTGACGCTGAGGCTGTGAATGTGAGTTGAATTTCATTGCAACATGATTGGGCCTTACTATACGATATACACCCTTCTACTTAATTAATAATGTTGCAGGTAAAATAAATAGATTGTGACTTCGGAAAGTTTATCCTTTTTACTAGAAATGGTTATTAGTACCGCGCATTGAAGAAGGACAGTTGAAATTTGCACCATATGGAACCAATTTTTTCGTTCTTCATGTTGCTGTACCTAAAACTACTTTTACCCTTTTATAATAATATCCAAATTTCAGATTTTATCTCAGAATTTCCCTGTTTTTTTGGGCGTTAGGCAATAACGCGTCCAAATCGATTTGGAAATATGTAACGCCCAAAAAAATGTATAGCGCCCAAAAATAAACAACAAAATGGAAATAAAGACCAGACATAATTTGCAGTTTAATAAGTAGGGGGGACATGCTGATTGCTGCTCCTCTACAACCCCCCTGCTTGGGGTTATTGTCAGATTAGGAGTATGTGGGAAATTTTATATATCGAAGGTTTTTTTTTTGCAGTACAAACTCCCACCTACTCCAAAATCTAACAGAACACCCAAGCAGGGGGTTGCAGGGGACAGCATGCCCCCTTACTTATTCCACTGTTTATGCATTTCCACTTACTATTTTGGATTTGTCAAAAAAAAAAAAACGAACCCTGGAAAGGAAATAACACCCAAAATGACGAACCATTTTGCAACAACAAATTGTACAAGTTTTTTTAGAGCGTAATTTCCAAATTGATTTGGGCGTTATTGCCTAACGCCGATTTTTTGTGGTTTTTGCAGCATGATCGGCAGGATGCCGTCTAGGTCTACGTAGTTAAAGTGCTTGACCAATTTGATGCTCGTGATAATGTTTAGAAGATTTGTGATATCTATCAACAATTCCAAGGGAGTTAGTCATTTATGATTTCTACTAGCTTTTGCCCAGTTCTCAGGATTTTGACACAAAGATTCCTTCACAGTCAGTTAGTTGGCTTTTTTTATATTTATATATCGTGCAGGAAACTTACCTAAGACAGTACTTAAGAAGCAATTAGTATCTCTGAAAAATATGTCCTATGCGGCTATGCCCTATTGGAAAAACAGTTCAAAAATTATATGATCAATATTTGTTGGTGAAGCGCTGGCATCTCAGCACAGATCATACTACAGCAGACGGAGTCACTATCTGCGGTACACTACATATTCCTTAGTTAGCAAATCCTTAATTATATTCCACACTGTCCAGATCTTCCTATACTGTGCCACATATGCAACTGGAAAGATCGTGAGGATGTGTACCACTTTCTAGCAGTATAACCCCATTCTTACAGAATTCCGGTTGAATATCTTTGGAGTACGTACACTGGAGTTAGATGAAGCGATCAGAATATTCAACAGCGATGAAGTTTGGACGCATTAAAAAGTTTCAAATTGATACGACGAACGGTTCGTGAGTTAAGAAAAGGTCCCCCCATAAAAGGGGTCATCGCCAATAACTCGGGCACCAAGCAATATTTCAAAAATCGAAAAAATTATTATCTTTATTTCTTATAATAGAGTAGATACACAAACCGATTTTTAAGTCAATCGGATGAAAGTTAAAAATTTTCCATACAAACTTTGACCCCCCCTTTTACCCCTTTAAGGGTTGAATTTCCAAAATCGGAGAAATTATTTTTCTTTATTTCTCATAGACAGTACACAAAGCGATTTTAAGTCAGTCGGTTGAAAAATCGGATGAAAAATAAAAATGGTCCCATACAAATTTTGACCCCCCTTTTACCCCCTTAAGGGTGGAATTTCCAAAACCGGAGAAATTTGTTTTCTTTATTTTTCATAGAGAGTACACAAACCGAGTTTGAAGTCTATCGGATGAAAAATAAAAATTTTCCCATACAAACTTTGACCCCCTTTTTACCCCTTTAGGGTTTGAATTTCGAAAAATTCAACCTTCCTTAGTGGTTGTATACATCATAAAAGAAACCTCTGTGCAAAATTTCAGCTTTCTATTTTTGTGGGCGCAGTAGCGCAGTGGTTAGTGTGCTGGACTGCTGTGCGAGGGATCCCAGGTTCGATCCCCGGAAAAACACAAATTACATCTTAAGGTTTTTTCTACTGCGCCACCTCTCGCGAACGTCTGACAAACATCCGAGAGTATAACTGTCCTGAAAAAGCTTCTCAATTCAGCCGTTCGGAATCGGCATAAAATTGTAGGTCCCTTCCATTCGTCCCAAAAATAGAAACTCACACAAACGAATGGTTGCGAGAAGCTACCCCTAGGGTGTCTACTGCCTGTTGCGCCACCTATTTATTTATTTTATAGCAAAGGGTTTAGACTGGGCTTTGATCATCTGTCAGTCTGAATCTTCATTTTTATATACAATATAGAAGATATGCTTTTATAGCCCCTAGAAATATGTATTCCGCCAGAATTTCCAGAACCTTCTTGGCTGCTGTCGGTCCAGGTTTTGCCTTTATTTTTTTTTATGAACCGAGAGCCTACGATATAATTTCTCTGTCAAAATAAAAAATATGTTAATAAATTAATTATAAGAGAGATTCAGCAGAGCCTTAAAAATATCGGAATTATATTTATGGATTCATATTCTGATTCATTATATGGGATTCCCCGAAATAATTCAGCGCTGTATTATTGCAGGATCCTATTCTTCTCAGGAGGTATTGCCTGAATACGTTGAGTTTTGTAAACTTTTCCATTTATAACTCACTCTCAGAAAATTAGCCAAAGATAACTACCCATGTATTTAGTGCAATTCAATTTGTACACGGCCTTAAGGACCATACGAAACGTCTTAATTCTTGACATACTGACGTTACAAAAATGTACTCATCTGGACGTCATATAGGTGCTATTCGTGATTACGCGTTAACATGTCGGTTGATCGGACATTCGCAGGAACAATCTGTGACATGGTAGAGTAAGTTAGGGTAATATGGAATACGTGGGTAATATGGAATACCCCCGTTTCTCTGTATTTACAACACCGACATCTTTTTATTTATACTCAGAACTTAGATTTTGTACGAAATCTTGGTAATCTTGAACTCGATTTCAAATATCTGTCAAACTGACAAAAAGCAAATTAAATTTAAAAAACTGCTGCAACCAAAACTTTTCATGCTGTGATGTTTGTAAATAAAAAAAAATATTTTTAATAAGAAATTGGATATAAAACCTTGTGCTCTCCAAAGCAGTTAAATTGGACGTCCATATATTGCTTTTTGTTTAAAAGAATTATAAGTGGTATGTGACTTTTTACTATTTTTCAAAAATATGCGAAAATGAGGTAATATGGAATAGCTAATGTTGGTAATATGGAATAGTGTTCCATATTGCCGTCACTTTTTTTCTTTGTTATGACAAATACTAAAGCATTCAATCCAGCATGTTTTCGCACAAAAAGCGGTTCAAAACGCAATATCTTTGTAAATATTGTGAAAATACATTCATATAATTAAAAATAAATAATTAAAATAAATTAGAAAAAGGAACAATTATCGAATGTGGCTAATATGGGATATTCCATATTCAACTAAATCTCGGTAATATGGAATATTCCATATAACCCGAAATCCATAGCTCAAAATTGGTAAGTGTTAATGTTCTGCAAAGTTTGGCTTAGGTACCTGGATAGACATAGGTCATTTTAAAACGCTTATGAGAACTTTGGTCCAAAAAATGTGGGTGTAATTTCACAATAAAAAAGCAGTATTCCATATTAGGGTAGGGCGGGGCTAGTTGGGCCACGGGGCAAGTTGGACCACGCGAATTACTCAGAACCAGTAAGTTCTAAACGAACAGGATCATACACAAATGATGCTTGCACAATATCCAACACGTGCAGAACCGGTCTCAGCTGCATCATATCAGCAGGAGGCGAAGCACATCAAATTTTCAGTTTTAGCATGAACAACTAAAAAAAATGCCGGTCTTTCTTTTATTATTTTAATGGTGATAAGGTGCAAGATATACATTAAGGTAAGGTTTTGCTATGAGATACGTTAATATATTTTAGTATTCACTGTACGAAATTGGATAGTTTTGAGTATTTTTGGTTTTGTGACCCAATATGTTCATCAAACTAGGTGTGGGGCATGTTGGGCCTAGGGAAAAACTTGCTCCGTTAAATAAATAAATACATGTGTTATCTGTATGACCGTTATTATTTGTTCTTGAGGGATACAGTGCCATACTTGTCGAAAGTGCGCTTATACCAGTGTCCACCTGTTTTACGTCATGAAGAATTTTTTTGTTTTGAATTCTATTTATTTGTTATATTTTGAATAAGATACTATTATAAATTCGGGATTTTTTGTCCTTTATGAAGCTCATTCTTCCACTTTTCAAGCCGTGGTCCAACTTACCCCACTCACTGGCCCAACTTGCCCCGTTGGTGGGGTAAGTTGGGCTACTTGGACTTAGTGCATTTAGGACAATGTTATTCCCTTGTGGATGAATATTTTCAGATCTTTTCAAAATCATTAAGAAGTACGAACTCCATTCTATCTTTTGATACCACTCTTGAAGGTATAGTATGGATAATCTGGTTATAACAGGACTTCAAACGAAAAGTGGCCCAACTAGCCCCGCTGTACCCTACCCTAACTTAATCTATCAAAAAAAACTAAGTAGGTACCAATTTAGTTGTGGCATTCAAATCGTAGGCGTGCTTCGCAGTAAGATAGAATGACCACTTTTCAGCATGTCACTGAATGAAATGATTCACGAGATGTGTAATCGTATAGCTTTAGACTCGACTGGAAACATTTGAATTTTGCGCCATTTAATAGTACAGTGATGCCAACGGAAAAAAGATAATGTGACAGCTGACAGTTCGGGGTTAGTAAAAATGGAGCGCTATACGAATAAACAACGCATTTGCATTGTTGAGCGGTATTTTAAAAATAAGGAAGGTTTGTAAGCTACAGTCCGCAATTTTCGAACAAAACATGGTGATTTAAAGCCATCAACTGTGAAGAGAATAATTGAAAAATTCAGGGAGACTGGATCAATTAGTGATCTTAAACACTCTGTTCGTCGTTCAACAGAAAACATCGAAGCGGTTCGCGGTTCGGCACCCTATTCAAGAATTGGGCATTTCGAGCAGCTTTCTTAAGCGAATTATAACGAAAGACTTGCAATTTCATGCTTACAAAGCTCAATTGACTCAAGAACTGAAGACTAATGTAATGACCAAGACCATGCGGCGCGAAGAGAGTTCGTTGAAAGGATTTTGGAACAACAAGTGGATGCTGATTTTTCAAACAAAATCATCTTCAGTGTTCAGAATTATGGGACACCTTTTATTTAACAGCAGGTATTAGTCATTTTACGCAACTTGCCTATGTACAGTTTTTATTAAGCCTTTAGGAACCAGCATAGCCATAGCATACTAGTTAAAACGTTACTGAGCCGTTTTACAGATAAATATCTTCGATATTTTTATAGACTTGTCGAAATTTCCAGAACCACCGAATGGAGTAATAGAAAAACCATAACATGTCCCAAATTAAACGTAAATTATTTAGTTGATGTAAAAATATTTGCAAAAACAAAATCATCCTATACGCAGCTAGTTACAAGTTAGACTACATCCTCAATGCAGGGTCAACCTGCTTCTCCTCTTTTCCCAACCTGCTCCAATTAGTTTCATATTTTTTTCTTTCTACTCTTTTATAACTAAACTTACATATTTATTTACCACAGAAACGGAATTATAAATGAAATCAACATCAGCGACAGTATCTACATAATGCCAACAAACAACACTAAGGCGTTGGGAAGGAAGCACGGATAAACATTACAAGCTCCGGCGCCATCCGAAAGGATATATAAGAAAATGGAAACTGTAAAACGAACCCTTTTGCTTCTTTGCTTGTCGACTCGTGTATCCAGCTCCAGCGCATAAAAACGCGAGAACACTTCAAGTCAAGCATTTCTTTCCTTTTTCCCACTAACAGAAAGAGTTGCACCGCAACAAAAGGAATGTGGTGTAAAAATCCTAGATTCTGGACGAGAATGTATATCCTTTTCCTCTATCCCTGGTACACCATTCTCTGCTCTGCAATAACGGTAAGGGCAATTGCGGGTGTATATAATTAATAAATTGATTGGGTTACTCTATCCTAAGTGAATCCGAAAAAAAAAAATTGTATTTCCTTCATCCGGTTGCGCGCATTAGGATTTTCTTTTCTGTGTTTTCTTTGTGTGTATTTTTTGTAAGCCCCAGGGCGTGTTTGCGAATGTGTTTGTGCGTTTGCTTATCGTTTTATTATCCTTTTCCTTTTAAGAACGGATTGTAATGAAATTTACACCGCACCATGACGCCACAAAACGCACTAAATAACAACACACTCCCACTACATCCATCGAAGAAGAGGGTGTAGGTATACTCGTACATAGTACACTTGATGCTGTTGCGATGGACCGGAGATGTATCCAAGCGCTCGTTCACTTGAGGGTAAAGGACTCTTGGTCTCGACTCGTCGTCGTTTGCTTAGTTATTATTGTGTGGCAGCAGTATAAGTTTCTCTGTTGATTAAGTATGATTTGTTTGGTTATGTTATTTTCTTGTTTTCACTTCTTCCTCGGATTGCAGATGGCGGAGTTTTAATGTCCATTACTTTGAAGTTAACTTCCGCAGACTGAGAAGAGGAGCTGTTGGGTCGGCATATTGCTAGTAAACTGTGAAACATGAAATTGCTGTAAACCCTTCTCGCCTCTATCCCTGTGAAAGTTAATTAATTGATTTTACTTTTTTTTTTGTCTTTCAACGAAGTGAAGGTATACCTATCAGGAAGGTATAAGAATAAGGAAGTGAAATGAGTGGTACATTGTTTCTGTATAACAACCTATAAATGGGTGCTAATTTGAGGTTTTATAGAGTTTCCACTTGGCGACTGAAAATCCTAACTGAAAGAAAATCATGAAAGAGACTTATCATGGCTTCAACTTAGGGATACCGAGTATAGAAGTCTGAGGTTTGGGTCGTGGTAAATTCAATATTTATTAACTAACAAAATTCACTTAAATCGAAGAGTTTATCCCTTAAATTGGTGAGAAGCCCCTGACTAATTTCTATTTTCAGGCTTTCTATTAATCTGTCGTTTGAGAGAATAAAAACGAACACTTCGGTTGGAATTATAGCTTTTTCGAGCTATGCCACTATAACTATTCGCATTCACATTTTTTTTTTACTACTCGTATAATCATCAATCAAGTATGGATGTAAGAAAGATTGGCCGATGACGGGACTATCAACTCCATATGAGTCATCTTCAAAATGGGCGATCCTATGTCTAGCAAGAACTATCGAGGATTCCCTGCTTAATGTCACATAAAAGATCCTATCCAACCTATTGAGTGGACGTCTCAAACCGTTCTTGAAAGACACTCATTAGCACTGGTAAAGTATGGGGTGTGGCTTCCGGCCCGGCAGATCGACTAGGTTAGCTATATTTATATAGCAAATTTGTACACTGAGACAAATACTGGAAGAGAATAACAAATTTGAAGGAATTTAAAGCCTGATATGATAGTATTTATCGTCAGGAGCTCTATAAGTATGGCAAACATTGATCCCCCTTTTCCCCTTTTGGTGTTCAAATTTCCCCTCAAAATTCACCCAAACAAATGAAAAATTGCCCTAAAAGAATGGGCTCCGCGAAATAAGGCCCCAGGAAATAAGGTAAAAAAAAAAGAAATAAGGCCCCAAAAAATTATACAGGAAACAACAACGCTTTTTAATTTTTACTGTCACATTTGGGGCCTTATTTCATTTTTTTGGGACTATTTCATCGTAGTGGGGACTTATTTCATATTTGAAATTGGGGTATTATTTCATTATGAAATAACACCCCAAATTTGGGGCCTTATTTCATTTTTACTTTTGGGGTCTTATTTCGCGGAGCCAAAAGAATGACAAATGGCCCAAACTCATTGAAAACCCCAAATTATAGCAAATATTCAAGAAAAAATAAAAAAAAAAAACTGTTTGTAAAGCTTACATAAAAAAAATAAGTAAATAGGCGGCGCAACAGGCGGTAGACAATCAAGGCCTAGCTTCTCGCAACCATTCGTTTTGTGTGAGTTTCTATTTTTAGAACTAATGGAAGGGACCTACAATTTTATGCCGAGTCCGAACGGCTGAATTGAGAAGCTTTTTCATGACAGTTAAGGCTTAACTACATTCGGAAAAAAGTCAAAAAGTGAAAAAGTGCAAGCTCACACACAAACGCAGTTGCCCCCTTCTTGTAAGAAATTTATTTAAAAAGCTTGCTCTGACACGAAAGCAAGCCAAATTAAAATACTGCAATTTTGTGCAATAATGGTTCTTTTCCATGGTATTTTCTGCAATAATTGTTCTTTTCCATGGTAAACCGGAAACAAAAATGCGACATTCTAGTCCCATCAGAGGCCTCTAATGGTGATCTCAGTAATTAGCGCAAACTTTTTTTGTGCATGTAGTAGTTTTTACGGCGCTTTCAAAAAGTGTGCCACTTGAAAGTTAGAGGTATAGCTAACTTTCAAGTAACACACTTTGTGAAAAGTTGAGAGAAAAATACAGATTTGAAATGGTGTGGAAAGGGAAAAAACATTTTCGTGCAAGTACTCTTTACTTTGTGTTGAATGCAGTTTAGCCTTTATACTCTCGGATGTTTGTCAGACGTTCGCGAGAGGTGGCGCAGTAGAAAAAACCTTAAGATGTAATTTGTGTTTTTCCGGGGATCGAACCTGGGATCCCTCGCACAGTAGTCCAGCACACTAATCACTGCGCTACTGCGCCCACCCTTTTAGCTTTAGAAAATTTGAGAAACTAAAAGATTGCGCTAATATTAAATTAGGTACTAAAAGTTATTTCAAAAACTGAGCTGGCGTCAGATTCCATCCCGGGGGGACAACGCAGTAGAGGAAGAGCCTTATGTGGCGCGCACAAGTGGAAGGGGACCTCAAACAACTTGGAGCGCGCAACTGGAGGCAGATAGCCAATGATTGGGCTAACTGGAGAGGCGGGTTGGTTGAGGCCCAAGGCCAACCCGGACTGTAGCGCCATCTATTTAAGTAAGCACCTAAGTAAAAGTTTTAACTTTAAGCTTTAGAAAATTTGAGAAAATAAAATTCCAAATTCGTGCGAAATTTTAACTTTTATTTTCTCAAATTTTCTAAAGCTAGAATTAAAAGTTATTTCAAAAACTGAGCTGGTTTTTCTGAAGCTTAAATTAAAAGATATTCCCAAATCTAAACTGGTTTTAAGCTTTAAAAAATTTAAGAAAATTAAAGTTAAGAATTCGTGCGCACTTTGGTCACTAAACTGATCGATGTGTACCAACTCACAAATTCAATTGTCAATAAGTTATTTACTCCTTGAATCCTGTAACGCCTTGCCCTTGCAACAACGGTATAATTCGCGTTTCTTCTAGTAGATTTTTGTTTTGATAGCAAAATATGAAAATGAAAAATGTCCAAAATTATTTTCAAACAATTTCCATTAAAAGAAAAATCACCCAATAAAATGTAAAAAGGACAAAAAAAAAGCAAAAAGGCCCCAAAACAATGAAAATAGTACTTTCAAATTTTATAATAATTTTTGTTGTTTTGTCAATCATTATTTTGGGGTAATTTTTCATTTGTTTGGGGCAATTTTGCATAAATGGAATGAGGCCATTTTTCATTATGAAATATTGCTCCAATTTGTGGGGCCTTTTTTCATTTTGTTTGGGGCCTAATTTCATGGAGCCTATATAGGCTCTGGGCGAAATAACAGCAAGAATTATTTGCAAGAATGGAACTGAGCACACGTCAATCCCAACAGACGTCGCTTACCTATGTCTTTTCATCGCGATCCTTCTATATGTCGCAGAAACTTGGACCCTCCCATAGCGAGGAGCAGGAGGCAGAAAATCTTTCCGTTCTTTTGAGATACAAATTATGTCATCCTGATCCTATTCGTATGGAAACAACTTGGAGGTTAAGGTTTGCGGGTTGCAGAGAGAACGTGTATAAAGTAAAACATTCCCAAGTATACACCACCCTCAGTTAAAAAGGGACCACAATCAATATGGATCCAATTAGCTCAAATTTGGAGCCCAATCCATTATATCTATAATACACATTCGCATAAGCCTACAACCACCAACGTTAAGCTTAGAGCTTGCAGCTCATTTTCCGTTTGTTAAACAAAATACTTGTATGCATACACAATTACCTACCTAGATCAATGTTCCTTCGAGCTGCATATCAAAGCCTTTCCGAGTAGGTGAGTACTTAATGAATTCACCACGTTCTTCTCAAGCTAACAGCAAACTCAAAGAACTTTTAATTGCTTAAAACTAAATTGGAAAACCCATTTCGGACTCTCTTATTTAAATTTTGCCGACTTTATGACTGAAAAGTCCACTTTAGTTTTAACATAATGACATCAGTGAAAGTTTCAACAAAGTTCTAAAAACCCTTGGTAAAATCCACCACCATGGACCAAAAAAAAAAGAAAACTTTAACCGCAATAAAAATGTTAATCATAATAATAATTGTGCTATCAGTGTAATTATCATTTAATGAGACCGCCAAATTAAGATGCATAATATTTTGGCACCACATTGCACGTCAGGAAAAAAGATAATACCAAAAGAACACACCCACACAATTCAAGAGAACTGTTATACCCACCTCCCGCCTGAACAACTTTTTAACCGAACCGACCTTCGGCGTCGCGTCGTCGGTCGTCGTCGGAGAAAGTATCAGGGACATCTACTTTAACCCTATTACAATGCAAGTGCTTTCTTTTTGTTTCCACTACCGCCCTCTGGCCAATAGACAAATAGCATAACAGCTCCCTCAACCGCATACATGAACAAGTCCTTCGTGTTATAGAAAATAAGATGAAAGTTTGGATACTCGGTTGCACGATTGTAACTACTATACTAGGGCCAGCTACACTTTGGTACTTGCGGTGTGACATTACCCACTTTTGGGGCACGGATGTGTTTTTGCCATCCCACACAAATCTGTATCCCGAAAACCATCTCAGACATATAGCTACGTACGAGTAGGTATATAGCGAGGTACTAACAAGGACACATGCGGCCACTTCCATTCCGAGTGCAAGTGGAGTTTCATTTTTCTAGCTTGGCCACCGGTATACCTCCGTCTCTCCGCCCCGGCCGCCGCCGTGAAGTAAAATCGAATGAATTATGCAAATAAGCGCTGTGGACAGCGATGCCAACCAAGGCTTTTTCATGCCTTTTAGGCATTATTTCATTAGCTAAGGCTTTAAGGCTTGTTTTTCTTCAAAAAGGCATCTTTTTTATTTCAAATATTTTTAGAATTTTTTTTTGATTCAACATACTTTTTATTTTTTTTAAACATTCTTAAAGAACTTTAAGTGGAATTCTGTACACAAAGTCGGTTTTTAAAGACAAAAACTGCTATGATCTGCAATTCAAATAAACACACATAATATCCTTGTTTCAAAAATCAATGTATGTATAGGTAATATCAATGGACCAAGGCGATCTGAGGACTAAAACTATGTTTGTTTTGTGTTCAATACTTTGTACCTACCTACTTACACTGAACCAAAAAGGTACGTAGATTCAAACAAAAAATTCATTGAGACAATGAATAATTAATTAATATTTGTCCAATGAACGCGTTAATTGTGACAACGAATACGAGTTTATTAATTTAATTAACGTTTATGGATTTAATAAACGTTAATAAATTCTATTAACAGTGTTTATAAAAAAAATATTAATAACCCATTAATTATAGCAATGAACAAGTTTATAAAATTAATAAACTCCATTTATTGATTTAATTAACGAGTTAATAGTAACTATGAAGACTTGGTCATTAATTTAATAAATGCTTTTATTAAAAATAATAAACAGGTTTATTGAATTAATAAACCTTATTAATTGAATCAATGAATGAGTTAATAGTGACAGTGAACAGTAGTTTATTAATTTAATAAACAGGTTTATTAATTTAATAAATACGTTTATTAAAAATTATAAACAGGTTTATTAATTAAATAAATACGTTTATTAAAAATAATAAACAGGTTAATTAATTTAATAAATACGTTTATTAAAAATAATAAACAGGTTTATTAATTTAATAAATACGTTCGTTAAAAATAATAAACAGGTTTATTAATTTAATAAATACGTTTATTAATTTAATAAATACGTTTATTAAAAATAATAAACAGGTTTATTAAATTGATAAACCTTATTAATTGGATCAATGAATGAGTTAATAGTGACAGTGAACAGTAGTTTATTAATTTAATAAACAGGTTTATTAATTTAATAAACAGGTTTATTAATTTAATAAATACGTTTATTAAAAATAATAAACAGGTTTATTAAATTAATAAACCTTATTAATTGAATCAATGAATGAGTTAATAGTGACAGTGAACAGTAGTTTATTAATTTAATAAACAGGTTTATTAATTTAATAAATACGTTTATTAAAAATAATAAACAGGTTTATTAAATTAATAAACCTTATTAATTGAATCAATGAATGAGTTAATAGTGACAGTGAACAGTAGTTTATTAATTTAATAAACAGGTTTATTAATTTAATAAACACGTTTATTAAAAATAATCTGGGTGATCACAGAATCCATCGTATTCGGAATTTTGCTACGAACCCCGAAAGAACTATCGCAGAATCCATCGTAGTGAAAATTTTTTCGGAAAAAAATTTCACTACAACGGATTCTGTGATAGTTCGAAAGAACTATAGTTCCACTACGATGGATTCTGCGATAGTTCTTTCGGGGTTCGTAGCAAAATTCCGAATACGACGGATTCTGTGATCACCCAGAATAAACCTGTCCATCAAATCAACGAACAAGTTATTTTGAATAAATTTAAAATGTAAAATTTCTTATAGCCTTATTTTTCTGCCAATGAATTTTTAATTTCCGGACCAGAAATTAAAAATTTGATTAACAAAAAAGCAAAACAAGGAAATGATGCTTTCTACATTTAGTTGGTCTTGTTGCTCGAACTCTGTAAAAATACGAAAAAGATGAAAAAATGAATGTGTGAAAATTATTTTTTACAAACCTATTAACAATTTGCATGTTATTAATTCTCTTGTTTTTTTTGCTGAAATTTGAATGGTGAAATTAAAAAACATCTTTAAATAATTCATTTTTACATTTTTATTTTATAAATAAGATGAGCCCAGGAAAATGGAATTACAATAATCTTTAATCTGTTTATTATAAGATCTCATTCAGTAACACATGAGTCTTGGCACATATTTCTTTTTTATTTCTTTTAAAATATTGGGTCTCTATAAAGCCCCAAAACGAGGAACAAGCGATTGGGTACTGGAGATTAAACAAATAAAAAATTTTGAAGCAGATATCCACTGCTCGGATGAAACTTTTAAATATAAATTTAACCCCATCAAAATACACAAAAATGTCTGAAAAGTTCAGAATTGAATCACCGTGTACAATTATAAATGGCTGAACATTCTCAGCCATTTTATTAAGAAAAGCAATATGTTCCTCTATTGCTTGAATTGTCTTGCCCACCCAAATGAAAGAATTCTGCGAGTCTTTGATGGTATATCTGGTAACATGTTTATGTCCCTCTTTGTCCTTTTTGAAAACTTTTTGGAAAGGTACAAAGTATCCATGTAGAGCCCAAAGCAATGCTGCATCTTTGCAATCTGAAAATAAGCCAAACAATAAACTTAGAACTTTGAAATGTTCCATGCTGGTTGGGTTGTGAAGACAATGTAATATTTAGAAGGAATTTTTAAATTTTGACTTCCCCTGCCCCTTTAAGGGAGGCTTTTTCATAACACATGAACCATTAGCCATATTAACTTGAGGCTTTGTATGTCAATAGATACCTAAGTCAAAACTATTACATACCTAATAAATTTTTAAAATTCGTCCTATAAGGGTTGAAAAAAGCGGGTGCAAACTTTTCTATATATAAATCTATGTAGGTCAACTCAAGAAATCCTTTTAATTCTAAGGCAATACTTCACCGAGTATTTTGAGCTACCTAACATTCATCTTTCTGGTCCATCCAGAGGGTGAGATATAATAAATTGAAAATAGATCTTATTTGGCCAAATGCAAACAAAAATTTTTATCTCGATCTCGACTGCAGTTGTGCTTAGGAGGGGTAGTTTTGGTTTGCTTTCTATAAATAGAATTGTCACTCGGACGACTGGAATTCAGAATGTATATATACGAGTACGTATTTTACATGTACGACGTAGTTGAATTTGATGTAGGGTATGGTTTATCATGGAAGGGTCTTAGAGTAAGCCATGTTTGTGTAGTTTACACTCAAATAATACAATACATAACTACAAACATGGCTTACACTAAGCCCCTTCCAGGAAAAACTTTAAAAATAGATTGGTTAATTTTTACTTTTTTGCCTTTTAGTGCAGTAGGTATACTTATAAAAACGTTTTATTAGTTTTTTAAACTATAATTTTTTTTAGTGTATATTTATGTTTACCAATTACTTGAAAAGGTAAAAATAATAATAATAGTAATGTATATATTAAGAACATATAAAAAAGAACATACTTTCAGATGGATTTGTTGATTCTATTTTCTTTAGGATCTCTCGTATACTTTTTTCCTTGACATGGTTTTCAGTAGAGAGAAATCTCAGCAGTTTTTCCACCAGTTGTCCCCACTTGTTCAAAAATGAACCGGAATTTTGATAAAGTTGACTGAAGTCTATATCAATCTAAGGAATTTAAAATTCTTAATATTTTTCGAACTGAGTGAAGCTGATTAAACGTTTTTACTTACCAAGCGATGGCCAGTTGGAAGCTTATACTGGGGCCATTTAGTAAAAATTTCAGAGGTGGAAGAAGCGTTTTTTATTTGTAGGAGTCTGTGATTTATACATGCTTTCCAGCAACGGTCAAATTCCTCCAATGACAAGTTATCATACTTCAATGCCCGATATGTATGTTCTGCATCTTCTTCTGCAACTAAAGACAACAAAAATCATTCCAAAAAAAGCTAAATTATTGTCTTAAAGGGTTGGGGTTGAAAGACTGTATGGTCAAAAGTCTGTTTTCAAAATACTGTATTTCAAAATACTGTATTTCAAAATTCTGTATGAACAAAATTCTGTATGAACAAAACTCTGTATTTCAAAATTCTGTATTTTAAAAAAATGGTTTTGATAATGTAAAAAAGTGCGCACTTTTTTACATTATTAAAACCATTTTTTTTAAATATAGAATTCTCGTAAATACATTTTTTTTATATTTTACTGTCTCCGTGAATGTCAGCATAGATTTATGAAAACAAATTGCGACGAATACCTTTTGAATTTGCTACTATACAATCAAAGCTTTACCTTTAGCAGTTGCCTTAGTAAAAAAAAACAGAATTTTACTACTGAGCTCCAAATCAATATTTTTGTTTATTTGCATCAATTTAGAATTTATTGTTGTCTTTATGTGTACTGTTCCTGTTCATATTATTTCATTATTAAGTTTACTTTAGACAAGGCGCGCACCGAACTGGTGAGGCAGTGGCGGGCGTAGCGCTGGCATAGGAATGGTGTGGCGATTGAATGGCGCAAAGTGGTATGAAAGTGATTTAAGAGCAAACAACGAATTCATCAGTCTTTAAAATGTCGTATTTGTTAATTGGTCTTAATTATCTTGGTCACCACGCAACCACCACACCACGCCAATGTGCCAATGTGCCACTGTCTTCTGTCTATTTTACATATTTTATTTCTCAATAAATTTTAAAAATTATTTCAAAGCTTGCTTTTCGTTACGCAAACACTTTTTCAAAATATGGAATTGGAGCATAAACAGCATTTCGATAAACAGAATTTTGCATTTACAGCATTTTGGATATACAGCATTTTGAAATACAGAATTCTGAAATACAGAATATTGTTCATACAGTATTTTCAAAAAATAAATATGCAGAATTTTGTCGATACAGAATTTTGAAATGCAGAATTATGACCCGCTCCCTGTCTTAAATTATTTCTTTTGTCAAATAGAAATTGATTAAAATAAATAAACAATTCAAACATTTTTTTTTAATAAAAATGAATAGAAAACTTAGGAAAATTTTAAGTTAGCATATAAACCGATATCATCAATACTATCGATTTTTTTTGGGTCGATTTCTTTTTTACACCGATATTTTCGTCTTGATAATAAAATATCGATGTATCGATGCGGTTTTGGATTATCGCGCAACACTAAAGGATAAATGTTTTCACTTATTTAAAAAAGTGTTGAACCACGAGAAATATCAACGAACTTTAATAAAAACTTCAGTGCTTAATATCAAGGCAAGAAGAAAAATAATAAAAAAAAGGTTGAAAGCGCTTACTCTCTAACCAAGATGCAAATAAGATATATTATGTATATATATTTTTTATTTATATAAATTAATTTAAATCAAAAGGATAACTTCTGCTTAATTAAACAGTATTTGAAAAATATGATTTCTTCTCTCTTCTATACAAAATTGTAATCAACTTTTTTTTTTTTTAAATAAGTGAAAACATTTCTGCACTTTTCATATATTTTATAGTCGAGTATAAGTTTCGGATATCAATTATTTTGGTTGTATGCTTAAGCAGGTTCCAACCCAAAATGTTTCGAAGAAAGTAGAGTTGCTCTTATTTTCCTTAACTAAATAAAAAAATAACGCAAATAAGAACGTACCTATATCAGAGCTCGGTGTTTCTGGAGTTTTATTTTTTGCTGCGCTTGTTGAAGGGGATGAAGTAGTACTTGCCTCCATTGTATTCATTTTGGAAGAGGATTTAATGTTGCAATACTTGTTGTAAATTTTGCCTCTTTTACCTGTTCGATAATATTCCTACAAAAGTTTAGAAATTGCAAATTATTTTCATTCCAGCTTAAAATGTGGATATAGGTAGTGTTTACCAGTTTTTCAGTCGGGAATCTTTCTGCAATCTCCGTTTCAATTTTGTAACTTGAATGTAAATCCAAATGAATTTTGTTCTGATCAAAATAACTGGCTATTGTATCAATAAGTTGTTTCCTTTGGTGTTCTTGAAATTTGTTTGACTTATCGTAGTCTTCAGCTAATGCCAAAGTTTTGGGGTTGCTGTTCAAAATTTCTCCTAAAGATATTGAATTCGGCGGATTTGGTGATTTGGATGATCTTGGCGTGCTTGGAGAATTTATAACGTTTTGTCGTGATACGTACGGGGAGGATGCTCTAGATGAACATTGGGAGCTGGCAATCGGCCTAAATCCTGCATTGGAGAACATTAATAGGGGCTTTCCAATCGAGTGTCGCCACTCTCTTAATTTGGCTTCAAACATAATCAATGTTCGGTATGTAAATGGTCTTAGAACTCGTTCTAGGTGGTGACACTCAATATTTTTCAATACGTCAATATCTATGCCCTCCTCTGAAAGAGAATGTTGAAATACAATTTCTTAACCCTTAGCCCATCAGATGGCATGAACAAATTTATGAATTATGAATGAACTAATTTATAGCAACATTTTTAGTTTCGTTTAGCAGTGGGATGTAATTAAGCAAAAAATCTCAAAAACAAGAGCTTGCATTTGTCTTTTGGTTTAGTTTAAAAAAAAGGGCCTTGAAGATCATTTAATTTATATCATTTAACACGTGATTAGACAAATGTTTGGCATACCAAAAACTAACAACTATCATAGAGTTTTTGTATGGAAAAGTTTAACTAATTCAAGCTTAAGCCCAGTATCCTGCCCAGTATCCTGCTCGCGAGGCAGTTTAGCAAAGCAGTATTTATTTTGACTATTTTGTGGTATTTTCGTGAATAAAATTAAAAATTTAAAATTTTGTAGTACCAAACCCATTTCGACTTATGTTTTTTTGTGCGAAATGAATATACCAATGTCATAACGTATTTGGTACTACAAAATTTTTAAATAAAAGGATATACTCTCAACAGGATATACTTTCTTTTAGAGCATTCTTCAATGAACTAAGAGATACCCCAAATTTAGAGCAGATATTTTGCGTGGCCCATCTATATAAAATTAAGAATTAAGCGTGCGGAACAGGATACTGCTTCGTTGAATTTTATCTCTGTAGGCATTTAGATCAAATAATTTCTGAAATATTATTTATCTCTTCCTGCTCAGAAACTTTTTTTTTTTTAAGAAACCCACTAAATTTCTATAAATGAATCATAATTTTTATATTGTGAAATAAAATGGAAATGAAGTATGTACAAAAAATGTTAACTTACTTTTAAATTGATCCAATAATTCTAACTGGTCCCAATTTTTCAATAAATTTGTCAGCTCATCATGTGGGTCTATATTTACAATAGTCGTTGTTTGGTAGTTTGTTAAAATATTTTCCAATTCTATGTCTGACATTATTTCCATTTCTACTGATTTAGATATAATAATGCCTTCCCCATCTGCATCCTCCACTTCACCAACGTCCACAATCTTCAGCGGCGGCGGCGTTGCCATTGGCAAGGATTGAAACTACTGCAGTGTTTAATAAACTACGTTAAATATAAAGGTTTCACTAGTTGTTATATTTAGTTTTGTATCAAAGTTGGGTTATTAATTACGAATATTGAAACCATAATTATTTTACACTTTTAAACCTTATACTAATTTCAATAATATATTATTTTGACAATTATTTTATGTTTTTGTAAGTGTATAACTATCTAAATGAAAGATTAATTAATAATGAAAGAGCTTTTCTCCTAAATGCTTGATGATACACATGACGAATTTTTGTCTTGTCTTTCTTGGTATTTTTACATATGTTATTTCGTTTTTATTTTAATGTAGATAATATGACAGCAAAATTTGTCTTTTGCATAATTGTGTTTGTTTGGCAATTCTTAATTCTTGAGTCTAATTAAACCCTAAACTTTGTTTGCACAAATTGCAATAATCCTGTATACATAGTTACTAACAATTTAATAAATTTTGTTGGTGTTACCCTATATTTGTAACCTGACCCTATCTTGTAAACTCACCCTACTTTTATTTGACATATAATAAACTTACTCTTTCGTACTACCTACTTCATTAAAGACGCGTTTTATCTAATAAATTTAAAGAGAAATAATGACTCGTCGATTAAAGCTAAATTTTTATATCTGATAATTTGAAACAAAATATTCCTTAACTCTTAGTACCGTTTTACCTTCAGCAGTTTTTATTAACGTCATTGGTGGTCCAACAATGTCTTTTAAAGATATAATTGAAAATCCACCTAACTGCTTTTCGTCGATTTCAAAAGATAATATATGCGGATTGTATTGAATTCTGTTAATCTTTTGGCAAAACAAATAAACCTTTTCTTTTTTTAAGAGAATAATGTCTATTATAACGTACAGTTCTATGTCCGATTTAAACTGGGCTATATAAAATTGTGTTTGGTATTTATAACCTTGGATCTCAGTTTTAGAGTAAAACTCTATGTCCGTGATAGGTACTTTTAGAATTTCTGATACTAGATTTGTAAAATTACTTTCTTTTTTATTTGTTTCATAAAAGTAAAAGTAGCTGTGATTTAAGTGATTTAGGGTATTAAATAACTTAAATGCAGCTTTTAGCTGATGTTTTTTTGCTAAAGTCAAACAAATATTTTTACGGGACGTGATGGCATGAGAATAAAGCTTTATGCTTAGCTTCAAATTTAAAACACCAAAAGTTCCGAATAGGTCCCGATTGTTTCATAACAGATGGATAATGAGTCAAATTATGATGTTTTGGTTTTAGCGTGTCATTGAAAAGACGAACATAATCGTTGTTGTGAATTTCAATTTTCATTTTCAACATAGAGATGATGTCATCGGAAATTTCAAAAGAAAGCAGCAAATCAATTGTTTCAATTAAATTGAGAAGAAATTTCCATACCTCGTCATCCTGTGGAACTAAATCTCCAACCATTATCTGAATGAAAGATATAAATGTCATCATTTCTCTCGCTGTCATTTTTAAATGTTTGCTTTTTAAATGATTAATTTTTATTTCACCCGACATGTTATCAATCTCTAATGGGCCGTATTGAAAAGTTTGTTTTCTTAAATTTAGGGTTTCCAAAGTAAAATAAGAAGTTGTATGGATGAAATAGTTAATAATATGGCAAACATCGTAATGACAAACCCCTTCGAATAAGTCATGCATAAGATCAACGCAATGGTTTTCTACAACATGAAACGATGGTATTTCATTTAGTTGCGAATAATTTTGTATGCCACTTTCAGAAGAATTATTTAGAAAAACATCTCTTTCATAGTTAGAACGATTTCTTAATAAATCGTGTCGTTCAACGGATAACGTCTGCGCTTCAGATCTTTTAACTTTACAAAACCTACAATAGGAATTAGCTGAAAATGATCTATTGAAATCTAAAATTGTATTCAACCCCAAATTATCTCCTAACACAATCCCCAAAACGAAATAAACTTTTTTTCTACCCTGTCCGTTAAAGTTAATATCAAGGCCATCAACTTCAAGACTTTTAAGTTCTTGTATCAAAGCTTGAAAACATTTTTCGTTTCCAAACGACTTCAAATCCCTTGATTTAATGATTCCTGCTAAAAAAATATTATCTAGCTTTGATTCTTTCCACGGGAGGCAGGGAAAAGTATAGTAAATGTTACATATTGAGTGAACTCCGGCATGAGAACTTAATGGATTATTTATTTCGAAGTCATCGGTGTATAGAAAATATGGTATAAGTATTTTTCCCGGATACAAATTACTTTTTTGCTTCCAAAGGTCACCCTGAATAAAACTTGACATTTTGTTTTCTTTACTTAAGGCTTGCATGTGAAGAATAGTTTTATTCAATATGTCACCGCTCTCAAAAAATTTTTGGAATTGGAACTTTAATGGCATTAAAACACCTTTAGTGCTTTTTTCGTCATATGCTAGGTTCCCGTTATTAAAAACTGCGTCGATTTGTTTGTTTACTGAAAATTCGTGTAAGCGTCCTAAAAACTCATTTTTTTCTAGCCAGTCAAATAACTTGTACTCAGTATTGCAATAATAAAATGGGTCACGACACTTTGATATTAGACTCAAAAATTCGTTATGGGCTTCTATGTTTTTGTTTGCAAGGTGTTTATTTGAAAATGATTTAAACAATTCAACCATCGGATTTAAAATAAAATTTCGTATACCCTCTTGAATCTCTATAATATTTTTCCTTGAGAAACTATTTTTATCATGCAATTTTAAAACAAACCCAATAACCGATGTAAAGAGTTCATTAAGACTGTCTTCAACATTGAATTCCTTAACTTCTGGAATTTTACTTTCGAATGCTTCTGAGTATTTTTGCAAACTATCAAATGTATCATCATTTTCGAAAAAAATATTCTGGGTCATATTGCCTTGATTAGAGCTACTAGCGACACTTACAGGTTGTGTTGAAATCTGAACGTGTTTTCTAGTTAAATGTTTTTTAAAACTTCCTAAATTTTGAAAGGATTGCATGCAACTATTTTCCATACATCTAAAAGTGCTATATGTACTTAGATCATGTATTTTTTTTAAATGTTCTATAAATGGGTTCACGGACCCTATATTTTCTTTACATATGAAACAAATCATGTTATAATATTAACTTAACTTAACTTTAAATAATAACTTATGAAACTACAGACGGAGCAGACGAAATAGTAAATGAGACAATAATCCTAAAAAGAAAAAAAAAATAAAAATTAATTGCAGCGCTATTGCTTTGAGATAAAATTGTAAAGCTAATACCAGACAATATGTGTATACACTCTATTGGATACTGGATACTGCGCAGCTTTCGGTTGTATTTTTGTGCGATCCTAGGCTGCACTTGAAATGCGACTGGAACTAAGTTTTTTGTTGAGTGGAACCGCACCGCTAAGACTAGCGCAATTTACATTTTACAATCTGTGCCATTCTGCACTGCACATAAAATGCAATTTGTTGTTGCATTCCTGAGATGACACTGAATTCGTGCACAGAACGCAATACTAATGAGTAAGAGAGAATTGACGCAATTTCTTTTTCAGTCATTAACTCACCTGCAAAGTTCGTTTGTATTTCACGTGAGCAACACTATTGGATTCAGCGCATCAAGAGCCATCCCGCATAGAGATAGTTCTAACTCTGGAACTACCACTAATGGTGGCCAATAGAGGCCAGTAATTATTTTTTAAAACAGTTACTGCACTCACTGCTTGAAAAGTAAAACAAATGAATCAGGAGATATTCGATTACTAAGTGAGTATTGCACCCATTGAAAATAAAACATTAGTGCAGTGCACTCATAACAAACGGGTATTCATAAACGAGTACTCATAAACATAGTGTACACTGCGCTGAATATACTGAGTAAATGAATGAGAATGTCTTAACAAGGCATTGGAGGAGAGATAATGGTGAGTTAAAGAGGGAAGAGGCTATGTTTCTATATGAATGTAACGGGTGACCCATCTTTTATAGCTATACAAGCCCCAAAAATATTTTTGTTTTGTTTTGTTACATAAAATATGGCGCACCCTGTAACATCAATTATTTCCATTTTGTAATAAAACCCTAAAACTTTCCTAGCAAAGAACAAATTTTTATAAAGCTGCACTCAATAGAATCTAGAAACCAATTAACCATTGCATCTGTTTTATTCAGTGCACTCACTGTGTTATTAATAGTTATTATTGATCTTGTTTTGTTGAATTCAAGCACCCATGCAAGGCAAAGAAAGCAAACAGTGAACTCATTTTGGTATCAAGTGATCTCTATTGTGGAGTATTTGAGCTTTGCATTTTGGTACTCATTTTTAAGGTACTCTTGTTTGTAGAATTCCTGTGAATAGAATACACTGAACTACTGTACTCGTTTAAAGAAAGCATATGAATGTATTCATGCAAAACTCTAGTGGCCAAGCCAATCTTTTCTCCAACAAGTAAGGCGCTTGCGTGGCAACTAGAGGACTTGTTGGCTTTCGTCTTCTGTTTCACTTTCGAGTAAATACGATGCCAAAATAACCGCAAAACATTTTATATTCAACTTTGTTAAATTTAGAACCTGACCGAATCCAAGCATTTATATAATAGGTACATAAATTGTCTGAATATATTAGCTAAACATCTAACTTCTACATATATAATGCGTCACACAGAAAGAAAACTTACGAAAAATTTAGGAACGTTGCTATTGCGGTGAAATTTAATTATTTTTACCAGTCCCTATCGTTATCGATTAGGCTTTTCAAATGTTTATCTGAGATTTCAGATTTCTGATACGAAATAGAACGAACAAAGAATATTTAAATAAGAAATATTGGATACAGCGCATCTAGAGCTATCCCGCATAGAGGTAGTTCCAACTCTGGAACTACCACTAATTTAGGCCAAGCCAATCTTTTCTCCAACAAGTACCTACGGCGCTTGCGTGGCAACTAGATGACTAGTTGGCTTTCGTTTTCCATTTCACTTTCGAGTAAATACGCTGCCAAAATAACCGCAACACATTGTATATTCAACTTTGTTAAATTTAGAACCTGACCGAATCCAAGCATTTATATAATAGGTACATAAATTGTCTGAATATATTAGCTAAACATCTAACTTCTACATATATAATGCGTCACACAGAAAGAAAACTTACGAACAATTTAGGAACGTTGCTATTGCGGTGAAATTTAATTATTTTTACCAGTCCCTATCGTTATCGATTAGGCTTTTCAAATGTTTATCTGAGATTTCAGATTTCTGATACGAAATAGAACGAACAAAGAATATTTAAATAAGAAATATTGGATATACAGCGCATCTAGAGCTATCCCGCATAGAGGTAGTTCCAACTCTGGAACTACCACTAATTTAGGCCAAGCCAATCTTTTCTCCAACAAGTACCTACGGCGCTTGCGTGGCAACTAGATGACTAGTTGGCTTTCGTTTTCCATTTCACTTTCGAGTAAATACGCTGCCAAAATAACCGCAACACATTGTATATTCAACTTTGTTAAATTTAGAACCTGACCGAATCCAAGCATTTATATAATAGGTACATAAATTGTCTGAATATATTAGCTAAACATCTAACTTCTACATATATAATGCGTCACACAGAAAGAAAACTTACGAAAAATTTAGGAACGTTGCTATTGCGGTGAAATTTAATTATTTTTACCAGTCCCTATCGTTATCGATTAGGCTTTTCAAATGTTTATCTGAGATTTCAGATTTCTGATACGAAATAGAACGAACAAAGAATATTTAAATAAGAAATATTGGATATACAGCGCATCTAGAGCTATCCCGCATAGAGGTAGTTCCAACTCTGGAACTACCACTAATTTAGGCCAAGCCAATCTTTTCTCCAACAAGTACCTACGGCGCTTGCGTGGCAACTAGATGACTAGTTGGCTTTCGTTTTCCATTTCACTTTCGAGTAAATACGCTGCCAAAATAACCGCAACACATTGTATATTCAACTTTGTTAAATTTAGAACCTGACCGAATCCAAGCATTTATATAATAGGTACATAAATTGTCTGAATATATTAGCTAAACATCTAACTTCTACATATATAATGCGTCACACAGAAAGAAAACTTACGAAAAATTTAGGAACGTTGCTATTGCGGTGAAATTTAATTATTTGTCCAGTTAAATGTTCCTTTTTAAATTTTTATCTGAGATTTAAGATTTCTGAGTTCCAACCGAGGTTCCAACTCTGGAACTACCACTAATGGTGGCCAAGCCAATCTTTTCTCCAACAAGTACGGCGCTTGCGTGGCAACTAGACGACTTGTTGGCTTTCGTCTTCCGTTTCACTTTCGAGTAGGTATATACGCTGCCAAAATAACCGCAACATATTTTATATTCAACTTTGTTAAATTTAGAACCTGACCGAATCCAAGCATTTATATAATAGGTACATAAATTGAATGAATATATTAGCTAAACTTCTACCTTCTACATAATATAATGCGTCACACAGAAAGAAAACTTACGAAAAATTCAGGAACGTTGCTATTGCGGCGATATTTAATTATTTATTCCAGTCAAATGTTCCTTTTTTAAATTTTTATCTCAGATTTCAGTCTTCTGATACGAAATACCTATAACGAACAAAGAATATTCTAATAAGAAGCGTCATTATAATGCGTCACACAGAAAGAAAACTTACCAAAGTTTAGGAACGTTGCTATTGCGGCGAAATTGAATTATTTTTCCAGTTAAATGTTCCTTTTTAAATTTTTATCTGAGATTTCAGATTTCTGATACGAAATATAACGAACAAAGAATATTTTAATAAGAAAGAACACCCGCACTCCACAGACAACATTTTAAATTTGACGAACGCTAGTGAACGTTTTGCAGACGCCGGCTACTTCATTTAACGAAAGATATTCTTTCGTTTTGTAAAACAACAAGTGTTCCCACTTTATTCGCCAATTTCTAGTCAAATTTTGTTTTAACTTTGGAATTTTCATGTCTGTCTGTCTGTCTTTCGAATATTTTGGGATAGGTATATATTCAATTTATTTCGAAATGTCACCTCAATTGAAGATTTCTTAGACGTTTTTTAATCCATTGACATCGTAGCCATCCCTTGATGGAATTTGTTACTTTATGTCTTGATAGAAAGAAGACAAACTATATTTTGGGATATGTACTATATTTATTCCGAAATGTCACCAGGAAGCCGTAAAATCGCAATTTTTCAAGCAAAAAAAAAAGTCACTCAAATTTTGAATATTTTAGGTATTCTGCCTGTCTGTCTGTCATGTCTGTCATGTCTGTCATGTCTGTCATGTCTGTCATGTCTGTCATGTCTGTCCGTCATGTCTGTCATGTCTGTCTGTCATGTCTGTCTGTCTGTCTGTCATGTCTGTTTCGATCTGTATTTTGGGATATATGTATACTATAATTATTTCGAAATGTCACCTCAATTGAAGATTTCTTAGACGTTTTTTAATCCATTGACATGGTAGCCATCCCTTGATGGAATTTGTTGCTTTATGTCTTGATAGAAAGAAGACGAACCATATTTTGGGATATATACTATATTTATTTCAAAATATCACCAGAAAGCCCTAAAATATTAAAAATTTAAGTGATTTTTTTTTCGCTTGGAAAAATTGCGATTTTAGGGCTTTATGGTGACATTTCGAAATAAATATAGTGTATATCCCAAAATATGGTTCGTCTTCTTTCTATCAAGACATAAAGCAACAAATTCCATCAAGGGATGGCTACGATGTCAATGGATTAAAAAACGTCTAAGAAATCTTCTATTGAGGCGATTTTTTGTTTGCTCTCCGAAATAGCCAGTAGAGTAAATAATATAAGAACAAAGTGTCAACTCTGATGCATGCAAGAAGTAAGTATTTTCAGCGAATGACGCACATTTGTTGAAATCCGTTTCGTATACAATAGTACAGAGCAATTTCTTTTCCTTCAAAGTGTATGCCTCTTGTACTCCAATGTGATGTTTGTTCGTTCTCTTGTGAAAAGTAACGGTGCACATGTGCCGCCTCGTTGTCGGTTGTCATCATTTGAGTGTACGTCATGGTTGCCACTTTACTTTATTTTTATTTTATTTGCTATTTCGATGAGTATTGTTTGGTTTGTCCTTCTTTTTTTCTTTTAGCTATTTCGCCTTATAAATCTGAATTCTGGAAAAATTATTGTTTAAACTGAGTGCTTTTTAGATCAAAAAGCAAATAGCGTTTAGGACAAAACGTCATATTGAAGCTCATTAAATTCATTCAGGCCTATTCGGCAAAATCTTTCATTATTTTAAGAATTTTCTGTTCATAATAGACCTCGACCATAAAAGATCTTTTATAAATCGTATTCTGGGTTTCGAACTATTATGGACCTCTGTTATGGAACTTCGAAAATTGAAAGTCTGTTACGAAGCGTCAAAACAAAAACAGCTGAGTTTTTAGTTTTTTTGTGCACAGTCGGTAGGCACCTGGGGACAGATCACGTAAAATAAAAACGATTGAACAATATCGTTTTCACGCATGCTGTCTCTATCATATCTATGGCAATAAACAGAGACTGCTATTGTCGAAACGACGTCGTTCGATCGTTTTCATTTTACGTGATCTGCCCCCTGATCAAATTTGTGCAAAAAAATATTAAAATGCAGGCTGAAAAGAGTAAGTTTTGAATAATTATTACAACCTAAATAAATGTGTAATAAATACTGGAATATCTTTTTAGCAAAAAGACAACAAAAAACCGCGACAGAGAAAAAAGAAATATAGCTATTGCTCTTACATGGAGCAAAATCCAATTAGAAAACACTATATATGTATAAGTCAGTAGTGTCGCGAGAAATTCGAAATCCAACTTTACATCGTCATTACATCATTAGAAGTACAATTTACCTGAATTTGACATGAAATTGTCGTATTCGTGATACCTACCAAGATCCAAGAAATTGTGTGAAACTATTGGATTTCAGCAAAAACCAAGTCATAAAAGAAGTCAATGATATGAAAACAGTGCTCAATTTATTTCTAGTCTGATACACGTCATTATTTTAAAGTGTGATCACTGCAACGCCCAACTTCACACTGAATAAAGGAGGAATATCAACTTTTCGTTAAATTTTTAAATAACGATTCGTTAAAACAATAAACTGTTTATTGAATTAATGAACACATTCATTACGACAACGAATGATTAATAGAAAAGGTATTGCAATTAGTGCATAGAAACTTAATAAACTAGGTATCAAAGAATCGAAGAGTTTCGTTAATTAAAGGCTTTCACTAACTTCGTGAAAAATTTGTTATGTTCAAATCTTGCAAGCCAAATTTGAACCACTTCCACTAAACTTAGAACTTTGAAATGTTCCATGCTGGTTGGGTTGTGAAGACAATGTAATATTTAGAAGGAATTTTTAAATTTTGACTTCCCCTGCCCCTTTAAGGGAGGCTTTTTCATAACACATGAACCATTAGCCATATTAACTTGAGGCTTTGTATGTCAATAGATACCTAAGTCAAAACTATTACATACCTAATAAATTTTTAAAATTCGTCCTATAAGGGTTGAAAAAAGCGGGTGCAAACTTTTCTATATATAAATCTATGTAGGTCAACTCAAGAAATCCTTTTAATTCTAAGGCAATACTTCACCGAGTATTTTGAGCTACCTAACATTCATCTTTCTGGTCCATCCAGAGGGTGAGATATAATAAATTGAAAATAGATCTTATTTGGCCAAATGCAAACAAAAATTGTTATCTCGATCTCGACTGCAGTTGTGCTTAGGAGGGGTAGTTTTGGTTTGCTTTCTATAAATAGAATTGTCACTCGGACGACTGGAATTCAGAATGTATATATACGAGTACGTATTTTACATGTACGACGTAGTTGAATTTGATGTAGGGTATGGATGTGCATAAAACAAACTATGTGTATTGTAATGTAGGTACCTACATATAGGTTAGGTATGGTATGCACAATCGTACATACGTCATATATTTGAGATCTGCAGCTATGGAAAGTGTATCGGTATGAACGCGTAGTAAAAACAATCAAATCATACTTGTCGCGAATTTTCATTTATGTGAAATACATAGTATGTCTATTGACTTAAGACTTTGAAATTTTGCATGCTGGTTCAGTTTTAATGACAATACAATAAAATAATAGGAAAAAAAATGTTTCTCTTATTCAAAGCATTAATAAAAGTTATGTAATTGAATCAATAATTAATAAACATTCATTGGCACAATTAACATTTATTAAAGGCGTAAAAATAAGAACGAATTAATTGTTTCTATAAATCGTTTATCAACTAAAACCAATTTTCTCGATTAATAAACGTTTATTGGGTTTTAGTTGATAAACAATGAACGTTTATTAAAGTCAGAAATATATGAATAATAAACAGTTTATTGTTTCAATAATTGTTTTATTAGGGCAGTGAACTCGTTTATTATTCCAAGCAACGTTTTAATTAATAAACATTCATTGACACAATTAACATTTATTAAAGGCGTAAAAATAAGAACGAATTAATTGTTTCTATAAATCGTTTATCAACTAAAACCAATTTTCTCGATTAATAAACGTTTATTGGGTTTTAGTTGATAAACGATTTATAGAAACAATTAATTCGTTCTTATTTTTACGCCTTTAATAAATGTTAATTGTGTCAATGAATGTTTATTAATTAAAACGTTGCTTGGAATAATAAACGAGTTCACTGCCCTAATAAAACAATTATTGAAACAATAAACTGTTTATTATTCATATATTTCTGACTTTAATAAACGTTCATTCATATTCCCAATAACCGTTTATTGATTTTAATAATTTGTATTCATTGTCCATACGGACAGGTTTGTTGCCATAATTAACGGAATAATAGAAACAATGAACCATTAATTAATATGTAGATATAGCTTTTAATTAATGGCTTTTAATTGTCTCAATAAACGTTTATTAAATCAGATTTTCAGAAACAATTAACCGTTCGTTGTGTCAACGAAAAGTTTATTGTGACAATGAATAATAAGTTAATTAACGCCGTTTATTGATTTTACGAACCATATTTTTTTCAGTGTATGAATGATGAATTGAATGAATTTTCTTCCTATTAAGAATTTTTTCTGATAATTTCAAGTTTAAAAAAAAAAAAAAAAAAAAAAAAAAAAAAAAATGTTTGTTTATTTTTCATATTATTGTGTTAAATTTTTAATTTATTGTTCCACTTTACATAAAAAAATTATTTAGGCATTATTTTATTGAAAAAGGCATCTTTTTCTTTCAAGTTAGGCATTTTTTCGTCAAAAGTGGTTGGCAACGCTGGCTGTGGACGAGTTGAAGATATCCTTGCAAGTTCTTCACTTTATTTATGTAGATGTGGTTGTTGCATGTTTTTGTGTGGTGGCCTTTACTGTTTTTGTCTGGTGTATTGGACGATTCTTAAACTCTTGTAGGAATTTAAGAACCTCATAAATGTCCGCACTTCGGGAACGTATATATATATATTTGAACGGAAAACAGGAAGACGCTGTAAATAAATATTAATATCATCGGCGGAATTTGAATTTCAAATTTTGATTGCTATCTAATTGCTTTGCTTGTCTGCGAAATGAAATTAAATTGATCCTTGAAAACAATTAGTTGCGTTCATTATTCATTTGATGAGTGGTAGTAGACAAGCGAAGTCGAAGCGGAAATCCATTTTGGGTGGAAATGGACCGTCACTGACTGGAGCTTATAACAAGAAATTCATAAGTTAGCAATGAATGAAATAAGTTAATGGCCTTGCAGTGTTGAGTCTGACTTAGTTCATGAGCTTTGTAATGTGTGTTTTTGAATATCTTGGATATTGTTGAACAATTCAAAATATTTTACTTCCTTAAAATTAATAAGATTTTAATTCATACCTTTTGCGGCCAATGGTTTTCTAAACATCTTTATAATATAAAATTCTTCTGTACGTGTTTGTTACCATACTCTTCCTTAACGGCTAGACCGATTTTAATGAAATTTTGTGTGTGTGTTTGAATGTGTCTAAGGATAGTTTAGATTCACAATTGGACCCGGTAGGTGGCGCTGCGATCCGATTCCACAAAATTTTAAATAATAAACACTCAACAATAAAAAATATTTAAAAACCAAGAGTAAGCTCATGAATAAAATTTCAAATAATATACACCCAACAAAAAAAAAATTATAAATAAAATGTCAAATAAAAAATGTACGAGCAGGCAAAACAACGTTTGCCGGGCCCGCTATCTATAATATTTTATGTATGAATATCTACATATTTACCTGGGCGAATTGGCTTAGTGGTCATGGATTATTGAGCAAGGGGTCTCATCTTTTAGGATTTTTTTACTGCGTCAACTCTTTAATTTAGGCACACCAAAAATGATGTCGTCCATACGCTGCACATGAGCCATCTTAACCGTTGTATTTAAAGCTTTTGACTAGCTCAACGTCGGTGTAAATCCCGTAACTCCATCGATATAAACTAGATCGAATATAACGAACCCAATCTCTCTCTCAAAGCCTTTCTATACTCGTAAGGCCTCTGTATAACCGTGATAATTAAGGTCTTGGATAATATATCCTTGCTTCTATGAGAAAGAGTATAATGTATAGTATAAAGCATAAGCTTTTTAAGGTTCCGTTTCCATATGGAGGAACCTTATTGCTTTCGCTACGATGTCTGTCCGTATCAACTAAGACAACTTTGTACCTAGGTCTATTTCAAGAACTAGGTAATTGACGTAGAAGGCTGAAATTTGCACACAGCATCAGGTATAATCTCTAGTTAAACAACAAATACCAATATTAACAATACATCGAATGATTTTGGACTTATATTTTTAATTTCATAATTTTAATTATTTTTATATACTACATAGTTATTTATCAAAGATCCAAGAAGGCATAGGTCGAAACTGACGAGTGACGACGACCGACTTCTTCGATTGATCTCTACCTACCTACGCCGATGTCGCATTTGACAATACAATTCATAACCTGATGGTCTTAAAATGTTTTCCAAGGGATCATACTGTTTTACAGCGGAAAATTGGCTTCCCTCATCATCGACTAAGGATCTACAACCGTATTTCATTGCAGGGTTCTGTTATTCGGAATTTGTATTATTGGGAACATCGTTTTAATATCTCGTAAGACCTGGGAAACATTCATCTGCAGTAGTAGATATTCCTCAACCTCAATAGATTCGAACGCGCGTATTATAGCCTTTTCGTGATCTAATCTTTTCCTTATACATATTCTCATCTGTTTTGTAGAGCTTGCAGATAGCTCTAGCAGTAGCTCTTTCTGCAACCTTTCTACACGAGCGTTTTTGTTGTGGTCGTCTAGTGAAATCCAGTGTGATTTCTGATAACACTTTGGCAATGTTGCCAGAATGATCTACATTTAATGCTGTGGTGATGTGTTAGCTGTGCGGTTAAGGCAGTCTCTTGCGATAGTTGTCTTAAGACGTCAAATCTTTTAACAGCTTCCAGTAGGTATTTTCATATGGTGCATATCCTCTCCGTATTTTTTCTGCTAAAAGATAGTGGTCTAACTCTGTGTTTTTTTACTCAGAACGTTCGGACATCTAAAACCCTGAACGCGTGCGGGGTATCGATCGCAAAGTGATCAATTTGATTGAGCGTTTTGTGATGTCGACACTGCAAAGTACCCTTGTTTTTATTGAAGTGTGAAATTCGTCTGCTGGTCATATTCGTATCGTATGGCTTCTTGAAGATATCGTAGAATGCTTCATTGTGGCTGTGTCATTGTATTGGAAGCGAGGGCACAAGATCGTTCAATATTTTTAAGATTTAGTTCTGATGCAGACTGTGAATTACGGTATGCCAGGAAGATGGCACTGACATCTTGATCATCCATATAGGGAGGTACTCGAGGTTTTCAGTGGTAGATAAGTAACCCACTTCGAGCATGTGATATTTCAGCATCCTTTATTATTCTCACTGACCTCAGCCTCAAGCGGCAACGGCCCTTTCTTTTAACCAGATAAAAGTCACACTAATGTATGGTTACAAGAAACTATCCGGAGATCTTGATCTGATGGGCTGATTGTTTTTGTTTTTATAATAGTTAGTATGTATGTATGTATGTAATAGAAACATTAGCACAGGCCTCGGCCCTCATTGAAACTAAGCTCTGGGCCTCCGAATATCGTAGAATTGCGCCAATGTAAATGGACAAACTAAACTCGTAAATAAGCTGATTGAATAATTACAGAGAAGTAAATATTCTATGTTCTTACATATACCCGTATTCATCAGGAACATAGGATGTGGAGGTCCCATTTATTGTAAATCTTGAAATTACTTCGAGTTCTAAATCTCTTCCATATAGCTTTGATTTTTGATGTTGCTGTTGATTTCCCAATTTCCCAATGTCTGATAATACAAAAAAGCTTTTAAAATCGGTAATGCTTAAAGAAAAGTTGATTCCTCCAAATGGAAGTTGCTTCTTCGGGTGTATAGTTCACCATATTGGGAATATTGACCCGTTAGTTTGATTTAATGTTCAGACAGCTTTGCTATGAGAGCTCTGCAATTTTAGAAAGTAAACTTTGGCTCCGTGAGGCACTTTTAAAGCATCTGTTTGCGAAACCGCCGAGCTTTACATATCCACCTTGCTAAATCTGTAGTCCAGCCAAACTCTTGCCAATTGCAGAGCATCCCGATCTCTCGGACACCACACTACAGGTGTCAACTACGGTGGATGTGTCGGAGTCGGAAGTGGGTAAATCCTCATCTCCTTTTCTGACACGGTCTTGACGTCGGCGCTTATACGATTGCGCACACATCAAGGTCCCTGCCCCTAGCGAAGGGGTTTTTGTTTTTATAATAGTTAGTTTTAAAAAATACATTTTTTATACATTATCCTACTAGTGTTTATCCGGGGCTTCTCTTCCGTTACAGAAGTATATAAGAGCGTCAAAAGTGAGTGAACACCGATGTTCTTTGAGTTTTCTTTGGGGTGTGGAAACAGATAAAAAAAACAATAATCTGTGAAAAGTTTTATAACGAAATAACATTAACAAAACGTATTTAATTTTTACAGCATACAATTTTATTTAAGGTATTTAACCAAAATGATTTTTAAACTCCAAAAAGAAATGATGTTCACACATATCTATAACTCACTTTTGACGCTCACCGTACGTAGTGTGCTTTGCTACGCTTCCCACAAGATGAACAAAATGCTCCCAAAAAAAATGGAATTACCCTTTTCATGTGGCTAATAACTCCCAGTCACAAGCAAAATTTCCAAGATCAGAAAAACAGATTTTCTTTATTTTATTTTATAGAGTACACAAATAGAAATCGATCGGATGAAAAATAAGAATTTTCCAATACAAACGTTGACGTCCATTTTCCTTCTTTTGGGGTTCGAATTTCCTTAAATCGCTTTTAAGTGCTAACTCACAAGAAGCTCATAAAAAAGCAGCATAAGCTCTTACGGTGCTTTTGTGCTGGGCGTTGATCACCAATCAGTCAGGACAGGACAAACTGTTTTATTTAATAAAATAGCTAGAATAGCCCCAACTATTGGGGCAGCATGTCCTTATAGGAACTGAGATCTAGCTCCTGACAAATTCCTATTTTTTTTTTTTTTGGGCGAATGGCTACTGGCTAGTTAATGTGTACCATTGTAAATATTTTACATTTAACCAGCACATTTTCAAAAAGGATCTAAATATTTTTTTTTTTTTACAATTAATTTAAATATTTCCTTAACATCCCATTTCCTCCTTATTGTGGTAGAATCATATTTATTACTGCGTCATGTGTTTAACAAGGCAAAAAAGGTCTCAACCAAATCCCCAATACGAATTTTCTTTTTTTTTTTTGTTCATCAGAAATCTCATTCGTCATATAAATGGCGTGTCATTCATCAAACAAAACCCAAACAACATAGTGCACAACATTTCGTCACTAGGAAATACCACATCCTTTTGGTCATCAATCCTTGTTCTATACAATACCACCCTGGGGTCGATAGGGCCTGCAATTCTGACTGCAATCAACTACCCAACACCCCATCTCTGCTGCAGCCCATATATAGTATGAAAATATTTCATTTCCCATTGTGTCACATTGGGTGAAATGTCGCGTCACAAAGCTATGACGTCTCGTCCAATCCCCTCGTATATTTTACTGTCCGCCCTCCTTAAACACATATTTATAACTCATAACCGGCCCGTTTGGTAATTAATAACTTTTGCATGTTTTCACAGAAAACAAAAAACACTCGAAAGGCCAAAATGACTACACCCTCTATAGCCAGCTACTTGCATCGAAAAAACCAAAAATTTTCATTTCAAGTAAAGTAATTGCCACCAAAGTGTAATTTATTGGCGCCATGAAGCTGGCCGTCCAGCTCGCTCCGCGTATGTGTTCGGTTGTTGGCTGGATAAATGTATGCGCAAATAAACAAATAAATAAAGCAATCCAAAGGGGCCACGAGCGGCGGCCTCACATCCTTGCGATGGACAGAAAGCAATTTCAACTGGGAAAGGAAAATTAACTGTTGTAGTGTAGAGTAGCAGTAGAGTATATCGCCCACAGATATTTACCCCGACTTGTGTTGTGTGCCTACGTAATTGAAAGAGTGACTGAGTGTTATACTTCGGAGTTAGCATGCGACATTTAACACAGTTAAGTTTGTTATTTAGCCAAACAGATTTTAAGGCCATATACAAAAATTTAACAAACAAAATTTTAATATTTCTTGGCAGTGATAAAATATATTAAGAAAGAATTTTTGTAGGTTTTGTAGGTGCAAGATATAATCATTATTTACTTACATGGCACTAACAGTCCTGAGTCTGGGGTCGAATTCGGCATATACTTATACAGTACTACCTCGATAATGTGAACCTCGAAAATGTGAATTATCCAAAAATGTGAACCGGAAAAAGTTAGCATTACATACTCTAAAATGTGAACTCAAAACCAATTCCTGATACTCCAAAATGTGAACTTTTATTTTATAATTTACCCCTATTTTGGTTTAACTATACGTCTGAAAAATGATTCATTGGTGCCCTTCTACATATACATTATGTATAAGGTTTGTTGTCTTTTCTTTTTGTTTGACGAGACGTCGAGGAGGTTTCAGTTTTTTTAATGTGTTCATCAATAATTAAAAAAATGTCGGTTTTTTCTCTTGTTCTAATTTTTCTCCGATAACGTTGTGAGACTATGGCGCCTAGCAAGCAAGCAACAGCACAAATTTCTTACAATAAGTGAGAAGTCTGACATTTTAAAAAAATTCCAAGGAGGCTTCTCAGGTTTGCATTTAGCGAAGAAGTACGGTGTCTCTAAATCTACGATAACTGCAATAAAAAAAACTCAAAAAAGCTTCCGAATCTATAAATGAAATAAGGAAAACTGTCAAATCTTCCGAAATGCCCCAAATGGAAGTTGCTTTACGCTAAAAAAAAAACAGTGTTAGAAGAACATATCTACCCGTTTCAACTGATTTATTAAGAAGCAAAGCTATTTTGTAATGAGCAATTAAAGGAGACACCAAATTTTAAAGCCAGCAACAGATGGGTTCAAAAATTAATAAATACGTTAATATAGATATATCGTTAAATTACTATATTTTTGTGTCTTTTCTTTTATTTTTCAAAAATCAAAAAAATCACAGATCAGTCCAAAAAGCATGAAATGCAACGAATTTTTTCGTATCCAGAAATGTGAACCCATCGAAAATGTGAACTGCCCATGTTTTAATTAATTCACATTATCGAGGTTGTAGTGTACCTTGTTTTAAGTTAGCGCGTCTTTGTGCATAAATCTTAAGGGCTCTTGAAAATCTATTGTATCCAGATTCTCCAGTTTGTCCTAGGAGTAACTAACTGAAGTCCGTCCATCTGTCGGAATCATCCAGATTTTAGTGTGAATTCTTTAAGATCCGCATGTTCTCCAGATTCTTCAGTTCCTCGAAGGAGCAACTGTTGAGAATCCACAGGACCACAGCCTATTATACTTAAGAACAATCAGACTAAAACAAGCCAAACATTATTTTTTTATACCTTGAATTACGGGCTTCGAGTTCAAACGAGTGTTGAATAGAAAATAATTTTAATTTATTAGACATTAAAAACTTTTGTTCAACTAGCTATAGGTAAGGTATACCTTTACCTACCCGACCAGCTTTGCTCGTGCCCTGAATAATGCATATCTATCAATGTTCTGTATAGTGAACTATCCAATATAGTGAACCACCAAAATTTTACACAGACTACTCTAAATAGTGAACTATGAAAATCTCGATATAGTGAACTCAGATTTTTTTCGCAGAAGTCAAAGAAAAATGTTTCAGTTTAGCAATGCGCCTGCATGTCAACAATTTTTTAGAACAATTTACCGTTCATTTGTGTGTCTTTTTGATATTCTAGTTATGAAGGTTAGGTTAGCCACCTAGACTGTCCCAAAAACAGGACACAGGAAGTGGCCAGAAACATTATGGGCCGGACATTACAGGTGGGAACTCTATTGCTACCTACGAATTTCTTTTAAAGAAATGGTATATCCGTACATCTTACCGTGATGGCTGAAACAGTCAACTCAGTTGGTTAAACATGCTTGAATTTAGCATCTCCTGGTGGCGGTTTGTCTTCGGGTATAGTCGGCGGGTAACCGTAGCAGTCTACCCCCTGTCTATTGCCTCTTACAGTCCACCACTGAGGAGAGAGAGACTGATACATGGCAGAAATGGGTGGTTGAATCAATCTGTTCTTCTGCTTGACCAAAAGTCAGTGGATGCTTTTTCTACTGGATGAAAAGGATGGAGGGTAACCGTAGCACTCTGCTCCCCGTTCATTTCCTTTGAAATCCCGTCCGCGAGACAAAGACTGGTGTTGACCAGAAGAGCTTGATTGAAGCAAACCACCATACTGCTTGGTACCAAAACAGTCAATTGCCTCTGACGAGATGTTTAGAGTGTCGAAATGAAGATGACGTAGTCAGCTCCTACAGGTGGCGGTTAGTCTTCGACGATGGCGAAGAAGACACTTAATGACGGTGACAAATTATTTTTTAAAAATTTAATTATGGAAAAAAATGATATTTATTTCTGTGTTCCTCAAAAAAAAATATCTTCATCTGAGTGTTTTTTAAAGATTAATACAATTTTTTTTGTTATTTTAGTGTTTTGTAATCAAAACGTTGGTTGTTCATTTATATCAAATTAGCTTATTTGAACATTTAAAAACTCCCGCTCGAAATAGTGAACAATTTCGATATAGTGAACAGGCCTGGTTTTTATTAGTTCACTATATCGAGCGTCTACTCTGTATTACACTTCCATGAGTGTCGAAAAATAGTTTTTTGAAATGATTTTTTTTTTGTATGGGAAGCGCTACGACTTTGTCCAATTTTGGCCAGTCTTCACACTCCCGGGGCAAAAACAAACATTTCCTTTCTTGGGCTTTCCCCATCCCATCTCACTTCCTGGCTGTGATATCGGCTTTGTATTTGTACAGGGTCTCTACTAATTACTCGGCTGCACGAGGCTGTTTAAGGTCCGGACATTCCACGTGCAGATCTAAAGCTCATTGTGTAACGTGACCCTTACGTCACCTCAGGATCGTTGAGTCGCAAGTCCCCTCAGCAACACCCAGAATCCAGAATCGCAGATACAAAAAAAAAAACACAACGCAGCTTTGTTGCACTCTCTGCCGCTTTCTGTGCTGTTCGAAAACTGCAGCAGGCGCTGAACAGGCAGTAAAACAAATGAAAGAAAATAAAAAAGAATTGTCTCCTCGAAAAAGAAATAAAAATTGACGCTTTTGAATTTTTAATTAAAGCTCTTATCTTTATTATAAAAATTAATTCTAGTCTTAACGTTAACAAATGTGAAAACAAAATAAAAGTATGAAAATTAAGAAAAAAGAAAATCAAAAAAAATGTAATTTAAAAAAAAAGGTAAGCAAGTAAAAGTAATAAAGTATTAAAGAAAAGTAATAAAAAAAAATGAAAATCAAAAGCAAGAGCAAAAAAAAAATGAGGAGCAAAATATAATATGTAAAGAGAGCAAAAAAAAGATCGTGTCGATCGAGTGTGAGCGCTTGGAGACAGTGGAAAACCCGACCGTCGTACGAAGCACGCAAGCCGCAAACTAGAGACTAAGTGTGCCAAGTCAAGTGTGGTATTTTTCTTGATTAGTGGAAGAAACCCGACCAATTCTTGCGAAATACCAAACTCGAGTGAGTTGTAATTGAAATAAGCTCGGTTTATATACACTTCTGCTGGGCACGCAATTCAGCTTTTCAACAGAAAACTTTTCATAGATCTTAGTTGAGCTTTTTTAATAGCAAAAGCTTTTCATAGAACTTTTAACGAAAACTTTTTGCTTATGCTTTTGATTTGTCTTGCTCTTAGGGTTACCAAGTTACAATATTAATATTTTAGTGAAAAAGTAAATTAATTAAAAAATTATTAAAAATAAAATAAATATAGACAGAAAATCTTTACATTATCATTACATTATACATATTATTATTACAATTTTCATTTGCCGTGTTACAATTGTCCTTAATTCGTTTGCTAGGGTCGTCAACATTTGGATCATCCATATCCGAGGCTTGCTGTCGTATCGTAACACGAGTAGTTTTCTGTGGCAGGGAAGTTACCCCGACGCACAACCGCACCCTGACTAGTGCTGAACATTTTTCATTGACCTCAGCTCCAAGTATTTCGAAGTATCTCAAATAAGGTAACTACTGTCATCTTGACTGTTGACGACACCGTTGATGAATTCATCCGCCGTACGTCCTCTTTCTGAGGAGCTCATGTAAGACTTCTGAGACTCGTTCAGTCAGTCTTTCCGACAGAGAATTATAGTGTTGCTATTTTCGTCGTGTTCAACAACGCACTTGTAACCGGTGGTTACTACTGGTAGGTAAAATAAGCACAATTGATAAGTATGAAAAGTTATAACAGCTGGGCACCGGGAGGCTGATGCCAATCAGCGCCTTCCCGATTCAGACACACTCAACCACCGAAAAAATAAACTTGGGCATGTAAATAATCCAATGGTATAGCAAAGATACGATTGCGAAAATCGGGATCGATTTTTAAAGAGCCTAAAGACGTAGCCAAAAAAAATTTGAACAAGGGAGGATCGATTTGGGGTGTGAAAATTAAAAACTGCGAGAAACTATTCCACAGTGACATTCATATTTGCCTAAATATGTGTTATTTCAGTTGAATTGAAGACGAGAATTTTTTCTCGCGAATTTTTAATTTTCACACCCCAAATCGATCCTCCCTTGCTCAACATTTTATTTTTTTGCTTTTACTTCACACGCAAAAGTTTAACCCTTCTATGGTGTTGCGTTTTGCGTAGCAGGAAATAACTTCACAAAATTGGTGGTTACCTTCACATAAAAAAGTGAAATTGTTTCCCACTCGAGGTGCAGTTATTTCCCATGTCAAATTATTGCCCGTGAAGTTATTTCCCTGCACCTTCCAAAAATGGTTAGATTTCGCTATCAATGTCATTAATAGCTTCAGTATGCATGCTGTCTGGCTATAAATAAAATCCATTTAATATTTAAAACTCTTCTCTGATTATGCCAGCTAACTTTAGTCGCGTTGACAATCCAAAAGTGGGAATACCACTCTTGGCATCTCCTCAATTATGTATTGCAACTTCAAGTTTGATTCAGATTATTAAGAGATCTACATTTTTTACAAAACCATTTGCATTTTCGTTGAAGTGTAAGTATAAATTTAATTACAACTGCGCGTATATGCAGTGTGCTGTGCTGTGCATGTGCAGGCTATGCCACTCTCGAAACTCTTAAAATTATCCACCCTAATGCGTAGCTTAGCAAAAGTTAGGCAAACTTCAGCAGGAGGGCGCGAAACTTTTGCATAACAATTACTTCAGGTGAATTTGATTGTTCCTCAGTGAGTCAAGCATCCTTGAGTCATACATAGCTACAACAGCCCACAAGACGGTGGCAAAAACAAAGTGAGAAAATTTGATGCACTATAAAGTTAAGAGGCATCTGCTACTCTCCTGTTTGCATAATCCTTTTTGCTGTGTCCTTTGTGTCAACGCTCATAATTTCCGCTTACCCAGGATTATGCTGCTTCTGTTCTACTCATTTTGGATGATGAGGGCAATTGAATGCTTTTTCTCGTGTGGATGTAGCTAACTTTGAGGCGTTCTTGCGTGAAATCTCCACCCGACGAGGTCACGGGGGAGCTGTATTTTAAAGTTTTTCATGCTCCGGTATCCTTTGGCCTAACTTGTGTTACTTGTTAGTGGTTAATTTGCTCGGTTCAAAATAAAGTTCAACTCTTTCAGCTGAGACGCATGCTTCTCGGTCTCGGGTATCTACGTATTTTTTTTTTTTTTTCTTTTTTTCCTGTTCTTTGTTTCTTCATTTCTACGCCGGCCGAAAAAGTAATAAATTAATTTTCATAATTATTATCATAATTTTTGTAGGGATAATGCCTAAATTTGTCTACTGTGTATTTTGAAATAATTTTCCTTGGGTCGCAGATGGGGGTGGCAAATTTAAATTAAACCCCGTCTGGATTTTTGGTGTTCAGGTGCTGTGTCAGAGAAATTTCGGTTTATTAAGCTTCGCAAATAGAACGGGTAGAGTTGTGTCAGACGAGATTACTGTTGGAGCAGTAAATTATGTCTTTATTAGGAGTAATTAGTTAATTTATACGTACTTTTTCAGTGGAAAGTCATCGTGTCAACTCTTTCTGTGAGAATTGCACACTTTATTTTGTTGGGGAATGTTTGAAACAATTACACAGTGATATTCAAATTCATATTTGCTTAAATATGTGTTATTTTAGTTAAATTGCAGTTTAAGTTAATGGCGAGGAATGCCTTATATTACACCAGTTTCTGAATTTGCGAATAATATCGAATATTTATTCGATCTGATATCCATGAACTGTCGAACTTCCGTGGGTCTTTTAGAAGTATTCCTAGCATTATTATACGAATGGGGCATGGTATACCACCTAGAACTAAAAACATCAAGACGCTATTTCTCGATACTTATATGGGAGCTAAAGTTGCAAAATTTGGAACATTTATATATCTATGTATATGTAGATACAAAGCACTTCGAAAATGGAAAATGTACAATGAGGCATGGCGCCTTGCAACAAAATCGTTATAAAACACTCTATCCCGTCATTAATGGCAGCTCTAGCTTCGAGGTAAATGCTGCATTTACATGCATTTTGAAAAAAGTGGACTTATACATAAAATGCACTTAAACTGCTATAATAGGTAGTTCGCAAATAAATTTGTTAAATCTGCAACATGAAAATATATTATATTTACATACCAGCACTTTATAAAATGTGGGCGAGATTAAATGAAGGGCATAACACTTTTCATATACCAAAAAATGGTAAAAAATAAAAGGACTTCTGGTAGCAGTGTAGCGATCAGCTACTAGATGGCGATTGCCCAAAGTAGAGGGCGTATATAGCTATTAGAAGAAAGGAAGGGACGAATTCAGCCATGTTAATTGTAAGTCAAAAAAAGAGCAATTGTATGAATAGAACAGAACGATAGAGGAACTGGTGCCGGCGAGGTGTGCGTCGCAATTATATTGTATTTCAACCATCGTAATTCAACGTAATATTTTAAATAACATTAATTGAATAAACATATTTGTGAATTTAAATAAGTAATTCGTTTTAATAAATCATTGTTGTTTAACACGAGTCGCAACAACAATAGCAGTACCTACCTACGCTACGTTACCTTGGGCGGCGAAGAATAATAACGGATTTTTGTACATACAAGCACTTTTTACTATGGGACGGGGTCTACCCCACCCCGTTTAAGCGCAAGAGGGGTAATATAAAAAAAAAGATTACTTAAAATGAAAAGAAAAATGATTAAAAAAAAACGGCAACACTTACAAAGAAGTGTCATACTAGTTTGTAGTTATACCCCCATCTGCTACCCCCCTCCAACCTCGATTCGTGAGTTCACCTGTTGGATTTGGAGTAGTATACCTATAGGTGCGAAGTTGGCTATATGCAATGTTTCTTTGAATGCATGCGAAAAATGGATATCTACAAAAGAAATAATTTTCATTCCAGTCTTTCTTTTTATTACATATTTTTAAAGTAAATTAAAATTATTACTGAATTATGAAAATAAAAAGTTCTTTTAATTTTTAGTTTTAATTTTTTAAATAACTCTTTACAGCAGCTTAATTAACAAAATAAAATACAAAAAAAAGATTTCTAGCATTCGAAACTGCTATAGTACTTAATTGAAAGTGCCGTTGTTTTTTTTTCTAACAATTTCTTCCCATTTGTAGTATTTTTTTTTAATTGTCACTCCCGCTTAAACGTGGAGTTTGGAATAGACCCCAAAAACAGCGAGTATGGGCAATTGCTCTAACCCCTGGGTTCCGAACCTGGGGGTAGTTATAATTACCACCGCGGGGGTAAAACAGCTATTATGCGGGGGTAATAAGGCAGGTAATACTTACATAGTACATTTTATAACCATTATAATTAAATCAAAATTTTGAACTCATCGAAATCGAACTAAACACGTTTCTTAACCATATTTTTTAACCCTTTGAATTGGTGCAAGATTATCTTTACGAATCTCCGTTCTCGAGATACTCAAAAGTTTGCAATTATATTTGCATAGACGGTAGACATTTTTTTAATAAAAATATTTTCTGAGATCAGCGGCGTCGAAAACAAAAGTAACCTATTCGTGTCTCACGAGTGTGTAAATGAAATTTGAGCGCGGCAGGCTTCCGACAGAAGGTTTCTATTTTTCTTTCAATTCGAGAAATTGTGCTATCTAGCGAAGCAGCAATGTCGCTCCCCCGGACCAATAAGTGGCAGAAAGGCTTGAGGGCGGTAGCCGGTAGATGAGCTGCAGGGAGCAGCGGCGAACCTTGCCAATCGGACGTAAACAAATTGGCTTTGGAAAGATGAGATTTCTTACAAAAAAACTTTTCTGATAGTGTTCTTTTTCGTTGACCCTTTTAGCGGGCGTCAAACATGGACACCAGCAAAGAGAAAATACGCCATATTTAACAGTTTTTCTTCGATAAAGGCAATAACACATGTCAGGCGGCTAAAAATGTGAATAGTGTTTATGGCCCTGATACTGTAACAGCTAATCATGGGCAGTTTTAGTTTCTCATCGATTCCGTTGCAGTAATTTCGATGTCAAAGATGCACCATGCTCTGGAAGGCCAATTGTCGAAAATGCCGATAAAATCATGGAAATCGTCGAGCCTGACCTTCATACCACAAAAAACCGTTTGGAACCATTTGAATAAGGCTGGACGCTGGATACAAAAGAAAGCTATATAAAGCCTTAAATTTATGCAAAAATAATGAATTTCTTTTTATTATACATACCTAATACCTAACGCTCGTATCTTTTTTCGGACAGAAAAGGGGATAAATGCCCGAAATTTGGAGATTTCAAGGGATATCGCAATTTAAAAAAGAGGATTATATAGGGGATAAGTTTTTAACTTGTTTTCGCACTGAAATTGATGAAATTCAAGAATAGTATCAATACAAAAATTAATGTAAATTGTGTTTAATAAATTATTATTATTTTTAAATTACATATGTGTTTAATAAACAACCAACGTGCCATCATCGCCGTCGTCGTCATTCGCATCTGAATCGTTTTCGATAGCAATAATTTCTCCACTTTTGGTTTTCTTCTTTGTCTTCTGCAGCGATTGAACGAAGCAATTCAGGCTTCGTTTTCAGAAATTTGTAGAATTCAATGCATGAGTTGAGTACTGAATATTACATTTTACTGAGAGAATTGCTTTTAACGTTTTGATTTGCAATCGTGTTTTTTCATTGGTCCAAGACTTGGTCATCGCAGAAAAGACTCATTCCACCGATACTGTTGTTCCCGGCAAGCACAAAATGTATTCATTCCACCAACAACATAGCGATTTCGTTGTGCTCACCATTTTCGGCTTGCAGATGTTTGAATATTTCCACCAGAAATCTGCTATGGTGAAAAGAGGAGTTTATAAAATAAAAAAGGGATTTTGGAAATTTTCAGGGGATAGTTTCTTTGACTTCGAAAAAAGGGATAATCCCCTAAAAAAGAGGATAGATACTAGCGTTACTAATACCCCATTACACGGAAATATGACGAATATCTTCACAGCGATAAAGATAAAGGTAAAGTTGCAAGTTTTGTGCGTAAATCGGAACTTTACCAACGTAGACTTCAAGTTGGCGATGTGTCGATGTTTATACAACTGTCTGAGTAATTGGTAAATGGCGAATCTGATAAAATAACATATACATTCCGTGGTTCAACATTATATTCTCAGTCATATACTCACTCTCAACGATCAAATACCTATCCTGCCAAAGCGTAAACCAAGGATGATCACGCGCATACGGTGGGAGGGGCTACAGAACGATGAGATACGGGAGATGATGAATGTTCCATTGAATGTAGAGGAAGAATGGCAGTTGTTTTCAACAGCAGTCATTGCCTCTGCAGGACATGTTTGTGGAGTGAAGCGGCTCGGTGTGGCGGCGGTGGTGAGAAAAGAACTGCGTGGTTTAAAACGCCCGGAGTTCAAGAAGCCATCAGAGAGAAGAAGAAGGCTTTCAAGGTGTGGATTCACTTGGGGGACTCGTCTTCTCGAAACCGGTACATTGAGGCGCGAAGAACTTGCAAATTGGCTGTTAAAGCAGCCAAAGAACAATCTTGGAAGGAGTTCGGCGAGAAATTGGACCATGATCACACATCTGCAAGCAAGGTGTTCTGGCAGACCATCCGCCGTCTTAGAGGAAGGAAGTGGAACATCATTGAAGGAGTCAAATCCAAAGATGGTCCACTTCTTTTTAATGAGGAGGACATCTTCCGCAGATGGAGCGAGCACTTTTCTGAATTGCTCAATCCAATCCAGGGCATTGAGGATGACAGATCCATCGCCTTGAGTAGGGCGGAAAATAGTCCCACGGTAGAGGAAGTCACTTTTGCGATCAAATTGCTAAAATCTGGCAAATCTGCCGGAGTGGATGAAATCCGGCCAGAAATGCTTAAGGCCTTAGGTGAAGAGGGAGTTAAATGGCTCTCTCGTGTCATTAAAGTGGCCTGGGAATGCGGCGAAACTCCCAGCGATTGGCAGATTGGGGTGATTGTGCCCCTTTTCAAGAAAGGGGATAAAAGGGATTGCTCCAATTACAGGGGTATATCACTTTTAAGTCTCCCCGGTAAAGTCTTTGCCAAGGTGCTGGAAACGCGTTGCAGAGCTGTGGTCGAGGCACGATTAGGAGATGAGCAGTGCGGTTTTCGTCCCGGCAGAAGCACAACCGACCAGACCAGAGTCTGTGTTAAGGTAGCTATGAACATTTTTATCCGAAAGACCGAACCTTTTATGAAGGCTCAGTTATTTGTCTTAAATTCGACAAATTCCTACCAATGGTCATGAGATTGAATGCTGACTGAACGTATGTAAGATCGCTGACGTAATGAAACTCCAAACAGAGACATCCATGCTTTGTTCACGTTTAGCGTATGTCTCCAATTCGGATTCGAAGACGTGCTATGGAATCTGTACCCGAAATAGTGAAATAACATCAAAACCAAAATGTAACCGATATAAATGTGTGAATAGGTATTATGTATTTGGAATGATCATTGAGGTTTAACTTCGACAACTCAATATCACTCAGAGGGTTCTTTTGTGTTCTACAATCCAAGCAACTTAATCTCAATGACATTTTAAGTACGCAACCTTAACCTCAAATGTTCGGCCAGAAAAAAAAAATAGTTTTGTAATCAAATTGACCGGTCCTAGTATGTCTGAATTGGAGTCTTTTTTCCCCCTTCTTGTCTCCTGTAACCTCAAATCGATTGCTCTTTGCCACACAAAATGTTCCACAGTTGAGAGTTCAATTTAATCCGATTTCACCAGCTCCTTGTCTTCAAATATATACGCCGGCTGCATTTGTATTTTCTTCTTCTTATTACTTTTCGTGAATTGGAAAATCGTAATACAAAAAAATAAAGCACACATTTTCCCTTACGTGGTAGTTCTTATAGAATCCTGTTAAACAACATAAGAACAAGGCGAGAACAACTAGCTCCCATTATCCCTTCCTGTTCACCACCCCCAAACTCTTCACATTTTGACGAAAACTTTGCATTGCACTAAGAAGAAGTATTGGCGCGGCGGTTGGCGGTCCAAGGGGAGGGTGAAACTTTCCAAATATTCGGTGTTCGACTGGCACAAGTCCAATGAAAACTTTAGTTTGGTTAGAAACTTGGCCATAGTAGTAGAGGAACTACTACTGCCGCCACCATCACCACCACCAACTCCAATCTAACCATACTATATACTGTCACCATCATACCGCGTTGCAGCACGACAGCCTGTAAAACCATCTTATTTTCTCCCAGGTTGACATTTCGAGTTTTCCATTTTCCACTCGTTTCGTTGTCTTTTTTTTTTCTTCTATTTGTCATGGTTCTACTTCAGTTGAAGGAGACAATGGCTTAAATTTTTTGGTAGAAGGTTACTCTTTGAATATTTTTTTTTTATTTTTACCAGCAAGTATGTATAATGTAGGTACCTGGGTATGGTCGGAATAAAACTTCTTCTGATATGTCCTGCAAGTTTTTAGTGCCTGACTCTGTATACTCTGTTTCTAATGCTTGTCACGTTTCTGTGGTGATGTTAGACCCTCGGAAGACTTAAATGAATGGCTCCTGCCTAATAATGTCTCCATTAAGTGAAAACCTTTGTTTGGATGAAATTTACAGTCTCTTGATGACATAAATAGAAAGTATACCAACTGGAGAACGAGAAAGAGTTTTTTTTTACCTATAGGTAATGAAAAGGAGATACCTACACATTAAAAGTCGATTTTCTAAAATTATTATGAATATCGTATTGTGACCGCTGAAATACACTATAATGAGTGTCCAAAGGATTATTGTATTTACCCAAAACTTTTTCTGTTATGAAATATGTACCTAGCAGAAAGTGGCCGCGATCCATTGACCGCTAATCGCCTAGCTAGCACACAATATCCTTGATAGAGGAACGCTGCCCCTAAATTTGACATCTACACTTCAAGTTTTGTTGGTTTTTTATTGGCCGCATTCAACAAACTAGTAGGTCGACTTGAATTGTATTGATTTCCAGAACCACGACGAGGACGGTGTAGTTTATACCCAAACTTGCACCTACTCCAAATCCTACAGTGACCCCAAGCACGGGGGTTACGTTGAGAAATCCACATTTCCAAAAAGGTATATTTTGTCCAAAAGGTATTTTGGGAAAAGACATTTGAATAAGGCATTTTGAAAAAAGAGAAGAAAAAAAAGAGAGATTATGTCCGTGCTTGGGGTCACTGTAGGATTTGGAGTAGGTGCAAGTTTGGGTATAAACTACACCGTCCTCGTCGTGGTTCTGGAAATCAATACCTTTTTTTGATGAGCTGACCTTTGAACATAATTTTTTTGGTGAAAACACCTAGGGACAAAATACCTTTTTTGTAAATTCCTTTTGTCAGAATGCTGTCGTGTCGGGAAAGGTATTTTAATGGTATTTTTTACCTACGCCGGATTCGAACCCACGACCTGTAAGCGCTTATACGTCTCTACTCACTCGGCCATCTGCAATATACTGGTTGACATGTTAAAAAACGTAATCACTCTATACTTGTATTAGCTTCTAATAAGCTTCGTTTAACAAGCTAAACTTAATTCTGTTGTACCATTTTCAATTGCGCAAAGTAGCAGCTTCCGTTACACGCAAAGTGTAAGTGCCAAACTACTAAAACAATGGCGTCGCTTTTATAATCAGCTATAGAGTCCCAACTCCACCTCTTTTGTGTAGATACCATACAAATTTTATGTCTGAACGATTCCAGATGAAGAATGAAGTAAAAGTCAAAAAGTCATATGAAACCAGTTAGACAATTATCTTCGACTATGCCGAAGCTCAAATACCCGGTACTATATTAATATAAAATAAAAAAAATATTTTAGTATTAAAAAATTATATATTTGTATGGGAGGTATGGGTACTTTTTATTCGACCAAGGTCATTTTTTGTCAAAAATTTTTAAATATTATTAAAACAATACGTGCAAAGTTTAAACTTGCTATCTTTACTGTAGCTATTTAAATTTAATTTTTAACATAAAAAGCTATATAAATCTGATATTTTTGTATGGGAGGTAGTAGTAGTTTTCATCCGATCTTGCTCATCTTCGAACTTAGCCTCAGTCTGGTGGATAAAAGCTTACGTACCAAATTTCAAGTCGATAGCTCTTAAATTACGGCCGTAATCGTGCGGACAGACAGACGGACAGACGGACAGACAGACGGACAGACGGACAGACGGACAGACAGACGGACATCGCTAGATCGACTAAGAAAGTGATGCTGATCAATAATATATATAGTTTGTCATACCTACAACGCCTCCTTATGGGCGTTACAAATGGAATGACAAAGTGAATATACCCTCACCACAGTGTGGTACCGGGTATAAAAATTGTGCTTAAATGGACCGAAATTCCGAAATTAAATTTCGTTAAATAGTTTTCGTGGTAATATTTCTACAAAAAAACTCCAAATGCTAATTTTTATATCCGACATAGCACATTATACGAAACATCTACCAGACTTGATCTTGCAAATTTCGACAAAGCCATACCACATACAAAGCTGGAGGCAATTTCTTTGAATATGCTTGTAGAATAGAAGAGTCCGAAATTATAGCTTTCTGCCTTATTAAACATGTCCCACCACGGACGCCATTGGATAAAAGAGGACTCATAATATAATTTGCAGCTTCGGATATTTTTCAGATAGCCAGCTACATGAAATGTTAGTTTTGGTTACTCTATATCTACTAAAAGTTATCCTCGTTAATCTCTACAGATCTTGGTTCGGGTCTTGTTGGTTGTTGTCTTGACACGTTCTTGTTACCTATTGGTAAAACTTCCGTATACTGTTCCTGGAGTAGTACTAGCACCTCTCCTCGATCTCGCGCTTCATGTGCTCTTTCTTTTTCCTCCTGAGAGGCCTATGTTCTTCCCTCCTCTTTTGGTCGTAGGGCTTGTGAGCCATTCTAGTCCTCCTTTGCATCGCCGCTTTGTAATAGAGTTCCTTTGCTACACGAGCTTGCCGGGACTTTTCATCAAAATAGGTGGATTTCGGGTGAAACCTATAGCAAATCAGTTGCTGATAGCTTCTTGGCATTGATGCCATTGGTCTTCGGCACTTAATGAGGATTAAATAGCACTTAATAGAATTTTTGGAAATATTGAGGGATACGCGATTGGCTAAGGTTCTGTGTTGTGAATTTAGCCTTTCAACGTCAAATCTCATCACAGTAGGTATCTCTGCGCTGTTGTAGCGTTTGAGACATCTGCATTCGTATACCTACCCTGTCTACAACAATGGAGCGCTGTACATTCCAAAAATGCTGAGAAGGTAACTTTGTAGTAAAGGCACTCCCATAATGATCTGAACTATGTATTCTTTCGACTCTAATTCAGATATTTGTTTCTGTTTGCCTTACCGTTGTTTTTGAACACACGATTCAATAACGAACTATACGAGCTGTACTACTGTCATCGACCTAAGTTGACTAGACCTGTTGTAGACTGCCAAGATTTATTGATTTCGATCCAGAATGACACCACAGTACATGAAGAATTCGCCATAGTTTTCTTCAACGCGGTTTAATTTCTCTGTGCAAATGGTTGTATATAAAAATATTGAGGACTTTGATTCGAGCTGCGAGCTCGCATTAAACAACATAAGGTAATAGCTCGTAGAGGAATCTATTTGTTTAAAGGATTATTTTTGTCATCAGATATACGAGCGAATGCCATCGAATTTCAATCCGTAACTGACCTTTAATCTATACACATTCATGTCATAACTTCTAATGTTCATTCTTCTTGCACTCGGTTGCGCTATTGGAATTAATGCCTTCAATCTTAACGCTGACCTGACCCAAGAGGCCATAGAATAATTAATAGCAATAAATACCCGGCTCACAGAAGATGGCAAGCATTCAATATACATACCTTCATAATGCCATAGATCCAAATTCCAACCTCACCAATTACCAAATTGATCCCAAAATACTTCTTTAAAGCACTCAACCTAACGAAATCCCTAAAATAAACCATAGATAAATATCCCTCTTGAAACACCTTATCGATTAGCCAAAACCCGAAAATGTCATTCGTCCTTTCCAAAATTTCGCCCTCTCTACACCGCAATGAACCCAAAGAGTAATTTCAATTTCAGTCAACATGACACCTTAGCACAAAGCCAACCAGCCGTATCTGACGTATGCTTTTCGAGTCTGCACAGGACACGACACTCGCACAAAACATCCAAATACATACGTCTGTTCGCATGCTCACAGTTTAAAGGATGCCTTAATCCCTGTGGCGAAGATTAGTCAACAACAGTAGCTGGTTTAACATTATATCCAAGTCTTCACAATGATAGGACTCCTCCGAGTGGGGTGAGCAGCAAATTTACGTCAAATCCATTGTTGCCAGTGCAAGGTAAAATGTTCATTAATTTTATAGTGAAAATCAGTCCATCCTATGAGTCAGTATATCTGCACCCTGGGCCCTGACCCAGGCATAAGTGGCTTAATACATTCAAATGTGGGGTAGGAAAATCTTGCTGGCGACATTCGTATCCTTATAAAAATTTACTTTATTTGTCATAAAAACGACAATCAAAACCTCCGCTCTCTATACGCATACAAATATATACAGCTGTATAGTTGAGTGTCATTAGTTTTATTTCTTGCTGCGGGACATACTATCCTCGCTATTAGCAATGTGTCATGTCACAGCAACACACCACACAGCCCTAACATCAGAACAGCGATTTTTCCAGAAAACTCATCAGCCAGCCCAGAAAGAACCGCACACTGTCTCCTTGCTGGCTTCATCGTGCCACACGATACATTCATACTTTGGTGAATTGTTATCCTTTTTGGAAATTGAGCGTCACAATAGCGCCGCTCTAGCGACTTTTGAACATAACAAAATGAGGGCAAAGCTATATACTATACATACATGCGGAGAGTATGGTAAAATCACACCCACACTCATACAACCAGCCAAATAAGGATAACATGCATTAAATTTGTTCGAACAACTTTCTCCTCTGTCTACCCAGCTTTGAATTCATTGAGTCATTGAAGATCGACCGTCACCGGTTACCGGTGCCGTCGTCGCATGCCTTACTTCAAAAAACCCTGCAATGTTTCTAACTCCGAAAGTGTAATTCAGTGGGGGAGAAAAACACAAAAACGATGGCGCAACACTCACCCTTGCATTTTGTGGCGCCCCTCCAGACCCCTTATGACTGAGTGTGCGTTTACTGCCTGCTTATGGGCGCCACTTCAGCTATGAAATTCGTCCCGACAGTTTGGCGCCGGGAATATCGACCCGATTTTGTCCTTTTATCTGTTTCATGTTCTTAATCTATATCGGAGTGGATTGCTCGGAACAGCAGCATGCGGAATTGGCGCAGGTCACCCTTTACCATGTTAAGTGGGTGGTCTTATTCATAGTCTTCCAACGAGCAGGGTATGGTGAGCTTTATTGAGGAACATCCGCAAGTAATTGTATGTTGGGTTGGCTCCGTTTCTGTTTATTCGCTCACTACAAAGAGAACAATAATATTATAAACCCGAGTAGGTATTATTGTTTAGCCACCGGCACGCATATGAGGAAGGTAGTATAATAATAAATCTTGGATGGTATAGGAATCACAACTGTTCATGCGTTAAGACAGTGCGTACAATAACTTTAGTTTTTATGAACAATTCTTAATAAGCTAATTAACATAATGCAGGCAGAAAAACGATCGACTTAAACAAAATAGGTACTGTTAGCTTCAAGATTTAGGACAGCCGTTTATGAATTTTCATTCATGTTAGCCAATTAATTAAACAATTCTTCGGATTGTTGTTTAACAATATCTTTGTTTACTTTGTTCTGAATCAGAAACAGGGTTCTGGAGATTGGTATTTAATGTCATAATCAATAATATATTATCGGAGAGGTATTAGCTAACTGAACGTAGGAGAAGGACAAATTAAAGAAGTCAGAACGTATAGCAGATTTTTTTTTTTAATCTTATCTTTATATACATAATAATTCTTCTGTAAGTGTTTGTAACCGAACTCCTCCTAAACGGCTGAACCGATTTTGATGAAACTTTGTGTGTGTGTTTGAGTGGGTACAAGGATGGTTTAGATTTACATTTGGTGAAATTTGGACAAAAGGGCGTGGCAACTCCCATACAAAAAAAAAAAAACAAACAAAAATCGTATACATATGTACATATCTAGAAAACTACCGAACTGATTGAAATCAAAATTTAAGAAAATATTTGTTATTGGCCCAAAGGTGTTTCAAAAATTGGACAAAGACTAATTTCCAGGCAAATAATGTTTGTGTTGAAAATAGACGTTCACCAAACTCCAATATTAAAACAGAGATTTCTCTTTCGCTGGAGTGGATGGTCTGTCGGCCAAGGTTATTAAACATGTGTCTTATTAAAGACTAACTTATCTACAAAATTGTATCTACTTAATTAATGTATGTTAAAAATTATTCTCAAGTGCAAAACACTTTTCTCCAAATGTTAAGGACAATTTAATAAGCAAATCAAATAACCTACATACCTACAAAATAATTAAACGCAAGCTGAATAATAAAGTTTTCTGATATTTACTAATCGTAAGTTGTTCTATATAGTTAAAAACGGTCTGACTCTGATATATGTTTTCATGGTCTTTCAATGTCAAGTATCAAACATCATCAAAGTCGGAAGAGTGTCTACCTGTTTTCTGTCTATTACATTTTTTGAATCACTGTTGCAGTCCATATAGCTATCTGAGCTTGGTTTAATTTATGTCGGCATCAGTATAAGCTAATTTTGGTCTATTGTGTACTCCGACTTCCTGTGCATCATAACTATCGAACCCTTTATCAAATATTGGCCGACATTGTCCACAAAATGTCGGACGAATCTTTAAAGCGGTTCAAAACTTCGCCCGTTTAAAAGCAATAACAAGGTCACCCAAATGCTTTGTGCTAAATGCGCTTTATCTGTCGAATATAGTGCTGTGTTGGTAGAGGTCAAAAAATGTCAACAATAACCCTCTGCAAATGCAAAACTTCATAGAAACCAAGAACCCTTGTGGGAAAAGCCAAGTAAGATACATAAAAACATATGGATGATATCCAGTATAGTGATGTGCCAAACCGAAAAATTTTCAAACCGGGTTAACCCGAGTTGAAATTGAAGCAAACCGGGTTGCAAACCGAGTTGACTAACTCGGTTTTCCTTCTTCCAGTTTGTTGAAAACTTCTCAAACTAGGGACTTTTTTCTTGGGCCCGGCATTATTTGCTTCGGCACGAGTACGATAACTTAGGCGCCAAAAATTGATAACGGTTTTTTGTAGAGGAGTTAAATATAAGCGTTTTTTACTATGGGAGGGGTGGTATATTTGGCTTCTTTTAGGCGGGAGGGGTAATTTAAAAAAAATGAAACATAAAATGAAAATAAAATATTAAAAAACAATGGCAACACCTACAATTAAGGATTTTAGGATTTTTGAAAGCCAAGAGTCCGTTCTTTCAAATTATTTTTAAATCAAGTTATTTTTATTAACAGTTTTTGAAAAAAATGCTTTCAAACTTGAAATTTAAGGAAAAAAATTAAAAAAAAAATTTTGTATGTTGATTTTATCAATATTGAGAATATAGGTACTTAATTTGTTTGTAGTTTTTACTGCCTAAATCAATTTTTAATCGAACACTGAAAACTAGATTGAATTATGTCTTCTAATTTTTGAGAAAATGGAAAATTACTTTTATATGTCACACGCTTAGAGTACAAATTGTTACCTTTGCACGTTGAAATGGGTATGCTTGGGGTCACTGTTGGATTTTGAGATGGGTGCAAGGCTGAGTATATGCAAACTTTCTTTAAATTATATTAGTTTACCCAATGTCAACAAGATTATTCAGTAACAGTCTCTGGCCTAAAAGTTCACATTATAGACAAAATTTTGCTGATTTGCACTATAGCCAATTTAGAAGAGATTCCTAGCTATGAAAAATGCTACCTATAATACTTTGTTGTTAGTGTTGCCATTGATTTTTAATATTTTATTTTAATTTTAGGTTTTATTTTTTTTTAATTACCCCTTCCTCCTAAACGGAGCGAGATAGACCCACCCCATAGCAAAAAATGCTTGTATTTAACCCCTCTACATATGTCCATCATTAGTTTTCATCGCCAAAATTATTGTACTCACCCCAATTTTTGTCCTTAAATTTCAAGTTTGAAATTGTTTTTTTCAAAAACTATTAACAGAAATAACTTGATTTAAAAAAAATATTCAAGAACAAATTTCAGGCTTTCAAAAATGATATAGTCTTTTATTATAAGTGTTGCCATTGTTTTTTAATAATTATTATTATTTTTTTTTTCATTTTATGAAATAAAGAGATAGAGACCCCCCCCCTCCCATAGTAAAAAATGCTTATATTTAACTCCTCTACAAAAAACCGTTATCAATTTTTGGCGCCTAAGTTATCGTACTCTCCCCTTTGCTTCGAAAAATAAAACACAAAATGTGGGAAAAAACCGAAACCAAAAACTATAAAAAACAGGAAACTACACTAAGAAACTAAAACAAATGAAAACGAACCGAAGACGGATTCAAAATAGAATTACTTTGCAACTCGGTTTTATAAAAATAAAAATCAGTTTTCCAGCACGATTTTATAACCAACTGAAACCGAATCATTTATTCCATTCGGTTTCGGTTAAATGCAGTGAAATAAAATTTTTCGGTTTGTTCCATCGGTTTCCCCAACTCGGTTTGATATAAATGTAACTCGGTTTAACTCGGTTTAGCTGTAACTCGGTTTGAACCGGTTTATGAACTCGAGTTGACACATCACTATTCCAGTAGATACAATAAATACATACCTTTATGTCCTGCATTCGCATTGCACTGGGAAATTAACAGATGTGTCAACTATTAGGGATCGGTTTTAGTAGACCATCTGATTCTTCCAATCCGCCAGATGCATCTAGCATAATACGTAACGAATCCTTTAATTCACTGCTTGAGGTTGAGAGTAAACTGCTCTTTTCTCAGAATCTCTTTCATTTTCTGAACATGGAAATGTCCCTTCTTGTGAACTACTCGATCTGTTGAAGATCGCAAGTATTCTGAAACTCAGTAAATTTATACTTTTGCTATAATAGAAAAATTGGCTATGTATGTGCGAAGGGAACCATCGAAAGCAGAAAAAACTTTGCATTTGCTTAACCGTGTCTTTGATGGCACTACAAGTTCGTTGATCGTCGATGTAAATCACAATAACCTCCCGAAGCGGCTACATGAAAACATATATAGTAAAAGTACTTGGGGAGATGGAAAGGTCAAAAGGTTCCCTTAGAAGCTCCTACTGGCCGTTTTGAGTAACGAGCGACGTGAACCTTCTACTCTTTTCTTCTATCGCGACATGGAAACAATAATTAATAATTAATTTTCAAGGACCAAAACTCCAAAGAGCGTCTTGCAGGCTGTCAATATGGTATGGTCTTCGAATAATGATTACGGGTACTTGTCTTTTTAGGAGCGCCCTGTGGTTAACGCACAGCTTAGTTCCGTGTTTCTTCTTCGCGAGAACGATTATTTGACCATCTCCGTTCTATAATATTGCCCCACCTGTTGATCAATAATAACTAATTCACACAATTTTTATTCGCAAGTGCGATTGGATTTTTTTGCCGAATTTTAAAGCAGCCTTGAAATAAAATACGTAGGTATAATAAATGCCTTCGACCAAAGAATTCCACAAAGAAGATGCATCATCACCGATGATTTCATGTGTTTCGGCTCCCGAACTCTATTCAACACAAGAGTCCCGGCGAAAGTGTTGTTTTCGCTTGGAATTCAAGAAGAGTCCTGCTGAAATGGAGAAACTTTCATTTCATTTTGCAATAATTCAGTTACCCTCGAGTGCTCGTTATTGCGTTATTTTGTTTGTCAATTCAATGAGCAGTGGTTCAGAAGAATGCGGTTCCTGTGGGCGGGTGTTTCATTTTAAAAAGTGTATGCGAGAGCCAAAGAAAGGAGAGCACAACAATCCTTTCAATTTGATAATTTATTGTCCCTGAAATATGTGCCTGGGTTGTTTTCCATTTCGTACTTATCTATACTAGTTTTGCTCAGTCTTTGTGTTGTGTTAGGGTAGAATAATGGTTTGAAAAAATTGCGTTCCAAATGTTATTTGTATGATAACAGATAAAGTTTTTGTTAGAATTGGGGCTGACGTAGTCGCAGTAGGGATATTACAGCCTGGCGGACTATTTGGCCACTGTCCGACTTAGGGATAATATGTTTTCACATTTTTATCACAGAGAATGTGAACAACATTTTGCAAGAGAATAGAAGATGGTGAAAAGGTGTCCTTTTTGGTATATTTTGTGTATGTTCAAGGAAACCTGCGAATATAGCTATCAACCATTATCGTGCAATGAAAACATTTTTACAGTATAGTTTTAGCCATTTTTTTTTTGATTCTAAATAAAACGAGAGCTGATTATGTAGCGAACGAAAAATATTTATGTAGGTACTTCAGTTAAGGATCTGTTTTGGTCTAAATACACACAAAATGAAAGTTTAAACCAATTACAAATTCACTCATTGAGCAATAATTGGACAATGGGTGTAGGTACTCTGAATGCGTTAGCACAGTGCTGCCAGTGTTTTGTCATAAGAATTCCCACGCAAGTGCCAAAAAAATCCCTTTTTTTCCCTCGCCTGGCTCAAAAAAGTACCTCAGATTTTCCCACACATATTTTACAAAGGAAAACAAAAGAAAAATACGAAACAAACAAAACTGCCTCAATAACTATGGGGAAAAACCTTAGTGTATTCAACTATGCCTATTTCAACACCCTTCAAAGGCTTAGGGCCAGCTTCAAAGGTTCCGGAAAAAGTTTCGGATAATATTATGTGACACAGAACGCTATTCGACAGGTAAAGGAGTATCAGTGTGGTAATAAAATCCCTGTGATACAAGTTACTAGGATTCTTGTCTGTCAATTATTTATTTACAACTTGTTTGTCATAGTGTTTATGTATTATGAATATTTATTAGGATTCATGAACAAATTGTTCCAACTACTTTTCGCATAGAGACTGATGTAAAAATTAGTTTTCTAAAAATTATAATAAATCCATGTTGTGGCTGCAATTTATACGCTCGTCAACGAAAAAATTATCTGAAACTATATTTTTTCCAACCACTTATAATAAATATTTGCCTAAAGGCTTTAACAGGCACTTGAACCGGCTGATGGGCTATCCTAGACTTTATCTATTAGATATCACTATCCGATCTGGCAGAAAAGTTCCTGATAGGCTAATCGAGACTTTATCAGCTAGTCTTGAAACTGACCTTAGCCTCGGGAACAGAACCAAATTTATGGTGGGTTCCTGGCCATGAATTCTTCGAAGGAAACGAAAAGCAGACGATTTGGCCAGAATATGCTCCAAAACCCCTTTCGCGGGACCGGAATCTTTCTGATATACCCCCAAATTGGTTAAAAACTTATCCATAAAATGTTGGGAACATACAAAATGTATCTCATAATGCGAGAATATCCCAGGTTTAACAATGCCCATAGCAGACATGATATCAGAAACCTTGTATAATTCCTTATAGGACATCATGGGTTACAATACTACCTAAGCTAAATAAATCTTAATATATGCGACTTTGGAAGGAAGATCTTCTCCAGGGACCAACTGGACCCGAAAGAGATAAAAAATCATCTGCAGCAGTATCATAAACTTTAAAAAAAAAGTGGAGAACCTCCTAGCCTAAACCCTCTTTCTAATCGGCTTTTATCGGCTAGGATAAAAGGCTAGGATAGGGTAGTCAGTCTTCATTATAGTTATTGCCAAAAAAAGGGGTGGGATTCTGTAAAATACGAAACGAAAACCACTTACGTTTACACTAAACAGTGAACATTGATCTATCATATCTGTGGTAATAATAATAAAAATAATAGACTGAGACGTTAGCAGCACTGAACTATGAGCGAAGATCGAAAGAGAAGTATGAATTTAAAGCGAGGCGCGCTTTGCAGTAGTGAGCATGAGCAAGTGGGGTGGCACTGGCAGTGGCGTGGTGATCAAGTGGCAGGTCGAATGAGTGGTGAACACTTATGGTGTGGTGATGGAATGGCGGCGAAGTGGTATGAAAGTAATTTAACGCTCACTAAAGTGGCAAACCACGTATGGTGCCACCGATTCATCAGTTCTTTAGTCCTATTTTCAATTATTATTGATCGTCTCGCATGGTTTTAGTTTTCGGGTAAAAAAAAATACGCAGTTGTAATGCCAAAATCCACGTCGTCACTAGCATCTATAATATGATATGGCTCTACAAGCGATATATCTCTACAAATTCACATCGTTACAACCCGCTTGCCACTCGAAAATTAAACTTGTTCGAGATAAGTGGCACCAGACTGGCACCAGACTGGCACCTCGTCGCCCCACTCCAATTTGATGCGCACGTCTTCTGTTGCTTACATGTTACATAGGCTTTAGCGATTCCACCTGCCTCTTGGTCGGGTCACCACGCCACTGCTACGCCACTTGCTAACCACTTCAATGTGCGCCTTGCTTAATAATTATATAAAAAATGTTGTTTGTACTTGCACACATATTTCGCTGTAATTTTTTTCTAATTGTGTAAACAATCGTATATTTTGAATCAAACATTAATTTAACCAAAGCTATGGATAATGGATTACTCAAATACAGAGCTGTCAAATTTTTGTCCACTTTATCGTCCAGCTGAGGCGGTTATTGTTGACTTAAAAGTGGTCCAAAGTCTCTGGTCAGGACTAGCAATTTCGCATATCCCGACAGAAAATAATCCATAGATTTGAGATCACACAATCGTGGGGCCATAGTTCTCAGGCCCATTACCCGAATGTTTCCGGCAATTAATTTGATGGCGCCGCATGTTCTGTGCTCTGTGTCGCTCCGTATTGCTGAAACCATTGCCGTTCCACATCGACTCCACTGAGGTATAAAAAGGCAGCAATTATGGCTCTTCATTGAATGTAACCTTTTTGGTCGGCATTATTTTAAAATAAATATCTAGGTATAGGTAGTGACTTTTAGTGCGCTTAAGCTTGAATCAGGGAAAAAAAGCCACAAGAGAGGTGAACGCCAGATGGACCCTCATAGATACTTCTAATACTCCATGAACCATGAACACTATGGAAGCAAGGACCGAGAGACTCATGCGAAAAGACGGACAATCCCTTTCCATCCTCGTAGACATCATAACGTATGGTCATATGAGGAAAATGCTTTGCAGAGGATGCGTTGCTGAGGGAATTCCTGAACCCAATTCCTATGTCATTTCATTGCATAAGTCTACATCGCACTAGGAACTAATTCCCTAGGAGGTACAGGTACCTGCAGTTCTTCTTATTCAGCCAAAACTGAACAAAAATTTTGCGTAAGGATCAAGTAAAATATTGTTTTGTTTGATATATTGTTTGATGAAATAAACTAAACTAAACTAAAAATTGTCCTAGGCTCATTCACTGAGTTTTAACTATGCGATGATATTTTCTGAAGGAATCCGCAGATGGCTGATGGGTGATGAGACACCTGGGTGGATTGCCCGTCACAAATTGCTCGTTCATGGATATCGAGATTCGGCCCCTAGTGTGTACATAAAATTGAAAGATGTTTGCGAAGTCAGTCTTGTTGTTGATTTTCAGGACACTCTGCTTGAGTTTTGTCCGTTTTGTTGTTCCTTTATGGCTTCTTATTCTGAAATCGGAGGGTCTCAGACTGAGACGCATTAAGTTCGATAAGGTCAATGAAATTTGTTGGCTTTTTCTTCAAATCAATGCTTGAAAATACGAGTATTAACGACCAACTCAAACGCCCGTTGTTGGAATATTAACGACCGATACCACAATAAAGCCACAGATAATTTTCATTTCTTGCTCACACTCACATCAGTCAGGGGGGTGCAAAGCACCTTTCCAATAAACACATACTCTGCAAAGTTCCTTCTTCGTTTCCAAATGAACTTAGCTATTCCCTAGGAAATTACGTAAATGTCATTTGTCGTCGGTCTTACCAACTGACGTAAAATTTCATGTCCTATTTGCTAACCACCACCACTATTTACCCTCCGCCTGCCTTGATATTACCACCCTGCTGGCCCTTTCGAAGGCTCCTTCACGTTGAAAGTGGCAAAAAGCCATTTAAATGCAAATTCATTATTTGAATCTATGGCATGTCGCTGAATGTTATTTAACATTTTCTTTAGTCCTCGACTAGTTCGTTTCTGTTTTTTTTTTGTTTGTTGTCCTTATTCCTTTGTTATACGAATAGCTCACTAAATTATTTCGCTGTCAGTCAGAGTGCATCATCGCTCTGATGGAGAATGAGACAAAAACTCATTGCATAATAAATTATGTTGCAAGGATTTTGCTTATTTTTTGCCCTGTTGCGTGCAGGATGTGTATACACCATGCGGTGACTTACCACGCGACAAAGATGAAGATAGCGGGTGAGTTTCCATTACACATCGAACAAAGGAGGATTCAGATGTTTTTTAGTTGATGAAGTTGTTTTGATTTGATGTCGTGCTTCTGACAGCAATCGTTTTATAATTTCTATCGTAGAATTTTGCATCCAACTGGGATAGGGATATGTTCTTTGCTTGTGTAAGTCATCTTAGACATTGAAGTGGATGCAGAAAAGTGCATTCATGAAGAAAATGAGGACGTCTTTTTAATTATGAGAAAAAAATCAAAAGTTGTATGGATTTTTGTATGTAATAGAATAAACATTATGAGATCATGCATTCTGAAGACAGATTCAGAACATTTGAACGCTCAATAAACTGAATGGTAAAATTGTATTTCCACAAAAATCTTACGAACTTAAGAAAAAAAGAGACTTCGGAAATTCCATTCAATATCGTTGTTCGTTGAAATTCTAAATTTGTCAAATGACTTTTGGTGTGCAATTTTCGGCGTTAGGTCTTATCGCCCAAAACCAAAACGCCCAAATTGAAAAATGTCATAACAAATTGTAAAATTAGTTGGGTGTACATTATTTGAAATTTTATTCATGAACTTATTCTTGCTTTTTAAATTTTTTTTTATTGTTGAGTGTTTATTATTTGACATTTTGTGGAATCGGATCGCAGTGCCACCTACCGGGTCGAATTGTGAATCTAAACCATCCTTAGACCCATTCAAACACACACACAAAATTTAATTAAAATCGGTCCAGAAGTTTGGGAGGAGTTCGGTAACAAACACGTACAGAAGAATTATATAAAGATAAAGATATCTTTGCCAAAAATTGTTTTTTGCAGCATGTGATACATTATATTAGCCCCCGTATTAATAAATACCGCATAGTGGCGAATTAGCTCTAAAACATCTTTTAAGTCGTAAATATTATTTATAAACATATCTTAGCTTTCGCTGACATGTTTTAAGGAGCGGATAACTTAATTCAACGAATTCGGCGTATAGAGGAGTGGTTAACTTGCACACACAGTTAACTTGCTATACCTACACATATTTCAAATCCACGTATACCAACAAAACGTTCGATTGGACGCGAGAAATTTAAAAGCTGGAAGAGAATTTCAGAGAGAATGTAAAATTCGCAAACGAAAATGCTCTGAGCATGATAGTGTCAGCTGATAGAATATGACAGATTTACAACCATGTTTAGTACAGTTTGGACGCAGTGCTGCCGTGCGTTTAGTGATAAAGAGTGGATAGCTAATATGGATATAAGATGTATTTATCTATACATATAATAAAACTGTAGGCATTTTCTTTGTCACCTAAAAACTCTAAAACTACTGGACAGATTTCGATGAAACTTTTTTTAAAATGTTCCTTAAGACTGTAAGACTGCTATAGGCTATGTCGTTTATAGCCACGTCCTTAGGAACAGTTTTTAGCCAAAATGTATTTTCTGAAGTGAAAATATATACATACACATATACCTTGCTACAAATGGATGTTTATACTTTTGCGATCGTGCGACACGATAAACAAAAACAAAACCACACTAGCTTACGCATACCTCGCATTCAAAAAGGGTTGATTTGTTTTCGCAGTGAGTGCTATGGTCAGTTGTATATGTATTGTAGGTATATATATTATGGCATGGGGTATATTAATAATCTTCAGAAGAGAAGATACGTACAGACGTTCATTCTGATATGGGGTATGGTAACAGTGTAGGGTTGGGGTAGGTAGTTGTTCGGGTTCCATAGGAAGAGGGAAACAAAGGAAAGGAAATACAGCATTACAAACAAGTAGCATGATCAAGGAGAGGAAGGGTGATGCAGAGGGTGCACATTATATGTATATCCAATACATTACATCCATTATCGATATCGCCACGCCAAAATTGGACAAACGGGGGTGACGCCTCGCATACAAAAACATCTTCTATGATTTTCATTATTCTTTTTTTTGTTTTTTCGTATTGCTGTATATTTCAGGTTGGCAGAAAGAAAATTCCAGAAAATAGATTTATTCTCATTTTTCGCATTTTACGAAAGAACATTATTATCTAAGACTTATGCAATACAATTCCTGTGGACGGGCAAAGCTGGGCGGGTACAGCTAGTGAATAATAAAAGTTATCAAACGAATAAGTCCACTATCCGTATGGTAGCTAAAAGATGTTTTAAAGAGCGGATAGGGCTTTTTTATTAATTCCGCTGTAGGTATATGTATATGTACTTAATTTTTTTTTTGACGCCTAAAGGAATGCTTACCATTAAGATTTGCTGGCGGAGCCACCGTTCAACAGTTTATACATATAATCCAATCGTAAGTATTTTCTTTGTTACTTTAAAGCGTAAGAACTACCTGACATATTTCAATGAAACTTTTTTGAAATGTTAAGACTGTGAGATAGTTTTAAACTATGTCGAACATTGCCACGTCCTTTGCGATTATTTGATTATTGACCTCTGAAACTTTGATCCTTTCTCAAATAATTCTTAATCAGCACAAACAAATATTTAAAGAACCCAACGTATTTTAAGCTACCAACAATCTGAATATAGACTTTCGAGAAGAAGTGGGGGTTATAACCGAACATAGTGCACTGGATGTACACCTATGACATATTGCTGGGTTGTATGGTGGGAGCCTGTTAACACTAAATCCTACCTCAAGAATCTGAACAAGGTACAAAGAATTGCTTGCATAGGTATAACGAGTTCACTATAAAATCTACACCACAACTGGGTCTAGAAACGTTGCTGGACCTACAACCCATCGAGCTATACGAGAACGTGGCAGCCAAAGGTGCTCTCAGATTACGAGCCCGAATCATTCGGTCACTCACGCATACTTCACATCATTGATCAGATCGCCCTCATGCCACTCCCAGAATACAAGAAACCGATGTATGATTTTGACAAGCAATTTACAGTCTGTATACCGGACAGGAAGGACTGGCTCTCCCCGACTCGACTCCCCGAGTACTGTCATAAAAGGTATACCCATCTTATCTTCACAGATGGCTCAAAGACGGAGAATGAAACGGGAGAAGGAGTCTTCTCAGAAGAATTAAACATCAGCATTCATACCGATTGGCAGACCAGTGCAGCGTTTTCGAAGCAGAGATCTACGCGGTTAAGAAAGCAGCTCAAACTGTCTTAGCGAGGGAACTACCAGCAATGGCAATTACCTTCTGCGAGTATAGCCAAGCATCACTTAAAGCGATTAACTCTAATCACGTGAATGGGATATACGTTCACCAAGTTCGGGATCGATTGACATGAGAAGAATTTTTCTCTAATAACGACCAAGAATATCTTCATCCGCATTGGAAAGAGTCCATGCTATAAATCCGAAGAGCATCAGGACCAAGATTATAAAGGTCTTATGTAGAGTCTTCGTTGTTATTCGGGAAGAGCCTTGCTAGTGCTTTCTTCTCAACACAAATAAACATAGATTGCCAATTGTTTGGTTGGTTGGTTGAAAGTGGCTGTCAGCTGAAAACGCCAACACACTTAGACCAGCATAGGTCCATTGTGATACCACGAAAAAAGGATCATATAAGATCTCCCAACTAGTTGAACCATTTTGAACTCTTTATAATGCGTGAGAGGCTTCTGATGTCTGTGTTTGTCAGGTCGTCCAAGTCGTTGTAATGGAGGGCTCCTAAGTGAAGCTTCCTTCTACGGGAGAGAGCTAGGCAGGAACGAAGAAGGTGAGGGATAGTTTCCTCCTCCTTCTCATCCATACAGCTTCTGCAAAAGTCGTTTGCGAAAAAGCCTAGCCTTTCGGCATGCTCTTCTATCAGACAGAGCCCAGTAATGACATCTATTCTGGCGCCGATATGCAATCTGTCTAGAGAAATCAATTTCTTAGAGCTTTTCAAATCCAGCTTAGGCCAAATTTGTTTTGTCGCTAGACAAGTGGTGCCACTTGTCCACCTAAGATTTGTCCTCTCAATAGCATTCAGCTTCAATTTTTGTTTGCAAGTAGTGATTATTATCCCCAGGGTGCCTTTATCCGGCAGAATGGGTTGAGTTGTTCCTATTCTAGCGAATCGGCCTTATAATTCCCTGGAATGTCTCTATGCCCCGGCACCCACTTTAGGTGAATGTTGAACTGTTCGGCAGTCGAGGGCTACTAGAGAAGTAATAGAGATCGAATCCAAGGATTTGATGGCTGCTTGACTGTCCGAAAATATGCAGATACCTTTGGCGGATATGACGTTTTGCTTTGAACCCAATTAAAAAGTAGTGAAGTCATTTCAATTAATCTTTATATATATAATTCTTCGGTACGTGTTTGTTACCGTACTCCTCCTAAACGGCTGGACCGATTTTAATGAAATTTTGTATGTGTGTTTGAATGGGTCTTAGGATGGTTTATATTCACAATTGTACCCGGTAGGTGGCGCTGCGATCTGATTCTACAAAATTTCAATAATAAACACTAAACAATAAAAAAAATTAAAAAGCAAGAATAAATTTCAAATAATATACACCATGAAGAAAATGTCATATAAAAAATGTACGAGCAGGCAAAACAACGTTTGTCGGGCCCGCTAGTAATAAAATAAAATTTCAAGTTCTAAATATGTAGGTACATAGAAAATCGAATCTTTAAGTTGAGACAAATATGTATCTACTTATAACTGAAATCCCTTTGATGCAGAAGAGAGCGTTCGTTCTCCATCGTCATTCTGCAGATAATAGAGTTTTGCAGGGATGTCAAAAACAAGACATGACCTTATTATACCTCCTGCCTATACCTAGATGCTGTCGTTCCGGGCGGCAACAGCCCGCCCGGTAAATAGATACCAATTAAAGTGTATGCATATAGAGTGGATGAAGTAGTGGGAAAACTCAGTCATATTCTGTGACCGGAAATAATATCCCCTTAGCTGAAAGGAAAGCTCTACACCGGTTGACAATCTTGGACAGCGTACACAAATTATGAGGGCAGCTGACGCTGAGATGAAGTTGCTGCACATGACAACACGAGTATGTACAACCAAGCTTTATTGAAGACTTTATTGCAAGAAGCCCATTTCGTGCACCATTAAAATGCAATTAAGCCATAACTAAAGAAAAGAGAGCCAGGCCTAAAAAAATACTACTAGATCACAAAAAATCAATGGCACAGAAGTGATCCGAAACAGTGAGGCAGTCGTGCACAAATTTTAATTTAAAAATGAATACAAAACATTTCGGTGCTTATATACTGCTGGCCTATTTTCATGCAGCAAAACTTACTTTTTGAAAGACTATGCCAGCAATAGGTGTATAAAAAATACGATACCTATTATGATTAGTAAAGCGAGAAGTTCTTATGTGCCTTATTTAATGGCTACATTTGGGCAATAATTGCTGATTTTTTATAACCCAGTACACATAAATAGCTGTATTTCATAACAGACAGCCCAGCAACATTTTAACGGTTTTTTTTGACAATACGAGCATGCCAAATGATTGCGAACCCTGCAATCAGTGTCACTTTGCGATTTATAGATCAATTATCGATGAGAAAAATGACGATTTTCGCACCAATAAAAATTACTCATCAACGCCTGTACATGAATGTATTTTCGCATACGTACAAACTACACAAACCAATAAAAGAAATCACCACAAAGGAGAATCAGTCGCCATCCTGGCAATAAATATTGGGCCAAAAATAATTTTTGAGTGAATCGCTTGGTAATTTTATTGCCAGTTTATTCAAGGGCCATATTCCGTGGAATACGTTCCCAACCAAAAGCCAGTCGAACATTTATACAACAATAAATAACTTGTCAAATAAAATCGGGAGCTTACGAGTCGACTGCATTACCAAGAACCCCATTCTTCATATGGGGCAATGGAAACAAAAAGGAGTAGAGGCAGTTCAATTGACTGTCAACGTGTAGAATGTATATTTTTATGTAGTATGTGTGTACAACAACACTATAGTTTGCCCATCTAGCTGCATTCCGTATGTTGTATGTCTACACTATTATTATTATTACTTGCTCATAGGCGATAATACATTAAGCCCGACCATAAATTTTAACATTACGTCCCCTAAAGGGCCATTTGACAACATAAATGTCGTCATTTATCTGCGCTGTTTATTGGTTGTCGCTGGCGCTATTGCTAAATCCACTTCACGATACAAAATGGACCTTCAAACTGCCGCCTACCTAACAACCAAATAGACAGAGGATGTACGAGTATCCTTGCATGATTCCCTGCATGTATATAGGGAACTAGAATGAGGATCAAACGATTTTTTGTTTTGTAAACTGGGGATACGCCTTCCTATACCCAACCGCCATTCATAAGAAATAAAAACAAAAATTCATCATACCTCGCGTACACAACTTACTATCAACATGTCTGGCGTACCGTATGTGTCACAAGACCAACTACACTTTGATATTCATTTTTGATAATGTGATTTTAAAGTGGGAAAGTGGACTGGCGAAAGCCTGCCTGGGTTGCATTTATTCAATGGCGGTTTGTAACTAGGGCTCGAACTTTCACGAACTTAAAAACACAAGAAACAAACGTAGGCTAAGGATGGACTAACAGTTGACGGTCCTTCAGTACCGAAAAAGACAACTACACTACATATACCTTCGGATCTGCACGTGGAAGGTTTAAGGACCTGCATTGAGCTTTCAACAGTGAACCCTTTATGATAATCAGCATCAAGGGTTGAAGTTGGCTCAGGATAATTATGCGATTGCACCACTGTTCGATAGTAGTTGACTATAAAAATTAATTTGCTGGAGAAGGCGTCTCAGCATTAAGTGAATAGGTGATTCACTTTAGGATTGTTTAAAAGAAAAGACAAAGCGTTCGTTAAAACGTTATAAAATTTCTTTATTAGTTGTTTAAATTCTAACTGCCAAATTCGAATTGAGTTTGAACTGATCGTGCAACTCATTGGGAAGCCTCGGTGTCCTTATGTACACAATCAGCTGTGCTATTAAATGGTCATTGCCCTTGACCGTGAAATTATTCCATTTGTATTAGTTTACATATTTACACATTACATTTAAACATTTACATTAACAATTACTTTTTAATACACCCTTAATTAGACCATTCACATCTCTACTCCTGTGCGCGAGTGAGATGGTGAGATAATTTGATGTGCTCTGCTTACTGCTTCCACACTGCTAGAATATCGGTGCGACTAGTTCGGATGAGCTTGCTTCGTTGACTTCGTCTGCTGAGAGAGGGGACCGACTATAGGCTCGTAGCTGTGTCGTCGATTATTTGACAGTTCGGCTTGGAAATTTGGAATTGTGTTGCTTTCCTCGTTAGCGTCGGTCTGTTTTATTTGTTGGTTCGGGTTTGTGCGGTGTTTTTTGTTTAACCCTTAATCGTTGTTTAAATGCGCCTTCGTGTGTTCCGTGCATCTGTCCTGGTGATTGAGAATATTGTTGACTTTCAAGGAAGTCGATTGATCATATTCCAATCACTAGTCACATGCACGAACAACACCTCCAGCAGTCGTCTAGGATCGAGAGCTCCTGTTCTGTTTTCCGCGGTTTGTTGGGAACCAACAGCCACAATGAAGGAAAATTATGTTGCTATAAGAGGCTGTTTCTACGAGCTTCTCTGCCTTGGCTCTGTATATTCGTAAATGATTAATTGCTGTCAATAGAATAAATTCTTAATCGAGCTGATCGGTGGGTTATGATTGAAAAGAGCTTTCTCAACGCATTTGCATTGATGTCAGACCAATCGGATTGAGTGTGCGATTTTACCTGCATTAGGTATGTAAAGACTACCTGTACATACCTCAGACCACCAGACACTAATAGGTATAAATAGTACTCTACTTAAGCCAGGTTTCCTGAATACAGGAGAGATTCCATCTTTTAATACTGAAATCTGCAGTTGGACCGGAAAATGACAGGTCATTTGAATGGTTAGCGATTCCTTTCCGGATTCAGCTCCTGAACCATGGTTGGTTGAAAGTGGCTGCCAGCTGGGAAATGCCAACACACTTAAATCAGCATAGGTCCACTGTAATACCCCGATATAACGGATCATATAAAATCTGCCCTTCTAATGGAACCATTTGGAGCTCAATATAAAGCGTAAGAGGCTTCTGATGTCTGTGTTTGTCAGATCACCCAAGTCGTTGTAATGGAAGGCTCCCAAGTGAAGCTTCGTTCTTCGGGAAAGAGCTGGACAGGAACAAAGAAATAATTTCCTCTTTATCATCCATACAACTTCTGCAAAAATCGTTTGCGAAAAGGCCTATAGCATTTTGACATGTTTTCCTTATAGGCAGTTCCCAGTAATGACATCTATTGTGGTGCCTATATGCAATCTGTTGGAGAAATCAATTTCTTAGAGCGTTTCTAATCCAGCTTATGACAAATTTTTTTTGTCGCTAGATAAGTAGTGCCACTTTTCCACCTAAGATTTGCACTGTCAATAGCATCCAGATTTTTTGTTTGCAAGTAGCGATTGGTATGCCTAGGGTGCCTTTGTCCGACAGGATGGGTATAGTTATTCCAATTCTGGCGATTTCATCGGTCTTACAATTCTCTGGAATGTCTCTATTCCCCGGTACCCATAAAACGTGAATGTTCAACTTGTCGGCCATCTCCGTAAGAGATGATCGGCAATCGAGGGCTACTTGAGAAGGTATAGAGATCAAATCCAAGGATTTGAAAGCTGCTTGACTGTCCGAAATCTAGATCCATCTAGATTCATTAGGTATAGAGAGTGTTTTTGAAAGTATTTTTCGTAAACTAGCAGCCACAGATCTATACAATACACTCTAAGCCGGACTTAATTAATTAATGTAGTGCTATTTTTCAGTCCAATAATGCACTCACTTACTAGCAAGGTTTTCCGAATTTGGGCGATATCGAAGCCTTTTCCGTTTAGGGGGAAAACGTTAGCGAATGCTAAATTGGAGTAGTAAAGACTATTTTGAATAAATTACAGCATCATTGTTAACAGATACATTCCACAGTGCTGGAATCTATAGACGATGGATCATCATCCGAAGAGGATGCCTTAGATCTGGATAAGAAGTCATCGGGCTTCTGGCTCGGTGAGTATCGACTGGGTCTTCTTTTTTCTTATTATATACTTTCTATACCTATTTACCGTACCGGTCGGCAGTCTCCTTTTTTTTAGTGTTGCCACAGTTTTATATTTTATCTAAATCGCTTACAAAATCGTTATTCTATAAAACCGTATTGAAAGTACCTACTGTAAAAATATTGTGCCTATCCTTATTTGCCACTCTGTACTAACTCGGATGTCCTTGCATACACACACTATATATCTATACAAAAGTTGCCTCTGTCGCGCTCAAGAAATGAATTATTGCCTTCGGAGTGGGTGAATAGCTAGCAGAGTGGTTGCAACGGCCGCCAACTGTTCTGGCTGCGACAAAAGCAAATTAAACAACAATAAGTATTTCTCAAAGGATACACTACGCATCCGGGAATTTATCTTGATGGAGTGCTTATTAAATTTATGGTGAATTAGTTTGGGGACAAAATCGCTTGCAATAGAAAAAAGTTCGCCCCCTCACAAACTATAGGACGCTTCGCAAGTCGCAATTCATCGTATATAGCCAATGGTGATGATGACCCATGAAACATGAAACTACGTAAATATGCTATAAGAATTTTTTTTCTTTTGTTTTTGTTTTATAGTCTAGAGCGCGTCCATAAATTATCGCTCCATAAAGCAATTAATTTGCACTTTCATTTCATGCGCCATGCCCACTCTATATACAAGGATGGCAATATCTGAGATCCTTAGGGGGTTAATATGCTGTCGAAGGGATTTCCAATCCTTCATCCCTCACTCCATGCCAACAGCACTCGATGAGTAGCGTTCCAAAGATAATAGCTTTTCAGAGTTGGTAGAGAGGATTTGTTGAAAAAAGGATATCTGGGGGATAATATGGCAAAAATTCAACAGATTATAATCTTCGAACTGGTTGAAGTATAGAAGGGATGCATTGGATGAACATATAGATTGGTGCTGCCTGAGTGGACGCAATCACTCAGTCCTACTGGTCTTCATAATGCACCCTGTTATTATGGCCATACAATATATGCATAAGAGTATATGAGTGTGGGATTAGTTGGCTGAATGAGCACAAGCTTTGCTGCTACTCTGCTCATCCTAATGTTGAGCAAAATCATTCAATTTACTGCTTGTTTATGGGATATGCTGTGATTGATTGTAATGTTTGGCAGCGAAAGCCAGAAAATTCCCAGCTTCTAAAGGTTTTATTAAATTATAACCTATACAGCTAAACAAAATGCAACTTCAGTGATTCAAAGGCTTCACAGAATTGATGGATCTCGATTTACAGATGCGTAGATTTTGAGAAATATAAGAATAGAGGATAAGTTCCATTTAAAGTTCGACAGTTAGAAGCATAATATCTACTACTTAGTTGGTTTTTCTAAAACCATCGTGCGGCTAGATGATGGACGGTAAGAAGTGAAGCTCCCTTTCAAGATGGCCCATTTATACGTCACTCGCAGCCAGTTGAGAAGGTGCTCTTCGTCGTCTTAAAAACTTGGGGAGGGGATTCTAGATGGATCAGACACTAAAAATTGATTGTGTGAAAATGCTTCAATGAGTATACAGAAGACTACTACATTACATGCATTCAAAACCGGTGTGTTCAGCTTTGTTTTAAGACGAGGCACTATAGTGATAGATTTCCCTATATGTACTTTGCGCAGATAATCGTTGAAGCATCCGTGTACGGTGATGTAAATATCTAGGTTCTGATACTGTTCGAAAAGAGTTTCCCACCATAGAAAGAGTATTGCGTTTTTCATCCGAATAACCGCTCAGCTTTTCACTCTCAGAATGGTAATTAAGAAGGCTACTTGGAGATCTAAAGAAAGCCTGTATATCCCTTAAGATAAAACTACAGAGGAATGAACTGCAGGATAGTGGAATTGACGCGATTATTTTCTGTGGGCTTTCGATCTCTTTAGGTACCTATATAAACTGCTCATGAACTGTTTCCGGGTAAACGGCCGGCGGCGTTAAGTGATGTGTGCGTTGGACTTCGTCAAAACCCTATTCAAAACTTATCTATGGGATGAATGTGCAGCCGTAGTGAAGAATATTTTGAATATGAAGAATTATTGTCTGTAACGATTAGTCATTTTCTCTCCGCAGATAACTTGGCCTTCAGACTAAAATACAGATCGGACATAATAGGCTTGTAGCCAAATTTCTTGAAGTCATTGATGATCACGTTAAAAGAATGCCGACATATCGAGTTCAAACACGATTAAAGATGGATATCGTGTCATTCTCTAGGACGACCAAATGATATGGTTGGATCAAGTCCGAAATCTTTCTACTATCGATATGAAGATTACTGTACTTGATACACAGTATCTGACAGTATCTTCCTTGTTCTGGGTTACATGAGATCCTCGCCTGAATTTTTCCAATAACAAAAAAGGTGTAAACTTGTGAAAAATAATTCTTATAATAATTTTGTTTTCTAATTCGGTGCTTTGCTGATAAAATTTGCCTAAACCTCACAGTAAAATAAAAAGGTTGTTTTCACGTGCGCATTTGGGAATAACCCCCCCCCCCCCCCCAGTAAGGCCCTAAAATCGATTACGCTGTCCCTGTCCACACTAGAATTAAGCCCCTATACAAATGTACCTTCATTTTCCTTAGCTTAATTTTTACATCTCAAGGGAAATTATCGGTATTCACGTCAAAATATTGAAACATATGATAGATGAGCTCGAACGGTATTGCTCCATGTTGAAGTTAATCTTGATAAATCCAAAATCATGGTCTTCAGAAAATCGGGTAGATTAGCAAGACGGGAAAAATGGACATACAAGGGATGTGAAATCGAGACAGTGAAGTCATTTAAATATCTAGGGATGATATTTACACCGAGGCTGTCGAATGCAGAACAACTGAAGGAAAGATACGCCAAAGCAATTAATAGTTTAAACTCGGTATGGAACACCTTTATGGCAAATAAACAGCTGAATCTATCGGCGATATATGCTTTATTTAATGCGGCTATAAGGTCAATTTTTTGCTATGCAGCTGAGGTATCGGGGTACTCAAATTTCGATGAAATTGACAAACTATAGCGATTCTGGGTGAAAAGGTTATTCAACCTACCACAATTCACCCCAAATTACGCAATACTATGCTGGAAACTGGATTAATTGAGACTCACCATCATACACTCAAAATACATATGGAATACATTTTTAAAACCCTTTTTAAATATGATTCCCCTATTTGTTATCCAAAAAGATTATTGAAAAAAATATATATTGGTTTAGGCATTGGACAGAAGAACTAAGCGCTTCAGATGCCGAAAACTGGACAAACCTACTTATCAACCCGGATGTGTGGAGGGAAAGGATACTGAATATTTTGGAGATATTGAGCCACAAGGACTTCGAAAGAAATTCTAGAAGAGCAGCAGAAAGCTCGAGGGGTCTGTACAGTCTATTAGACTACCATAAAGGGCATTCAGTTTTTATGGATACAAATACCAAAGAGAAGATAATGTGGGTATTTAAAGCAAGAACGGGACTCATTGGACTCAATGGCTGCGAGTATCGCGCACCTGAAAGGCAAGCTTGCTCACTTTGCAATTTAAGGGAAAAGGAAGATATTGGGCACTTCTTAGGAAGATGTCCAATGCTTGCAGAATTTCGTCGAAGATTTTATAATAAATCATATTTTGGAGAAGCGGATATGGTTGACATACTAAATGGCGAAAATGATCCAGATTGGGAGAAGCTTTACAGCTTTACAAAAAACGCGTTCTGGTATAGGCATGAGCTGTTAGAGGAATTTAACCTATAAGGCTTATTTAATTAGATAAATTCTTAATTAAAATAATTTAATAATTTAATTAACTTATTGAAAAATGGATAGGTATATACATTTTTGCATTATATATTAAAATGAATAATGCATAGATACATATATATATATAACCACCTAGGTATACCACCTACAGACGACTCAGGTCATTGTTAATTTCATTTGTAAACATTTATGAAAGAAAATAAAGACAATTACTTACTTACTTACTTATCGGTATTCACGTCGTAGCTTTATGAACAAAATGAACAAAATAAAAACGTTATTTGGACTATTGAAAGAACATGTCGTAGACATATGCTGCATACGTTTTTTGTGTCGTGTGCAAACTGCATTTCATGTTGAAGACTGAGCGATAGGCATAAGGTATAAGGTTATATGGAAATGCATGTTAATGTTAATAATAGGTTTGAATAATGATTTAAAAAGTTTATAATGGAAATACAGGACTAAAAATTAAATACGGGACATTTATACGTGCTGTAGGTATGTCTTAAAAAAAATTGGAACAATCGATTGAAATACGGGAAATACGGGATGGATGGTCACCTTATGTACCTATAGGTATACCCGCAGGATCGGTGGGCTTAGTTATTTTTCTTCATGAACCCTTTTTTTATGTAGGTACCTAAGTTTCTTGCATTTGGTTTTTAAAAGATTTGCAATCTCACATACAAAACATCTTGCTATGTCATAAGTCATTCTAAAATTGGAGGTTTGAGCAGTTTTTAAAACATAACTTGATAGCTCTAGCTCTTATTTTGCTGTTAACATAGGTACTTACAAGACGTGTACTTAAACTGAAATTTACAAATTTTTGGATCACTTTGCTCTTGACCGGAATCATCAGGCCCAGGAAGCCTCCTTTCCATTTCCTTTTCTGATATCTCTTATGAGGGTACTTCTCTTCTCGCTGCTGATCCGTGTGTTTCCACCTTATTTATCACGCCTGAGAGTGCGCTTTTCATAGCAACTTCGTCCAATGGAGGTCTTAATGTTTTCTTTTTGTAGACCCAAACCATCATCTGCTTAATCATTAGAAGCAAAAAAAACTGGGTGATAGTTGTCGTCATTGTGCTTTTAGCTCTCGTGAAAGATTGGTCTGCAATAGAGTTCGAATTTTTTCGCCGGAAGACTATTTTTATTATTTCTTTTTTACATTGATAATTATCAAATAGATTATCAATTTCGATTTTATTTGATTGACTAATAGGCGGACAAAAAATTAAATAAACATATAAGTTCCGTCTATTCAATTTGGCACAATTTTCCTTTTCTGTGTTGCCATATGGCATCAATATTATCTAGAGGTGCATTTTAAGGCATCATTTCTATAAATAAAATTATATATATATGTACCTACATATGTATAAAAATAAATGTATTTTTATGCATAAATAGTCTTGAATATCATTACTTTTTAATTTGGTTTGAATTAAAAAAAAAATACTTAGATTTTTATGAATATATAATTTTTTTTATATAAATACACGTGTTTATCTTGGAATATGCTTAGTTTTTAATTTGTAGAACTTGTAATGTTTGAAGTAAACAAAGAAAACCGAGTATAAATGCAACAATTTATTATTTTTTTTTAGTTTTTTATTTTTATACATATATGAAAATATGTTTTTTTTAAATATTTTCAAAAAATCCTTATTTTTTTTAAATACATTTTAATTAAAAAAAAATTTATACTTTTTTCTTTTCAATTTTGTTTAAATATTAATGTATAAAAATAAGAAACTGAAACAAAAATATTTTTTGTCATTTGTTTTGCTACCACTTGAGACAATTGATGCCATATGGCAACGTTCCCAAAAACCACTTTAGAACCAATATTTACCAAAAATAATGTTACAATGTTTTTAGTAGGAGTCTAAGTAGCAACAAAAAGAAATAAAATATTTTTTTAACCTTAGAACAAAAAAGATGTACCGAAAGGGTTAACAATCGAAAAACGTTTGAAAGTTATAGCTATTTTTTTTTAATTACCTAACAAAAAATATTTGTCTACCTATCAATATTTTTAAGGTTTGTTTAAAGGCAGGTTCACTATTTTTTACTGAATTTTAAAAGGCCTAAGCGCAGAGATAATGATATGGCTATCCGAGGTTCCCAATACGTACTATCGAAAGGTGTCACTTTTACCCTATTCATTCTAAAGAAATATGTAGGATGGTTTTATATTTATATTAAGCTTCAAATAATGTTAACAATATTTTTAACTATGTTCATAACTAATACTATAGTGGAGGCTTTCTCTCTTTTGTACATAGATACTCTCATTTAGTCAAAATCGACTATCCCCTTCCCAAGGGTATATTTAGCAGCATGTAGGTACAATGTACATTCTACAATTAATCAATCTTAACCCACTGTCTAGCCGCCTATAGCAGAGGGTAAACATAAAAGAAATTCTAGGGTAAGAAAAGAAATCACCCCACATAAATATCCTTCACGTGCACATTTCCCTTATTTAATACTTAATCGAAGGACATCTTTTTCACGATAGATGCTCCGCCTTGGCATAGTAAAACTAAAGCAATACACCAGATGGACAGATCACGTAGTTATCTCATTAAAAACATATATTAGCGTGAACAAGCGGACTTAAGATGTCCGTAGTGCTGCTGTCCTGTGGTGTTGGACAGGAAATCATTTCGAATTCAATGCATGTAGAATATGACTATACCAAGTTCTATTTAATTTCGCAGTTCTGAAGCGGAATCAACTTGTAATACAATGCGGCAAAATAATACACACAGTAGATTCCGGGCCATCATCTGTGCCAGTGCCAATGCCAAGCCAACACCATTGGTAGTGCAATAGCCGAATAATGAAGGGCATTTAGTTGAAGAATGGGGATGGGGATGGAATGATGTTTCTTCCGTTGACCAAGTTGGACTCCGGACTCCGTTGTTCGCATTAACTAACAGCGGTATTGCTGCCACCAGATCGGTATTTTCTTCGTTCTTCCAATTTGGTCGATGTTTTTCTTCAAACCGTGACTAGTAGGATTTATGAACTCAACTCGAATTCGGCTCAGGATTCACACGCTAATTGGATTAATTTTTGTTTTGGTCATGCTGATGCAGAGACTTTTCTTATCGTGTCGTGATAGACTGCTTGTTCTTTAGCCTTTAGAATGTGACGTGAATGCATATTATTTGACCAACAAGAGGATATTTACTGAGTGGGGAAATGTGAAGACCTGAAAACAATTACTTATTCTCTTTAATTGCAGGAAAAAACCGAAGACCTAATGAAAGTTTTTTTCTAATAAATAATTTGCGCAACATATCCAATCATTAGTTTCTGGAAGTTTTTGTTTTCGGGACAATTTGATGTCGACTTTGAAAGGCTCAATTGAGAATCTTCCTCAGGGGAGTTATATGTATACTAATCATATTTATGTTAGGAAAAAGAGTTCTGACTCAGGAATAAGATGCATAAACGCGTATGACCTGGAATTTGTCCCTTATGGAAAGCTAACATGAATTATGTTTTGAGTTGTCTTTAACAAAAGAAGCTGGCAATGCTTGTCAGCAATTGAGAGCAGGTTTTCGGGTTGCAGTTGCAGATTTGGAGCGACCCATGATTGGCTGGATGTGTATATTTAAAGCTTTTCGAGATTAAAAATGAAAAAGTAGTCTTATAAAGGACTAGCCATGCCCGCGGCTCCACCTGCCGGTTTGTTTTCTTTTAAATAAAATTAAAATTTATTTGAGTTATCATATTATATTCTATATGTACGTTTTTTTTTTGTATATTTGTGCTTTTTTTTAAGCTTACCTACAAAATATTTTAGCTTACAAAGAATTTTTAAAATCGGCCTAGTAGTTCGAGATATACCCTTTACCTCCCATTTTATTTTTACTCCTCTTCTACTTCGTATACAAAGACCTAAATGGGCATCAAATCTATGAATGAGAAAAATAAAATACTATTTTTGGAACGCAAAACTACCCCTAAGCACAACTACAATCGAGAAAGCAATTTTTTCGCACTTGGCCAAATAAGATCTATTTGCAATTTATTATATCTCACCTCCTCGATGGACCAGAAAGATGAATGTTAGCTCAAAATACTCGGTGAAGTATTGCCTAACAATTAAGAGCATTTCTTGAATTCACACACATAGATTTATAAGTATAATGGCAAGTTGAGCGTAGTAAGGTCAAAATAGAAAAGTTTGCTGCCTCTTTTTTCAACCCTTATAGGACGAATTTTGAAAAACGGTGAATAAGGCATGTAATAATTTTGACTTAGGTATCTATCAAAATACAGACTTTCAATTTCATACGTTTGTTGAGACACCCCTTACACCGAAAGAAAAAACATTGGTTGAATCAAAAATGTTTCGTTGTTAACTAACAATGGGCTTAAAAATGTAAAATCAAATACGTACGTGATTAAAACAAACAACGCTGCATGTTTGAAACAACTACTTTGGCGTTGTTGATTAAAATCCTCATAAGTATCACAGGTATATTTAGTTTGAACATATTCGTAGTTGTTTCAAAAATGGTAACATTGTTAGCCAAAAATTTAATTGTTGATTTCATTGTTAAACAACAATAAACATGATGAAGTTACAACTTAGGGATTTTACAAATAATTTGACCATAAGCGTTTTTCATTAAACACAAACGTGGTCAATAAATTTAAAATCAACCATATTTCTTATAAATTAAACACATTCGTAGTTGGAGTACAACGATTACAGTACAATTCAACACAAACATTTTCAAGGTAAAATAGCATTGACCATTATTAAAGTACCATGAACATGTTAAAAGTATCACGGACATGTTTCTATAAAAATATTTCACATAATCACAAGCGGTCACGTGTAACAATCAGAAACGTTGTTAACGTATCACACTTCAGTTGAATGTATCACAAAAATGTTCAAGTAATAATGTTTATTATCGGTCAAGCATAAAACATTGTTGTAGGAACACAAACGTTGTTAATGTATCACGAAAATGTTAAAGTAATAATGCAGCCAAGCATAAACATTGTTAAAGAAACACAATCATTGTGGAACTATCACGAATGTGGTTAATTTACATGTTTTCTTGTTAAATCAACCACGAACATCGCAGTCGCGACATGCTTAACGGAATTTGTCTTGTTAGTTCGCCTCGTTGACGTCGGTCGTCTTTTTTCTTGAAAAAATGTTCAGTATTCAGTCAGAAGTGCGAGAGTCAACAGTGTATTTTAGTGTATTTTTATTTGTAGTGTATAGTGTCGCTATTGTTTTGTTTTATTTTATTTTGTTTTTTAGTGCGCTTGTTGGTTGAGGCCGTCGTCCACCCCCGACTGTAAGTACCATCTAAAGTAAGTAATACATTTTGAAACTCATAATAATAACAAAAGTAACTCATAATTTTGAAATTTTGCTTAGATTCGACAACCGGATTTCAACACCCTGAAGTCAACCCAAACAACGATGAATACGATACGAGACAACAATTTATGTGGGTAAATATAATTATTAAACATTTTTATTTGTACTCCGTTGGGCCCCTGTTGTTGAGCCAACATATTAATATATTAATTATTCATCACCATTTTGTGAACTAGCCTTAAGTCAAATTGTATATATGAAAGTTCAATAAATACTAATGTAAATGTAATGTAATTTTGATTTTTTAAGTTTTTATTACTATTTCCAGCTGGGTGCGAGTAGAAGTAAAACGGTAAAGTAAGTATGCACGTTTTAAAAGTATCACGAAAAATGTACAATGTTTTCATTGTTGATTAACTATGATCATGCTTGATCAATCGCTTCCCTATGATAAAGTAAGCATGAACGTGTTAAAAGAAGCACGGCCATTGTACAATTTCGAATTTGTTAATCAACAATGATCATGCTTAATCAATCACTCACCGTGCTTGCTTTAATACGAAGAACCTAATGCGTGGTTATTTAAGCACGAAATTGACAATGGCGTGATAGATTTATACAAAAATACCCGTTATGTTTTTTATAAAAAATTGACAATGTCACATTTGTTGAAATGACAATGCCCATTGGTTGACGCAAAATCAAATAAGGTTCATGCTTGATTTTACCAACGTTTTTCTTTCGGTGTACTCCCCGCCACCACTTTACTCCTCACCACTTCCCAATGACCCTACGGCCTAATTCAGCCACACATCTATAAATTATGAAAATCGGACGAATGGTTCTCGAGGTATAGAGAAACGAACAGACGGACGTTGCATTTTATATAGCAGTATGGATGGATGGATATGGATGACGTACCGGATAGGCGTCAATTTGTTGACTGACTTTCTCATAAAATTTGAGAAAATAAATTACCCCAAAATTAAGATTTCCACGGCGACGGCTACTAAAGAAGTTCCTAGTGTGGTTTGCTAGGATAGGATAGGACATGATGACAGAAAAATGTTCTAAATACAAAATGAATACCCCTTTTCCTGTCGCCAATAACTCGGGCTCCAAATAGAATTTCCACAATCGGAAAAATTAGTTTTCTCTATTTCTTACGTAGAGTATACAAACCGAGTTTGAAGTCGATCGGATGAAAAATACATACGAATTTTTGCTATTAACAATCCTCCGCTACATACATGGTGTTTGGATATTTTCGTATTTAACATAAGTCTTTATTCGTGGGCGCAGTAGCGCAGTGGTTAGTATGCTGGACTACTGTGCGAGGGATCCCAGGTTCGATCCCCGCAAGAAAACAAATTACATCTTAAGGTTTTTTCTACTGCGCCAACTCTCGCGAACGTCTGACAAACATCCGAGAGTATGTCTGTCCTGAAAAAGCTTCTCAATTCAGCCGTTCGGACTCGGCATAAAATTGTAGGTCCCTTCCATTCGTTCCAAAAATAGAAACTCACACAAAACGAATGGTTGCGAGAAGCTAGGCCTTGGGTGTCTACCGCCTGTTGCGCCGCCTATTTATTTTGGGTTTTAGGGAATTCGCGTCTAAAGCGCTTTATGAATACAATCCACTTTTTATTTAAAACAGTTCCCGGAAGAACCGGCAATAACAAAATCGCCAATTTGTTGGAAGCTCGAACGCAATGCCTAATCATTTTAACTCCTTCCCCCGTATTTCGCAAGCAATAACCAAAATTGCCAAACTTTAAAATTAGACTGTTTCCTGCAAAAGAAGACAAGATTTGTTAACCATTATCTGAGTAATTATACCCCTTCAGACTTCTAAATAAAGTGCAACTCTATAGACGTACTCCACCAAAGCAAGCAATTTACCACCCGTCAGCATAAAACGGAAGAAACAACCCTTCGCGCTTACACAAATTAAAGCGATTACCAAACCATTTGCAAAAATTAAAAACTTTTACCAGGAGGGCTGTACGAGTATCTATCCGTTATAGTATTAGCCTGTGTGTGTGTAAGTGAAACTAGGGTTGATGTAACAAAGTCATCGCAAAACAGTTGAGTTATAACCCTTAATTGCAGCTTTGTTACTTTTAATTAGTATAAAACCTGCTGCAATCCGCGGGTGAAAACTTACGACGTATAAAGCTCTAATAAGTGAGACAACATGCTATACCTAGTACAGGAGTGTGTGACTGTGGGCATTCGCATTACAATGCTGCTAGGCGTTAGGGCGCCGGTGGTAAATTTAAAAGTTTCAACAATGTGAACGGCGACAGAAGTCTGCCATGCGAAAAACAGAACAGCGTAGGCAGCGCGTACATCACCTAGTCAAAATGTAACTAACGACAAGACCCTGTCGGAGTGTGCAGGCAGGCACCAACTACACTTAGCCATCCAACGAGGCCACCACCAATTTATGCAGTGGAACGCTGATCCATTCCTATTCGCCCCACTCAATGTTCGTTTGTCAGAATTCAACCTTGCAAAATAGGCAGTAGGAGAGAGACAACGCTTCCGGAGAAAAGCGCCCGACTCATCCCATCTCTCTGTGCCAACAATTTATTGGCTTTAATCTTTTCATTTGTAACTTTCCCCCATTGGAAGGATATGCATACCTACAGCTGCTGTTTGGAGGGGTGGGGGTTTGAGTTTGACAAAAATAATTTTCCTTTCGTTTTAAACGAATTAAAAGCGAACGTTAAATGTGCTCTTAAGCGACCGAGGGGAGTACCGTCGGTCCCGTTCTGCCTTGTCACATACATGCCCGAATAACACAGGCAACACATCATAAATTTACTAGGTGACACCAAGTCTCGCACATTTCATTTTAACATAATCACATACACTCAAGCTCTATAGCATCCCAGTTCCCAGTGATCTAATTAATGTCATCATCCAGACTTGAAATTGTTCCTGATGGTTTTCGTTGGTGGAATGAGTGGTTTGGTAACATTGGACGCGTCCCTCAGTCTGGAATGAAACCAACTAAACACGGGGGGTAGTCAATTTAATAAAATATTTGTCTTGGGGGATGCGTAAAAATTAAGGATTTTCCGGAACTCTTTCTATACGTATTGCCGCAAAACGTTTTACACCGATCCATCTTTAATTCCATTTGAAGAATATAACATCCATATAGAAATGTTAACTCCCCTAATCTCTTTTATGACACATTCCAGAATCTTCATATGTCCATAGATGACCATTTGCCATTTCGCATTTCGGTGCAGACGAAGTGCCTTTGGAGCTGCTGTTTTCGCAATAAATTAAGTCTAGATTTTAAGATCATCAGAATCACTTACATTGGGCATGCTGGTGTAGTACGTATTATAGCACCTGAAATTCCTATCCCTGCCAACCATTGGACACTGTAAGTTATGCTTCCGTACAGCTTTATGTTAGGCTTTCAGTTACCATACCCGTTCTTACCTTCCGAAAGAAAGCATTTAAGCATTTTCCTTTTGAGGGAACAGGTCGAAAATTGTTTATCGATTTTAATGAGAATCTACACTCTACACTTGTTGTAGTTGAGTTCCCTACGTTATCCCCTTTTCCAAAATTCCTTATTGGACATAATCTCTCTTTTTTTTTCTTCTCTTTTTCCAAAATCTCCCGGAACGAAATCCTCTATGTCAAAATCTCGCACAAGCAAACTAAACTTTGCATATACCCAACCTTGCACCTACTCCAAATCCTGCAGTAACCACAAGCAGAGGAATTGCAGGGGGCACCATGCCCCCCATGCGTATCTCATTTTTAACACCATTTTTAGGTGTCGCGGCGATGGAATTAATAACCCCAAATCTAAAAATGGGGCAATTTGTCCCTGATGGGGATTTTCTCTTAGGGTCTTTTGGAGTAAGGGATCTCAGCACAGGGAGAAAAGAAGATTTCATCACCAACCCGTTGTATTTCAGTGATTGATTCTTCAGGAGACAGTGTACCGAGAATCCTGTATATCGTTCTTGCTAGTATCTCGGAAATGTCTCCGATTTCAGGAATTTTGTGAAATACTCAGTGATGCCATTCTGACCGGATTCCGGTCATATCTGACCGAAATCTCTTTACTCTGACCGGAGAAAATTTTTAAATCTGGCCTAACCGTTTTTTGACCGGAACGAAAAACGTTTTTAACCGGAAAACTCTATTTTGACTGGAAAAATAAAGTTGCCCTACTGATTATAAGTAGAGATAGACTTATATAATTTGAATAAAACTTTGCCACAGATACATTACGAACATGCTCCCAAGTTCAAACAGAAACCAATTTAATGCGAATAATGGGACTACAACATCACGCAGGATAATAAATTATCATTATAGGCTAATTTTTTGACGTTTTCTTTTGCTAGAATGTTGAAGAGGAAATTGAACAATGAATTTCAATTAAAGTGTGAAATTCGATAAATCTCAGATTGGAGTTTGGTGAACTACTCTTTTCAAGTGTCAGATGTATACGATGATTACTAGACCCATTATCACATACGCTTCGGTTGTATGGTGGGCAAAAGCCTCCCAGAAGACTGCTAAGAAGCACCTGGATAGGGTCCAGCGTTTAGCATGTATAGGAATTACAGGTGCAATACGCACAACACCAACATGCGCATTGGAAGTGATCTTAGGGATTTTACCGCTAGACTTATTTATTAAGAAAACAGCGGCCCTAACAGCACTTCGTCTGCATCGAGATGCGAAATGGCACAATAGTGGTACCATCTATGGACATAGGAAGATCCTGGAGCTTGTCAAAAATGAGATTAGGGAACTGATCAGAAAATTATCCGAGAATAATTATTTAATTATTGACACGGCCTTAGTACATGGCCTGGGCACACACGTCTTCTCATGACTTTCATTTCCATTAACGATTTGGCTACACACAAAAACCAGGCGTCATTGCAATGAAATAAAATTTGGCACCTTGACGTTTTTGACGTCCTCACTCTATCAACGCAAATATCAAATGAAGATTTATATCTTCTGAAAGTGGATTTTCTGTGCATTTTCTATGCTATCTACCTTTCTCCTTTACTCACTCAAAATCTACCTGTGTCGCTGGACACGACGTTCATTGGAAGGCGTTTATGGCCATGCACTAAAAGTTTATTTCAGAACTTAAAACATGTCATATAAAATGATTAGTTTCAGTAAATTTTAAACAAACGAAATAAAAAACAAGTTCACAAAGTCAAGACTCACATATTATAAAAACGTTTTATAAACATCGATAATGCAGCTGAACATACAAATTCGTAAATTGTAGGTATAGGTAGGTATATAGCTATTTTCTATTTTTAACCGGGTTTCAGGTCAAAATTTCTTATTTTAACTATTGACCGGATTTTTTGACCGGATTTAGAAAATAAAAATCAGATTTGACCGGATTCACTGTTTTTTAGTGGCAACACTGGAAATACCTATTCGATTTTCAGAAAGAGATACATAATGTAGGTAGGTATGGCGGTTTTGATCAATTTCAATAGTATAATGGCTACAGCGACGTTTCTGCGCTGGGCGATCCAAAATGATAGGTATAAGGGGTATAAGGTATAAGTCAGTCAAGTTTTTTCATAATACCAATATCTCCCTCCCACCTACATTTCGTATAAGTAGTTACGGTAGGTATACAAGAAATATCCAATAAAAATGAAGGCCATAAAACGAGATGCTCATGTAATTTGATTGTGTCCTTTGAACATGTTTCTGATGATGCACGATGCACATCTAGGATAATTGTTCTCTCGGACGGAGTTCATGTGTACAGAGCTCATATGCCCACACATTGGTAAAAGCCAAATTGTTAAAAACTGTTTTTTTTTTTTTTGTGAACTTAATTCATTGCACAAGGGATTAAATTAATTGCAAGAGATTGTAGCATATCTCAACCAGCACATATGTATGCCCACTTTCGCGCATTTTGATACGCCCATTCATCAATTACCATATAGCTGGGCAGGGGCTTTGAGCTAAAAACTCAACAGATAAAAAAAAAAAAAAAACGAAACAATAAAACATCCAAAATGGTGATTTTGATTCGCAAAACATTGCATCCCCGACAAAATTCAGACTTTTCACACTCCGATGGAATAAAAATTCATTAAAACTTTTTATTATTTCACATTTCGGACATTTATGTGACGTGGCAGCGTCATGTATTCCCTCATTCCTTAAAAACAGAGCCTCACTTCGCGCCGCGCTGACGAAACCAGAAAGAAATGTGGTCTACAATAAAATTGAAGTTGAATTCCGACCCGAGGGTTGATGGGGGCGTTTGGGTAAATGGAACGCCGCTGCCGCCGAGTGGTTGGTAATTTGTTCGTAGATCCTCTGGGTGTATATTTTTTTATATTGTTATCCTTCGCTGAGCAATGGAATTAGCGTACTGTGTATAATTAATGAAATAATTAATTTTTTGCAAAGGGTGATGTGCTTTCTTTTTCCATATTGAATTAAAGGAAATGATGACGAAATGTAGAGCCGTTTGTTTGATTACAAAGTGTGCAGTATCCAAATCCAAATTGCAAACGAAATCAATCAGGAGATGCTGTCATATAATAATATTTCTTAAGGACTTCCAATAGCGAACTTTGCAATTTTTTTCAGTTGTGTGTCCTTACCCGAAAAAAAAAGAATCTAATATTTACCTACTCGTTATCCACATCGTTCTGTTCTCTATCCAGCAACTACAAAATGGAACGCTTTGTAGTTGCAATTATTCATCAATCTGCAACACTATGTCGGGTGGATTTTGACTCCCAAAAGCAATCTTTACGAGTAGCGGTTCATCAATCATTAATTGCCTAAGCGCGTTATGCCCTGGGGAACTAAATGTGTGTTTTAGCTTTGCGCGCTTAGTGCTATAACCGCGGCGCCATGTATATCGACTGTATACACCACAATACACACACCGTGGATGGATCCACCACCGTTTACTGACACCCTACGACTTTTACCCGCAGCACAAAAGGCACAGACCGGCTCTCATCAGTGTACAGCCAACCAAATATGAAAAACCGATTTACGATAAAGACGGTGGGCTTTAGAGCACAAGGGCGAATTATTTTGTTTCAATTTTCACCTTTTGTATTATGATGATTCTGAAAATTTTGAAATCACAGACTTACATTTCAGCAAGGATAATGAAAGTGTATCTGTGAAATTCAAAGAAATAGAATTTATTTTATGAACGCTTCGTCCCTGGGGAAATCTGTTTTACTTTCCCTATCCGTGCACCTTCTTTTGATTGTTTGACTTTCAATTAATTTTTGATTCCTTACACAGGTAAACATAGGTAAATCTATTTCTAAGAAAAACAAGAAGGTCGAAAAAATTAAAAAAAAATCTCAGCGCAACCTAAATCCTAACACCTAAAGCTGCTAAGGCAAAGAGGCTCGTTGTCATTATAATTTATTCATAATTTTTTTTTTAATAATTCGTTCTATAAAAAGGCAAACCTATAACACCGCACTTAAATTGTTAAAAGCTGTTTAGTCCTCTGTAAACTTGTCCCCAGGAAGAGTGTTGATTTGATTATCCTGCAGCTTTGAAAGTTTTGAAAAATTTATCTTTCGCGGTTCTTAAGCGTACCTAACTACTTATGATAGGTGGACATGGACAGGGTGTCTGTTTTGTATTGGGCGGTCATATTTGGACCAGGATTGGTTTTTTTTTTTTTTTTTTTTTTTTTTATAATTAACTGGTGCTCAAGGGGTTTTTGTTCCCTTATAATGCTAATGCACAGCACGAGTGGAAGGGTTAATAGGGAGGATAGAGAAAAGGTACTGGTGCACATTGGTTTTAAACAATTGTGGGTTGTAATGAGAGGGGAAAACCGTGTGAGGCAATGCATTCCACATGCGTGTTGTTCGACTCACAACTTTGAGTGCTTCAGGGTCCAGGATTTTGACGAAAAATTTTAACAATATTAAAGCCTATAGAATAGGCATAGGTCGCCGACTAGTCTTCTGCGCGCCCGCGCTTGTACATAGATTTGATCACCTAGTACTATCAAGTAGGTTAAGTCAATGCTTTGGGAGCAATATTCGAGGCCTTGTCTAGCCTACTCCTTATAAAGAGGAAAAGTGGGGAAACTCTGAAGATGCTGATACTCAAATATTAGATAAGTCGTTATTGCCATGTTATTGCCGAATTAATTGTGAATATTGGTCGTCCATTTTAGTCTGTGTTACAACAGATGCATTTTTTTTTTGTATAAGGGGTGAGCTGTAAGCTATTAAATAGTACCAATTTTTTGTTTATCCACTTCAAGATTATGTACTAAATCTTCATTGATAGAACTTATTCGCTTGCATCCTTGACTGCGTGATGTAGTTGCATATGGATATGCATAATGGCAAAGCTATTAGTATTACAGCTATGGAGATATGAAGAGTTCAAGACAGTATAAATCCTTGATTGACTCCAGCGTTTATAGCAAAAGAATCTGTTGATACACCGCCTACTATACAACTTGTATTAATCTACAATAATTCGCAGAATTATTGTTGAGGTGTTAATCGGCTTATTTGTTTGGTAGGGATCTATGCCTGAACCGATAAAAAGCCTTTGAGATGTCCAAGGCTACGGCTCGGTTCTTTATTCCCCATGCTGTTCGATTGCCTCCCCCCCATAATTGGATTACATATACACATAACTCAACATGTATCCTATTTCTTGAGGTCGAATCGGACCAGTAGGCATGCAGTAAAGTGGGAGGTTTATGATGCCCATAATTCAGATCATAACCTCGTCGAAAAAAAAGAAGAAGAAGAAAAGCTCAACATGTTTCTAGTTGAACGACGGCTTTGAAATCCATATTACCTGTTGTTTATTAGTCGGTGGCCATCGAGAAACATTTTTGATTATTTCCACATTTTATAATGCCTTTTCGACTACCTTGGCTAACATGGAAAGCAAAGGTATTAGACAGTAATTTAGCGGCAATCATTTCCATCCATTTATGGGAAGTCTTCTGAGAGTACAAACAGAGCAAGTTTTTGTACACAGTTTTTGAGTACTGCAGGTGGAATTCTGTCGAGTCCCGTTATCTTTTTACAATTCAACTCTTTAAGAATGCGTTTATATTCCTCGTGGTTGAAATTTTACATCCATCATCTATGATTTCACCCTCCAATCCAGTGGTTCAAGACTGGAATTCTTCGAAAAAACAGAAGCATAAATATAAGCCTTTGAACAGATTGGACATGCAATAAGTTTGTTAGTGATTCTTTAATTAAGTCTTTTCAGCTTCAACAGCTCCGTTGCACGTTGCATCTAGGGGAGAGTGGGTATGTATGGGACACAGGAGGTATGGGACACGAGCATTTTCCTAAACGCTATACCCTTTTTTCCATTTGTGCTGATCACAAATTTGTTCTTTAATGTGTACCCACCGGTCAACGAAGCAGGTCTTGTGCACAGTTGTAATTACGCAGTGGAGAGCAAAAAAAAGTATTTTGTATATAAAAAGTAAAATCCTTGGGCAAACTTTGAGTCAAAGAAAAAAATTAATGAGTGAACTTATTGTACAAAAAAGTGAATCGAATATATAGTAACATTTATTACGAATTGATTTACTTCTAATTTTGTTTGGTCTGTGCCATGTTTAAAGTGATATTTTGGTTTATCTTGATAATGTGCCCTACAGGATGATTGGGACACTCACATGCAGGAGGAATGGGACAGAGTGTCCTCAACCTCAACCTCAGCATGTTGCACCAAATAAGAGGAATCCACGGGATATTTATTCCTTTAGTGTGGATTTAAAATCCAAATTTGTATCACTGTCATGAATACCCACTTTTCTGAATTGTTCCTTTTTTCTTTATACGCTTTTTTGTTATGTTTTTTTTTATTTTTTTGTACAAGTGAAGCTGTATGTTTTTAACTCTTTTTTGTTAGAACTGAATAATATATATTTTGTTTTGATAAGTAAACCGAAAACTTATGTTATTTTATCGTCTTTTGTTAGAGGAAAAAAGATTTTAACATAGCCGTCCCATTCCACCACATAGCTGTCCCAATCCTCCTTGAACCAGGAGGAATGGGACAATGTTAGGTGTGTACATGGAATGAATTTTAACTTCTATTCTGGTAAACGTTTTAATACTTTTGTGTTTTTAATAGCTTGCCACAATGTTATATTATCTTAAGAAAACTGTTTTGTGCAGATATGATTTATAAGTTGCGAGTAGTTGAGTTTTTACTGAAAAGAGTCCCATACATACCCACTCTCCCCTATTATTTACAAAATTATATATTTTTTGTACCGATCGATGGTTGTAAACGCCATTTCTTGAATGCCTTGCTCTTGGTGCTGTGGCTTGCTTACATTCTTTGTTGAACCAGGGTTTCCTCAAACTTCCTTACATTATATGCAGCTTATCCCATTATGGCTATATTTTATTGGTGTTGTTGCAGAATGTATATAGCTGACAATAGAGTATGATCCGAATTTCTAAGGGAGCGCAGTTTTTAATTCTAAAAGCTATCTGGCTCTGTTGCGAGAAATAGATTGAGAGATACAAGATGGAATAATCTGTCCGGAGGGTTACCGCTGGGAGGGTGGACCTTGTAGAACCTTGTAGGATGGTATTTAGCCAATGTCGAGATCTTGAGGTTGCATCAACTCTATTCTTTAATACGTCACATCTTCTCTGACAAATAGGGAAAGAAAACCTATGAATCGAAAACCAGGAACAAAAGGGACAGCCACAGCAGCGATATGTGGAGGCAACGAATATTTTCGTGTCCCTATTATTAAGAATTGGATGTCAGGCATTTCTCTTGCGGATGTTGGTGTTTTAACAGCATTGAAATTGTCGAATCGCCTAGTTCCCGAATGTTATACAAAATTCAGTTGTCAGTTTATTTCTTTGTCTTTCTGTTTTGTTTTTGTAGTGTAAATGCGAAAATATTCATCGAATTTCGTGCAGCTTTTTAATCTTCCAAAAACATTGTGATAAATTAAATTTTGTGATTTTAGAACAGCTACCAAGAGCTTAAAATTCGAATAACTTTATTCTCCGTTATTGTTTTTTGTTGCAATTTCGAGTAGCTGCCGCATTGCACGTCCCCCACCAACAATTCATGCCGAAACTGCTAATAGGGCCCACGGCCCACCATACACGACACAGACACGTCGCTGCAGACCTTAAATCTGTGCAAACATGCCTTCGCCACACACGGTGCAGACAATCTGCACAGACATTAGTTTGTATCGTTTCGTCGTGGTCGTCGGGTCGGAAAAATGGCGAATACTGCCTGCCGACTTCTTTAAATTTTGCCGTATGGATGAATGAAATTTAATGAAGCTGCTACAAAAAATATGTACATTAATGAATAAACAAAAAACTTAAACGAGGGAACCGATTTCTTCAAGCGAGAGGCTTTCAATTTATGTTTACGCCGTGAATTTTCTCGCTCGTCTGTGCAAAATTCACCATACACGACACAGACATGTCGTTGCAGACCAAGAAAAATTCAAAAAATTTTGAATTCACGCAGACGGTCGCTGCAAACAGTCGACATGGATACACACGACACAGACGATCTGCGCAAACATTTGCACAACAACAAAATATATTGGTCTGCAGCGACGTGTCTGTGTCGTGTATGGGCCCTATTAGTGAGCACACGTTTGTGTATTTTTATTTTTTACTAACCCGGTGCGCGAGACCGTGTGTCACCGTGTATGTAAGTAAAATATTTGTTTATTATTCGCGTATTTTACCTAGTATATTATTTTTTTATTGTTTTATTGTGTATTTTGTTCATTGTGTAAGAGTTCCGTATGTCGAAAGACTAAAAAACATTATTTTCCTTTATGAATATGTGATTTTTTATTTTTTTCTTAATTTTAAAAAATGTATTACTAAAAACATTGTTATTTTTAATGCTCTATTTAAAAATGTTTGTGAATTGTATTATTGAAATAAAAGAGCTTAAATTGATTTAATATCTTTGTTTTACTGTCAAAGAGCATACATTTAAAGAAAAACATGAACTATTAGTAACACGTTTCGAAAAATCTTCAGTTGAAAAACCCGGTGCGTGAGACCGGCCGGCGCGGCGTCACCATTGATCAAAGTCAAATTCGCGTCACCATTGGCGGGTTAATGAGTCTCACTTGAGGCACAATCTAAAAGCAACGCTACTGAGCTTTTAAAAAAATGAGTTTCCTTCTAACGCACAGATTGTGCGAAATAATCTGTTTCCTTTTAGTTTGGTCTGCGACGACGATATCGACTATTACAGTCTGGCTATATAATTACTCGTCCTATCTACAAATTTTGTCTGAATCGTCTCTATAATTGTCTTAAGGGACCGACTGAACCCCAGATGTAATTACGAACGACTAATTCGATTTTGGAATAGCACTAAAGGATTTTCTTCAACTAAATCAAAAAAATAACATATACGAATGCACGCACTAGTCAATTAAATGAACCTAATTCAATTATGATATGGTCAGCACAACAACGGACGGTAAAGGATTTGTTGAAGCATTAATTTCCTTCACGCGGAATGCAGACAAATATGTGGAAGTGACACTCAAAGCTCATCCTTTCGTATATGGCTTTGTGGAGAAAAATCACATATGGCCGAGGTAAAAAGCACAACGAAGAAACCACCAACGCAAAAGAGCAACATAATATGGAAGCAAAGGAAACTGCAATTATACTGTTAGGAGAAACGACTAAGAATGCGCTCACAGTGGTCAAAAATGCGAATCTAAAAGGACAAATTTATTTTTTTGATTTAAAATTATTGATTTATTTTCATTATTCATTATTGGATATTACAACAAAATAGAAAAAATAGAAATAAACTTTTTATTCATTTAAACAATTCTGTTGAAATTTCTAAAAAAAAGTGGCATTTTAATCGCAGTTACCCAATTTGGCGGAATATAACTTGGAATGGAATGAAATCAGAAAACCACCCCCCTCCCTTCTGCCACTTAAATCATTATAGCTCGCCTAACTGGGACACCCTGTATGTACGATGTACCACTGTAACTATAGGTATTATATTTACATGTATGCTATATACACTGAAATCACATAACCATTTGATCTGAAATTTTCAGACGATCTTCGGTATTGTCCCGAGTGTGTTTTTGTGTAGTTTAACCAAAATCGGTCAAAGGGGCGTGGCACATCCCATACAAGAGACCATTGCAAACGCTACTTCTCGACACTAATAAGAGCTTAATTTACAAAACTTGGTACATACACCGCGAAATATGGGATCGATTGGAAATGGGGCGTGGCACCTATCATACAATCAATTTATTTAAAATCTATATATAAAAATTGAGCCCTAAAATGTTTGTCGCCGATTCACGCCTTAACGCATATACCGTTTTTAACCAAACTTTCACACATCTTTGGTATTGGTCCATATACGGTTTCTGTGAAGTTTGGTCAAAATTGGACAAAGGGGCGGGGCACCTCCCATACAAAAAAAACAATCAAAATCTTATAACTCGAAAACCGCCGAATCGATTGAGTTGAAACTTACAGACAGTCTTAGGTATTGGCCCAGGAGTGTTGCTATGAAGATTGGAAAAAATTGGACAAAGGGGCGTGACACCTCCCATACAAAAAATATCTTGAAAACCGCCGATTGAGTTGACACTTACAGACAATTTTAGGTATTGGCTTAGCAGTGTTGCTGTAAGATTGGTCAAAATTGGACAAAAGGGCGTGGCACCGCCCATACAAAAAACATCTTCTATGGGGTGAAACTCGATTATGTTATAACTCGATAACCGCTGGGCCGATTTTCATGATTAATTTTTTTTTCGTATTGCTGTATTTCAGGTTTACGCAGAAAGAAAATTCCAGAAAATCGATTTTTTCTCATTTTTCGAATTTTACTAAAGAACATTATTATCTAAGATCTATAAGCAATACAATTTCTGTGCACGGGCAAAGCCGGGCGGGTACAGCTTGTACTATATATATTTGTATATTATGAAATCTCAAACAGAACTCTATACGCACGAGTCGCAGTCTGTGATAGGTACCAATTTGGAATGACCACTTGTATAGACTGCCGCAGGTAGTATGACGCAGTAAGCCATTTTCCTGTGTTGACCCGAGGAGGAGACAGCCCACCTGAAGTCACGTTTTCTTGATGTCAATGTCCAGCATTTTTCCAAAATGAACCACTGTACTGGCCATTCCGTAGATACCTACCGTATATTATCCTTAGCATTGTCTTTGGCCTATGACGACAAAGTCCCAAAGAAGCAACTGTATGAATGAGTACGTCCTTTGTTCTTAAAATGGCCTCTTCGTGGGTGGGTAAGTATATCCGTTTTTGTTGTTTCTATTTCACATATAATAATGGGCAAGATGCAGCAGCGTCCGGATCCCGGTTTAAATAGATGGACTTGCATGAACGCTATGGTGTTATTATTCTTTCTAATGAAATCCTTTGCGACGCCTGCTGACGCTGTTGGTAGCTTCCTCAACGCAGACATCTAACTGAGGTTACCGTAGAATAGAATTTTCTGAAGGAAGTGGTAGAGTATCCTATCCTGGTGCATGCCGTAATGGGAACTTCACTTTAATTAAAGAGACAGAGCAAAGTGGCAGCAGCAGCAGCGTATGTGTGATAGTGTGGACATTTAATTACCTTGTTTTATTTCGTTTTATCCTTCATTTCGATAGCTATATATCCTTTCACATTCTTTGCATTAGGGTCTGTGATGCGAATGCGTCTTTTGTGAAATTACCGGGATATTTTGTTTTTTGAACTTTTTTTTTTGCAATTTATATGGCGTGTAACTAATCGTGGCGAAATGAAAAAAAGTAATTTCTTTTTCTATATATCTACAGGATGCTAAATGTAATCTATAAGGGATCTTGCCATAAAGATTATCAAGCAGACAATTATTCATCAGACTTATTATTTTTTTATATGCCGTCTTAAAAATAATTTTTATGGACATTTTAGGGAATATAAAAATCCGGTGACAATATTTATGTTAGGTGGTAGATAGGTTCATACATTGAGATGGACCGATCACATTTCGATAACAAATTGCGGGACATATTGACCAAAAGATCACGAATGTCATGGTCAGATAGGAATCAAAAACCAGAGAACTTCATACAGAAAGGGTGATTTTTTTGCTGTTTGATTTTTCAGCCAGATTTTTTTGACAGTTCAATCTCACGCGCGATTCGTGACACGCACGTGTCAAAGTAAAAATTGCTCAGTTAGCATTGCCATTTTATCATGGATAGACTTAAGCCCGAACAACGTTTGCAAATTATTCAATTTTACTACCAAAAATCGTGTTTAGTAAAAAAAATATGTTTAGAGCACTTCGTCCATTTTATTGTGGTCGTAATAGTCCTACTGAGCTACATTCATAATCAAAATTTCCGTATATGGTCTGCTGAGCAACCAGAAGCATTGCATTTGCAAGAACTGCCAATGCACCCACAAAAATTTACCGTTTGGTGTGGTTTATGGGCCAGTGGCATCATTGGGCCGTATTTCTTCAAAGATGATGATTGCAACAATGTTACGGTCAATAGTGCTCGCTATTGTTCGGTGATTTGGGACAGGAAGAGCTGGGTTTGGTCGACATGTGATTTCAACAGGACGGCGCGGCATGCCACACATCATGCGAATCCATGGACATATTGCGAGACGAATTTTGTGAGCAATACATATCACGATTTGAACCTGTGAATTGGCCAATTGGCCTAGATCGTGCTATTTGACGCCGCTGGACTATTTTTTGTGGAGATATGTGAAGTCTCTCGTCTATACGGATAAGCCAGCAACTATAGCCGCCTCGGAAGACAATATAGCTAACTCGTGTTGTTGGTGAGATAGCAGTCGATATGTTGGAAAGAGTATGCCAAAATTGTACATTCCGGATGGACCACTTGAGGCGTAGTCGCGGTCAACATTTACAAAAGTAAATGGCAATAATTGATTTATCGACTCTAATAAAATTTCACTCAATTTTGCAAATTTTCAATTTTAAAGTTCTTTACCGACCTTGATGGAGCAGCGTGCATTCTCCATTGTCATCCTGCACAAACGGACGAGTTTGGCAGGGATGCCAAAACTAGACATTGCTCTCTATAGCTCGTCTCTATAAATGCTGTCATAGGCGGCCTTAAAATCGATGAAAAGGTGGTGGGTATCGATTTGGACTTCTTGGATTTTCTCCAAGATCTGGAGCAGTGTGAATATTTGGTCGATGGTAGACTTTGCTAGCCTGAAGCCACCTGCAGCCACACTGATAGGGACCAATCAGATGGTTGGCGAAAGGCTTCAGGCGTTCACACAATACGTCAGATAAGTTCTCGTAACTTCTGTCGAACTGAAATGATCAGTGCGATCCTGTCAATTAAGTCTATATATGATGTTCAAAATGTTAAAGGAAAAAAATTTGCAGAATTCATTAGCACATAGTTTAGGATCGGGTGGCCAGAGTCAGCCCTGTGAAACTACAGGATCTAATGATCTCGAAAATATCAAAATTATAAGTCCCTTTCATTCGTGCCAAAAAAAAGTCACACAAACGAATGGTTGTGAGAAGCTAGGCCTAGGGTGCCTATACTATACGGACCTGTTGCGCCATCTATTTATTTAACCCGCGGTTAGTAGCGTTTAGTTGTGCCATACTTACCAAGCAAGTTCATTCCCCATCCACATGCAATTACCCGCAATGTCTCTATGACCGGAACCCAAATAAGGTGAACTATAAATTATTCCGCCATCTCGTTAAGAGACAAGTGGCAGTTAAGGGCAGTTTTGGAATTGAAGTTATGAAGGAATACGATCAATTCCCTGATCTACAACTTTCCATAGATTTTCTTTATGACTGAAATTTGTTTTTTTATTAAACTTTTGCATTATGTTTCGAGTCGATGCATTGTTAGAAGATCCATCGCAAGTTAATATTCTCTTCAGTATGAAAAAGAAAGACATTTACTGTACGTATAGGTACTTATACGAATAGCGATCCATGTTCTGATTCCTTGACTGCAAAAACATTCTCAAACATGAATATTACCCCCTTTGTGCTTTATTGTGTAGGTACCTTACGAAACGGGTATTAAATGGCCTCCGCATACCGTTGGAAACTGGAAAGTCGTCAGAACCCTTGAAGTTAAATTTAGACTCACAGTGGGCCTACATGGCATATGGGCAAATTGAAAATTAAGACCGTACGCATCGAACCATTGTCAAAATAAAACTGATTAGATTTTATCAACCCTTTTTTTTTAAACCGACAACGCTCAAAACATAATTTCGAGAATCAAACCTCGATCCGACCGCGACGCGACGAGACATTTCTATCATCTCAGATTTTGGCATTACATTTTTAACAAGGCACAGTAACAATCTTTTGATAGCGTAGCAATTTTTAAGGGTAATCAGCCAGAAGATACGTACAGTACAGTACATTATGTACATATGTATATCTACAGTCCATCTGTAATGCTTATTATTTTATTTCTTCAAAATTGAAACAATTTAGCTTGGTCAACGTGGACCCCTTACTATAAGCATAATTTAATGTCCAGAACAATACTAAATCAATGAGGACAAGTGACTGTTAAATGAGCACATCATCTAAAGGTAGCTTATACATTCGAACGATAGTAAACAAAGTCCCTAAGTCCCTTCACAATCACCATACAGCTATAGCGACCATTCACAACGACTGCATAGTCTGTTTGGATTTAAAATTAAAATGCATTCTATGCTTGGCACGAAACTGTTCTGTAGGCCAAACACATTCAAGTTCATTACACAATCGTGTCACTTTGGAGTTACACTGCCGAGCCTGCATTGCAGTCAATCCATGTATACTGGTAGAAAATCAGCTACTACGAGAGTGAGTTTTGAGGAAATGAATTCATGGAACATGTACCGTAAACGTCCTTAGGGCGCTTGCAAAATTTGAAGCAAAAGGATGGTTGATTGATTTCAAATCGTATAGCTTCGTTATTGCATATTAACCCAAATAGATGTAGGTATGGTAAGACGATTTCATTTTTTTGTTTTAGATAGGTAGGTATCGAATATGTTTTGACAACGATAGTTGTGACTTTTATTTTCGAGGTGTTTAACACTTGGCAAGAGCTCAACTAAATTTGGACAATATTTGAAATAGAAATGGTGTACGAATGAGTTACACGAAACTTTCTCTATCGCTGTAAGTTTAGTTCCTTTTGATCAGATGACTTCTCTTCAAATCGTCAAATCAAATAAAAGTGTTCCGACTTATTCAAGCAGCCTTGGGATATCGACACATTATTGAACGTCTTATGACAATCCATATCAAGATTCATCAGCATAAGCCTTACGGCTTAACACTTTAATATCGTCGCTCGTCGGGAATTTTAATACGAGAAATTAGGCAAGGAGGATATATTTTGGTATAACGATGAAAGAGGATGGCCTCCGACTGGAAACGGATTTAGGCTAATTGCGTCTGCGTAATTGTCACACTCGGACCACTACCTCTTTGTAGCCAAATTACGAATGCACATATCTCAGATACCGCGCCCAGAAACCACAGCTTTGATGAAGAGTGCTGGGCAACGCTGTAGAGAAGAACCTCGCCGCCTAAGTGGTAGGACACCTCAACCAACCACTTAGCGAAAGGCTAAGCTAACTACAAAGGCGTATATTGCGTATTGTTAAGGCCCAGTCCATCCCGGACTGTAGCGCCGCCTAAGACTTTTAGACTTAAAGACTCACTTCCCGGGAAATCAGGTCACTACGTGCTCTTCAGTGGTACCGGCAACCGTGGCCATACTTACTTCTGAACCGACTAACACCACGTGGCGTAATTGGTATATTGCATCCAGAGTGGTGACGTATGGCGCTATCAAATATGCAATTCCTTCGTTTGGAAGTTTCAAGTCAGCGGGTCCGGATGGAATTTATCCAGCTATGCCGAAACAAGGTTTTAGTCAGCTGATGCCAACGTTGAAAATAATTTTCACCGCCTGCTTGGCCTTGGCCTACATACCTTCTCCTTGGCGTATGGTTAAAGTCGTGTTCATACCAAAAATCGGTAAGACCGACTACACTCTCGGCAAAAGTTTCAGACCCGCATAAGTCTGCCTTCCTTCCTGCTGTAAAGCTTGGAGAGACTGGTTAAGCTGCATTGCTGCAAGTGCGTAATGTTGCTCTTCGATCGCATCCTCTTTCTGAGATGCAACATGCCTATAAGCTCGGAAAAGCCTGTGAAACTGCTCTTCAGAAACTTTTTGGTAGGAGAAAGTGCTCTTGATCGGAAGGAGTAACGCATTTTCGTCGATATTGAGGGTGCTTTTGACAATGCGACCTTTGATAGCATGTGCAATGCAGCCAGACATCATGGTGTAGATGAAACATTAGTGCTGTGGATTAAAGCAATGCTAATGTACAGGACGTTGATGGCCGAAACGGATTGTGGCAAATGCATCATGAAGGGATAAACAGAGTCTGCCCTCAAGGTGGAGTTCTGTCTCCCTTTTTATGGTGTGTATGGTTGTAGACTCTCTGCTAACGGTTCTCAATCTTCCTGGATCCTACACACAAGCCTTACGGACGACGTCGCCGATCTTTTTGTCGGTTCAAACCTAAGGACTGTCTGCTCTATGGCGCTGAGATCCTTGTTCGATGATTGGTACACAAGAAATTGGCTTTCAGTGAATCCTCTTAAAACTACGGTTGTTCTCTGAACGAGAAGGAGAAACATCACTGGTCTGACTCAACTTGTGCTTGCTAAAAGGTGTCACTATCCCGATATCTGATGAAGTCAAATATCTGGGAGTAATCCTCGATAGAAAATTTGTTTGTTCCAACCATGTTGAATCGAAAATCAATAAAGCGCTGTCAATTTTCTGCCAGTGCGAAGGCGCTTTTGGTATGACATGGGGCTTGTCTCCTAAAAGGGTCCCTTGGATCTATACGACAATGGTAAAACCACTTCTCTCATATGCATCGGTTGTGTGGTGGAACAGGCTTTCGCGGAAACGTGTTACTGCCTCTTTTGCCAAACTTCAAAGAACGGTTTGTCTTGGCAGCACAGGGGCCCTCCCTAGCACTCCACGCTACCCCCCTTGGTATTTTTATCATGGGGTGTACGTTGAAAACCATCTCCCGGTTTAAGAGTGGTGGCTTTTGGTACCACGCGCACTGGAATTTTGAAGAACTTGCACGAGAATTATCCTTTGACCCCTGTCTTATGGAACCAGACCAGAAATCCTACTGCGACAAGACTACCACATCAACTTTCCTCACGCAACGGAATGGCTTCGGCCAGACTTTGAGCCAAAGAAAGAATGCCACCGTGTGTTCACAGATGGCTCCAAAAACGGATAGGGGTCTGGTTCTAGAGTCTTCGTGGAAAGCGAGAACATTAGACTACACTATACCCCTTAGGTAACCCTGCGTCTGTCTTCCAAGCAGAGATTTTCGCTATCCTTATGGCTATCATCCGCTATATTGTGACAAACTGATGGAGGGCTAGAAACATATGTGTTCACTGAACCAAATTTGGTAGTGATATTGACAAAAAAGTAGGTAGATTTGAAGAAATGGCGATCAATATAAGGTCAACACCTCCTGTCCGTTGTTTTGACAAATATTTTGTTATATTTAATAGATATTGTCATTTTGAAAAAAAATCATAACATTTTTCGTTGTGGTGTTAAATCCACAAAAATTTGTTATAGTGATAAAAATTCATCATTCTATCATGTTCTTCATTTTAGAAAAATATTCTTCAAATTGAAAATACATGCTTCAATTCGACGCATCGTACTCTTTAAATTGAAGAAATTTTCTTCATTTTTACGTATTCTTTCTTTAAATTGAAATTCAATTCTTCATTTCAACACTTCACTTTATTGATATTGTATTTATTATTTACTAACTTACTTATTTATTCAAATTAATGCATTTTTTCGTCAGTTATCGCTTATTTTTTCCAAACTGACAATAAAACAAAAAAGAAACACTTTTTAAAGTCAAAAACGATTATTTTTTTTTTCTTAGCATTACATAAATTATAAAGTTGACATTTTTTTTGCAACTTACATATACATATTTATAAGCCTATAAATATATATAACCTCCAAGCCTTTGCACTTATTTAATTGCTTTACTTTAATTTATAAATTCCTTTTCCCGACTTAACTTTGGCAATTCACTTTCTAGAATAAAACTTATCATTTCAAGCGCAACAGCGAACAATACCTAACATTTTAAAGAAATTTCTTCAAATTGATGAAAACCCCATAAGATTCTAAAAATATGCTATGAAAAATTTTTGATTTGAATAACTGATTCTTCTAAAAATGAATAAAATATTTTCTTCAATATCACCTACGGGATTTCGTTCAGTCAACGATTTCAGTTTGTCAATATGACGAAATTTCATTCGTTTGAATAAAATTCTAAATCGGACAGGAGTTGAAGAAATTTATTGATTTTGAATATTAAATTTTCAATAAAACGAAAAGTTTTATGAAAAAATGTCGATTCGAATAATAAATTCTTCAAAGATTGACAAAATATTTTCGTCAATATCACCTACGCGATTTGGTTCAGTATTTGCAGTGATAACCAAGCTGCACTAAAAGCGCTGCTTAACCCTCCTACCTCGTCTAAGTTAGTGCTCGAACTCAAGCTTTCTCTGAACTTGGTAGGTAGGCCAAACTTAATTGGGTCCCAGGTTACATTGGTATCCAGGGAAATGAGATCGTTGATGAACTTGCCAGGCTGGGTTCCGAAGAAGCTCTCTCAGGACCTGAACCTGAGTTGGGTCTGCCTGCATCTGTGGTTAGGTCATCCATTGATACTTGGGTTTCTCGTGAATACAAGTGTCGGTGGCGTGACTGTGCTGGGTGTAGAACTGTAGACAGACCAAACAAATGCGTCTTTCCTACTGTCTCTCAGGGGAATTGACTGCAGACTGCTTGTGGGCATCCTTTCGGGCCACCAAGCTTTTGCCAAACACTTAAATGTATTGGGCTTGAGTGACACCACCATCTGTCCTGCTTGTGGAGAGGACGACGATACAGTGGAACACTTCCTCTGTAGTTGTCCTGTCTTTGCTCGCATCAGGTGGTGGATCTTTGGGGTCGGCCGGCGTGGTGAGTGCCGAACATCTAAACTCTTAATCACTGAAGCTCCTTCTCATCTTTCTTCGAATGACGGGAAAACTAAGTACAGTAAAGTAAGGTGTCTGTTTGGCAGTACAATGGACCAGTAGTTTGTGTCTGAGTGCTCTTTCGAATAATATAGCAACCTCCGACAAAAGAAGAAAAAAAAAGTTACTATGTATATGTATCTTGTTATGTAGATACATATTTGCAAAAAAAAATTCTTCATTTTAACTTTTAACTAACTTTTAGTGCTAAACTCGATAATTTGTGAACTTCAAGCTGTTTTTTATACTAACCCATCACATATTCCCCTGGCTCACTACAGTCTTCGTCTATATCCGCTACAGTCTATATGTATATCTACCAGTCTACAATTGTAAACACTGACATTACAGTGACAATTTACCAGAAGTGCTCATCAATCTTTCATCAAATCACAAAGGCACAAAGAGGCCACGTGGATTTATAAAATTTTACTCGTGCGTATCATTTCATTACCAAACATTATATTATGTCCTTGTTAGTTGTTTACAGCAAACAAACATACACAATCCCAGAAGAGAGAGAAAGAGAGTAGATAGGTAATACTCGCATGTCAATTGACTAATCTCATCAAAACCACAATCCAACTTGAATTTTAAAGTAAGATTAAGATAACAATTTTGTGTGGCTTCGGCGGCGGTATAGCCAAGGTATATAGCTTTAATAGGATGTGCACACATATCCTTAATAGAAAATAACAAAAACAAAACCTGCAATAGATGTGGAAGAATATAAAACTCAATGACATCCAGACAAATAAAGCAGCAGTCGCAGCGGTAAAAGTATCTCAGCTCACAGCTCCACTTTGCTACTCTTCATGTAACACACATAGGTTAGGTTCGAGGTGATGTAAATAATTCCGTTTATTTGCACGTTGTTTTCCCTCACTACATATACCCTCTTAAATATCATGTACGTTGGTCGTCCCAAGGACTTGCGACGAGTACGAGAGAGCCACACGGCAAGACAGCACTTCCGGGCAGGTGTAATTGAATACGAAATTACTTTAGCCACGGATTAATATTTAATGAATTTTTCCACTCGTGTTTCTTAGAAGGATAAAAACACAGAGCGGTACCAATATACACGGACCATGCCACAGGAAGACGTTTGGTTTTATTATGCGATATGAGACGGGCGTGTATATGTATTATGTGGCAGGAATCTAAAGACAATATACACGGCGAAGAAGACCTTTGAAGTTCCTTTTTGCTGCCTTACTTTCTCTTTTAGTTTTTCTCCTTACCTTTTATGACTAGAAAAATAAAAACGTTAAAACTGTATTGGTTGCGGAGATGGGACACGTCTTGAGCCGGTAAAATATTCCACATTGAAAACCCAGGCAAGCATCACTTCTTCTAAAGTAAATGAAATCCCTCTACAGATCGGGGGAGCTTCATGCAACCACCATTTCCCCATTCGTGCCCTGATTGCTCTGTCTATCTTTGGCCATGCGTTCTTCACACACATAAGCATGCAAATGCCATACCTTCGAGGATGGCAACATGAGTCTCGAGAATATTTAAATGCCCTGTGGAACGGTGTATGGTGTATCTCCTCGATAGCGCACTAACAGTACGACGCCATTGCTGCTCGACCATTTGCAGGACTCAAGAGTGTAACACATTGCTTTGAGGACTTGTTAAAGTTGAGTGCTTTAAATTGAACGTTGTCGTCGTCGTTGTTGTTCTGCCAGAGCCATAGCCATTGTCGTTTGTTTGCAAAGTAGTTGTATGTTTGAGAGCAATTTCGTAACCTTAGCCCGTTATGCATTGTACAACCGTACATCTGTATATTATATATCTACATGCATAATATTATATACAGCGTGTGTATACCTTGGAGGGTAAGGAAGTAGACACCATTTAGAAGCAGACACCTTATTCACTTCAGTTTTTGATGAGCAAAATTGTTGTTGTAGTAAAGACTCGTTTAAGTATCATTATTAATTTTTAAGCCCGTCTTCGTTTTTGAAGGAAGATCTTAATTGCTAAAATTAAATTGGTTATACACAGGGGTTTGTAATAGGCCACAACTCTGACAATAAATATCTTTACGGATGATACATTTTAACAAAGCCAAGGAAATACCTAATAAACAACATTATTTAAGACTGGTTAAGAATAAAATTGCGAGGTAGGTATGGCTCTCGTAAGAAGCGACTAAAATTCATGTATATACAGAGTTTTCGGCGTATTCCTACGAAAAGAAAATGCAATTAGGCAAAAAGATCAAATATCTACTTACCCCCCCAGTCTGGAAAATCTACCCTCTGGAGGTGGAGTTTACGGATTTTTGGGAGAGCCCGATTTGTGTTTTATGTAGATAACCCTTACAAAAAAATGTTGTTGAAAATCAATTGTAATTTTGACTATCACGACACCAGTAGAATAAGACTAGCGGCGCACCGTGGTCCAAAATGCCAAAAGTTGTAGTAAAAGTAAAAAATCCATTGTTTTTTTTTAATAGTTCTGTTATTGGTTTCTAATAGGATTATAAACAGAGCTTCAAAAACAGTAAACAAAATAATTCTCTGATTTATAGAGCTCTTGAGAGTTGGCCAATTTTGCTCTAGAGAGTAATAAACAAAAAATAAACAATCGAAATTCTTAACTTTTTTTTTGCAATTATGTATAGCATATTTTATGGAAAACATTATTTTTCTTTATGGTTTTGTATCTTTTTTGTTTGTAAATAGGTACCTACATAATTTAAAATATCAAATAAAAAATATTAATAATATTAACAACAAAAATATTTAATATTTTTAATCTATAAAAATAAAGCACACCTTTTTTTGAACCGCTTTTGTGCATTTAAATAGAATGGCGCTAAAAAAAACTCCCAATTATAGCTGCATATCCTTCGGTGATATTGTAATTTGCTTAAAAAATTACAATTATGTAGCTTATTTGAGTTTTTTAATTTCATTCTGATATTATAATGTTAGAATTCTTTATATTGTTAAATAAAATCAGCCACTTCCACGTCCCCCTTTTTGGATAAATTCCTCCTACTAAGATTCGAAAACAGTTTCCATCACATTTAATAATTGATGTTCGGGAACTACAATAATTAAATACCAACAATTCCAAAACAGTGCATTCTGGATTATCGGAGGGGGTATTTGCAATCAGCGAGGTTATTGCTATAACCGAGTCAAAAAATTGTTGAAGGCAAATTGTGATTACTTACTCGTACATATTTACTTAAGGTGGCACTACAGTCCGGGTTGGACCTGGGCCTCAACCGACAAGCGTCTCCAGCCAGCACGATCTTTGGCCAGCCGTCCCTCGGTTGTGGATTTCAAGATCTTTCGGGCATTCGCGTTAATTCGCTCTACATGACCCAGCCACCTCAGACGTTGGGCCTTCAGTGTTCTAGCTAGGTCGATGTACAGCCCGTACAGCTTGTCGTTGTATCTCCTCCTCCATTCACCGCCTATGCAGACAGTACCGAAAATTACTCGACGAATTTTCCTCTCGAAGTAGCCAAGAGTAACTTCATCCGCTTTTGATAGAGTCCATGCTTCTGCACCATAGAAAAGGACTGGGATGATAACATGATAAGGTCTTATAAATACATAGTCACGAGAGAGGGCTTTGCTACTCAGTTATACTTTCTTAACCCAAAGAAACAGTGATTGGCAAAGTTATTCCTCGTTTAATCTCAGCGCTGGTGTCAGTGCCTGAGTTCATAGCGCAGCCTAGATAGACAAAGTCCTTAACCACCTCAAAGTAATATCTGTCTAGTCTATAGTGACATTCTGTCCAAAACGTCGGTGTTGGGTGTCCTTTCTTGATGACAGCATATACTTTGTCTTGCCCTCATTGACCGCCAAACCCATCTTCGCCGCCTCCGTCTCAATGCTCACGAACGCGCCAGTGACATCACGCAGCGTTTTGCCGATTATGTCGATGTCGTCGACATAGGCGAGTAGGTGGACAGACTTTTGAAAGATAGTGCCTCTGGTGTTAGCGTTTGAGTTTTGCACTATTATTTCAAGAACGATGTTGAAAAGTCAGCGCCGGCCGGCTTGCCTAATTCCTTTTTTGACATCGAAGGTCTCGGTGAGTTCTTTACCGACCTCGATGGTGCAGCGTGCATTCTCCATTGTCATCCTGCACAAATGGACGAGTTTGGCAGGAATGCTCGGTCTCTATAAATGCTGTCATAGGCGGCCTTAAAATCGATGAAAAGGTGGTAGGTATCGATTTGGTTGACTTTCCTGACCTGAAGCCACACAAATAGGGACCAATCCGGTCCCCAATACTAGCTTGGGCCCCAGAGCAATCACTCCACCTTCTAGAGAGCATATCTACCTATACAGAGGCGAGAAATTCGAATAATAAGAGATTCAACTCAAATAACAATAAATCTACAACTACTGGCGCTTAATAGACTAATCGCTGATCTATGGGTACTTTCATTGCAAATGTTCAAAGGAACTTGGCGAAATTATTCCTCGAATTGCCAATATGGCATGACGTTTCATCAGTTGGATGTTAAGACAGCTTTTCTCCATGGTTGTCTCAAGGAAAATATATACATGGATGTACCAGAAGGGGTTGAGTCAGCAGATGGGAAAGTTTGTAGGCTTCTTAAATCAATTTATGGACGCAAACAGGCCCCCAAATGTTGGAATGATAAATTCAACGCATATCTTATTCAACTGGGATTCAAGAGGTCGAACCATGATTACTGTCTTTACACGATGATTCGAAGTAAATCTGACATGATGTTCCTGACTCTGTATGTGGAGGAATTTATCCAGAATTTTTGAAATGTGAGACTGTGGAAAACTGAAATATTTCCTTGGTATATGAAATTGGAATTTGATGTGTCTGGAATCAAAATTTCTCAAGAGGCTAGCATCAACAAACTTCTTCGGAAATTTGGAATTGATGATTGTAATTCCATAAGAACTCCTATGGAAAAAGGATTAGAACTTATACCTAAAGAAGATGACAAGCCGCTGGGCAAACCATATATATGTTATCTCGTATAAAGTGAAACTTTATATCAATATGCTTGGCCCTTTTGCTTTCCAAATAGTTGGCCATGCCAATGCATCCTCTGTTATCTTCATAGATTGTTGTAGGTTCATCACCAATTTGTTTCAAATCTTGCACGATACCTTGTACCCAAATGATCTCTGATACAGCTGTGCTCAGTGTTATGTATTCAGCTTCACTTGAGGATGTTGCAACTGTAAGTTGTTTCTTACTACCCCATGCAACAATGCAACCAAAAACCTTGATGACAATCCGCTAACTGATTTTCTATCAACTGCATCACTTCCCCAATCTGCATCAGCAAAGCCGACGATAGGTTCACTTTCGGTATTTCGTTGAAAATAAATACCTTTTTCGGAAGTCCCCTTCAAAAATCTAACAACTCTCTTTAGGGATTGTCAGTATGACTTTCTGATGGATTTTGTTGGAATCGGCCTAGATATCCCACTGGATAACACAGATCAGGTCTGATGGTTAACATTACATACATCAAGCTCCCCAACAGTTCTCTTAGAAAAATGAATCATCAAAGTTGAAGCTATCACGACTGAACTCCAGTTAGCAGATTCATTCACAAAATCTTTGGAGTTCAAACGTTTCAATAATTTATCGTCTGAACTAGGACTCAAGGATTGAGAAGGGGTGTTCTTGAGTGATCCTGACATAATCAAGGCAATCTTTTATGTTTTTGTTTAGAAATTTGTTGTTTTAATTTTTTATTTGTTCACTCTGAATTTATCCTTCTTACAATAAAAATTCCTTATTTATTGCTCCGGTCTTTCAATAAAACTATAACAATATTTCCCGAAGACTACAAGTTACAAGAATTTAAGTACAGATTGACACCTATCTGCAAACATTTGGCTGTTTGGATAGGGTTTGCATTTCCCAAGTGAAGTAGTAAACACAACCAGGTTCTTGTTTGACCCTAAGAAGGACTACAAAGGCCAAATATTCAGGTATCACTAGCCTACTTGGAGGATGTGGGAGCCATCACGGTTGGTCCAGAAAGGGTTCATTCTCAACTATCTCTTTCCACTAATTGACTAGTACTGATAAATCCTCACTCAGCCCTCAGCTCCAAATATTTCAGAGTAGCTGATGTAAGGTCTATCTTGCAGACAGAGTATAACAGAGTTAAATTTCGTCTTTAACAATCGCGCAGTTTAGCAAGTCGAGTCCGCATGCATAAGACCAGAGTACCCGGTGGTATAGGTAAAAATAGTTCTAACGACTGGGCAAGTAGGCAAGTAGTACCCTATTTATACAACAATCAACCACCAAGTTTGAACGTATCAAAAGTGACACATCTCTACAATTGTACGGAAACAAACATGGATAACCTAATACCATTCAGCCATTTTACCTGTAGCATGTTACAAATCATGCACCGTTATCTTTCTAAGCTCATAAATTTACAATTACCATTAATAACCCATAATAGTTGCTCACTTCTAGGAAAGGTTTCAAGAAAAAGCTCTCATCATACACTAAAGATTTTTATCTGCCTCAAGTTTGCATTCAACGACAAGTCCTCTCGTGTGTGTCTTATCTTATATCTTAAAGTGTATTGGTCTCGTATACACGTCATTAAACGCACTCAACGCTCAACCCTTTCAATAAAAGTTTAAAATCCTTGAAAAGAAATTCGATTAAAAAGTCCGATGACATAGGAGGGCGCCACAATTTGTCATAAACGCAAACAGCTGATGAAATCAGGAAATTCATACAAGTGTTGAAAGCTTTCGTCCGCTAAAACACAAAAACCAAAAGCATCATCCTGTAGGTATTCTTTCTTTCAACCACCTATGAATAACATCAAAAGCTTTTAATCAAATTACACACAAGCCGCACTAATGCACCTACACTCTCACGTCGGTCGTCATCAGTCATGTAACACTCGCTTTGATAACAGATGCAAAAGCAACAAAGCCCATATCCTGTATCCTTTTCCTTAACAAAAAGGTAGACAAAAATAAAAATAAAAGCACCGTGCGTGAGGCGCGCGGCGCGGCGGGTATAAAAATAAAGGATAGTAAAAGAGAGAGCACTCCATTGAACGGAATTCCTCACCAAAAGTGCTTTTTCTCTGCTGTCACTCTTTAATGACAGTTCTTATCCTGCTTCTAGTTCGCTCCTGCTGCTTTTATCTTGCTTGTCTGTCAAATCTGTGAATCACAAAGTAACCGTAAACAAATACCTTTAATTGAAAGAATAAGTGTTGCACATTCAACAGTGCTTTTCGGTTTCCGCATACGAACCCTTTGAAAATCGCTAACTTTGTTTGCCTATTTTGTTATTTTTCTTTTCTTGGCTTTTTTTAAGTGCTATAAAAACGTGTGTGGTAGTGTGAAATGTTTGTTGTGCTGCGCCGCAAATATCCTTAGCTTGAAAGTTCCGTGTGAAAAAATAAAGCTTAGCACGTGACACAGAGAGCAAACTATATTGAGAGAAAGCTAAAAAAATCTCTTATTTTCATATTGCAAGCAAATTGTGGTGTCCTTAGGTGAAAATTAGTGCAGTAATTAAAAACAAATCCTTTTGCATTGTTTGAAGCTAATATTGTTTGTATTTGGGTGACGGGGATACCTGTTTTGTGTATATTAGCGGTTACATTCAATATTATATGAGCGCAAAAGCAACAACGGAGAGCGGAGGGTGCAATTTTAGGTAAGTCTTCAACAATCGTCCTAGTTTTCCAATCGACAAAGAGCGAGCTTTTGTGCACCAACGTCTATATGAATGTGTGCAAATTTATATTTTTGCCTGACGTTTGACAGTTGGCTATTTCTTGACAAAATGTGTTTATAAATTTTACGTAAATATCAAAATGTTTCTTTCGAATCATGATCTATTAGCAAACTTTGATGCCAAAAACTGTTGACGCTTCTGTGTTCAACTGCAACTACCTACATACCTAATGTAGGTGTATTTTTTTGAAACATATGTTCGGCCTATAGGTACTTAATACAGTAAACTCTGAATGGTGCTTTTACACACAATACATCACTATTATATACAGATATACCTATAAATATGACCATTAGTTGCCTTGCATGATAATGGTAAATTAGATATCTATTTTTAGCCAATATGATTAACTGAGGTTGACTGAGTGGTATTCCTACTTCAAAAATAGGTATAAACACTTTCGTAAATAATTAGCCCAATCAGTCATCGACCCAGCTAATGAGCGGGTATAAAAAATGGTTTATAAATAATAATAGTTTAAAAAACTAATGAAATGCTTTTATAAGTATACTGCACTAAAAAGCAAAATAATACAAATTAACCAATCTATTTCTAATGTTTATCCTTCAAGGGGCTTAGTGTAAGGCATGTTTGTGTAGTTTACACTCAAATAATACAATAGTACATAACTACAAACATGGCTTACACTAAGCCCCTTGCAGGATAAACATTAGAAATAGATTGGTTAATTTGTATTATTTTGCTTTTTAGTGCAGTATACTTATAAAAGCATTTCATTAGTTTTTTAAACTATTATTATTTTATTTTTTGTTTTTTAGTGCAGTTTTATATTTATCTACTTACACAAGCCTACCTACATACTTGTGGGCGCAGTAGCGCAGTGGTTAGTGTGCTGGACTACTGTGCGAGGGATCCCAGGTTCGATCCCCGGAAAAACACAAATTACATCTTAGTGTTTTTTGCTACTGCTCCACCTCTCGCGAACGACTGACAAACATCCGAGAGTATAACTGTCCTGAAAAAGCTTCTCAATTCAGCCGTTCGGAATCGGCATAAAATTGTAGGTCCCTTCCATTCGTCCCAAAAATAGAAACTCACACAAAAGGAATGGTTGCGAGAAGCTAGGCCTAGGGTGTCTACCGCCTGTTGCGCCACCTATTTATTTTTTTTTTACTTACACAAGCTTTTTTTACTATCATTTTATTGTATTGTCATCCAAACTGAACCAGTATTCAATATTTCAAAGTCCTAAGTCAATAGGGCCCTACACACGATCAATGTTACTTGACAAGTATCATTGACGATTTTTTTCATCAAGTAACATTTATGATAAATCGCCTACACACGTATCAATGAATATTGTCAATGATTTTGCCTAAATTATGTTCAGTCGTTTCAAATGTATGAATGAAGATAAATTATACTATTATACATAATTTTTATCTGCTTGAACTGCTTACAGCCAGCGTATGTATTAATATTAGGTAAATGAAAATAAATCGAAAAGGTATAAAAAAAGAGGTTATCTACTAAAACGACAGTTTTATGGAGATTCTTAATTTTGAAGGACTGGAAGTGTATTAAGCCATATGAGCGCCTCATTAACACAAGTTTTGTAGCTAGGTACTGGCAGAAGCTTAGAGCACTTAATACTTCTATCATTTCTTTTAAGTCCTTTACAAGATTTCTTATAAGGCAAATGAAATGGAACCTTGATATAACACCGTCGTATCCAACAAGATGTGCTTTAGTGGGATTAGATACCTTGGAAAAGAGGCGAAGTGTTCATTGTATGATGTTTATTCATGATGTCCTTTCTTATAGTATAATATGTCCCGATGTACTTCAACATTTTAATTTGTATGCACCAGAAAGAATTCTTCGAACAAGAAACATATTTTTTTTGAATCCTAGACATTCTTACAATTATGGTCTTAACGAACCAATAACTAAATGTATTAAATGTTTTAATTCTGTTTGCACTGAAATAGATTTATGTGATGATAGATCTAAATTTAAATTATCTATATTGAATAATAATATTTTCTGAAATTATAATAATAATTAATTCTAGTCTGTTAGAGTTAAGCTCGGTAGATGAATAAAGAATAATAATAATCATTTCAGAGCCCTGACGTGCAATTGTCGACCATTTTCAAAAATTGGGCATATTTTCACCAAGATTACCATTTAAAAAATGACAACATTGACAAGTAACATTGATGCACCCTACGCACGATCAATTAAAATTGTCAATTAAAATTGACGAAAACCAAAACAATTTTGGTTTTCATCAATGTATCAATATTACTTGACGAGAATATTGAAGAGCATACAAACGATCAATGTTACTTGAATGATGAGTCATTCAAGTAACATTGATCGTGTGTGGGGCCATAATGCACATAATAGGTAGGTATGTATTCCACTAATGTTCTTTTGTAAAATGCGAAAAATGAGAATAAATCTATTTTCTGGAATTTTCTTTCTACCTAAATATACAGCAATACGAAAAAAAAAAACAAAAAAAAAAATCATGAAAATCATATAAGATGTTTTTTTGTATGGGAGGCGTCACCCCCGTTTGTCCAATTTTGGCGTGGCGATATCGATAATGGATGTAATGTATTGGATATATAATGTGCACCCTCTTCATCGCCCTCCCTCTCCTTGATCATGCTATACTTGTTTTTAATGCTGTATTTTCTTTCCTTTGTTTCCCTCTTCCTATGGAATCCGAACAACTACCTAATACTATACCCCATGCCATACTGCCGCACGCACCCCATCCCAAGGTATATAGAATAGAACACTCGGGAGAAAAATGCTTTGAACACACTACAGCATATTTTGCATTTATTTTGTCTTTGCGACCACACTTATTTATCCATATTTTTTCGATTGTTTTGTCTTTCGGAAATTTAAAGAATTTTATCTTCTCACAATTTTCACTTTGATTTATCTTAAGCTTTTTATTATTATTGCTTTTGCAGCCGAAAATTGCACATTGTACCATATTTATTTCATTGGTGGTAAAATTTAATTCCGCGCGCAAAATTAACAAACAAGGCACTATTGAAATGTCACAAGAATTGTCACCCAGTGACGTATTACGCGAGAGGGAGATAGGATAACAACATGCGCAATATCATACCATGTATTCTATATACCTTGCCCCATCCCATACATACCTACATATACAACTGACCACTTCGAAAACAAATAGTGTTGTTTTCTTTATCCTATCGCATCGCACGATCGTAAAAGTACAAACATCCATTTGTAGCAAGGGATATGTGTATGTATATATTTTCACTTCAAAAAGTACATACGTCATATCAGAATGAAATTCCTACTGCGTTGCGTGGCGATATGCGATAATGGATGTAATGTATTGGATACATAGTGTGCACCCTCTGCATCGCCCTCCCTCTCCGTGATCTTGCTACTTGTTTATAGTACTGCATTTCCTTTCCTTTCCTTTGTTTCCCTCTTCCTATGGAATCCAAACAACTACCTACCCCAGCCCTACACTTATCGAATGAAATTCTGAAATGAAACCTGTTTTGTATTATACGTCTCTCGATCATAATATACATACCTACATATATAACTGAGCACTCACTGCGAAAACAAATCAACCCTGTTCGAATGTGTAGTATAGGTATGCTAGTCTTGTTTTGTTTTTGTTTGACGATCGCAAAAGTATAAACGTACATTTGTAGCAAGGTATATGTGTATGTATATATTTTCACTTCAGAATATACATTTTGGCTAAAAACTGTTCCTAAGGACGTGGCTGTAAACGACATAGCCTATAGCAGTCTTACAGTCTTAAGGAACATTTCCAAAAAAGTTTCATGGAAATCTGTCCAGTAGTTTTTGAGTTTTTAGCTGACAAAGAAAAGTCCTACAGTTTTATTATATGTAAAGATAAATGAAAATTCGCGACAGGTATGGTTTGATTTTTTCCATAGCTGCAGATTTCAAATATAAGTATGTACGATTGTGCATGTGCATAGTATACAAACTCCTTATATGTACGTACATATGTACATATGTAGTTTGGTTAATGTATAAAGACATCACATTCAACTACGCCATACGTCATATGAATGAGCATACTTTCTGAATGCCAGACGTATGACAATTCTGTTTTTAGAACGCAAATTAAAACTACCTTTCCTAAGCACAACGGCGATCGAGAAAGCAATTGTTTTCTGCATTTGGCCAAAAAAGATCTAGTTTCAATTTATTATATCTCACCCTCTGGATGGACCAGAATGATGAATGTTGGCTCAAAATACTCGGTGAAGTATTGTCTAACAATTCAGGAATGTAATAGTTTTGACTTATCTATTGACGTATAAAATTTGAAGTTAATACGGCTAATGGATCATGTGTTATGAAAAAGCCTCCCTTAAAGGGGCAGGGGAAGTCAAAATCCAAAAATTCTCTTTAAATATTGCATTGTCTTCAAAATCCAACCAGCATAGAAAATTTCAAAGTTCTAAGTTTAGAGAAAGTGGTTCAAATTTGGCTTGCAAGAATTTGACACAACAAATTTTTCACGAAGGTAAGTAAAAGCCTTTAATAAAAAGGAACTTTGACCATACTACCTTATTGTATAGCCAAATTGTAATTACAGACATCTCAGACGCCACATCAAAATTGAAACACCATGAGAAGATTTCATAAACTAATCAATTCAATTGATGTGCAGGGTTTCATCCGACCACCCCCACGAAACGATAGGTTTGATGGCGACTGCCGCTTAGAACTTGTGCAAGGTGACAACTCGAATACAAAGCCGGTCTTTAGAGACGGACGAAGGCGTTTCCGGAGAAAGAGAAGAAGAGATCGGCCAGTTTTCCTGGGGTTCCTCGTTGGAACCATTGGGGTTTTCCACGATCTTTCAGTCTTTCACTGGGATATCCGGATTTTGGAAGTTCATTAGTGTGAGCACCTTAGCTCGAGCTTGGCTCGTGGCCATACTTCACCGAGGCTACCGATGGCTGCCTTGATGAAATCGGCCTATACAGTTGGTTATCGCAAGCGATCAGTTTTACTGACCCCTGGTGCCATCCTGGTTGGTGAGAAGGTACTCACAGAGACGGTTCATCATTAGATTCTCGATGATCCCCCATTTGTCGTATGAGATTCTACCTTCCTCATCTGAAAGGCCCACTACTAATACTATGAGGTTGTCCTTGACCGCATCTGAGAAGGATTTGGAGCTCTTTGTGGAGCTCCTAGCCTTCTTAGAAGCGTTGGACACCTCATCCAGGGACCTGCGCCTTTTTGGCACCGCTCCAGTCGCCGCTGTCGGCCTACCCCCTGTATCGCTCGATGAGCTGTTGACTAGGGGGCGACTCTTCCGAGGTTGGTTATCCCTTAAAAGCAGTATCTTTTTGCAACATCGGTGGGGCAGAAGATTTCTCTGGGATGGAGAGCTTTAAAGTGGAGGGAAGGGCGTCCCGGTTCCTGTGGTGGTCCAATACCCAGGGCGTTGCCCATGAGTAGGAGTCCCTTTCCGTCTCGCTCCAGTTCTTTTCCGCCTTCAAGTGAAGACGGGCCAGAATGCGCAGGGCGGCTTGTTCTGGAGGTCAGCCAGAGTGGGTGTGGGGGCACGTGGGTAGCTGCACATTGCAGCAGTTGTTTTTTCAGCGATTTCGTCCGAGAGTGTCAAACAATCACTGACAGCATCTTCAGTGCAGAGTTTTTGCATATGCTCTTCCACGCGTTGCATGGGGGTGGCGCCGCTGGCAGCGAGGGTTGTTGTTTGTTTTTTTATTTAAGGATGAAATGTTGTTCCCACGAGTAGCTAGGGAAAGAAGAGCCGATCTGCACAGAGGCAAGCATTATGCGGACAAGACTAAATCATCCAGAGGGCGCCCGGTATCTGGATACAACGTTAGCGACTTGGTGCTATTTTTTTTGAGACCTTGGCCCACCAGCCTATTAGATCGTCGGTACGGTACGGTTGACACCTTGAGACCAGCCCAGGGGGAAGAGATGAGAAGGAAGGAAGGGTACACGGGATCTGATTACCTCTTAGTTCGTAGAGCTGGCGGCTGTTGGCGGTGCGAATGGCGATTGCCATCCATGCCGGCCTACCATGCATTGCTCTACTTAAGCCTCCACATCACGGCAATCTGGGTAATCGTCGTCAACCTCATCCACATGTAATTGTTCCCTTCACAGGTCTTTAGTAAGAGCAAGGATACTGTATAGCGTTGCTCATCGCCAACTTTGTAGTACGGTGAAAGTCGGTATTGAGGTATCAGTTTTTCATTACCTACGTTTTCGTATTTCATAATAATTCGCGCAAGATATGATTAGAAATATATTATCTGAATAACATTGAACAGTGCTGAATGAGTTTAGGTTAGGTTATGGGTCGGCAAGGACGACCCCGTGCCAGTCATAGTCAATTCAATACTAACCCATGATTAAATTACTTAGTCGGGAGAGACTTCATGGAGATCTAGCAATGCGCCGTCTTTTAAAGGAGTATAATTGTGTCTTCCCTGGTGAGGTCCTACAGCCATCTTTTCACTCTGAAATCAGTCCGAGAGGCAAGGATCTTCTCTGTGCTATAACGAATTAACGATTTGATCGCCAAGAATATTCTTTCTAAGACGAAAGAGGGACGGACGGACACACTGATGGTCTGAAGATGATTCATCACTCTCAAGACAGAGTTTACATGTAGGGTCCGGTGAGATGCCATTGCAGTGAAGATGTTTTTTCATGAGGCAATGGCCACTGATTATTCCTGTTAGGATTCTCAGGTTATTTTTGTCCAGATTAATGAGGGTGTGGGTTTTTTGGGGCAGAATTTGGGGAAAAATTGTCTGGTGCACGTGCAGTTTTGCCCAGGTGATTTAAGCCACGGTTCACTGGGTTTGATATGAGGCATACTATTGATGTAGTTCCTGTAAAGTCTTTTGCTGACACCACGCAGTAGGATTCAGGCCCGATAAGTGGTATTGTGTCGCCAACTTTAGCCAGTGAATCAGCTGTTTCGTTAGCAAAGCCCGTGTAGTCTGGAATCCAGTGAAGAATGGCAAGGTTCTTCATATAACAAGTTCGTATATGTTTTCAGGATAAGCTTTGATTTGATGACAGATGAGTTAAAAGCTTTGAGAGCTGCTTGGCTGTCTGAGATGATAAATATACTTTTACATTTATTCAAGTTAATGGCAAGGACTTCAGCTTCTCGACTCTTAATAAATGCCAGATCCAGGCCCTGACACCATCTTAGAACCGTCTGTGTACCAGACTATAGTTCAAGTCGTGATGGATTGGGTTTGTATTTTTGTTTTTGCTGAAGTTGATTACCTGCTCTACTAATGTGCTGGGAAGTTCGATTAGGTCTTGAAAGATGTTAGGTTAGGTTTGTGGGCTGGCAAGGGCTACTTCGTGTTACACTCATGTCAGTACTAACCCATTGTAATGCCCGTCGATCGACGAAAGAGATTGTCCTTTACACATTATAACCCTGTTTATAAATGCTGCAGTCAAATATACTCAATGTTCTGTTACATACAAACCATACTGAGGATTTGATGAAATTCATTAGTTCATGGCTGGTTCTCATGGCACTAATGGCGGGGCTGATGATTGTATAAAGATGTTGGCACCTATAAAACCAAGCCCCTTGAAAGGATCTTATATATGTACAATTGTACATATTATGAAACATAGCTGATGTTTCCTCATCCTTGGAAATTGCAATCAATTCAGTTATTCCCTATCTCCTACAGAATGTATTATGATTTGAGTTCACTTATCCCTCTTCATTTATCACCCCAATCGACTGCACCTCAGCATCGTTTCGAACGAATATCCAAAATGAAAAACAAAAACTAAAAAAAAATAACCACTGTGCAAAATTTAATCTAAACAAATTGCTTTCAATTAAGAAAGAAACATCTGTCGGATAATAGGTGACTCCCCAAATGCATTCTGAGCACAAGCAAAGTTCCCCCCATCGACGAAAAGATGTTTTCAAAAAATAAAAATAAATGACAAGAATGGAACTAACACAACCACGACTAAGACTCCAAGGACGAAGACTTGCGCTTAATCTTAATCGGACTTTTGCTTAATGGGTCCGAAAAAGAGACGACCAAAAATTGCTTTCATTTATCCACCGAAATTAGCAGTAAAAGAAAACTGTATGATGGTTACACTCAATTTGGGTTATATCCTCTAGTCTATACAAAAAAAAGATGGAGGAATTTGTACTAAAATCAAATTTTAAAATCAGACTATTGTTATATTGTAGGAGTAGGTACGGTACGGTTTGGTTTTCAAGAAAAAAATGTTTATAACATCTATACGTAGTATCCATATTAACGTTTAGATGGAAAATTGGGAAGGACTCTGACGGACACAAAAAGTTTTTTTTTTATATTAGCTATTCTGCTGTGCTGTTTTATGGGTGCAACTCCTAGGGGGAAAAACATATCTTTTGGTCATATTTAGGTACCTACCTGAAATGTTGCTATACCTACATATAGCAATAAATACTATGGCTGAACAAAGTATGTACTCATTTTCAAAAAATTTACCCCGATAGCCTTTTCGTACCGACCTCAAATTCGCTATTGGGACGAATTTGCTATACTCTGTCCAACAAAAATTGTCAGTAGATACAGGGAAGATAGGATGTTTGTCTCTCAGTCTGGTTGCAATGAATTACATAAATCGGTCCCCCTTTAAAGCTCTCATAGGGTTGCCAAAGTTTCTATGATAAATCGACATAAATCAGAGAGCAATGCCATTAGGGTTGCCATCTTCCAATTTAAATCAAAAATATTGTTGAACGAAATAAATTGCAACGAAATAAATTCCATTTCATTTTTCCTCAGCATCAAGCGGTAAGATAATAGGAGCGTTTTTTTAACAGTATCCCCAGTAGGTCTAATCGCTTTTTACCTTCTTTTCTAACAAAAACAGGCAATAAGAATACAAAATGATGTAGTCACGATGGGATGGGACCTCTCATAGCATACATAGAAACATACATAGGTATATATATAGGTATATAGGAAGATATTTATAGCTACATTCAATTTTGTATATACCTATAGTTCTATACCTAGATTACATATTTGTAATCAAATATGACCCGGCAGTGCAGATCTTCGCGGAAACAAAAAGGGTCATAAAATCCTTTCAAGGCGTTATCATTACTGGGGACGAGTGACCGGATGTGGTAAAAACCCAGCGAGCGACATGAAGCAGTATAGGTATACCTGTTGTCATTCTGATATTTCAATCTGAAAAACTATTTGATGAACAAAAGACAAATACATATGCAAATATGTGTATAACAAAAATGCTAAAATATGCCAAAAATATGCTCTACAAAGTGAAATATGCATTTATACCAAAACTAGCGGACCCCCTGCACACTTCGTAGTGCAAAATAGAAAAATAAAAAAATCAATTGCAAATTCATTTAAATCAGTGACAAAATGTTTTTGTTGTAATGCTCTGTACACTGTACATGTTTTGTTTTTCCAGGAATCGTATTGCCTACATAGTATTCTGTCTATCAGGACAATGCATTATCAATGTTTTAAATTTTAAAAACGTTGGCTCCCATGACTGTCGAAGAGAAGTGAATACTCCCAGGCCAACACCTAAGATTGTCCAAAAATTGTAACTCAATCGATTCGGTGATTTTCGAAATAAAGGATTTTTAATGTTTTTTTTTGTATGGGAGGTGCCACGCCCCTTTGTTCAATTTTGACCAATCTTCACAGGAATACTCCTGGGCCGATACCTAAGATTGTATGTAAATTTGAACTCAATCGATTCATTGGTTTTCGAGATATAAGATTTTGAGTGTTTTTTTTGTATGGGAGGTGCCACGCCCCTTTGTCCAATGTTGACCAATCTTCACAGGAATACTCCTGGGCCGATACCTAAGATTGTATGTAAATTTGAATTCAATCGATTCAGTGGTTTTCGAGGAATACGATTTTGAATGCATTTTTTGTATGGGAGCTGCCACGCCCCTATAACTCATGAACCAATACACCTACAAAGACCGTATGAACTTATAAACCATGGTATCAACGTCACCTTTCATGGGAAATTTCCAGAATCAAAATCGGTTCACGCATTACAGAGAACATTATCGACAAACACAATTGACCATGATTTTTATATATATAGATATGCACAAATATGCCACACATATATATGAAACACATATTTCTGTATATTAAAATTTTTAATACGACCTCCCAAAAAACCTTCTCGGGCATGAATCCGGTGGCCCTATTAATTTAAAACAATATCACTACAACGCACTTACGATCACTTGTTGCACTTTAATGAATTGAATGCATTAAAACACCTCACGAATAAACCTTTTTTCTAAATGACAAAATCGAAAAACTTTATTATTTTGCAACCTTTAACTTCATATTAACGAATCCTTCAAAAATAGAAATAAATTAAAAAAAATAAATAAATAGGTGGCGCAACAGGCGGTAGACACCCTAGGCCTAGCTTCTCGCAACCATTCGTTTGTGTGAGTTTCTATTTTTGGGACGAATGGAAGGGACCTACAATTTTATGCCGAGTCCGAACGGCTGAATTGAGAAGCTTTTTCATGACAGTTATACTCTCGAATGTTTGTCAGACATTCGCAAGAGGTGGCGCAGTAGAAAAAAACCTTAAGATGTAATAAATTAAAGCAGTAAAAATTGTATGGCAACACCCCACATAAAAATCTGTTCTCAAAAGAACCAAAACCAAAAGTTCTTTGACAAAATCCATAGAAACAACCTTAATGATATGTTTTCTTGTATGCATGGTAACACTCTGCCGATGTGTTTCCCTCACACACACACTGCTTATTTTCGTGGATGATAATACAAAACAATAGCAAGCGAACACAAAACGATCATGGATCATGCTCATTCTGCCCGCGGTTGTCTGGTGTGGCAGACTGGTTATGGTGGGCTGTATGCGAATTTGAGGAAAATGACAACAACAATTCCTTTTTATGTCAGTGGTTTGGTTTTTATTTCAGTAGCAATTCTTGTGTTTAAGTGCCGTGAGAGTATCTACAGGCACCATTGTTAGAAAAAAAAGCTCCCCCATAAGGCCTGTACTGACAATTTTTGTTGGACAGAGTATAGAAACACACTACTTGAAATATGAAATGTTCGCATAAATTTGTGACAGTGTAGCGGACATGCACTTTCAATAATAAAATAAAAACGAATTCGAAAGAAAATGCATTCGCGCTAATAAAAACATAATGCGCTAAATAAACAATCTCGCTAGTGTGTCTGAACACCGTCACGATGAACGCCACCAGTTCAGTGGGAATTCTAAAAAAATCCAACAGGGTTTTTTCGCTCCGCCCGCGCATTAATTTATTCATTCGAATTTGGCATCTTGCAAATAGTAGTTGTGCTGAGGAAAGTGTCTCTCTCTTTTAAAATATAAATTGTAAATAGTTTTTTAAGATAATTTAAATAAACTTCAAGAATACAATTATTCATTTTGTTTGATCACCGATGAAATAGCTCAATATAACAGTTGCTAATGAAAAAGCTCTCTTTCCGGATATTCAAAGCATTTTGACAGAACACATAAACAGCTATTTCGGCAGCAACTTAAAAAAAAGAAACATTTTTAAATGCAGACAGACATTTTTCTATTTTCACTTTCACTACTTTTATTAATATTTGCATTAATTAAAATAGTAAAATATTATTTTAATTACTTATAATAATGGAGTAGATATAATATTTGTTAGATTATTTGGTGCCTATATACATAGGATAGCTATGTTCATAATTTTTGACATTAGTGTGATCTGACAAACTACTTTTCTGTTGCGAACACTCCATTTTTGGGAATTTTTTTTTTTAACAAAAAGCATAAACGGAACTTTGGTTGCAAGGTCTGGCCTAAACTTTTTAGGGAAAGGAAGCAAAGACGATTGACCTTCTGCTAGTAGTAGATTATGTACAAAATAACACTCAGTTTCTAAAATCATGCCTCTTAGGCATCTACTTTTTAGATTTATCTGTATACATATAAAAGAAGTGTCCGAAGTGCGATGTAATCCCATAACTCGAGATTGGCCGAACCGATTTTGATGAAAGGTATATTTTCTCAGTACGGATTTTAGAAAAAAGATAAATTGGACAAAGGGGCGTGGCACCTCCCATACAAAAAAACATTCAAAATCTTATATCTCAAAAGCCACAGAATCGATTGAGTTCAAATTTACATACAATCTTAGGTATCGGCCCAGGAGTATTCCTGTGAAGATTGATCAAAATTGGACAAAGGGGCGTGGCACCTCCCATACAAAAAAAAAAAACATTCAAAATCTTATATCTATAAAACCGATTGAGCTCAAATTTACAGACAATCTTAGGTATTGGTCCAGGAGTGCTTCTCTGAAGATTGGTCAACATTAGACAAAGGGGCGTGGCACCTCCCATACAAAAAAGATCTTCTATGGGGTGAAAATCGATGACGTTGTAACTCGATAACCGATGGGGCGATTCTCATGATTTTTTTTTTGTTTTGTTCGTATTGCTGTATTTCAGGTTTACGGTACGCAGAAATAAAATTCCAGAAAATCGATTTATTCTCATTTTTCGCATTTTACGATAGAACATTATTATCTAAGACCTAAGCAATACAACTTATGTGCACGGGCAAAGCCGGGCGGGTACAGTTATATTACATTACCTATATAAAAACGTTGGTGCGTATGTTAGTCCGATAATGGCCGCTGAAGCTATTCGCCTTCATTCCTAAAAGAAGTAATTGAACAAAAATATCAAAATAAATCTTGAAATATTTAAAATAACTATTTTAGGCAGAACAACGTTTGCCGGGTCAGCTAGTTTTTAATAATTCTAACTAACTGATGACAGATCCATCGCCTTGAGCAAGGCGGAAAATAGTCCCACGGTAGAGGAAGTCACTTTTGCGATCAAATCGCTGAAAGCTGGCAAATCTGCCGGAGTGGATGAAATCCGGCCAGAAATGCTCAAGGACTTTAGGTGAAGAGGGAGTTAAATGACTCTCTCTTATGATTAAAGTGGCCTGGGAACCCGGCGAAACTCCCAGTGATTGGCAGATTGGGGTGATTGTTCCCCTTTTCAAGAAAGGGGATAAAAGGGATTGCTCCAATTACAGGGGTATATCACTTTTAAGTCTGCCCGGAAAAGTCTTTGCCAATGTGCTGGAAACGCGTTGCAGAGCTGTGGTCGAGGCACGATTAGGAGATGAGCAGTGCGGTTTTCGTCCCGTCAGAAGCACAACCGACCAGTTATTCACTCTCAGAATGGTACTTGAGAAGGCTTGGGAGTATGATACACCTGTTTACGCATGCTTCGTAGATTTGGAGAAAGCACACGACCGAGTCCCTCGAGGTAAACTCTGGACTGTATTACAGGAGTATGGAATTGACGGTTCTCTCTTGAGAGCCATTCAATCTCTCTGCACAAACTGTAAAAGCTGTGTTCGTATAAACGCCGTTAAATCAATACCTTTCACCGTGGGTGTTGGACTTCGCCAGGGGTGCGTCTTGTCTCCTCTCCTTTTCATTACTTATATGGACTGGATGTTACAGCGCAGTCTTGGCGAAGAATGATTCGAATTGGGAGATCTGTACTAAACTTTTTACTTATTCCAACTTTCCTTAAATACACTCATTTGGAGGTTTGCAATTCCTGTTAAAGCTTCTTTAGCAGCTGTGAGACAGTCTTTACAAAAACCTAGACATGTGAAACGTTATTTTTTTAGCATACAAATTGCGGTCTTTTGGATTGCTTTAATCCACCATAATCATCCATTGTATGATCTTTGGATAGATCACCAAGTTCTACCAAGCATGCGGCGGCCCTCAAAAACAATTTTTGCTGTTGTAATTTAGCTTTTTTTTGTGATCTAGAATTATCCAAAAATCTTTGACTTTGTGTCGTTAATTATAACTTTACCTAAGTTTAATATTTCTTTCCTTAGTAAAATAGTCTTTCATAGCCTTGCTGGGTATTAATAGAACCATGTTCTTTGATACACCATCCTATAACTATCTTAAGGGCGATTTGCATTATATGATATGACTTCTTTTGTCAGCCATGACGAAGCACCTAGTCAGAGTTTTTTTTCCATCCATCAAAAATGTTTTTTGAAGACGTGAAACTGCAAAAAACTATCAAGCACTTTTAAATATTCGTAACTCTTGGTTATATTAGATTAAGAGGGATCGGACTGATCCCACCCAGCGGTGAATTTGCTCTCTTTTGCGAATATGTTGTAGCTTTGCATATGACCATGGTAGGTAAACCCCTTTCTTTCACAGTTCACTTTACATTGAACTGTTATGTATATTAGTTATAAGTTCAATTATGAAGTATAGTTCCTCACTAATATATAATGTAGTTATATACATGATACGACACTACGCAGGATAGTGGTACTCGGTCTTCTGATGCGAGGTATCAACGGGATGTATTCTTTTAGTTAGTGTAAGAATAAAATGAACTACCGAAGCAACGGGTTGTCTTTCTTTTAATACATAATAGAACTATTGAAGCTATTTTTAAAATGGGAGAGAATAATGTCATTTAGCCAACATTGTGTATCGTCTGCATCACTTTTTTGTAGTTTTTTTGCTAGAAGCATGTGATCTTTGAAGTCTTGAAGTTCTCCAGCCGGTAAGTTTTTAGTATCCTAGCAATGGTGCCTGTTTGTTGTTACATCAATATTTGAATGCATATATGGTATGACAAAAATCCCTACAAAAAATTGCTACGTGTCCGGTCAGTAGCAGTCTTTAACAATATTGCTTGTGCAATAGAAGTTCCGAGGGTGAGATTAAGACTAAGACTTACATAGATATGTTAATTGCCTTTATTTAGTATAACTACTTAAGTCCTTGCTATACAGGTATTCATATTATAAGGACTCACTTCTTTTATTTGTCGCGACCGATAATCTGTTGCAATTACTCTGTCTGATAGCACTTGAGGAGTTCCTGCATTAGGGGAGGGTGGCATTTCTTTCGAATCTTTAGCAAAGTACGCCGATGGGCATACGATTTTGGCTTTGCGGTGTTCTGTAATTATCGCCACCAGGTCTCTTCCCTGGTATTGCATTTGAAGTAGATTAGAGGTTCGTTATATAAAAAATAAGTAGGTATATATTATAAGTAAATTAATATACGAGCCCATTGTTATGAGACGCCACTTTCGAAATTTTGGGTTTTCGGGATTACTTTTAGGCTTTCGAGATTCTCTCACCGACCGGCCGTCTATGTGCCATCGGTTTACCTGCTTCCATATTTTGGCATTAATATTGCCAAATTCTTGAGGCATTGTTTGTAGGTAGGTATAGGTGAATTCACAATTAATGCGAACTACCGCTAACTCTGTGCGTGTGCACCCTATCCCATGCATCCCACCCTATTACGATTTGAAGCGCACTCTACATAATAGGTACACTCATAGAAAATATTTGTATAATTTCTAGTATCAGACATCCCTATCTTAGTAGACTGCAGACTTCTTAAGGATAAACAAAATTAATAACGAACTTAGTATGGTCATGAATATCTGGAGTTGCTTCTTGGTAAGGGGACTACTCTTAGGCACCGCTGAACATTTAACTGGTCACTGGATATTTGCAAGAGGTAATTATATTTGTCCCCAGCCCTTGCCTCCAATTTCAATATCCGCAAAATCCATGGGTAGCTATATGTTTGAACTTCAGGATATAGCAACAAAGTTTCTCGTAACATTATTACAATTTGCTTTGAATTGTTTTTATTTTTGTTTCATTTGAAAAGTTGCGTCATATGCTCTGCAGATGGATGAGCAAGCAAAATACATACAATGAAAATGAGTCTCATGTGGTTTCATTACAAAACCAACATGTATACAAAGAGCAATGGTAAGGGATCATCCTTCAACACGAAATTTCTTGGGATTTTCTAATTTGAATTTTTACCTCTCTTTCTTATTTTCTTGTAAGGTGATTTGAGCAGCTGTGAAAATTACTTTCTTCTGAATATCTCATCAGGATGCACATTTCACACCATCCATCCGAGTCCCACACCCTCATAGCGGTTGTCTGCATCAAGACACAACACTGTAGCAGTAGATCAGCCATAATCAGGATAAATTGGAGGAGTTAGAGGGACTAGAGGAGGTGCTGCACTCCAATTCACCTTCTCTAAGTAGAATTTTTGCAATTCAACTCTCCACATGCCACAACGCGCGGGGAGGGCATGAGAAATTTATGCAAACATTTATCTTCCTTTATGGCCTCGTATATCTTATCCTAATGATTCCCTTCGTTCGCCTTTGGATTTTACTCCCATTGCACCCGCATTATGTATGTAGTAGGTATGCACTGCAGGACTTGTTTTTTTTTTTCTATTCTTTCTAAAAAAACAGAAAACCGATTTAAGACAGGTTCATTTCGAGAAATGTACATTACGTGGTGAAAGTAGTGGGTCTTCTGTTCTATTCCTTATATTAGCTAGCTCCTTATCGTCCTTGCGGAACAGAACAAAGAATAGCACCGTCAATGATGAAATACCATCGCGTCGATATTCCAATTCGATGATGATGATGGTTATGCTGTTACATTTTTGATGAACTCACTGGACCGTCCTCGTGAGTCGGGACTCGGGATCCTTTGATGCGGCGATATTGCCACCATCGATGTGAAAACGAGCCAACCGAAAGTCACGAAGACTCATCATCTTGTTAGCTTTTGAGAAACCATAAAAGTGCAAGGCCCTGTCGCATAAATTATGTACATAAAAAAAAGTATTTGTAACAGTGCGCACCCTTCATCATCGTCATTTCACTGCCAAAGACTCGTAGTCTAGACGTGGAAGGATACACACTGGCAGAAGCATACAAGTTATATGCGATTTTTCACCTTGAGAAAATGTGGAAAAACAAAGCACTTCAACCGTACGCGCGTCATACAGTTCATTAAGTGAAGGGAATCTCTTCAACAAAGTCAACATGTTGTGTTGAAGAAGCAGCGCACCACGGTGGCTGCGGATGGTGGCGGTGGGGCACTTCGTTGTTCTAAAGGATTTAAAATGTTGCTTTTTGCTTGGTTTTCATCTCCTCTCAGCTCTCACAGTAAAATGTTCTGAATAAAAGTGGAAACAAAAGCAAAATGAATAAAAGCTAACAAAAAGTGGGAAAAAGTTGCACAGGAAAATGAAGAACTCCAAAGGATATCCGTCAAAGTTTAAGAGGATACTTGTGCAGCGTTGAATTGTGACAAATTGATTGTTACTCCTGCGAAAGTGTTTTCGCTGACAATTGTATTGTGAGCAGCTCGGTTATGAAGACTGTTGTAGGTACACTGTGTGCTTGATTATGAAGGTTGAGCAGAACTTGAAAAGGGTAGCTATAGGTATGGGGGAAAACAATGACTGGTGTAATGTAGCCATTGCCTGGAAATAATTTGAATAAGGTAATTGGGTGTGTTTAATCAGATACAAGTATAGTTATGTGTTTATTTATTCAAGGACGAAGATAATGCATAATGAAGCATATTAGAAAATGTCATATTCGATAAGTCATCCCAACAAAGATGATTGTTTATCTATATAGGCTTAAAATATGATGCCAAAATTGTCATACTCTATGTAATTGGTTTTACTTTCAAAATCATTATTCCAAAAAAAAGTGATGAAGCAAAGCGACTCATCTCTGTTTGACCAACATTAGAAATAAACAGTTGGCGCAACATTCAACAAATCCGTATAAGCACCCTAGGCCTAGCTTTACTATATAAGCGGTAAAATAGGGATCTACAAATTTATGGCGGATATACATGGATCTACAATTTTATGGCAAGTTCGAACTGGTAATAAGTCTAACCTCTTTCGTATGCAAAGCCCCATGTGGCGCTTGATAGATGTACCGTCATGAATGCTGTTTTGGACAAGATTTGTCAATTGCTTTGTCAATTTTACATCGAAATATATACAGAATTCGATAGTTTCAGATAAGAAATTGGTCAGACCTTTCGAATGTGATTGTTGGAATAGAATTACATAATTCATAGGGTACCTACCTACTAGGGTGTTAAATTAACAAGACCACCTCCTCATTTCCACAGCTTCCGCATACATTGTTGGACTCTATCCTTCACTTTGGAAGCATTTGATGCGGATAGAAGATCTCTTTGTTTTCTTTTTGTCTTGTTTCAGCAATAATCTATACGAGAGGTGGTAAAGACATTTCTATATAACCAGAATGAGTAAGCCTCCTTCTCTAATACGTCATCGATTATGCTATACAATTTCCCAACCGGTGGTAATGGCAAAATGAATGTGTCCGCTTCACTGAGTTTCAGACCCTATTCTTGCCAATGTCCAGTTACCCAGCAGAGTTGGACAGAAAGGTGGCTATTGGACAATGCTGCCCAATTGTAATCTGATCAGTGCGTTGCGATATTTCCTAACCGCCTTTAATTTATTGTGTTAGGGTTTATCAATTTCAAGATTGCTAGACTGTGAACGACAGTATTTTCCTAAATCCGACGGAGAAAGGCGACTGTCTGTTTTCTCATTGCCTCCTAGTAAAAACTTGTAGCCGCAGCTATCTCCATTTTGAGTTGGGTAGATTGTGATGCCTAGGTCGTTATCTATATCTATATACTATACTGAATTCCGACTTGGGAATAGGTTGAAATATTGAGATTAAAATCGTCTGATGTGACTGTGAAGCTTTCCTTTTGTTAAAGCGTTGCTCTTATTGTGCTTATAATAATCGCCGTACATTAATAGGTGGTCTGCTGGATTTATCAATAAAAATTGTAAAGATTTTAAAGAAAAAAAATTATGCTCTTTTGTCGTTATATTTATACACAACTGCATCTCCTTGTCATTTGGAGACCTGCGCTTAAAGCCACTCACATCCACTGCTCCGCCTCGCAGATCGGATCAAATTTGGAAATCATCGATTAAATTGACACGGTAAGACGAGAGCTGGATAGATATCTAAAAACCGATTTAATTTAGATGGCCTGATGATATGGTTAAACTACTAATTTCATGCAGGATAACGCCCGCATTCATACCGCACGTGTGGTAACAGAGTGGATCGTACCCAAAACGTGCCTGTACTGGAGTAGTCACCCTTATTCCCCAGATCTCAATGTAATTGAGAATGTTTGGGGATGGTTGTCACGGTAAGTATTCGAGTCCGTTAAACAATTTTCAGATGTTAAATCATTAACAGCAGCCATCAATGGCATGACGTATGGAGCGACATTTCCTAAAGCTGCCTATAATCTCTCACTCTCACTTCCAAACGGTATTTATGAAGTTTTTTACAACAAATGCGGCTACACCCATTCTTAACTACATTTAACAAGATCAAAAGAAATGAATTTGAACTGAATTTTGCAACTTTTTGTTATTTATCCTTGTTTCCAATTACCTACTGTCCCTATTCAAGTGCAGCAAGAGAAAAAATTAATTTTTTCTTAGTCTACATTCAAAAATCATTTGTTTAAAAATGACGGAAAGATTTTGGTGCTTAATTTTGTTTTCCCTTTAATACAAAATTGAAAACAAAACATTAAAAAAATATATGTCTATACCTACAAATATTATGTTGTTTTATCGAAAAACCACAAAAGAGAAACAGGAAATCTAGTCCCTATTCCATTTCATTCGAATCCTAGTTTTGCGTCCCAGCCAAAGCCAGGTTTATTTGTTAAAAAAAAAATTGGATGGATTTAGAAAAGGTGATACGCTGTCATGTGACTTCCTCAATATCATACTTCCAGGGGCATAGCGAGTGTTCGAGCCATGGGGGGGGGGGGGAGGAATCATGAAAATCGGCCCAACGGTTGTCGAGTTATAACGTGAGAAAAAGAAAAGTGTATCGTAAAGGACCATTCACATAAGAACTAACGAACGAATTGATGAAATGCGAACAAAACACTTTTTATGCATTTATAAACTGAAAATTTGTCATTTTACTATTTCAACTTTCAAGAGTAGGATTATCTATTAATTATCCCATAAAAATTCAAAATGTATTAAGAAAACCAGTTTATAAATACATACATAGTTTAAATTACGAAATTTCGTTTTCCAAACTTTTTGCCGTGAACGAAAACGCCCTTGCCGCAATTTGTCAAAGTTTATTCGCAATACACATCATTAAGCCGCATTCCACAAACTAGCGAATAAAACATTCGTTCGAATTTAACCTCATCGAATCGAAACTCGTTAAATTTTAAGGATTTTAGTCGGCAAATTCACCCATGCCTACCGTACATTTTAAAATCGAATTGAAAATCGCTAAATTTTTAAGATTTCAGTCGGCAAATTCAGCGATGCCGACCCGAGTTTAAAATCGAAACTCGGAGAAGGTACATACAAAGGGTGAAAATGCTGACTTGTATGTTTGAAAACCTATACCTAATGAAAATACAAACTCACTTCTTATTTTTTAACATTTTGTTCCGAGATAGTTTTTGAAAATTGCTCCTTTTGACGATTTTTTTTAGTTGCTCAAGTTAATAAATGTAGCTTCCTTGATTTGCGTTCATACACCCCCCCCCTCGCTACGCCCCTGCATAATAAAATAAATAAAATAAATAGGCGGCGCAACAGGCGGTAGACACCCAAGGCCTAGCTTCTCGCAACCATTCGTTTTTGTGTGAGTTTCTATTTTTGGAACGAATGGATGGGACCTACAATTTTATGCCGAGTCCGAACGGCTGAATTGAGAAGCTTTTTCAGGACAGTTATACTCTCGGATGTTTGTCAGACGTTCGCGAGAGGTGGCGCAGTAGAAAAAATCTTAAGATGTAATTTGTGTTTTTCCGGCGATCGAACCTAGGATCCCTCGCACAGTAGTCCAGCACACTAACCACTGCGCTACTGCGCCCTGCATTCGTTAGATAATTGTGCAAAACTCACGAGCCAACATAAGGTGCACGCGCGGATGATATTGATGTCAAGGCGCTTTAATTTACGCTAAGAATTTGTTTGAAAATCTTTTAATCTATTTGTTTAACTATTTTTCTTAAGGCTGATATATGTATTTTCTCACCAGCACCCTACACTGTTAACCTGGAATATAATATTAACGCAGTAAATCTGCATCCGAAGAAGAAATACAAGTACTTTCGGAGTCTCCCATTATCGGTTATAGCCAGATTGCATATATTATGGACCAAATTGACCCGTGCCTATTATGCGCACTAATCAGTGAAGCAATCAATAATTTTTATAATCAGTTCGACAGTCTCTGGTGGCTCCAATAACTGCAATTTTATTCAATTCAATGTACAAATTAGTATTCAATTAAAACCAATATAATTGCGATTTCCCATACAAGATTTTAATTTTCACTCAATAACTACGCTCCATAGCAACAACGCACATTGAATCCCCTTGGCAATTAAAATATGCAACTGCAACCCTGCATAAAATAACTAAGCGGAACGAACGAACATTCTTTTTTCCAACAGACTCTGTGTCTACTGTAAGCGACATGCTGCCTACGTAAATAAAGATTGTATCAGGAGGGTTGTATTAAATAGTATTCTCTCAGCTGGTGCGGACGCAAAATAAAATCTAAACCCCCCATAAAACCCGAGTAGTGGTGGCATACCCACTGGGACTCAAGCTACACTTCCATTTGCTGCATTTCCGGTATACGAACTCTCATGCAGCAAGGATATCGTTGGTGGTTAGAAAACTCTCCAAATCCGATTACACCTTTAAGTCCTTGGTTAAAGTCTTGTAACGAAGCAACTGAAAAAAAAACCCTTGAAATGCAAAACCTCCCCAATCCATGGTCATGTTTAGTTTTGCTACAGCCACTGCCACCGATGCCAAATGACAGAGTACGGTGTGAGGCAGTGCTCTAAAGTCGCTCATGTGTCCTTTTGGCAGAGAGACCAGAGGTGGTTCGGGTCGGTCGTGACGGTCGTATGGTGTGTTTCTTTTTTTTTAATGTTCAGTCTATATCACATTCTCTCGCGTATAACCTACCAAAGAAGGACAATGAAGGATTACCGTTCATCCCCCATGTGGTCGAATTAGACCATCACTATCAGGAGCATCACAGACACACACACCACACACATATCTCCCGGTCCATTTGATCTGTCCTGATATTCGATTTTGTCCCTTTTATTTTTACTCCGTCTAGTTGCTGCTTAAGGTCGAGAAGCAGAAATAAGTCTGCAAATGGGCACGTAGCAACAGAGCAGCGACCAGCGAGTTCCAGCAGCTGAAGTCCCTTGACGTTGCACTGAAAAAAGGTGGACGTTCAGAGTTCACGTATTAGATGAGGTGAAGTCCTTTTCGGTTTTAACATTGTCTCCAAATACACATGAGCCCCATGTGAAAGCGAGTCTTTTTTTCCTCCAACCGCCGTGGTGCTCCGAAATGTGTCTTTGTTGTCCCCAGGTGCATGCATGCGGAATGGCTTCATTTGGCCATTTATCCTTTCAAGTTCGATCCTACACGATAATGCATTCCAACGACGACGACAAGCTACCTGGTTGAATTAAACCGGCACCCCCTCTTCCACTTTGCCTCAATCCCGTCTTCCACTTCAGTGGCGGTACTTGATGCAAATGAAGAAAATGTAACAGCGCCCGGGTATACGAGTAGAATGTGTGGTTGGGCGTTGGGGAGGTGGCCATCGCACATATGTATAGAGCTGAGGCTGTATATGTAGCAAGATTGCATCACTTGCGGAGTAATTAGCATAAAACGCAGATAAGTGACAAAGCAATTAACACCCCTGTCGGGTGTCTATGTAAACAAAAAAGTAGCGCCTATGCAGAGAAGGGTTTTTGAGCTTTGGCAGAGAGTCCTTGGGCACTGGGCAGCGACCACCGGATGCAATGGAGTTGGGAGATGATATCTTTAGCCGAATATGTTTGCTTATATTTGCCTATCTCTGATGTGAATGAACGACTGTGCAGTGCATGTGATATCGCCTATGGAAATGTGGTGAAGGACAATGTACTGGTCGGGTGACAGAACACCACTGGTTGCTTGATGTTTGCTGGAATAAAGATGCAAATGTGGCCAGTATATGAGAAGAGATGAGTTAATTAACAGGGATAAGCCCACAGACGATGGCCAATATTGTGTTCATATATGTGCATTAACTTTATACCGAACGAAGTGGGATCGAATTTATAACACACTCTTCGGGGGAATATTAAAGTGAAGACTCTAATGGATATAGGTACGCATAGCTATACAGTTATCGGGGAAGTCCGGAAATTACACGAATTCTAAATAACAATGCAAGATTTCTGGTTCGTTTATAACCGGACATTTTCTTCATTTAACACGCTAAAAGGGTTCGGTCCTATGCGAAAGTTCGCCTTAAACGGGTTTCCTCACACGAGAAATTTGAATATCTAGTTTGGTTTATACTTTGAAATATTTTTTAAATGTTGTTTTATTAGCAATGTTCAAATGTGCCTCACGTTCAAATGTGCCCCAGTCTCCTCTAGAGTTTTGCAAGCAAAATTTTATTAATACAAAGAAGATGTAACACAACGTTGGCGGTTGGGTACTGTACTTTTGCATTTGGTATCGACAATTTTTTTCTAAAGACAGTTTTCCACTGGCATTCCAGTACTAGTAGTGATTTCGGGCAGACAGTTTTGGAAAACAATACAAATTGGAGGGAAATGTGGAGATTTTGAAAACTAAATTTTTTCACTTTTCTAGTTCTACAATCGTCAAGTGAACAGTTGCAGTATATAACTGAAAATATTACAGCTCTATTCAATACTCATGTGCCCTTAAAAACGAAGGTAATAAAACCATACAATAAACCATGGTTTACCCGCAACGTGCGTTTATTAATGCATCAGCGGGATGATGCTCATAATTGTTGGAAACGTTACCAATGAAATGAGTTCAAGCGAATGTATTCTTCACTGCGCAATAGAGTCGTAGCGGAAATACGTAAAGCTAAATCTCAAATTTACTCTAACCAGCTTAGTACTTCTTTAAGTGGGCGTCAGTTCTGGAATAATTTACACAAGTTGGGGATCGGTAAATCAAGAGACATTCGAGCTGAAAATATTGATGGCAATACTCTCAACCAGCAATTCGTATCCTTACCATTGCCATCTCCATTGATTTGATTACTGAAGATTAATTTTCGTTTGCTGTTCAGTCGGACGACACTGGCTTTGGGTTTCAAGCGGTGAATAGTACCGATGTCGTAGAATGTGTGCTTTCTATAAAGTCAAACTCTGTTGGGCTGGATGAAATTCACCCCTCATTTTTAAAAATGGTGTTGCCGGTTGTGTTGCCACATATAACGTTTTTGTTTAATACAATTCTAACGACCAGCGAGTACCCGGATCAATGGAAGCTGGCTAAGATTATTCCGATTCCTAAAAATGCCAAAGGTGATGAATTTAGGCCTATTTCTATTTTGCCGTTTTTGTCAAAAGTATTTGAAAGGGTTTTGCAAAAGCAAATTAACGCGTACCTTACGTCGAATAATTTGCTTACTCCCAATCAATCTGAATTTCGTAAAAATCGTAGTTGTATCACGGCCTTGCTAAATGTTACCTACTGACGATGTAAGGCAATCATTGGATAGGGATGAAGTAACCTTTTTGGTATTGCTTGACTTCTCGAAGGCTTTCGACACAGTCAATCATTTAAACTTATGTAAAAGGCTTATGCAGCAATATAACTTTTTGGCTTGTGCTGCCAAATTACTTTATTCCTACCTCACTAATAGAAGGCAAGCAGTTCAAGTTAGTGATAACTTGTCAGATATTCTCCAGAATATAACCGGCGTCCCTCAAGGTTCCATACTTGGTCCTCTTTTGTTCTCGATGTATGTTAATGAACTTCCATCTATAATCAAGAATTGCTCATCTCATATGTATGCAGATGATGTGCAACTATATCTAAGCTGTCCTCTCGGCCTTATCGAGCATGGCGCTTCTTGCATCAACGAAGACTTGGAGAAAATAGTACACTGGTCTCAATTGAATGGTCTTAATTTAAACCCCAAAAAGTCGAAATGTCTCGTAATTTCAAGAAATAAATTGGATCTTTCTTATTTTCCTTCAATTATGTTAAGCTACTCTCCAATAGAATTTGTTCAAAGTTCAAAAAATCTTGGGATGACTTTTAACCGGCATCTAACTTGGGACAACCATATTAATACACTCGTCGGAAAAGTATATGGAGTACTGCGCGCCTTGCGGGTAACTCAGCCGTTTACACCTGCTAAAACGCGTTTATTACTTGCTAAGACTTTGATTATACCCATATTGATTTACGGATGTGAAATTTTCTGTAAGTGCAACTATGTAAGTAAAAGAAAACTTAACGTCGCTTTTAACAGTACTGTACGGTATGTCTTTGGGTTACGTAGATATGAAAGAGTGTCTGGTTTTGCTAATCGTCTGCTTGGTATACCTTTTGAAAATTATCTTCAACTTCGCACTGTGACATTGTTATCTAATATTTTGCTAACACAGAAACCTCAATACTGTCTTGAAAGAATTAGGATAGCCTCCTAGCGAAGGTCTCGCAAACTGATTCATCCTCGCTTTTCATGTTTAACATCGGAACGTCAATTTTTTGTCAATGCTGCGCATCTGTGGAATTCTCTACCGCGTTACATTAATGAAACACAGAATACAACAAGAATTAAAAAACTATTAAAGGATCATTTTTCAGTAAATAGATAAATATTATGTACAGCTAAAATAATAAATTGTAAATACATAATATTTAAAACTAAAGATATCTATATTTTCATTCATAAAATTATACTTTGTTACACTTTTTTTTTTCTCAGCTCTCTTTTGTAAAATTAGCTTAAGACAAAATTATAAGATATTGTATCTTACTGTTTTTAAGCATTCACAAATAAATAAAAATGAAAAAATGAAATAAATTTGGAGATTTGTGACTATTTTAAGACTTAGGCAACTAGCCTGAGCTTCCGTAATTTAAGCGGCTAGTCACAATCCACAAATTTAAAAACATAACGATGATCTGTGATTATAGAACAGAATGACGAGACAGTATGTAAATAAAGATTATACATCCTTTTCCAGAAGATGTAATATAAGTGCCTGCATTTCGACGACAAGAGTAGACTTTGGCAACTTTGAAGCGGGATCGGAAAGGATGAAACTGCGAAAACGGACTGGCTAATCGACTTTGCTGTGAGACGAAACGTAATTATTACCAGGCCATACATAACAACAAAAACCCGGTTTATCAATCAGTTCTTGAGACCAAAACTAGAGCTGCTTCTCAGGAGCAAAAAGAAAAAGCCCGAAAAGGTGGCGAAGGCATCTATTGAGGTATTCACATATGTGGTAATAGTTGATATAGTTGTACTAGAGACTAGAGCGTAAATCAATCTTCCCAATGAAGCAAGACGGAGTGAGAATACGGTGATAGATTTATAGTCAGTGCTGAGTTTTTGTAAACAAGACTTTTGCAGACTGTTAAACGGCGAAAATATCCAACAGTCCACTGCGGTATGTAAAATGAGCTGTTCAATCTGGACGAAGACATTTTCGTCGAGTGATAATAAATACAAACTTCAATTCGACAATGCTGTTGTAGTAGATTGAAAACCGACCGAGCTTTTTAAAGCAGCGGAGATGATACCCCGGTAAATCGAAGAAAAAAATGTAAGGAATTCGCCGGATATACACCACGTATATGCGTAGATATTCAAAGCCATATAAAATTTCGTCGTCCCTGCCAATTTCGTAGATCCGTCCAGGTCACATAGAACAATACCGAACATACTTTGATATCGAAAGAGGTACAAGTCAACATGACGCGCTGCGCTATCAACTTTTTTGACAACCTTCTAACCTAAAGCAATTTTACGAAACTGAAAAGCCAACATTAGAGGTACAACGTAACTTCCGCAAATTGGTCAAAATGGACAGATATAACTTCAAATGTATTTAAAGATATTGTCCACCTATGCTCTAAAATTTCTTCACAAAATGACATAGGCGCACAGATCAAGCGAAGGGTCACTCTTGCTAATCTAATCGCTGTTTTTTCGGTCTAATAATGCATCTAAATGTAAAGCCCTCCCTCGTAGAACCAAAGAAATATTAGGTGTCCATACTACTTTATAAAGTGCAAGGTCCGTCTGTTCGTCCTCGAGAATCATTCGTCCTATTTTCACGATTTTTTTCTGATTTGTAGATGTGTGGCCAAATTAGGCCGTATGGTGGGTGAGAATTGTTGAGGAGTAAAGATTCGCGGGGAGTAAGGGGGGTTTCACGAACCGTTAACCGTATGAACTTGTTAAGTTTGTATTTTGATAGATAAGTCAAAACTATTATATGCCTCATTCATCGTTTTTCAAAATTCGTCCTATATGTGTTCACTACGCTCAACTTGACATTATGCACATATACTGGATTGGGTCTTCAGGCTCGTTGCTCTTATACTTTAATGTCTTACTCTGAGTGGAAAGAGTAAACCTTCTTCTTGGATAGATTATCCTTTCTAGTGGTCTGAGTAATTTCCGAGAAACTTTGCACAATATTATCGTGCTGACTGCTGGTATCTACTTCATAAACGTCTGCCATAAAATGAGACATATATTTTGTGCATATAATGGGACCAGTCCCGCTAGGTATTCACACTCGCAGTGACTGTCAGAGTAGCATAATGTTTCCTTTCTCAGACGATTAGCGTCCTCACCTTCAAGGATCAAATTTAAGGCAGTAGCCACGATCAGCCAGAACGAAATGTAATCCAACATTGGATAGAGAAAAACATTAAATTTTTATTATTAGAAGCTAAATGAACAACGTACTTAATTAAGGAATTGGCTGTCCCAATGCTGATTATAACTATATACCGTGTTTTCAGCCACCAATAGCAGGCTCAAGCCATACAAATGATTCAGCGCTCAGTGGACTTATAGTATAGTACTTATGTGACTTTTCGTTTACTAAAATACATCACTTAAGCACATTCGTTATTTTGAGAACTGAAAACTTTTCTCGACATTCGTTTTACCCACTGCAGCCAGCCTTTCGTTGTTAGACCGGAAACCAAAATATTTCCCAAGTGTTTGTACCTTAACAGCCAAATGGCACACAGCAGTGGTACTTGCATCCCTCGTCTTCGAATATATCAAAGTGATGCACTACACTTGAGTCAAGTGCACATAAATGTGCTGTACAATCTGTCTTAATGAGTCCGTTCTGCGTTATTGTTTCTCGTCTTTTTATTGTGCTCCCAACTAACGAAACTTGTCGTACCACCTGTGGTGAACAGAACACACACATTTTGAGGCACGATGAGTTTTAAGTACTTCACAAATTGTCCTCGTCGCGCACCAAGTAAGGACATTCTTTTTTTTTTCTTTTAAATTAGTTAAATGACGGCAACAGACACGTAGCAGAAATTTTCAAGTGGAGCGTTCTCCTCCTTTTCTGTGCATTTTTGGATTTGTATTCAACTGCATTGCGTCAGCGGGCCAAATCACCTTAATGATGTTTGATGGCACCCGCATGATGCAAATTTCAACCTATAACCCTGAAAACCAGGATATGACACAACAACACCTGTTCTGTTCATTTGAAAACCCCAGCAGCATAATTAATCGCAAATTACAGGTCGGCTGATTTGCATATTATTTACGGACTCACTCACCCGCGCAATTTGCCTTTATATAGGGGAGTTTGTCCCCGAGAGCTTGAGGGTAGGCCAATATGCGGCCGCATAATTTGACAGCTGGTAGTTGACAACATGCGATGCATGCAAGCAAGGATAACTGGAGGGTGTCTAGGTTTTTAGACCTGACCAAAAAATTTCAAAGGAGTAGGTATATGCGGTTAACTATAGTATGTCAGTGGTATAGTATACCCTTCGGGTTGGGGTAAGAATATACCCCAGGAAGGCATGCCTGTCGTAAGAGGCGACTAAAATCCACGTCTTGACTTCGACGTATGTCGGAAGAATCTATGCATTATATTACTCCAAGTGCGGTACTCACGAACGTGAAAATCCATTGGTGGTCTTTTCGACTGCGGTCGGGGCAAGGATTCTGGAGGCCCCACCAAACATACTAAAAACGAGCTTCGTCTCTTCAGGCGATGATAAAGGTCCGTGCCCAGTGCTCGTTTCTGAAGAGTCCTGCGGTTCATTATCCCACTCGTTCGGACAAATGGACTGGAAGGAGGGAGAAAGTGGCGGAAGGGTGGCCTAATCTCTCTCAACATATTCGGGCAGTTGATCGTAGTACTGCGGCTAATGGTTTGATTCGGGAAGCATCTGCTGAGCGAGCACCGAAAGCTGCGCACTCCGATAGGCTTCCGACTAAGAGCCCAAGGAATAGGAGAAGGAGGAAAGTTTCGTTCGCACGGCGCAAAAAGGTTCAATCAGCCTCCTGATCTTTGTCCGCTCCGGTAGCGAAGGGGAAAACAATGAGTTCGGCGGGGAAGGTAGTCCAACCGGGACCGACCAATTTCTTGGACTCGACGCTCCCTCCTGTTCTTTCGACTCAAACAGGGCAAAACGGAAGAGGCGGACACTGTGTTCGGCACCTAATACAGGAAGTGTGTGTGCGGCTAATGCGCGTTGTTGAGGAGACTTGGTGCCCTGCACACTATCTGCTCCAGATTTAGATTAAGAAAGTCACACTATAGCGCATCTCCTTTCCGAAATAAGGTGCATAGAGGATACTTTGCATCCCGCTCTTTCCAACACCATGCGATTAAGTTGGATCAGTTTTGGCGGGATCCCAAAATCGATCATCCCGAAATAGAAATAGCCGCATTATGATAGCACCCGTCTTTCAAATCTAGATATCGATGAAAAGGTTAAAAATCAAGACTTCAAATTCGTTCGCATTTGCCTCAATTGGGATCTGATGGTCCTAAAACGACTCCCCGATTAGGGAGTTGTACAATGGCTTGAGGCGTTCACAGAGTAGGTATGATGAAAAGGATCTTATATACAACATGAAGCAGGAATATAATTTAATGTACGGGTGGGTCATCTAGTGGTTTCTTTTTAAATCATATAGGTTATTTTGACATTGACAGCTGTTTCCCGCTCGAAATCTGGAGAAAAAGTCAGTATCATACCTTCGCGGAACGAAATGAGTTGATTTAAGCTTGATCAATGTTGGAAAATATTAAAAATGTATTTCCAAAGTGAGTGTTCTGCAGCCCAAACAGCGTTTTGTTGAAAATAACCACCGCGCCTGCTGTATGCAAGTCCGTGAAACTGGTACGCTAGTGGACAACACTCATGGTCCTCGTCGTCGTACGGTGCGCACAGATGAGAATATGACTACTGTAGCCTAGAGTGTGAGACTCAATTCACGAACATCAACATTGGACTATTTTTCTTCGAAAATGAGGCTGGGAACAACGTTTCGGTCCACGGTGGGCGTTACATAGCCATGTTAAACCTACTTTTTTTTTACTGAAATTGAAGACATGGATTTTGACGATCACATGGTTCATGCAATCATGCAGGATGGCGCGCCATACCACACAGCCCATGCCACAATCGATCTTTTGCGCACCAAATTCCCAAATCGTGTTGGCGATGTCATATGGCGGCCTCGGAGCTGCGATTTTACCCCTTTTGACTTTTTTTTTTTTTGTGGGGAATCGTGAAGGACCGATGTTATGCCAACAATCCGGAAACGATTCATCAAGCTCTTAAGGCCAATATCATCCAAGCAATCCGTGAGCTTCAGGCCGAAACCATCAACAAGGTCTGGGGAAATTTAGAGTGTCAGAATGCGGTACTGCGAAGCCAGCCGAGGCATCAGCCACTTGAACAACGTTGTGTTCCATTAATGGTTATGTTTGCGCTTACTAATAAAGCCATAATATATGGAACAAATGTAATTTTGTTTATTTTATTACATTTTTATTAAGAAATTTGTATTCGCCCACCTTTTATAAGCAATTGTAGACAGGCGACGCTTGGAGTTGAAAGCCCAGTCCTCTTGCACCCATACTTCGTTGATAACCTGGTTCATGTGCAATACCAAAATATCGCATTCATATTAAATGACCCGTCTTCCTCATTGACTGGACGTGGGGTTCTCTGTTATAATCCTTTCTCTCTATAACATGCATTGAGCGATGTACGTTTTGGAGAGCCACTATCCCGGTCTTAGACCCAGCTGCCAGTTGCTTAGCTTTGCTATAAAAACTTTGAAAATTATTTCGCTTTCGATCCCGACACAGTTTGAAACTTTTTTGCTCCTTTTCCGAGATCCTTTGTTTGTAAATCTTATGATATCTTTTTCCTGTAAACACTTTCAGCGAGGTTGGATGTTATAGCCTATTTTGGTTTCTATTTTTGATCAGGGACCACTGATTGTGTGCATCGGTGAGTGCGTTGAAGATATTGCAAGCGTGCTTAGTATCGCTCAGTTTAGCTGGATTGGAAGATAGCTGCTAGGTAACAGAGTAACAGAGTTAGATATAGGGACTTATTGGTTAAGGCCGTGGTCCACCTTAAGATTTTGTTGGGATTTGACAGTATGGAAAGAGTAACATCGCTGTGTGGATAACTGGCCTTGGAAACCTAGGGTTAATTATCACAGACTCAGGTTTTTGAGCAGCAGCGCCTGAAGTATTCCATTTCCATAGTCCGATGATCTTCCGAGTCTGATTGCCGATTGTAAAGTTTCATAGGCTCTTCACACGTCTCTTATAACCAAAAGTGGGTACCTACCAAAAGTCATTCATTTTGTTTGTTTCTTTTTTCACTTCTTTCCTCCTCACATGATATCCTATTCATGTCATAACGACGATCTGTAATATCACATCCCGACCCGACTGGGAAATTGAATTGCTATTGGCCACAGTGCAGACGTATTTATAAGACCAAGACATATTCTATTTATTTTTTTTTTTAATTTTCTCCACTACCACTATAAACATATCCTTTTATTCTTCTTGTTACTTGCGCACACCACTGGAGCACAATCATTTTTAATGTTGAAAAATAAAAGTTTAAAAAATTTAAGAAAACGCCTCAACAACCACGGTCGTCGTCGTCATCGCTGTCAAGTGTAAAACCAACTCGGGCAAAAGATAAGAAATTTTCCTCTTGCTTTCCGATACATATTTGAAACATTTAAAAAAAAAAAAACAGTTACACCCGCGCCGCAATGGCAAAAATGTCATCCCCCTTCTGCAATTGCACCCTATCCAACCATGTAACATCGTGTGCATGTTATAAGTGATAAAAATAAGAAGACGCAGTCAGGAAAATAAAATTCAAAATTTGTACAACAGTTGGGCGGGTGGTAAACAGAAAATTGCATACATTATACATGAGTTAGCCCGAATGATGGTATAGCAAGAAGGATGGAGTAACAGCAGCAGCAGCACTGAAGCAGAGAAGGACTCCTTGGTCGGAAAAGCATTTGAAGCTCATAAAAGCCATGGCAAAGTGTAGAAGGTGAGATCCAAGGTACCGAATTGTTACTGCATACTGACTATGTTCTTGCCGTTCGTTGTTGTTGTTGGTATCTTCTTTTATCGCCATTACAAGACCAGTTCTTGCAAAATGATAGCCACCAAGCGTTTTCCTTATTTCGAATTTTTTTTTTCCCTCCGCGGCACACTCTTACTGCTGCTACGATATGACGTTCGGCAAAAAATGCTTCTCTAAACGTTCGAAACAAAGGTGAATGATATTCTTTGGTAAAATTCATAACATTTGCAGGATACAGATACCTACTGTTTGAATGCGCCTAGGTAGCATGTCGGTTAGATATATAATACCCAGCACAGCAGCAAGGACATCTAAAGAAAATCCTTTGCTTCCAAAATAAAGGAAACCGGGAATGGAAAAGAAGTTCCAGTCTAAGATGCGACTGTAATAAAAAGTAACGAGCGAAAAACAAGGAGCCAAGGGTTGTTTTCGACGGTGCTGCTTGTGAAGCTACTGCTACCGTCGCGTCGCGTCTCGTCGCTCGGTGTGCAATTCTTTTAATTTTTAACATTTTAATTCTCCCCATCTATGCTCCAACTCCACGCACTTAAATATGCAATCCAATATTCCAATGGGAGTGGTATGAAGAATCTTTAAATCACACGAGGGAGGAGGGGGTTGGGTGTCTATTTCCACCTACTTTACTAAGAATATAAATGTACCTTACTCATACATACTGTATAGTATACCTACATGTGTTGTATTTCGAATTGCAGCCAATTTGAAAGTGAATTTTGGCTTACGGAATGCCTTGTTGTGCTTAATTTCTCGATTCCGTTCCTTGTTTAAAATTGGCTTTCTGCTAAATGTGTTTCTCGAATGTGGATGTAATCGGGGGTGGATTTTGTTGGTTAATTGGAAAGAGGGTGGCCATCTTCGTCTCTCTTGTCTGTCTTGATTAAATTAGTTGGAGTAGTTCTATTCTACATGCGTTATACACAAATAAGGTGTAAAATGAAATTAACATTGAGTATATAAGCGGAGCTGTTTTATTTTAAAATATCATATAATGTCTGTAGAGGGGTGCAAGAAGTTATTGCATGTTTGGTTAAAGATCAATGTTCAGCCACACTCTCAAGAAATGACACTATACTAATATTTGTTTCCAGACTTATAGACTGTATCTGCAGCTAAAATATGTGGAAATCAAGAGTATCTTCCTTTTTTCTGTCCCTGCATTCATCACCAGAATGGTGTCAAGACTTGAGTTTAATTGGCGCCCTCGGTGTCTATTTCAGTAATTAATCTCGCTATACTATTCCCGTAACCAGTTATATTTATTTTAGGAGGCCAATTGTATATCGGTCTATACCGTGTATACTGCAAAATAAAACTACATGTATTAGGATGCGGGTTCGTCGCGGAAAATCCAAGGCTAAAGATCCACACAGCAACCTGGAGCTCTCCAGACGGTCGAACCGCCAACCAAATCGACCATGTGCTAATCGATGCGAGGCACGCATCCAACATCCTCGACGTGCACACATTCCGAGGGGCAAACGTCGACTCTGACCATTTTCTTGTCGCGGCTAAATTCTCGACTGTCCAACGAGAAGAAGCTGCGAACCGCCCAGAAGAAGAAATTCGACGTTGGACGCCTTAGCACATCTGCAGTAACCAGAGTCTACAGCGAGTGCCTGAGGATGTAACTCTTCTCTGTGTACTCACCTACCAAAAACGCCAACAATCAGTGGTGCCAGTATCGCGACATCATAATATAAAGGAGGTGTAGCCGAAAGCACTGTATGATACCAGGCATCCCAGAAAAAGAGCCCGTGGTATGATGATGAATGCGTGTACAGGAAAAAGGTGGCAGAAAACACGCGCTACAACGTGCAGTTTGGAAGTAGCTCCTCAAACATGTACCGGATTTCGGTAAGGAGACGCGCTATCATGCGACTTCTTCAATCTCGTACTGGAGCAGATAGTGCGCAGGGCAGTTGTCTATACGGAAGGCACTATCTTCTACAGATCCGTCCAGCTGCTGAGCTATGCAGACGATATTGACATCATCGGTCGGTTCCAGCGTGCCGTAATAGAAGCGTTCACGGCGATTGAAGAACAGGCGAAATCCGTTGGCCTTGAAGTAAGTGAAGACAAGACCAAGTACATGCTATCAACAATCAAACAAGCGTCTGTGCACCGCCTTAGGACAAAACGTCACTATTGATAGCAACGATTTCGAGGTAGTTAAGGAGTTCACCTAACTCCACGAATGACACCCTAGTAGAGATCCGGCAAAGAATTACCCTAGGAAATCGCTGCTACTTCGGTTTGGCAAAACAACTGGGTTCAAAACTCCTAATTCGAAGGACGAAATGTGTGCTCTAAAAAACCCTTATCCTGTCAGTTCTGCTTTATGGCGCCGAGTGCTGGACGATAAGCAAGTAGGCAGAGCTGATACTGGGCTCCTTCGAAAGAAAAATACTTCGACGGATTTTTGGTCCTGTGTGCTCCAGCTAAGAGGATCTTCGAATCCCAGCCCCCAGGTTCTAGAAGACAAGGAAGACCGAACCTCCGTTTCAAAGACCAAGCCATTGCGGATGCCAGAGCGCTTGGTCTCGACAACTGGAAGTAGTGTGCTCGGGATCGTTGAGGATAGAAGGCTGTAGTGTCTCAGGCAACGACTCTTCAAGGATCGGGAGCCCGATAAGTAAGTAAACTTCTTTTGCTCAAAATACTTGTGCAGAAATGAACGCTTCACAGCAAGCACAATAAATGAAACAGATGTGCAGCACTTATTAAGCTAGTATTAGACGATATGTTGAATCAGCATATGTATGCTGAAAATTGTGTTCCAATCACAACATATCGTGTAATAAATAATAAATTTCTGTCATCAAGTTTGCACGATATGTTGTGATTGGAACACAATTTTCAGCATACGTATGCTGATTCAACATATTATCGTCTAATACTGGCTTTAAATTTTCAATTATTGTTGTTCATTTAAAAAAAATAAAATAAATATTTTTTAGTTTTATTTATAATAAGCAAAATTATTCGCTCATTGTTATAGTGAAATTGTATTAACTCGCTGTTAAAAAGAGAACTACAATCATCATGAACAAAAATAGCGTATTTTCTAAAATATAGCAGATTCATACATCAAAACAAAAAAAAATCCTATAGTCACGCTTTCACCAATTGCCCACAAATCTAACCAAAGTGTTGTCGGGAGCAAGACCCTGAGAATCATGCAGCCAACAACAAGACTGATGTCAACCAGGAAGTGAAGAGTGTCCTCTTCCAGAGTTACCAACATCAGGTACTGTACCCTGTCATCAAGAAAGCACCCAATGCTGCTGCTTTTGCGGTTCATTTCCATTTGCATATTACGCGTTGCAAAAATCATTTAGTTTTCATCCCCTCCTAACACAAAGGGCCGGACGTGCCTGTTGTATGCCGATGATGGTCCTTCTGAGAATCTCCACACCAAATGCTGGCCACATAGCTTGCAATTCACACTTAGTGTTAGTACACTGTTGGACTTTTGGTCAAATGTGTGGTGTGGTATGGTGTGATGTGGTAACAGTTCTTTTGTCTGTTATGCACACATCCCTGCCGATGGAGAGGCGGTGCTCCTCTGGACGAGACAAGATTTTCGGAATTCACGTCCGCGCTGATGACTGTACAACGACAACGACGTCTCCTTGGATCTGCTCATCACCCATTCATTTGCAGGAGATGCTAGTTGGGTGCAGCTTTAGAGCATCGAATTACATATTCTAGTCGCGATCACTTCACAGGGTTTTCGTCTGGCACGTGAAGGAGATATGGCTGCATGATGATAATGATGATAGTGATGGTTCTGCATGCATAGCAGAAATTCAATTTGATTCTCTCTACGGAGATGTCTTTTATCCGATGGAATAAACGCCAGCAAAAGCGAACGAAAATAAGAAATTTATTTTCCTTTGAAACATCTTCAGAATCTTGACACAAATTGACTTGGCCTCAGCCACACAATCAAAGCGGAAAGGCAAACCCGGACCAGTCAGCAAGGCAATTGAAGTTCACTATAGCTGCACAAACACTAGCACCTATCTAAACAACTCATCGATTGTATACCTTCATCAAACCAGCGCCACTGTGGCAATAGCGATGTCGCGTAAACGCCATAATCATCTTCTGCTCATTGGCAGCAAGGGAAGGAATCGAAGGAAGCATTTCGTCCAAGCTAGGGATACAGTTACTGTTTGTTTCTCGCTCACAGTATGTCTTACAGTATGGATAATAGTAAGTTGTAGCTAAATATCTATTTGCAATTTTATATTGCAACATACCCTCATACCGTGTGGGTTAGAGACACCGGAATATCCGGTCTACCATTCGACAGTATGACTCTCCTGGGTTGGGGATTGTTACGTTGGTTTACTTGTGACGGATAAGAACATCTAGTTACGAATTATCCAAGAAGTTTGGATAGTAATGGATTTATCTACTGTTAATGACGAACCTGCAAAACCGAAAAACCACACCGACTTTAAGACAACGATCAACGGTGCTTATTCCAACTCTTACCTATGGTCATGAGGTTTGGGTAATGACCGAAAGAATACGATCGCGAATACAAGCTGCCGAAATGAGATTCTTCCGTTATATTGCTGGTGTGACCCGTAGAGATCGCATTAGAAATCCTATACCCGTATGGGGATTGCCCTTGATGATTTGGAGTCGATGGCGGAGAATCGAGAGCTGTGGACGGTCCACTTGAGCAACCGACACCCGCGACCCACTTAATCTACAAGCGGACCATTGAAAATGAATGAATGAATCTTAACGATCTACGGACGGAATATTCGGACACTAAAAAGATCGCGTCCAACCGAAAAATGTACAAAGGCCCTCTATAGACTGTTGCAAAGCACAGACATAGCTGCAATCCAGGAAGTACAATGAAATGCGGGACAGACGAACAGCGGATGAATACCTACTGTGAAATTTATTGTGGTGTTTGTTATAGTATAGACAGGAGGGACTGCGCCTATTTGGAGGAGGTGGAATTGTTATACGCGATAGACTTAGGCAAGAGCAGGTATTAAGCTGTTAGAATTTTAGTGCGCGTCTTATGAAAACCCGCATCTAGGTTAATTTCCCAACAATCTCCTAATATATGCGCTTACGACCAACAGAGGATATTTATAAAGAAGTATGGCTATCGTCAGATGATAAGACCGTTAGCCAAAGGAACAAGGGATGCCTGATGAATAGAGCCTCAACATCATTTGCCCGATCAACTAGTAAGGATCCCCATCAGTGTTCTTCACACCGCCTTGTCTGAACCTTTTTTTTCGACACCAATGGTCTCGGTTAAAAATGTTATAGGCAGGGATGATGAGTGAAGAGGCAGTTAGGATTCAAAAAGACTGGATAACCGGATGGGGATAGAAGGTAAGGGACTTTGGACATCTCAGACTAATACTAAACTGACAAAATCTTTAAATAGAGTGTGTGCATTGTACCTATCTATATATATAGTCATGCCCCGCGGCTGTTCCAAAACAGACAGCCGGGCATTCTGTCAGTTTCAGCAATTTCAGCACTATTTTAATGCTATTCCTACTTAATTTAAATCCCGTGGGCGGACGTTTTGTCCGCGGTTAGGGTCTGTACTCTGTAAGTTTAGAGTAATACTCAGCCATCGTATATAAAGAGAAACGATTTTTATCAGTATTTCTTCCCCACTATACTAAAGACACAAAAAGTGGCCGATCCCGATGGTGGGCTGTTTTTTTAATAACAAGAAAAATTAACTACAAAAGATTCCTTTGTCATCTCTGCATATTATTTCTCTTTGGGATTTGCTGCATTTCCATATTCTCTTTATATTTTGGTAAAATTTTCGCTGATTACTCATGGTTCATGGAGTAGGATCTTTTAATTCTTCCCGCCTTTTTTAGGATGGTTTGTAACTTCTTTTTCCGAATTTGCAATTTTGGCATAATTGTTCATCATACCCAGGGGTTTCATTATGCTTGACGGCAGTACCGCAGGGAATGGGGCGGCTGTGGGATGGGGGTTTAGTGGGTAAAAATCCCAAACTGTTACTCAGGAAAAAAAAACTATAGGTAGGTTCTGTTTCGAGTTAATGCTGGCTGAAACGTTCGAACCAAGACACTGAAGACATGCCGGGCGTTGATCGTTCGTAACCTGATCCCTGTGGTAGAAGTTTATATGATCTGGAGACGGCCACGTTCTATTGTGTCTCCGCATCAAAGACGATTAGCTTAAGTCTGTTATCGCAGAGGTGTCGTCGCGGAGACTATGCTTCCTAAGTGTAGACCCAAAGAACGTCGGACTTTACAATCCGGCAAATCTTAGAAAAAACGCAGGCATTTCGAATCGATAAAGACTGGACCCCTTTATCTACTTCAAAATCGCCTACGCTGGGACGAACTACACAAAAGCCATATCAAATTTAGACATTCCTGCACTATATATGATATATGATGTCAAAAAGGATTTAAGATAATTTGACTTGTAACTTTCTGTCATCATTCTTGAAACAATTGTAGGTACCTAAGACACTAAAAATGTAGGTACCGACGGCAAAATTTTGTTCGCTTTAAGGCTACATAAAAACGGTATACAAAAACGTCAAGGAAACAGCTGTCGTTCATTTTTTTTTTTCACCGCCATGAACACATCTTTCGTTTTTCATGGTATATTATGAAAAAAATTCGTGCACACGAAAACGTTTGAACCTAACGAGAAATTAAAAAAAAAAATGCAGAAAACAACAACAGAAATGACATTTGTAATTAGGTACCCACCATTTGTTGATTTTAGCGGTTCTCAAACTCCCGAAAGTAGCTATAGCTATTGGATAATACTGCCATCAGTGCTGTCGAACGTACTGCAAATGCAGTACTTGTATTGCTTTTGCTCGGTGCGTACTGCCGTACTGCACACTTTTGTTTTGTACTGCAATTTTCTTTTTATATTGCCCTTTTGTATGGCCTTTTCTAATTCGTTGTTCAGAAAAAAATTATGCCAGATCACTGTTTTAACATTTTTCACCAACAATCTGAATTTGAAAACATGAATGATTGAATGGTACACAACAAAAGGGTTTTTTTGACCAACGGTCATCAGTCACGAAGCTCATCAGAAGTCTGAGGCATCAAGCACTGATTTTCCAAACGGTTGAAGAATATTTGATGAAAACTAAAAAAGTAAATTAAAGCCGGTATAACTAAAAATAATATTATTTCTTCGAAATAATTTTAATTTGCCCTTTACCTTAATAACCTCCCTAATTTTACTCATTAAATCAATTTCTCCACATTCTGACATTGCAAAGGAATTGAAATGTAACAAAACAAAAGCCACAGAAACAACAAACCATTTATTTTTAAAAGAAGGCCAAGAAGAGATAGCTAGGATACTTAGATGTAGATAGTCACCGATAGGTTCTTCGGTCTTATCAAATTAATAAGTTGTTGAGTGAAAAAAAATTTTTTTGCAGTCACTATTAGAATTGTTTGGAGAAACTTTTTGCATCAAAACATTTTTTGTTTGAGACCGAGGAAAAAAGTAAAAAAAGTAGACTTCTACAAAAATTCGACATTTTCAATGGGTACTTAAGGGTTAAGGAAAGTTTGCAGCTTCGAAAAAAATATCGAAGAATTTCGAAAGATTAGCGAGAAATATTTACTTTTTTTATTTACTGTCGCTTGAAAATGTTGTATCGAGAATCTTAGAGCAGTGGATTCCTTTAAAATATTATTTTATCACCTATCAGCTAGAACAGAATTCGGACTTAGGTCGTATAGCGTTTATGGAGATATGACAAACGAATTAAAATTATACTTCTATTTCTTGCAATATATCTTAAAATTAACATTGAGTACCAATCAGAAGAGCTGCGTATTCACGTCTTGCTTTCAACGGTAAAAATGTATTTCAAACCCATTTGGTCGAACTTTGTTAATAATGAATTTATTGATGACGCCTGCCTCTCTGAACTCAATTGATTTTTTTTATTGAAAATTGATTTTTAGACTTAAACGAAAACATATCTTTCAAGACAAAGTTCTAGAAGCCGTACAAATCATAGATCCACAAAAGAAATCCCCAAACCTTACCCCACTCATACAATTTTTCCCAAATTGAATTCAAGAAGACCTTGTAGATGAACTAAATGACGAAGGAACTAGCAAGGATTTGAAATTTGAAGATTATTGGAGTACTGCCTTTAATTTGAAAAACGCATTAAAAGCTCCTACGTTTCCTCTCTTAAAAACATTTGCTCTTTGTTGGTTCCATTTTATGCTTTCCGCATAGCAGTGCGAGCGCATATTTTCACAATTTGTATAAAAATGCAGTAAATATTTTTACCTTCCAAAGTTATTATTATTAACCTGAATGTAAAATATAATTTTATGTTACATCAACATCCACTAAAAAACATTCTTATGGAATAGGCAGTTTCATATTAAATAAATGTATTCAAATATTCAAAAATAAGAATTACATAAAATGAACTGCGATATTGTTTATTTTTTTATATTACATATATATTATTATTTACTATAGAAAAAAATAGTTCCTAATTTATAAAAGTGAAGTATACAATTAATGTATAAACAAGACTAAGAAATGAAATGAAAGGACTTAGAGTAAGTGCGGCAAATGTGGCCCACCCTTAACATTTTTTAGAATAAAACCATGAATTTAAGTCGAATTCATTTCTGTTTTTTTTTAAACAGTTTTACAAAACATTTGTACTTCAGTCTTTACTATCTAAAATTATAAAAAAAAAACGTAACAAAAAGATATAAACAAAAACGTAAAGGAACTCCATTTTTCAATTTTAAAAGAAGTGCGGGTAATATGGCCTAACCTGTGTTAAATATGGCCCAGGGTGGCTATTACTATTAGCCCATGGTGGGCCTTATTTAACACTTTTTCGTTTTCAAGAAAATTGAGTTTGGTTTGCTAGAATTATTTCTTCTTTGACCCTGGTATATTGTTGTTTTGTACTCTTGTTGGAGCTAGAAGCCAATTTATCTGTCAAAAGTTCAATTAATATCAGGTGTCAAATATGGCCTACTGGGCCACATGGGTAGGCCATATTAAACACACCGTGATTTTTTAACTCATTTTTATTTTTAATAACAACTGATAAACTTTTTTTAACTTCTGATGCCACACAAAATAAGAAAAGATTTAACATTATTCACTCTTAGAAAAAGATTATCGAATTTAAGTAAAATTCAATGCGAAAAAAATTAACAAAACTTCCCAAAAAATTACATCGAAAACGAAAAAAAGCTACTATGGTCTATATTTTACAGATCCGTCGAGCTACGCCTACCATAATCGACAGAGACAAAACCGGTCTGAACTTGTTTGAAATGTATTACTTTTTATCTACCTGCGCTTTTTGATTCAGGATATATAATGGTGGGCCATATTACCCACCTGGGCCACATTTGCCGCACTTACTCTACCCCCAGTTTCATACTGGAAGTGTAAACTAAAGTTCAACTGAGCCTGAACGTGAGTTTAAATTTGAAGTTCCACTCCTCCGGTTTCGCAATATATCTAATCTAAACTTTAGTTCAATTGAACTGAGTTCAACTAAATTTAATGAATAGAATTTGGTAGTAGTGTACATTATTTAGCTTTCTTACGACTTTTCTAAAATTGTTCCTTCTCTTTTCTTTTAAAGAATAAGCAAAACAACGTCAAATATTTGTGTTTTTGACAATCGGCTGATCTGAGGTTTAAACGGCAGAATATTTAGTTCATTTTATAGTTTAACTTAAACTATAGAATGAATTCTGTTCAAGTTTTAAACGAAATTGCGAAACAGAATGTAGATAAGTTATAAAATACGTTTATTTTTTACTGTTATTAAGAAAGAACTAAAAAAAAATAAAATGAATACATATGTATTTAAAAAAAAGTATATGCGTATTGCTTTTGCCTAAAAATTAAGCAAAACATTTTTGAATGTACTGCTTTGGTATTTTCTAAAACGACAGCACTGACTGCCATACACACTGTAAGAAAGCCATTTCATATATTTTCATCATATCTACTGTCGCTCCTCTAGGATATTTTAAAAATAGTCTAAGCAAGAGTATGACAAGCCAATAGCCGCTACCGCTGCACCATAGTTGATATTCAAAACTGCTTCCATTGGGAGTCACCTAGGTATATATAGAGTAATCGTAGTCGCTGCTGTCTTTCTTCACTTTCTGTCTTTCACACATTTTTTGTCGTGTTCCATTTCACGCGGCCTTACTTAACGTTTTAACCCCCATGAAGGCGATAATGATGGTGATGATGAACAAGAAGCTATTTCTTTCATTTTCTTATAAGCCCTTCCTCCAAGTGTAGCTCATAGGCGCGCAAAGTCATCTATAACTACTGCCGGGCTAATATTACTATGTGGCGCATACTGTGAAAGTTAAGAACGCGGAATGAATATAAAAACCAATTTTTCATACGATGATGTCCTTCAGCGTTTGTTATATTTTCACTCAGACTTAACCGCATGCACACACAGAAGGACATGCATATATTTATATATGTATATAAATTGTGCGCATTGTTGGTTTTGCCTTTAACGAAGCTCAAGGAGTTTTAGGTGAATTGCAGGAAAATATTTTCTATTTGAGTAGAAATAAATTGAGATGGAAGGTTTCCAATGACCATGAGATGGATTCATCGTCCGTCCACCAGAGGAGGAATGTTTCAAAGTTCGAAATGCAATGGAGTCTCAAATTACCCATGACCCACTTGACTTGGCAAGGCAACTTAGATTATTTCTATATTAAGTATGATGAGGGCAGCGGAGTTGCAATGATTGACAGAACTCAACTTTGTTACTTTAGGTATAATGGGTATCGTATACATACTTATAAATAGGAAGGAATCTTGTATGATGGTTTCCCTTAATATAGATTCTATCGTAGTCATTTGGAGCTTGGTATAAGAGAGTTTCATATTTCTGCAGATAGGACAAGTTGCATATATGGAATTAATTTAAAATTGTTTGAACCTTCTTTAAATTTGATTTGTTATGATTTAGGCGGCAGTTTATTGTTTTCTATGCAACAAATGCATTTTAAAATATCGGTATCTAGAGATTGTGCAAATATAAAAAGGGCACAAGTCCCTATTGCAGTAGAACCTGACTTGTGGACAATTTAGGCTTCCCATAATTATTTGAACTACTGAAAATCTGACAGTCTCGTAGGAATCAGTGTTAACAGGTCTGAGGTCTTGTTTTGTCTGCTCAGAGTTAGAGATTCAAAGAACAATATCAATGTATTCAAAAAAGAAGTCACAAAACATTTGTATATTGGAACCTAATGAATTATGAGTTTATCGTCTTCAAAAGTTGGACTTAATTTTCTTGATTCGCCAACAAATTTTTGCCATATGACAATTCATTAAGTCTAAATTTACTTTGAGAAAAAAAAAACCTAATTTGGCTTTAATTATCTTCTTAACATAATAAAAACGTTGGTTTGTATGTAAGTCTGTAAGTCTCCACGGGAAGGTATTTTCACTTTGTCATTACATTTGTAACGCCAAGAAGGAGTCACCGGAGACCCTATAAAGTATATATACATATTCTGAATCAGGATCGCATTCTGAATCGATTGAGCCATGTCCGTCTGTCTGTCTGTCCGTCTGTCTGTCTGTCCGTCTGTCTGTTGAAAACACGCTACCGTCCAAACGAATCGACCTAGGCGAATGAAATTTTGTGAGAAGACTTCTTTTTACCGTCGTCAGGTTGGTGTTGAAAATTGTCTATGTCGGTAAAGTAGTTCTGGTACCTCCCATACAAAACCACTATTAGACCCATGCGTGTACATGTACACGTACAGTACATACTAGCTCGCATGGCGAACATTTTGCTTGATTTTTATGCAGTGGAGGGTATTAAAGCATCGGCCAGGCCGATGATAACACTTTTACTTGTTTTTTTTTTTTTTGTTGTTACATTTTTTTCCCAAAATGTTTACTTAATACATTTTTATTTTTTTATGAAATTTTTATCCTTGAAAAATTAATTGCGATGCTTGTTTGGGTTAGACCCTCTAGATGGCTCTGGGTCACTTCGACAAGTTGTATTTATGGACCGATTTGCCCCTCTAAATAAAAAAGTCACCCGGTAGGTGGCTCAGGGGTGGAGATATTTACGAATATGTGGAATATAATTTGAAAACGGCTGAACCGATTTGACAATTATTTTCAATGTTGGCAATGGTTTAAGGAAGGTTTTTTAGGAGAAACATATTAGAAAAGTTGTCCGGGGCATCAAAAAAGGAGGCGTGGCACATCCCATACAAAAAAAATCATTCAAAATCTAATATCTACAAAACCACCGAACTGATTGGGCTACAATTATCAGAGAGTCTTACGTATTAGCCCGCAAGTTTTCCTCTGAAAAGTGGTCAAAATTGGACAATACAAGAAAAAGTATTCCAAATGCTTATCTTAGACTGTCATGTGAGCCAAACTTTGTACAATTTGGAATATTGATATTCATTGTCCTCATAGACAAGTAACATCTAAGCAACAACAGTTTCCTTGGAGAGTATACACAATTTATATTTTTATCATAAAATTCAAATAAGTAATAAAAGTTACCATTCCCCCACACGCAATCTAAAAATTATTTTGGTAATAGGTTTTTCTATACGCTTGCTATTTAATTGTAGCTACTGGACAAACCTTTGCTGGAGTGTTACTAAAAGGGGATTTAACATAGGTTCACAAACGTGTACCTACCCACGTTCAGAAGGGGATTAACAGCCCTATTATGGCTATCAAATATCAACACGATATTTGATAATAATTGATAGATACGTATCAACAAAATGAATGAATCGGTATTATGGTTATCAACCTATCAACATTTTTGATGAATTGTGAATTGTATTAGATTTAAGATCTATTGTGAATAGTTTTATCGATAAATTTGGTATTACGGCTATCAAAAAATTTGATATTCATCAAATTTTCTATCAACCACAAATTTCTCGTTGATACGTAGGTATCAAATATTCGGGCGCATCAAATTAAAAAAAGTGTATCCTCGTTTTTAATGTAAAATAACGACTTTAGAGCGAAATGTCAGCGGTAGACATCCCAAATGTACTTAAACTACGAGTAGCGGCGATTTTAAAATTATTTGCAAAAAGGAAACTATCAACTGAGCGTTGGGAATAACTTCAATATTGGCATTGCACAATCAACAGTGTTGGTCGTTCTTTTGAATTGCGAAAAAAGCGACTTTTGTTTAATAAAAACAAATAACATTATTCAACGAAAACTAGTCGTCAGCCATAAAACAAAAACCAACTACAAATCAGAAACGTAAAACGTCAAAACAGAACCCATTCTCAATGATATTTTGATAAGTATTCACAATGGGGTAAAATTTATCAATTGATATTCATAATACCAAATGATCAATGAATTGATAGATCTTATCAAGTATCAAATAATTGATATTTCATAGCCATAATAGGGCTATAAGATTTTGGAAATTGCTGTGAGAAGACTTTACCCTTGACGTCACAAGCTTCCCATTAAAGAGACCGGGTCTAGACTGTCAATAGTCAATTTAAAGCAACATTACAGTGGGTGATCAAATTATTACGGTCACCTTAAAAAATAACTAATTTTCATTCAGGTCATATCAACGAAAATGCTGCCACGAGTGCAGGAATGGTTCCCAAACGGCAATTTTTTATTCATGCATGACTCTGTGCCTTGTCACAAGGCAAAAAGAGTGACTGTCTTTTTACAGGAAAAAAATGTCGAGGTCCTGGAATGGCCGGGAAACTCTCCAGACCTTAACCCCATAGAAAATCTTTGGGAACTTATGAAGAGAGAAGTTGGGAAAAAATTACAAACAAGCTAGTATTGATAGAGTGTGGCATAGGAGCCAAAAACATTTAATTAATTGCTTAAAATGCATTCAAAGTATGCCAAAAAGGGTTGCGGCTGTTAGCTGAAAAAGGCAATATTAAAAAATTTTAATTTTTTTTTAATTTTAACTGTTCTCTTTTCAATTAAACTACATTATTTTATTAGTTAATAAGTCGCTTCTAATATCAAAAAAATAAATAAAGCTAAAAAAATATAAAATAGAAAAGTTATATTGGTCTTTGTTCAAAAAGTTATATTTTTCAGTGGCCGTAATAATTTGATCACCCACTGTAGTCGATATGAACTGTCAAAATCTACCTGTCACTATTGCTGAATCTTTCTTAAGCCAATATACCAGAAATACCGCTGAAAACGAACAATTTTCTGGCACTCTCAGGCTATCAAGATGATGTCAAAATGGAAGTAGACGTTCATATCAAAAACGTGCGTTAATACTCGTAATTATGTCGATATCGCTGAAATTAAAACAAAAAACAACTTAGTCCATATTAAGCAACAACTTAACAAAGGACATCCTCTGTTATATGGAAAGTTATAGTACGCTTCATTATACCGCGCACTAAAATCATGTAGCCAAACACAAAGTTACAACAACTGCCATTATTATCAACAAGAGTAATCACACCTTGACGATTATATACACCCGTACATATACATTTATCTTCTTTCAGCTCTCCAAGTGCTTCTGCAAGAAGGTGACCAAGCTACTTCCACCGCAATTACCACCACCGCAAAACTTTGTATGTCGTCCGTTGCGCTGTAAACTGGAGTCGCATACAGATTAGAAAGAAAAGTTCAAAGGAACGTGCTTCAATATCGTCCTGTGCGTCCTGTCCTTCTGTAAACTTTTCATGATATTGAGACCTAGGACTAGGACTCTACTTACGCCGCCGTGCCCTGTTAATTTCCTCATACCTTTCGCACGAGTTCTCGATATCTCAATAGCACCGCGAAATGGAACGGGCTGTGGTGTGGCAACTACGTCGAGACAACGACACTGATGACAACGAGTACAACGAACTAACCGCCACAGAACGTTCACCGCTAACATCCTGTGCCTCAGCCTCAGATAAAGATACAACTTCACCACCCATATCACACGAAACCGAAGCGAAAAGTTTGCATTATAAATTTTAGTCATGTATCTAATAACTTTGAATTAATCATCTCTTCCTGTGGAAGTAATAATCCCCGTATTTGTGGCATTTGCAACAGAGAGCAAAAAAAAATTCCACCATCGACACGAGAGGGTGAACTTTTGGTAAGGCGTTATGAGTTGTGACTTGAGAACTGTATGAACAAACTCAAAGAAGAGAGAAAAGAAAATATTTTCACTTTTATTGAAGGTAGGTAGCTGAGGTTCGCATAGATCGTAGTACTCGAATGCAGGTGCTGCACATATTCAAGTAAGGAAAAGTTGAAATCCGTGGTGCACCACATCCTTCTTGATTGCAAAATCCAAGGACATCAGCTGTAATTTATTAAATAAAATGCACGAATTCACCTTTTTCGCATATAAATATGCGACTGCAGACATTTGTCTGCAACGCCACCCGTCACCCGAACGACTACGCTACGCTTGTCTTTTGAGCTTATTTCACTTAGAGGTCCTCAATCTCATTCCCCTGTTCGTAGAGCTGGAGGAGAGCAAGTTAATCAAAAGTTTCGTCACGGTCCTCGTGGGTTGATAAGAGAAGGACAAGAAAAATTATTTGAAACGTGTTCTTATGCTTGCAGTTATTTCTCAAGAGGTGGATTCGTCGGAAGTTTAGATGGGTAGGATTGTTCTGCGTCGTTATTCCCGAGGAATTTGAACCTTTTTTTTTACCGTTTACGCTATCCGTTAATGACCACGGGTTTTACGCAAACATATTTTGATATTTTGACTTCACATCTATGACGGAAAATTATTCGAGATCATAGAAGCTAAATATCGTATAAGTGGAGCTCGTTTGAGGTTTTTCCATTGTCGTGATGTTTCAGTCTACATAAATGGTGCTTCTGGAAATGCATAGATACCTACTAGAAGATAAAAAAAAACCTCAGATGATATGTAGCAATCCCAATCGAAGGTAAATTTACGAATACACAATCTCGGATAGCCGCCAGAGAGCTCTAACTCTAAGCCTAGTTGATGAATGGTGCTTTTATAGTTGACCTTAAAGTCGATCCTATAAGAAAAACACCCTAATTCCATTCGCTAAGAGAAGAAGCCGACTCCGAAATGCTACCCTCTTCGGTAAAACAATAGAGTTGTCAAAGATGAAAAACTTACCTTCATGAAACATTCACTTATAACCAAGATTGTAGACAAAGTCAGACCTCATGGACCAGCAGAAGTCTAATAGCTAGCCTGAATCAATCCCAACAAGAGACTGTGGAAATGCGGATGAATACGGCAATAACGTTTGATGGTATCTATTCGGCAAAGCAAAGGTCGGCACTAGGCTAAACTCAACAAAATACAATGAAATCTTTACGGACAGCAGTAGATACTAGAACTTATCCATCCCTTCACTTTATCTATATTTGTATAACTCATAAAAAAACTATTGTAAATGCCAATAAGCTCATCAGAAAGAGGGAAACCATTTCCAAACTAGACCATTCTGAAAATTAACTAGGTAGGTACCCACAACCACAATACACTATAGACAAGGCAGACACAAGGCAGTTTAAAGTTAAACTGGCAACAGAATAAACCAACATTTGCCAACTAACCTCATGTATGGTCGTATGGTGCAAACCCGCATTCGAAACAAATGAGAGTTGGAGCTGTAGTATACGGGCCTCACACTAAAACACCCCCGTATAGTGTATACGTCAGCAGAGATATAAGTTTGGCAGCTCTGCATTTCAGGCTGTAGTTCATGCATTAGAGCGGTCAGCCTTGCTTGCAATTAAAGCCTTGATATAACTTCAAAACTATTGTATGGGTCAGTATTCAACTCCTCCAAATACTGCCCATACTACAAACAGAGTCCATATCACTTTGGTATAAATACAAGAGGACACAATTGATATAATGGCAATAAAAAAGCCTAAAAACTATCAGCATCTCAAACCATTAACCAATAAACCCTACAAGAAGCAGTGTTAAAACTAAGGTAGCTAAAGTAAAAGAGCTCCATATCTGGAGGAAAACAGAAGCACAAACCTTCATGCCATCAAGCAGTTCCCACAAAAAAACGGGTACATCACTGTCACAATAGGCGCATTTTGTTAACCCAGTGATTTGAGATTCATTATACCACCTCCACCCCAAAATGTACATCCAATCCAACAGTCAACTCTTGTAACTTGTACCTACCTATGTTTTGCAAAAAAATAAACAATATAGCTATAATTTTTAGAAAACAAACAAACTGAGGTATAGAGGAATGTCATGTACCTTGAAGCTATATTTACAAAACGTACGAACCTCGTATAGTCTTGCCCAAGAAATAAATAAATTTGCAGCCGGACAACATATATATAAGGTATGTGGACCTTATATATATGTTGTCCGGCTGCAAAGCAGCGCTTCAACTCCTCCTGGAGCATAGGGCAGCAACAAGATCCTTCCATCTGTCCCGATTCGCCGCAACTGGCCTTAGCTGTGACCACGATTGAATACCTTGGGACCGAGCTTCCTTTAAGACAGATGACCTCCAACCTCCAAGTTGTTTTTGGTCTTCCAACGCCTATTACCCTGCGGATTCCATTCGAGGGATTGTTTCGCTACATTGTCGTTAGGTTTCCTCAGGGTATGGCCTATCCAACGCCACTTCCGTTGCATGATGTCGGCATCCAATTTTTTCTGTCCGGTCCTAATCCATAGTTCATCGTTCGATATGGTTTGTGGCCACCGGATCTTCAGAATGTACCGCAGGCAACGGTTAACGAAGGCTTGCAGCCTGCTCGAGATGTTTGCAGAGCATTTCCATGTTTCTGAAGCATATAACAGCACAGATTTAACGTTCGATTGGAAAAGTCTCAACTTGGTGCGTAGCGATATTTTGTTGGAGTTCCACACAGGAGAAAGGATTCCAAATGCACTACGGGCTTTGTTTATTCTATTGCTAACATCCAGGTCCGTTCTGCCATCGAGTGCTATGAAACTGTCCAGATAATTTAACTGCGTGACCTCCTCTATGGGTCCCTGCCTTAGAATAACTTGTTGTGTGCTTTGGCCCGTTGTCATTATTTTTGTCTTGTTTGCGTTGATCCTTAGGCCAGCCACTTCCCCATGTAGTTGCAGCGAATGACATATTTGATTTAACCCAGCCGTGTTGTTTGCCATGAGACATATATCGTCAGCATAGTCTATGTGGCTAAGTTTGTCAAACAGACTCCATTGGATACCATGTCTTTCAGTTTCACCCATCGTGGCATCGTCAATTGTCAGCAAGAACAGAATAAGTGACAAGACATCTCCTTGTCTCACTCCTTGACGCACATCAAAGGAGTCGGAAAGCTGTCCATTGTGCAAAACGAAACACCTTGCATTGTTGTAGGACTCTTTAATAACAGCGACAATTTTCTCGGGGATACCTCTCGCAATAAGCGATCTCCAGATGCATTCACGATTAACCCGATCAAACGCCTTCTCAAAATCTACAAACATGAGGTACAGCGGTGATTGGTACTCAGACGATTGTTCAAGTATGATTCGCAAGGTGTTGATGTGGTCGATGCATGATCGGCCACTACGGAAACCCATCTGGTGCCTCTTGAGGGTAGACTCGATCCTGAATTTTATCCTCTCGAGAACAATAGTTGCCATTAATTTCGGAAAAACAGACAGAATGGTGATACCGCGCCAGTTATTACAGTTTTTTATACCTTCGTTGTCCCGAAAATGGGCAATAGCTATTCACGTTTTCGATTCAAGGGTATATGCTTTGCCTAATTATTAGATTAGTGCGTCAAAGAATATAAGATGGAACTTGATAATTATTCTTCTTGATAAAGTTCTTCTTGATAAGGTTCTTCTAATTTTATGTGCTGCCTATAACGCTCACCAAGAGGTAGAGCCCTACTATTGACAAAGAAGCCTCTTATGCATTTCTGAAGACTTTACACTAAAATCCGGCATTTTATAAATAAATAAATATTTTATGCCGCACAGTATTCCAGCACACTGACCACTGAGCCCCTGAACTCATCCGGCATCCTAATATGGTGGTATATAGTTCCAGACCTCCTTAATGTTTCCGAAAAGCTAAAGGATAGTAGATACTTTTTCGGGGGGGAGCTTGATGATATTGACGAAACGGATATCAGCAAAATACGGAAATTTCTCCAAAATTCGAAATGGTTCCAAGAGTAGTGGAAATAACCGACTCTGCTTGTGGTATCACAATGGACCTTATCTTATCTTAACTAAAATACCGAAGCAAGAGAATGAACCGCTTACCATTACTTTTTCCCCTCCATACTGAAGCGTGTACTTGGCTGCAAGTCGTTGTCTTTGATTTGATTTGATGTGCGGACGCGGAGCACATTTTGGGAAACTCGGCTTTAGCAAATAAATTAAAAAAAAGTTCATTTAATTGTTGTGATTTGACCAGAAAGAAGATTTTAAACTAAAGCCCAGTATCCTGCTCGCGCTAAATTTTAGCGAGCGCACTTCTCTCCACAGCACAGATAAATGCTCGCTAAATTCGTTGTCCAGGATATAGATGGGACACGCACCCATATGTTATTGCCACATGCATGTATTTTGATTTTTGTTATTTTTTAACATTTTTCCTACTCACATACATCAATTATCAAGTATTCCACGAAATAGTCAATTCAAAATTTGTTTTGTTTCGGAAATGTCAAAATTTATCGCCGATTTAATGTACCAGACAATTCTTTCGTGAGCTAAATTAGTGGAGACATTTTCTTGGCCGAGTATAACAAAATTGTGCGTAGTACGTATAACACACAATATTGTTATACCTACTCGACTGACAATTAGTGTCAGTCTATATGAAAATAAGAATTTAGCGTGCGGAACAGGATACTGCTTTGCTAAAATGCCTCTCTAAATTTTATCTCTGTAGACATTTTTGTATGGGAGATAAAATTTAGCGCAAGCAGGATACTGGGCTTAAAGCTTTAAATATTAACAAACAGTTGTTAACTAAAAGCCGGCAAAATATGGGGTAGATATTAATTTTGCGCCACTTGAATAGAACATGCATTTAGGTTGACAGTTATCCTTGACACGTGGACTCATATTTTGCTTTGTTCGATTTTTTTTTGTTAATTCGATTAATTTGTATCATGGCACCCGTAAATTTAAATTTTTGTCAACCACAATGAATACGTTATCTTCCAATGGTATATTGAAAGAGGCTTTTCCATACTTTCATAACCTTTTTTTTACCTCTGCCTGGGATTTATCAACATGATAATGCGCCAATACATACAGCCCGGGTTGTTAAAACGTATATAGAGAGCCAACATGTGGAGCTATTAAGCTGACATTACATACAGCCCGGGTTGTTAAAACGTATGTATGTAGAGAGCCAACATGTGGAGCTATTAAGCTGACCATCCTACTCACCGGATTTGAATATCATCAACAATGTTTGGCAATGGTTGACACGTCAAGTTTCGGATCAACAATATTCGACTGCAGTGGCCGGCATAAGTATTTTGACAAAACTAAAGTTAATTCTGCTCATAATTTGAACTTACTTCATGTAAATTTTGACATCAATGGAAAGGTCATTTAAATTCCGTTCGATTGATACAAAACTTTCATTAACCCATTAAGTACCCATTGAAAATTTGGAACTTTTTTAAAGTCTTACTTTTTTGACTTTTTTCCTCGGTCAAAAAAAAAAAATGTTTTGATGCAAAAAGTTTCTTGAAACAATTCTAATAGTGACTGCAAAAAAAACTTGTCAAAAATCTCTTCGCTAATATTTTTATGATTTTTTGAATGGGATGATCTCAGAAAAATTTTGTATGAAAAGGAGGAAAAAGTGGCTAAAATAGTCATATTTAGCAATTTTCAAAAAATCATAAAAAATATTAGCGAAGAGAGTTTTGAAAATTTTTTTTTGCAGTCACTATTAGAATTGTTTGGAGATACTTTTTGCATCAAAACATTTTTTTTGATACCGAGGAAAAAAGTAAAAAAAATAAACATTCACAAAAATTCTAAATTCTAAAATTTTTAAATGGGTACTTAATGGGTTAAGGAAAGTTGTGTATCATTCAAACGGAAAATGACCTTTCCATTCGTGCCAAAATGTACACACTGAACCAAATTTGGTAGTGATATTGACAAAAAAGTAGGTAGACTTGAAGAAATGGTGATCAATATAAGGTCAACAACACCTCCTGTCTGTTGTTTTGACAAATATTTTGTTATATTGAAGAAATATTGTAATTTTGAAAAAAATTCATTAAATTTTTCGTTGTGGTGTTAAATCCACAAAAATTTGTTATAGTGATAAAAATTCATCATTCTTCATTTAAAAAAAAATATTCTTCAAATTGAAAATACTTTCTTCAATTCGAAGCATCGTGGCACTTTAAATTAACTAAACTTTCATCATTTTTACGTATTATTTATTTAAATTGAAATTTAATTCTTTATTTCAACTCTTCACTTTATTGATATTGAATAAATATTCTTAAATTTTACGCAACGTTTTTCTTCAAATTAACTTACTTATTTATTCAAATTAATGATTTTTTTCGTCAGTTATCGCTTATTTTTTCCAAACTGACAACAAAACAAAAAAAAAAACACTTTTTAAAGTCAAAAACTTTTATTTTCTTAACATTAAGTAAAATTATAAAGTTGGATTTTTTTTTTGTAACTTACATCTATACATTTATTTATAAGAGAATATACTTGAAGATGTTTTTTCTCATACTTGGATTTAATGAAAGCCGGCTTGGATAAAGGTCCTACAAAATCCTAGATAAATTTGGAAAAATTAAACAAATTGAAAATATTAAAATTTGATTATAGCTGTCATTGAGAAATACAACGACGCTCTTACCGTTCATTTATGATGATCATTTTCTTTTTCTTGTTGCATCTACCCAACGGTTGATCCAACTAGGAGAAAGCTAGCCTAGAAAGCATGTTGCTTTTTTGAAAAAATATTATAAGTAAACTTTTTTTAAACTAATTTTCTTAGCTGCGAATATAGGTATTTCTATATTACTTACGTTTTTGTTATACAAGTGTGTTTTAGAAACACTTAAAAGCGTTTGCAAATAATTGCTTTACTTTAATTTTTAAATTTCTGTATCCCGACTTCACTTTGGCAATTCACTTTATCGAATAAAACTTATCACTTCGAGCGCAACAGCAAATAACATTTTAAAGAAACTTCTTCAAATTGATGAAAAACCTATAAAATTCTAAAAATATGTTATGAAAAATTGTTGATTTGAATAACAGATTTTTCTAAAAATGAATAAAATATTTTCTTCAATATCACCTACAGGATTTAGTTCACTCAATGATTTCAGTTTGTCAATATGACGAAATTTCATTCGTTTGAATAAAATACTAAAACGGACAGAAGTTTATTGATTTTGAATATTAAATTTTCAATAAAACGAAAAGTTGTATGAAAAATTGTCGATTCGAATAATAAATTCTTCAAAGATTGACAAAATATTTTCGTCAATATCACCTACGCGATTTGGTTCAGTGCATGAAGTAATTATGAACAGAATTAACTTTAGTTTTGTTTGTGCCGGCCACTGTATTCGAAACTAGTCCACGCAATCGAATTAGCTTGGAGCTCGATTTCGTTTAATTATTTGGCCAATTTGTATATGCATCGCTTCCAAACCGGATGTGTGAATTTTGGAGCAGAAAGGTGGCCCAAAACACCATTGAACAATTTTGTTTAGATCTTAAATACTGCAACTACCCTAAATTAAAGTAGGTAATGTTTGTGTTAAAAAGAAGTAGAATTCTATAAAATGTTTTTTTTTTTTTGTTTAAGTGTTCTATTCAAGTGGCGCAAAATTAAGACCACATATTTTGCAGGTTTTTAGTTAATATTTTTTTTTTTTTAATAAAACTTACAGCTTTAGGTTTAAATCTTCCTTCCGGTCAAATCACAACAAACCAACAAAGTTGACCAATAGGTCAGTACCTACCTACTTAATATTGGATATTGTTAAAAACCAGTTTGTAAATTGTATATTTGTTTAAATTAATTTGAATTACATTATTGCCTAAGATACCTAAAAATAATTACTTATCATTCCAATCTACCTCCAGCAAAATATATTTCCAATGTTTTTGATATGTCTGATTAAAACTTCTTTTTGAAATGGAAAAAAATTGGCAAAATCCTTAGCCAACTTCTTCTCTCTGTTTTCCAATACGAAAGGGATGATCAATTTTCAGATCAATAGAAAAGTGCATTTCACTTTGTGACAACTTCTGAGAAAGGTAAGTGAATACTGCTAAGAGGTGGATAGCCATTGCAAAAACAATGCACCTGGACCAGAGTGTTCCAATGCAAGGCACGTGATTTTTTGTCCAAGTCCACTTTGCTACACTCTCTGGAAGCCAATTTTGCAAAACTTTGCGAAGAACAAAAGTTTTGCACTGTATTCGCTTTCGGAATTTTTAACACTTCGACTTTGCCAGTGTTTTTTATACCCCAACCAGTAGGGTGTTGCATGTTCATCTATTCTTTTATAACATAGATAATGTTTTGGTATGAACTATGAAGTTATGCTATTTCCGTTGGATGGGTTCTGGAATTAGTCCATTTGACAATGTATTTTTTTTTTCGTTGTATCGTTTTTAAATACGTCATCATCATCAGTAGTCTATATTAATCCATATATTAACACAAATTACATTTTGTAGTTCCTTTAACAGCGCTACCTCTCGCAAACGTCTGACAAATATCCGAGAGTATAAATGTCCTGGAATAACTTTTGAAGTTTCCTTCCATTCGTACCAAAAAATGAAAATAAAAACTCAAACATACGCCTGATTGTGAGAAGCTAGGCTTAGGGTGCCTTATACGGACCTGTTGGTCCAACTGTTTATTTATTTTCTATTATTCGAGCGAGATTTAGCAAACTTAACCAAATCGTGGACTTCAAGTGGAGCAAGTTGGATTATTTCAAAACAATCCAACTATGGTAGACCCTTAAGTGACAATTACATTTAACTGTATAATCAACCTAACCTATATAGGGTATTCGATAACTAGCTTTCAATGTATTGTAGCATTTACTTTGTTTTTAATTTCTTTTTTTAGGAAAACGCCAAAAGGGCAAGACAAAATGCGAAAGTTCTTCTGTGCAGTGTTCTTAAGTGGATAAGGCAATTTATGTATTTCAAAGTTATCGAAGTTCAGTCTGAGTTTTGTATAACTAGTTAAGAGGATTCGTTACGGTTTATCAGTAACGAGGCGAACTACAGTTGTATCGAAAATATGATTATTGGTGTCGTATATTAAGAGAACTGTGGTCAGCAAAAAAAATAAGTTTGTTTTACTATATGCATTTTAAATGCTGTGAGCTAAGCCAGGGCCGAATTAATGCATCCGTGATTGAGTTTACAGAATTTGGAACTATCTTCCTGGGGACATATTTCCATAGGACTACAACCTGCAATAATTTTTAACTCCAGGACTAACAACTTCATGCATCTTGGGTTTTTCTTGATTCCTTTTGCAAAATCATTAAAAAGTTTTTTTCTAGAAATTTTTGGTAAGAAAACCGCAATAACAACTCATAGACAAAGCCACATTGGTTGGAAATGGAATTACATATATCTATTTCGATTTACACCAATTCATGGTCAGTTCTCCGTATATTGAACTGAAGTAGCGTCTATTCGGGTGTGGATATCGTATAAAGCGGAAGATTTTGAAAAGTAGTCACCCACATATGAGTTACCGTCTTGTAGGAATCTGGCATTAAGGCTAAAATCGCTAATTGCTAATATAAGCATCAGCATGATACGGCACTTACGTCCCCACTGAGGAGAAGGCTCTACACGGGCTTCTCGTCAAAACATATGAAAATTATCATTAGCATGACGTTAATTAATATTGTAGGTTGAACATGATAACCTCCAAAACTGGAATGAGAATCGCAATACCAAAAATCCCAAAGAAAAAAAAAAAAAAAAAAAAGTGTAAAATCAAAAATGTACGCAAATTGTATAGTGAACTACTTTTTGCAGCAACATAAGAAGTTATACTTATGCCTTTTTGTCGACCTTTTTAGAATTCTTACAAATTTTTTAGGGGGTGTAAAAAACGCTACCGATTCTCCAAAGAAAACTTGAATGAGACATTGATATTAAATGTTTGGGATTTTGCAAACATTTTAGGCCTGATGGCGTAAAAAATACTGACAGTTTTCAATGTAACTTTTTTTGTATATTTCTTAAGACAGCGAGAAGGTTTTAGGCTGTGTCCTTCATTACCACTTCGCTTGATAGCTTGTTTTTGACCAAAATGGATTTTTTTCCTGACTTAACCAGCTTTTATCTTGCCAAAAACACAATTGCAAGAGAATTAGACAGACAGAAGGTCTTGAAATTATAGAAGCGTGTGGACTGCTCCTAAAAAAAGTAACATTCGAACAAAAAATTTTAATTTGTATCAATAGCCAAGCTGCGATTAAAGCTATCAATTTGATAAAAAAAAAAAATAAATAAATAGGTGGCGCAACAGGCGGGTAAACACTCTAGGCCTAGCTTCTCGCAACAATTCGTTTGTGTCAGTTTCTATATTTGGGACGAGTGGAAGGGACCTACAATTTTATGCCGAGTCCGAACGGCTGAATTGAGAAGCTTTATCAGGACAGTAATACTCTCGGATGTTTGTCAGATGTTCGCGAGAGGTGGCGCAGTAGAAAAAAAACCTTAAGATGTAGTTTGTGTTTTTCCGGGGATCGTATACCTGGGATCCCTCGCAGAGTAGTCCAGCATACTAACCACTGCGCTACTGAGTCCAAGTCTATGTAAAAGCTTGTTGTGGGCTCCAGGGTGATGATGGTCCGAGCAAGTCATCTATTTGCTTTCGTCTTCGTTTCCAACCATAGGAACACAAATGGGAATGAGAAAGCCGATCAATTGCCAAGAATCCTCATCGATCTTTTCCTTTCATTTGCTGAAGATGAGAATATTTATATTCTGCTGGAAGTAACCTAAGGACCACGATCCATTATCCACTGTCGCAGCAGCGTATATAGTCACTAACGGGAATAAAAGAATGCTCCACTTTCTTTGTGAGTAACAGGCCCTATCCAAAACAAAATACCGCACTCTAAGCTGTTCCTTGAAGACATCTCTGCAATCTCAGACATCAAATTCAATTATGTAAGTCAAAAACATTTTCAACACGCCACAGGCTAGTTTTGAGCTTCAGGTCCATTGTATTCCTTTTTATTTACATGTCTCTTGAATTGTCTCAAAGCTAGCTGCGCTGAAGATTGACGGGGCTGAACTCAAAATGCGGAACTTACTCTATTTGTGATAGCACATCAACAGACCTAATTTGACCTAATAAAAATTTATCAAGCAATTGTCAACTTAAGTTAACAACTTTATGCTGAATCCTTATTAAGAATCCTTATTATCAAATTAAATCGGATGTTTCTCAAATGTTCGCGACGGGTCGCGTTAATCATTAGCACCCGTAATACATCAGCATCTGCAAGCAACAGGAGCAACAGTTTACCTCTTCTTAAGCTTGTCTTTCGGTATATAAGTACAATATGCCCGTGTTTAATCGACGCAAATATTGTCTGTCTATTTGGCTGTCTGTTTAATCTTAATGTAATTTTCCAAAAAGGATATGTAGGTACCTTTCTGATATTTTGATATTTATAGAAGCTTTAGCCATCAAATTTGGTAAATGGACGCATATTGGCTGTTGGGAGCATTTTATAAAAGGGTCGTGGCATCCCATTAGAAAATTATACTGCAAACGACATTTCTCGCCACTCATGTGGCGATTTTTTAAGTCGTAAAATTTGGAACATTGATCTGCATTATCCTGATTGGCAATAATAAAATATCTAAGCAAGCTATCCAATTCCTAGGTCCGTATGAGACCCCAGGTCTAGCTTCTTCTGACAATAATTCATGTTTTGTTTTGCAATGTATTCGACAAAAAGATGTCGATGTCGACACCCTGCGACCGCTTGGCAGGTAGCCTAGTACACTAACCGGTGATGGTCACACATATTCCTTCGTTTTGAAAGCACGTGTATGATTGTTGAGCAATCAGGAACCTAATCAAATATCAACAATAAAAACTTACCTTGCATTATGTAAGTATTGCTAGCATCTACCTACAGAGTCAAATTTGTATTCTATTTTTAAAACAAAACACCCTTAACTACGTACAATCAATTTAATGACAAAAGTTATGTCGCATTTTTCTAGTCAAACCATCATCAACTACAACAGCAGCAGCCTAAATAATTTTCAATCCATTAATCTTAATTTGATGGTGTTTCAAAATGACTTCACGCCCAACAGCGCGCCACCCGTGTTGCGAAATTGACAACTTGTATAATCCTGATGAGTACAACTTTATTAAATTCCCTTCTCTCAGCGAGCCAGGAGACACACGTACAACAGCAGCGCAAGACATGCAGAAACAGAACCCATCTTTAAAAACATTATGTGAAAGACATTTTACAATGTTTGTCAGTCAATATCCTTCACCAATAAAGTGGCGCAGGACAATCGTGTATACACAAAGTCATAGGCAACATTGCGTCACGAGAATCGAATTTGATAAATAATGTTCTCTTCCATCTATTCCATTTGTTAAAAGAATTGAAATGAGATAAGAATCTGAATGTGATGGGGAGAAGCATCACGGACAACCCCGGGTGTGATGCTGATGAACAGAAAAATTGTTCGCAAATTTTTACATATCCACCGTTGCTTCTTTAGCATGGGAATGAGGGTGCTAAAGAAAAATAGACAGAACGGTTACCTAAACGATAGGGCATCCTACTGACAGGCGAGGCGGTTGGATGTCTAGCTAATGGGGGGGAATACAACCAACCACCATACCACCCCACATTGCAACAAGAGATAAACTGAAAAGAAGAAAGAGGAATGAAAAAGTAGCTGGGAAAAATTATAATTTGAAATTCTCATCATGTTCGCTGACAATCAATAACTATTAAGGATATTAGCACTGCAAGAACAGCATTATAAGTAGCAAACATCATTTGGTACAACATACACTCACATATTTACAGCGTTTCGTAACCGATGGCGAAAAGGGAGACGCAGCTCTACCAGAAAATAAATATAATGCAGACGCGAACGTGAAAAATTACTTTTTAATACAAAGAAGAAAATGCCAATATATCCGAAAAGACGCGATGCTATGTGCTTTACCCCCCTCCCCCCCTTATTTGTTTGCAACGACTTGAAATGTTTCCTAAATATTGAGAAAAGGGTTAGAGTTACATACAACATACATATACATATATTTAGTACGTTAGGACAGGTACTGTATAGTGTTGGTAGATAGGTCCTTATATACGTTTATAAGGTTTGACATTACACATATAATTACAATCTGAAGAACGTATTTTCCACAATTTATCGCAAAATTACGGGTTGGTTGAAAGTGGCTGTCAGCTAAAAACGCCAACACACTTAGACCAGTATAGGTCCATTGCTTTGCCACGAAGAAGGATCTGAGATCTCCCTACTAGTTGAACCATTTTGAGCTCTTTATAAAGCGTAAGAGGCTTCTGATGTCTATGCTTGTCAGATCGCCCAAGTCGTTTGTAATGGAAGGCTCCTAAGTGGAGCTTCCTTCTGCGGGAGAGAGCTGGGCAGGAACAAAGAAGGTGAGGTATAGTTTCCTCCTCTTCCTCGTCCATGCAGCTTCTACAAAAGTCATTTGCAAAAAGGCCCAGCCTTGCGGCATGTTTGTCTATCATGCAGTGTTCAGTAATGACACCTATTATAGTGCCGATATGCAATCTGTTGAGAGAGATCAATTTCTTAGAGGGTTTCAAATTCAGCTTAGGCCAAATTTGTTTTGTCGCTAGACAAGTGGTTAAACTTGTCCACCTAAGATTTGTACTCTCGATAGCATTCAGCTTCAATTTTTGTTTGCGAGTAGCGATTGGTATCCCTAGGGTGCCTTTATCCGGCAGAATGGGTTGAGTTGTTCCTATTCTAGCGAGTTCATCGGCCTTACAATTCCCTGGAATGTCTTTATGCCCCGGCACCCAAATTAGGTGAATGTTGAACTGTTCGGCCATCTCCGTGAGAGACGATCGGCAGTCGAGGGCTACTAGAGAATTTATAGAGATCGAATCCAAGGATATGATGCACATACAAGCTGTGCGCTGGACCTTTTGCTTGTATGGTCGCGGTTTGTGGCCTTCTCCAAGGCTGTCCACCAGACAATTATCCCATAGGTGAGTATCGGTCTTATAACTGCGATATAGAGCCAGTGGGTTACTTGAGGTTGTATACCCCATTTATTCCCAATAGCTTTTTTACAAGAGAAGAGTGCTACTGTAGCCTTCTTGACTCTCTCTTGGATGTTAAGTTTCTAACTAAGCTTCCTATCCAGGATAAGCCCCAAATATTTAGCTTTGTCAGAGAAAGTAAGGTTAATACCATTGAGTGAGGGAGGGTCGACTGTCGGAATTTTATATTTCCTGGTGAAAAGCACCAGATCAGTTTTGTGGGGGTTCACACCTAAACCACAACGACTCGCCCAACTGGCGAGCTTATTTAAAGCATTTTGTAGGAGTTCTTTTAGAGTATTTAAGTGCTTCCCTGAGACGGCTATGGCAACATCATCTGCATAAGCGATCACCGTGCATCCTTCACCTTCCAGGATTATCAGTAGTTCATTGACCACCAAATTCCAAAGAAGGGGGGATAGAACACCACCTTGCGGAGTGCCTCTACTGACAGATCTTCTTGCAGACACGACACCCAGCTTTGAGTTTATAATCCGACCATTGAGCAGTAGATTAATCAGGTCGCCAAGTGAGCTGTCGACATACAGAGCTGAAAGCGCATCTGCTATCGCTGATGTATTGACGTTGTTAAAACCACCTTCTATGTCAAGGAAGGCAACCATCGTATACTCCTTATGGAACAGGGAGTATTCGATATTACGTACTAAAGTGTGTAATGCCGTCTCCACTGATTTACCTTTGCAGTATGCATGCTGGGCCACTGACAGTAGTTTTTTATCTATACTGTTGCGTAAGTGGATATCAATCAGTCGTTCTAGTGTTTTTAAAAGGAATGATGATAGACTAATAGGTCTGAAATCTTTAGGATTTGTGTGGGAGCATTTACCTGCTTTGGGTATGAAGACAACTTTAACCTCTCTCCATATCTTTGGGATATAAACTAGATCGAGACAACTTTTGAAGATTGTCTGAAGCATCGGAAAATTACGGGTTAGATACATTTGTTATCACATTGAATTCATGTTTGTATCTACTAGCGATAACGTGGAGCCGTTCATAGTAACTCGATTAACTCCAGACTAATAATTAACATAGAGCACAATTGGGTCCCACGAAACTATACCTTGCAATGCAAATTTAATTGGAACACAGTGAATAATTTTTCCAACATAAAGCACCATTCACATGAGAATGAAAACATCCTCGGCGTGAATTGGCAACGTTTATTCGCAATCCACATCGTTAAACCGCGTTTCACAAACTAGCGAATAAAACATTCGTTCGAACTTAACCTCAAATTAGAAATTGCTGGTAGAAACTGATTGCTGAAATTCGTGAACTGCCGCGACCATGAAAAGTGTTCATGTAAACGGACTGTTAAAACTTTCGAATTTGGTCGCTCTCATGTGAATTAAGGTTTGTATTATTGAAAAACTATCTCAGCAAAGTAAAGAAATGCTGAGTGAAATGGGCGAATCGCGAATGTATAAAGCAAGGCGCGCATCGAGGTGGTGTGGCAGTGGCGTGGTGACCAAGTGGCAAGTGAAATTGCTAAAGTCTACGTAATGCGGCAAACGTGGCATTTTGCAGGTGAATGGTTCCGATCTGGTGCCACTTATCTCGAACAAGTTTAATTTTCCAATGGCAAGCGGGTGGTGATGATGTGGATTTTGGCATTACAACTGCGTATTTTTGTTTACCCGAAAACTAAAACCATGTCAGACGAGCAATAATATGATAATAATAATGAATTATTCAACATAGGACGACATTTTATGAACTGATGAATCGGTGGCACCATACGTTGTTGGCCACATCAATGCGCGAGTAATGGGATATGGAATCCCGTGGTTTCAAAAGTTCAAGAAAAAGCACGTTTCCAAGAATTTTAACAATTTTTTTATTTTTTTTTTATTTTAATCTTTCCTAATTGACCGCCAAACCAGAACTGCTCGATTGTCATACCATGAGCTTGGCGTCTGCGTGCAGAACTTAGATACCTACATAATGATAATTAACATATGGGAGTATGTATGATCAATTTACTAGCACTGTCATGATTCATGAACAAAAAGATGTCAACATGAACTATACATTTTCCCTAGAGTGCTAGAGTTTAGAATTTAGCTGCTTTTAAGCGTGAATTTCAAAAGTGTCAAGTAAAGGGTAGTTGCTATTATTTGAAAGTCGAAGATTAAATTTTACTCTGCTTCACTTAGAATAATATAAAACAGGCCTCCTATGGAGTGTTAGAATCAGTGATGCCATTCTGACCGGATTCCGGTCATATCTGACCGAAATCTCTTTACTCTGACCGGAGAAAATTTTGGACCGGAACGAAAAACGTATTTAACCGGAAAACTCTTTTTTGACTGGAAAAATAAAGTTGCCCTACTGACTATAAGTAGAGATAGATTTATATAATTTGAATAAAACTTTGCCATAGATACATTACGAACATGCTCCCAAGTTTAAACAGAAACCAATTTAATGCGAATAATGGGCTACAACATCACGCAGGATAATAAATTATCATACCTATAGGCTAATTTTTTGACGTTTTCTTTTGCTAGAATGTTTAAGAGGAAATTAAACAATGAATTTCAATTAATTAAAGTGTGAAATTCGATAAATCTCAGATTGGAGTTTGGTGAATTACTCTTTTCAAGTGTCAGAAAATTATCAGAGAATAATTTAATTATTTAATTATTGACACGGCCTTAGTACATGGCCTGGCCACACACGTCTTCTCATGACTTTCATTTCCATTAACGATTTGGCTACACACAAAAACCAGGCGTCATTGCAATGAACGCCACTCTATCAACGCAAATATCAAATGAAGATTTGTATCTTCTGAAAGTGGATTTTCTATGCATTTTCTATGCTATCTACTCCTTTACTCACTCAAAATCTACCTGTGTCCCTGGACACGACGTTCATTGGAAGGCGTGTATGGCCATGCGCCCATGCACTAAAAGTGTATTTCAGAAATTAAAACATGTCATATAAAATGAAAAATTAGTTTCAGTAAATTTTAAACAAACGAAATAAAAAACAAGTTCACAAACTCAAGATTCACATATTATAAAAACGTTTTCTAAACATCGATAATGCAGCTGAACATAAAAATTCGTAAATTGTATAGGTAGGTATAGGTACCTATTTTCTATTTTCGACCGGGTTTCGGGTCAAAATTTCTCATTTTAACTATTGACCGGATTTTTTGATCGGATTAAGAAAATAAAAATCCGGTCATTCGGCAAGATTTGATCGGATTAACTTTTTTTTAGTGGCAACACTGGTTAGAATATTTCAACAGTTTCTGTAATCTCACTATCTGACCCCGCCCGGCTTTGTTCGTGCCCAGGAATTGTATTGCCTAAATATATTTTTGTCTATCAGGAGAATGCATATCAAATTAATGTTCCAATTTATTCATACATTTGCTCCCATGACTGTCGAAGAAAAGCGTTTGCAATGTTTTCTTTTTTGTATGAGAGGTATACGCCTGGGCCTGCCACTCACGACTCACGAGATAATAAAAAACCAGATATCTATAATCTGTGTTTTTAGGACCTATGTACTAATTCCATGAAACCACTACGCAAATCTAAAAAAAAAACCAGTAAGACAATTATCTTCGACTATGCCGAAGCTCAAATACCCGGTACTATATTATTGTAAAATAAAAAAAATATTTTAGTATTAAAAAATTATATATTTGTATGGGAGGTGTGGGTACTTTTTATTCGACCAAGCTCATTTTTTGTCAAATTTTTTTAAATATTATTAAAACAATATGTGCAAAGTTTAAACTTGCTATCTTTACTGTAGCTATTTAAATTTAATTTTTAACATAAAAAGCTATATAAATCTGATACTTTTGTATGGGAGGTAGTAGTAGTTTTCATCCGATCTTGCTCATCTTCGAACTTAGCCTCAGTCTGGTGGATAAAAGCTTACGTACCAATTCAAGTCGATAGCTCTTAAATTACGGCCGTAAACGTGCGGACAGACAGACAGACGGACGGACAGACAGACGGACAGACAGACGGACATCGCTAGATCGACTAAGAAAGTGATGCTGATCAATAATTATATAGTTTGTCATACCTACAACGCCTCCTTATGGGCGTTACAAATGGAATGACAAAGTGAATATACCCTCACCACAGTGTGGTACCGGGTATAAAAATAAAAATAAATAGGCGGCGCAACGGGCGGTAGACACCCAAGGCCTAGTTTCTCGCAACCTTTAAAGACCAAATAAAAGAACACTTTCTATAATGGCGATGTCAGCCGATTTTATTTTTGACTTGTCGTGTCTGGTCTCATTTCTAGAATGCCACACCCAAGATGGCCGCCTTCCCTCTTCGTACAATTATATCTTTTTCTTAAGTTGGCTATACAATTGATACTTAATCCTTTAGTGTGTAGATGGCGCTCTCACATGATGACAGTTCTAGTGGCTACGTTACATTTGACAAGAATAGGTATTACAAACCATTCGTTTTTGTGTCAGTTTCTATTTTTGGAACGAATGGAAGGGACCTACAATTGTATGCCGAGTCCGAACGGCTGAATTGAGAAGCTTTGTCAGGACAGTCATACTCTCGGATGTTTGTCAGACGTTCGCGCGAGGTGGCGCAGTAGAAAAAACCTTAAGATGTAATTTGTGTTTTTCCAGCACACTAACTACTGCGCTACTGCGCCCACTCACGAGATAATACTTGTCTTAAAATATGAGTTCAATCGGTTCAGAGGTTTCGAAATCCATGGTATCTAAACATACATACATAGATACAAACATTAGATTTTATAATTTATGGCAGCGGGACACGATTTGGTGGGGAGAATGTAAAGATACACCAACTCCTCCAAAATTTATACAGAGGAAATTATGTCTGATAAATGGAACCTCAGCACTGTTTGGCAGATAGAGCAGAGAGGAGAACTTCTTAACTGGGTCAACTATTATAGGCATCAGTACAAGATCAGACAAGGTCAACAAGAAGGGTCATACAACATCAACGAATCGGACGGAACGTCATAATATACACTATACGTAGGTATACAGCTATAACTTTGAGGTGGTTAGAGACTTTGTCTACCCTAGCTTCGCGATAAACTCTGAAAATTACATCACCTCAAAAATCAAGAGAAGGATTACACTTGCCAATCTCTGTTTCTTTTGCCTAAGAAAGCAATTGGGTAGTAAAGGCTTTGCCAAAAAATACTAACGAAAGTCTATATGAGGACCTGTACTCATCAACCTAGTACAGGTCCACCTCGGACTGTAGCGCCATAGAAGAACGTTATAGATAGATGCATTATCTTAGTTACAGTTGGAAGGCGGTCAACCAACACACCGACCAAAATGGAGTGCGTAACTGGAGAAAGATGAATGTGATTCGATCTGGCTGGAGGTTTATGTTTCATCCAATTGTCGAACTAAAAGGAAGTTTATTTAGTCGAACACAAAATCATGGGTAGCGACTTTTAGTCTTTTGTATACATACATGTGTTGTATGGTCAATTTAAATTGCAATAGATTTTTGTCACAGATTCTGCCAAACTCAACTACTTTACATCACTTTGTTGAACTATACAGATACACTTCATATTCGGAACCCGCTGGCCACTGCCCATGCCCACCCACCGATTTATAAATTGAGTAAGTTTTGTCATACTCGTAATCATTAATATTACTTGATAGCTTTGTCCTATATACGTGAAGGGCACCCATAGTACCAGTAGCCAAGCCACCCAAAAATCCAACCCATCGTGCTGTCATCAACGGGATATTAAAAATTCCTTAAGTCATTTGGCGAAAAGAAAAAGAAATAGCACGGCAACATAACTCCTTTGCAGTAGGTCCGCAATTGTCGCATCAAGAAGCAGCAATGGCAGATAAAACGGCGCGTCAAGTACAAAGTTGTTGTAAGTTCATGAAAATTAATTCAATTTGTCACAGGCGAGATAGCGAAAGAACTCTTTCTCGTCGGGCTGTATTGTCCTGTTGTAGGAGGCGGCTGTACAATTTTCACTTTGCTTTCAAGTGGTTAAGTGCAGGAAATTCCGAAATATTGTCACGAATTTCTATATCCATCAGAAGAGTATACCTACACCTACATGAAAAAAATAATAATAAAAGGCACATTGTATTTTATACTGCTGCCTGCAGTGGATTTTTTTATTGTGACAAGTAGTTAAGTCAGGTTGAATCCTTAGCGAGTAGGCATGGATAAGAGGTACCTCGTTGACATGGTCGTTTGAAATTAAAGGCGGTAGAAATAATTATTATTCGCTTTAGTATAGCTTTACCTTAAAAGATGTCAATAGGTTTTTTTTTTTTTAATTGTATTTCTTAATAGTATCTACATAAATAATATTAATAGCAGTTACCTACTTTAGATGATATTGCTAAATATATAGTTAGAAAAAGGACACAATAAGTAACCCTCGCTTTTGCCGCCTGTTTATATTTTTTTATAGCTAAATTGCAGAGATACTGAATGGGCCCGAGGATGGTTTAGATTCACATTTGGTGAAAATTGTACTAAAGGGCCTCTCCCATACGAAAAAAAGCAAAAAAACTACCGAACTGATTGAACTGAAATTTTAAGAAAATATTTGTTATTGGCCCAAAGGTTTCTGTGAAAGTTTGATCAAAATTGTACAAGGGGGCGTGGTACCTCCCATATAAAAAAATATACACAGTAGACGCTCGGTATAGTGAACCCTCTGTGTAGTGAACTATCCAATATAGTGAACCACCAAAATTTTACACAGACTACTCTATAAATAGTGAACTATGAAAATCTCGATATAGTGAACTCAGATTTTTTTTCGCAAAAGTCAAAGAAAAATGTTGCAGTTTAGCAATGTGTTCATCATTTGTGTGTTTTTTTTTTTTTTTTATTTTGATATATTAGTTATGAAGGTTAGGTTAGCCACCTAGACTGTCCCAAAAACAGGGCACAGAAAGTGGCCACAAAAATTATGGGCCGGACATTACAAGTGGGAACTCTATTGCTACCTACGAATTTCTTTTAAAGAAAGGTACATCTCCGTACATCTTACCGTGATGGCTGAAACAGTCATCATAAATGGGTGCTGAATCAATCTGTTCTTCTGCTTGACCAAAAGTCAGTGGATGGATTATCTACTGGAAGAAAAGCCCCCCGTTTATTTCCTTTGAAACCCAGTCCACGAGATAAAGGCTGGTGTTGACCAGAAGAGCTTGATTGAAGCAAACCACCATACTGCTTGGTACCAAAAAAAAAGGGTTAGAGTTTCTCCTTCAAGGAAAGCAAAGGCGAATGGTGACCGAAACAGTTTAACAGTCTATTGCCTCTGACGAGATGTTTAGAGAGTCGAAATTAAGTTGACTGATGTACATAGTCAGCTCCTACAGGTGGCGGTTAGTCTACGACGATGGCGAAGAAGACGCTTAATGAAGGTGACAAATTATTTTTTAAAAATTTAATTATGGAAAAAATATTACAATATTTATTTCTGTGTTTCTCAAAAAAAAATTTCTTCATCTCAGTGTTATTTTGTGTTTTGTAATCAAAACGTTGGTATGTGTTTATTTATATCAAATTAGCTTATTTGAGCATTTAAAAAGTCCCGCTCGAAATAGTGAACAATTTCGATATAGTGAACAGGCCTGGTTTTTATTAGTTCACTATATCGAGCGTCTACTGCATTTTAAATGCTATTTCTCGACCACCCTTACAACAATGTTATTTAAATCACTTTATCTGAACATTGCCTGATTGAAGCATTTTACAAAAGCTGGCGGGTCTGGACAAAAGTGCGTGACACCTCTTTTGAAACGCTATTCTTCGACAGTCATGGAAAAAAATATGTCTAGACAATACAATTCGTGGGCACATGTCTGAAGAAATATCGGTCGAAGCACAAGGAGTATAGAATCAGTTCGGACACATCGGAATTGTTTTTACAAAGGAAAACAACTGGTAATTTACAGCTAGGTTCCACATTTCACTTTCACTCGAAATGAAATCGAAATCGATCGGAAATGAATTTTTGTGTTCTACATTTCACTTTATTCGATTTCGGTTTAGAAATTTTCGGAATTGAGAAAAAGTGAAATTTTTGTGTTCCACAAATCGATTTTGACGATTTCCAAGTGATTTTAAATCGATCTTGGTCATTCGATGTGAAATAGTGGAAACGAAAAGACGCGATCAAAAATGTAAGTAAAAAATGCAATTTAAAACAAACTTGATAGGCTTATTTCAAAAAAAATATACATATTTAAAACAGGTGTAAACATAAAAATACTGCGCAGGAGGGAATATTTATTCATTTTATGGAGCGGCAAAAACGCAAAACTGTGGCTAGCTGCAAAGTGGCAGGAATTGAATATTGTTGAAGGTGTGGTTCAACAATTTGCAACAACATTAGAAATACACATTTAGACGGTAGTATGAAATGAACCTCTATTAAACGACTAATAATTGACAAAATTAAACTTTCGTTTTTAGCTTTTATAACTTGCGCAGCATCTGCAATTTCCAAGGGATTTGATATATCTCTCAGCCTTCGTCTTTTTATTTTTTTATTTCTCCTGTGCAGCAACTAGAACAGCACTCATTATAAGATCCGTTTATAATAAAATTATAATAAAAAAAATCTTTTAAGCCACACGAACAACACAATTTTATTAACAAACAATTTTCCAAAATAAAAACACTTTTACGATGCCCCAAATGACAGATGTTAGCTGTTTGCAATTTCACGAAAAGTGATTTCGAAAAAATTTCGGAGTTACCGAATCGGTCGGAATGCAGATGCAGAACACTGAAAACGAATTCACTCGATTTGCAATTTCGATTTCGATTTCATTTCACTCGATTTCTGGAACCTAGCTGTTAGTCAGTTTCTTTATAAAACAAAAGAGCTTCTTTGATGTTTTACTTAATTTTTTTAATAAATTTGTTTTTATTAATATATCTACTAACGAACAGTAACAAAAAATACTACATTATGAAAGTAATAAAAAATACGCAAAAATGAGCTTTTGTAAAAACAATTTCGTGACAGACTGTATAGGTATGTGGCAATATCGCGCGTGGGTTCAAGATCTAGTCAATACCTTCTTCTTCCGGATAATAACAAGACTCTAAGGGCCAGTTTCAAGACTATAGCTGATAAAGTCTCGGATAGACTATCCGGAACTTATATGTCAGCTAAACTTTAACTTTTGGTTTCAAAGGTTTTGGATAGTGATATCTGACATATATATAGTCTCGAATAGAGTATCAGCCGGTTCAAGTGTCTGTTAAATCCTTTATCCGGAAGATAAAGAAAATATTTATTTGAAGTGTCTGGAAAAAATATAGTTTCAGAGCATTTTTTCATTGACAATTATCGTAGACAGCAGTCAGAGGTGTATTAACATGGATTTGTTTGTTAAGAATATAATAATATTGAAGAATATTACGATCACATTACACGACCACGTAGTATTTCACCCAAGGCGAAATTATTTTGAAATACTCGACAATGAAGATTTCAGAATTCGATTCCGACTTACCAAAACGGCCGAAAACGCGACTGTGAAAGGAAATTTTTAATCACTTTTCTCCTAAACCTTCTCACCACGAAGGGGCCGGGCGGTCACCTTGGCATTGCGTCCTTTTCTGGACGTTATTGGTGTGGAGGCTTAAGTTGTAATGATTCAACAGGCTTCTTGCATTTCCATAATTTATTCGTATAATATTTCCAATAAGTGGAAAATTTTAAGTTTTTACTTTTAACAGGGAATTTAAAGCAAATCCGCCCTGCCGTATAAACTGCAGCTTATACTTGCAATAGCCGGACTTAAGTCCAACAACAAAACTATTTTATGTGAAACTATTGTAAGGGCAATAGAACCTATCGTAAGCAGAGCCACCAGATCCCTTTGGATCTGCCGTCGAGTATGCTGTTACAATTGCGGTTTAAAACCCCGGATGGTATACTGGCTGTATTCGCTTGTGGTTAGACCAGCGAATACCTACGCAGCCGTGGTCTGGTGGACAAAGACTAACGAAGTCACTTCAGTCAAAAAGCTAGAACGGGTAGTCGGAAACTGCATGACGGGCTGTTTACGCTCCACCCCGACCACTGCACTGAACGTCATCCTAGGCCTATTACCTATTTAGGTACAATTCAAATGGAAGCAAGACTGAGCATTCACCGTCTCTTCCACTCGAAAAACATCGACCCCTATTCCTACCATGGAGGTCACTTGTTCCTTATCGACGTTATGGAATTTGAAGGAGTATTCAGCATGTTTTTAGACGACATGCTACCGAAATATGGCTTCCATAAAAACTTCTCTATCATCACATCATCCCTCCAAGGGAAGACTGGGAAAAATACAAACGGCCTTTCTGCCGGACTCTGTACAGCTAATTTATAAAGGTGCTAGTTAGTACACGGTATGTAGCACGCCACATATATATGTGGCTCTGACGTAATGTTGACGTCAGCGAATGGTCCCAATGGGTAAATGCCGTGTACAAGCTCTCTTTGTGCACTCTCTGTTGAAGTCAGAGCCACATATATATGTGGCGTGCTACATACCGTGTACTAGCACTTTAAGAGTTATTTAAAAAGTAAGTGATCTCAAACATTTTCCACTGAAGATTTATCTAGCTTCCTTAAAATTCTTAATTTGTAGGTACATGGACTAACTTATAAGTGGTTTAGAACCTTCTTCGAAATAAAAAAAAATATAACCAATCTTGGACAATAGTAGATTTAAAGACAAAAGGCAATACATTTAAAAATCAAACCATCAAATCAAATTGATCCATTTTAAGAATCAGATGATTCTCAGTCATAACTGTAATCTATCTTTAAACTAGTTGAATTATTGCCAGTACGAATACACTTTCATAAATCGTCACAATTATTTCAGAAATGTTTTTTTTTTTACATAAGTATACTATACGGAAATAAAAATCGTCAGACTTGAATTTTAAAATATATGTTCCTAATCATTAACTACAGTATCTATCAAAATTCTATTCCTTAGAGCTAAACCAAACCAAAAAATAATTTTAAATATACCTCTTTGGTATAATCTTTTATTAATGACAGGAATATAAGAAAAGTCATATCAAAAAACATCCTCAAAAACTTCAACATCTTCCTACGTGGGTCTCGCAGTTTGTTTTTCAGTTTTGCCGAAAACGCGTAATTTTCCCCTTCCCATCAGTCAGTTGATAATGGGTTTGGGTCTTAATCCAGTGTTCTGTGTTCTGAATTTATATTAGATAGATATCTACGTTCAATTTTGATTTTTTACTCTTACATAGACAGGTAAAAAATACTTAGTGGTATAGCTTGTATTTTGATATCTTCCTTGTTGTTTTACTTACTGCGAAAGGTCCCTAATACATCCACCCACTCTTTTATTAGACTGATACAGTTTCGAGTTCGACACCGTTGATTAATTATTCAAGGGATGAATTTCGGATTGGATGGGGTTTGTGATTTTAATTGTAAATAAAGGTTGAGAAAGTTTGGCAATTGGAGTCATGAAATCAAAGCAAAGAGTTTTATTTTTGATAATTAATATTTGGTCCTTTTCTTTTCAGGTTAACCTTTGATTATTTTTTGGTGACGAAGTAATTTGGAAGAAAATCAACTATAGTCGGAATAGGTAAGTGGATGGCTGAAAATATTCTTGTTAAAAAAATGTGTTTGCTGAATTTTGGTTTAAAGAATTCCAAAAGTATAGCAGATACCTAATTGATTGGATGAGGCCTCTTTAATAATAAATTAGTAAAAATCAGACACCAACCGATGGAATTTTTGAAACATAATTTGTTGAAGAAATTTGTTTTCTATTAAATACGAGAAAACAGAATATTTATAAAAAAGAAAAAAAAAAGTACCTGGAATCCCTCGCTCAGTAGTCCAGCACACTAACCACTGCGCTACTGCGCCCACGTGATAGTCTATTACTGAAGATAAATTTGGAGTCACGGTATTTTCAATTTATCATCTACCAATTATTGACACACAGCTGTAAATATAAAAATGCCAACTTGAACTCTGTGTCGGAATAGTTCTAATTTACGCACAAAGGTTGCAACTTTATTCTGCGCTGTCAAGATATTCAGACTGCTACTGAAAAATCAGCAGGATATGCTAATATTTCGAACAAAATACCTACCTATACCTATGTATTTCATTTTTTATTTGAACCCTATTTCCTTTTATTGTATGTTCTGGTTTCCAAACAAAATTTTAACGGAGCTCATAAACCCTGTTTAAAACGTTTCCTCTTAACAACCAGCGTACCCGACAAAGGACACCAACTTCATCATAATAAAACTAAATAGCTAGTCTGGGATTTGATGCGCTGCCACTAATGATTCGCAATTTTAACTTCTAATTCAAGAGTGCTTAGTAAAACTGGAAGCAGTCTCTTAAAAGCCAAGAAAAACTTTACTTTGAATCAATCGAAAGGGCTGAAAAAATGTCTGAGAAACGATTTCGATGAGTGAAAAATCTTGATTTGAAAAATGATTATAAAATGAATAATCTTTTGCGAGCTTTATTACCCCCGCATAATAGCTGTTTTACCCCCGCGGGGGTAAATACCCCCAGGTGCGAAACCCAGGATTAGGTCAATATTATTCATTACAACGGCCTAACAAAAAACATCCGTCTCTTTCTTACAATGCAAAAATAAATGGATTAGGTACCTTGTCTAGAGAATTTTGTTTTTGCTATCCCACACTATAAAAATTTTAATTTATCTCCAAGTTATACAAATTACGAAACACTAAAAAAATCGATATCAACATCGTTAAGTTTGAATTTTCTTGATGAAGTATTGAAGGATAAGATCAAGGGTCAGATGAAGAGCCTGATGCTTCCACGAACCGCCAGTTAACACCAACAATTTTATAAATTTTGTATTTATCTTTTTAAAGATTTCTAACCAATCTAATGGATTTTGTTGAGTTTGCATGAAAAAAATACTCGTTTTACTGCATTTCCCTTTACGGCCTAATTTTGTGGAACGTATCTTGGCGGTTAGCCGGGGTATATATGAGGAACTCTGTTGAAATCTTCTGACTCTGAAAAGTTTTTCTTCACGGACACTCTTCTTTGATTGTCATTTATACAAATTTGTACTTGCTTGACTGTTATTTGCGGAATTCCTAAAGCGATATGATACATTTTCAACCGGATAATCGATTCATACGCCTTTCGCATTACTAGAATCTATACCTAATGCACTGCCTCGTTGAATTCTCACTTTTTTGTTTTTTCTACCCCCACGCGGTTTCTTAGCGCATTAAAACCCAAACTCGTAAGAAAAGATTCCAAGTGTGTGTTCCTATAGTACAAGTGGCAATAAGACAGAGTAGCTTATGTCGACATAAGCTATTTCTCTGTTTTTAAATTGATATTCATAAGCAGCTTGAAATCTAAATTTCTGCCTTACTCCCATTTAAAAATATTTGTCCGTTACAAAAATATCGCACTATTCCTAACCACTTATGTTTGAACGGCTATACAATGCATTCGACAGAGAAGCTTATGTATGTCATTCAATTTTCTTATGTCCCCCAAATTCAAGTTTTATGATTCAACAAAAACTCTTATGTCGTATTAATTCGTGTGAATTTTAATTTTATCCGGTTCTCTTTCAGTTTTTAAAAAAAAACTTATGTTGACTTAAGATACTTTGCTAACATTTTATTTGGATTTTACTCACACTTATGTCGACATAAGTTCTTCTGTAAAAATTAAGAAAACAGAAATCAAAAAAATTAAGTTTGTCAGAACCACTTATGTCTACATAAGATTTTCTATTAAATGTTGCTTTTCAAATAACCGGTGCTTATGACAATATAAGATAGTTTTGTTGGCTGCATTTCAGTTGGTTTCGTTTACTTAAGCGGGAATGTTGTGTTTTGTGTTTTAGAGTGCTGAAGTTATCAGACGTGTTTAGTGTCTAAAAAATAAGTTTTGCGTATTAATTATTTTATTTATTACTTTTTAAAATTGTGTGCTGTATATTTTGTACTCAAAGTTTTTCATATAAAGCAAAATAAAATGGAACGCGCGAGAAAAATGTTAACTTTGGCATTAAAAAAGCAGAATCAGTTAAATGGTAGGTTCATTTTAGCAAGTTTATCATAGAATAGCAACGGTTAATTACCTTAACATAAAACTAAATTTCAAGATGCAAATAAAGTCCCAGACATTTCGGAGGACTAAGCCTTACGGAGCGTATCAGAACAAGAAAAAGAATATTGTGTTTGTGAAGAAAACGCTGTTTTCCCCACTGAAACTGAAGAAGAAAGTGGATTTCGATGACGATGATTCATTTTATGATCCCAATTTTGTCCCTGTTGATTGTGACAACGTAAGTAATGAATCTGATATTTATTTTGAAACAAAAAACGCTGGCCATCAGCTAGAGTAAAATCTATTGTTTGGTGATTGTGAAACTGTGGTTTCGCAAAATGAAGACCAAAATAACGAAATGACTAACTCAAAATAATCAAAAATGATGCGAGAAGACAAAAGGAACTCTGGCAGCCAAAAGCTACATATCTACAGCTGGAAAAACTGTACAAGAACGAACCTTACGCAAGTTATAGATAACTGAATGCGGAGAATGATTATAAGTCACAAACGCTGAGAACAATCAATCTTTAAAAGTTCTAACATTCGACCTGCAACAATGCCTCCCAACACCCTTTTTAAGGTCCTCAGTTTCATTTTATAAACGCCCATTACGGACTTACAATCTAACTGTTCATGACTGTATAACCGAACAGCCAGTATGTTATATGTGCCATGAGGCAATTGGAAATTAAATTTCTTCATGTGTTTTCAAACACCTTTAAGACCTTCCATCTGACACTAGTCCTGTATAGTGACTATTGACCAGGACAAATTAAAAGTTCTTTTATTGCTTCAATGTTTGAAGCTTTTTTGCAACTGGACAGTAACTTGGAGATCAAAAATATGTGGCGTAAGGCTGACAATGATGGTCACAGAAGTTCTGTTGGGAAAATATAAAGTGGATGAGGTTCACGAATGAGTTTGGAACAGTATATTTCAAAACTTCACCCAACGAGACAGAAGAATTCAGGTCGCTGAACATAAGACGCCGTGGGTTTAATTTCATAAAAATTACGGATTTGAATAAATTTTATCTTACTCCTCTCGAAATCAACGAAAAGAAAAAGAAGGATTTATTGGATATACCACCACTGATTGACAGTATTTACCATCCTTTTTGTCAAAATCTAAATGATATAATAATAAAATTGGAGAATTTCATCCATACTTAACCGAAGCTGACGAAGAAGATAATACTCAGCTCATATCGAAGTGCATAATCCATAATGTATCATTTAAACTCACATTTTGTATTGGTTTCAGTTCCTTTATTTCTTACATTTCGCAAGTCTAATGAATTTTGTACCTTTTTTATTGCTTTAGAAGTAGTATTTCTGTTATTATTAGAAATAAGTTTTAGAAATAAAATATTAAAAATAAATTTAAAAAACCAAAGTTTTGCCTTATGTCTATTTATTTTAAGATCTCGAATTCGACATAAAATCGTAAGTCCACTTAGGACACTATTACTATTTGTTATAGGTTTGACAGAACAACTTATGTTACTTAAGACATTCTTTTTTTGCAGTTTGATTTTTACATAACATCTTAAGTATAAAAATGCATTTTTTTCTACTTTCATCCTATCAGATTTCCATGAAATAGTTAAAAATGTTAAATAATCTCCTCGTTTTACAATTTCGCCCAAAAAAAAGTTATAGATTATAATTTATAAAAATTTTAGATAAAAATCGATTTTTCTCGAAATCACTTTTTTCGACATAAGCTACTCTGTCTTATTGCCACAGAAATATTGGCAAGTACCTTCTAGAAGTAGATACTTCCATCCTTAAAAATATTGTACGCAAATATTAAATATGTATAATAACATTTCAATAGCAGTTATCTAATAATAATGGGAACAGTAGAGACCAACACTAAAAAAGTCTAAGAGAATCTCATGTGGATGTGGATAGATTGAGATGAGATTCATGTGATGAATTTGGGATAAATAACAACAGCATAATATCAAATAGAAACGTTCTCTCTTCAATATTGTATACTCTCGTTCTGCACTACAATACAATATAAACAATCGGACATTTAGTGGTCTGGTATTGATACAGGACTACAAGCGTTAAGAAGCGTACAGATAAAGATTCAGTTACAGTCGAATTCGTATTCTCTTAGTCATCTCTGATTGTGACTGTGAGTCAGCACAGCATCCAGCCAGCACAGCATCAGCAGCAGCAACCGAACAGAAACAGGCAACTTCACTCAAACAAAGTGTTCCCATCAGAATCCAGAAAGTCACTCATTCCTAGTGGTGAATATCTTTTAAGAGTTGACGATGAAACATTGGACATTTGAAAGAGAGGAAAATGATTTTCTTTTGCTAAAATCATCTTAAATTGAGAGATAATGTTAAAATACAGGGAAGATAACACGAATAAGAGGCCAAATAAAATAATTGAATATGAATAATGTATCTACATAACATTAGGTTTGTATCAATCAAGATAATTTAACATCTAGAGGCTGGTTTTGTTCTCCTACCCATTAGAAGATCCACATTCATCGCATTGAATTTATAATAAGTCCTTCATAATTCAAAAACGTTCAGCATTTAAATTATTTAAATTAAAAATAGAGTACCTATCCTATTAGGGACAAAGAATAATTAGTATTGAAAGTTGTATTGTGAATGTAAATTGCATTAAACGGGAGGTGTCTCTGATAGTGGATAATCTGTCTAACATTTTTGGTGGTTTTTTGGTTTTTAAGGTTCCGTTCCCATAGGGACAAAACGGAACGTCGGAACTTTATTGTTTTCGCTACGAGGTCTGTCCGAACCCACTAGGCCAATTTTGTACCTACTATCTCAAAAACTAACTGATGTAGAAAGCTGAAATTTGCACACAATAGGCGTATTTTTTTGGGAATCTATAGCTAGCTCACTTTTACTTTTACATGCAAAACTGGTATACTCACTTTTGGTTTTGTTATACTCACTTTTGGTTTTACATGCGAAACGGTTATACTCACTTTTGGTTTTGTTATACTCACTTCCCAAAAAAATACGGCTAATATCAGGTATTACCTCTAGTTAAACGACAAACACCAATAATGATAGCGTTGCATTAACTATAGCTTTAGACTAATTAGTACAAAATTTGGTGAACAAATTTGTATCCTTATTCATTCATTCATTCATTCATTTTCAAATAGTCCGCTTGTCCATTAAGTGGGTAGCGGGTGTATGTTGCTCAAGTAGACCCTCCATAGCTCTTGATCCTCCGCCATCGATTCCAAATCATCAAGGGCAATCCCCATATGGGTAGAGGAGAGATTATGGACTTGATCTAACCATCTCATCCTATAGGTCTACCTAGAGGGCGCCTGCCCGATGGTACGGATTCCATAGCATGTAACTCAACATTGGGAATAAAAAACGAGCTGATCCAATAATGAACCTTGGGATCTCGAGACATCTCTGTAACGAAAACGGTTTTTTTTTCAAAATTGCCTACAAATCCAAATCCTCGAAAATTAAACTTGTTCGAAATAAATGGCACTAGACTATAGCGTGATGCCCCACCTGAAAAATGCTCATATTCCGCATTGATGCACGCGTTAACATTATTTGTTTATATAGGCTTTAGCGATTCCACCAGCCACTTGGTCACCACTTCGAAGCGGGCCTTGTTTAAAAGATCAACACAATTGTTTCACAGTGGAGTCAACTTTCATTATACTCGGCCATTGAAGTGAACCTAAAACTATAGCCTTTGGACTGTTATAGCTAGTAAAGCTGTAGTGTAGCAAGTATTTTAAAAACTCAATTTAATTGCACAAATAGTTTAAAAAAACAAAAACAACTGATGAATATCAAATTCAAAAAATATCAAAAAATGAGCTCGCCAAAATCTTGAGTTAGTTTTTTTGTTCTTGAAAAAAAGCCAAAACAATCTTAAAATATGATTGAAACACAAATAAGGGACAAATCAATCTTATTTTAAGCTTGTTCATGTTTGAGACAAACGCAACAATACTTAAAGTGCATGCCCATGCATGCATTTTTATTTCTATTCGTTCCTAAAATTCACACTCACTTACTGAGTGAATTCTCATATCTACTGATCTACTTATGTGAATGAATAATGTGATAATATACTATTATAGGATGGTAGTTGTTTAAGATAAAAGGTTACGATCTTGAATAGCCAAAAATAAATTTGTTTCAGGCATCGCATAATGTAAGAACCACATTCTTAAAATAATCACGAAAAAGGATTGAAGTAAGATTTTTAAGCTTACTAAAAATCTCAAAAGAAGATTTTTTGGTCTTGTTTTAAGAATTTTCGAGCTTAATTTAAGTTGAAAATAGTCCAAAACGTAGCCTTTGTATTCTTAAAATAAGAACGAACACACCTAAATCAATTCCGAAACAGGATTGAATTGACACTGATATTCTTGATTTTAGCTCGTTTTTTTTCTGAGTGTAAATAATCCAGTTATACTGCAAGGTTCGTTTTCACAATTTTCAGTTTGTGAATTTGGCAATTGAACTTTTTTCTTTTGGGGTTTTTGGAAGTTTAAAGTCAATATCAAGAAGCCCACCACCACCCGTGGAGACATTTATCCGACATGCTACATCCATCGAATCTACAACCGCCAGCGGACAGTGATGACAGAAGACCAGTCGCTGAGCTTTGCCTGTTCTAAACTTGTTTGAAATGCAACAGATGAGTGTCCTACAAATACAGGCAACCAACGCACATCACCTCAGTAGGTACACTTGATAACCGTAAGAACGTTATTTCTCCAAAATTCCTTTGGATACAGGACAAGGTGCCTCTGAAAGTCACTTTCTAGAGGACTAAACAACATACTTTATTCAAAACTAACAGATTTTACCTCTTTCAAGCAAAGGCTATTAGATCTGTTTTATCCCCAATAATGGAGAGCCCTTGTTATTCGCAAAGTAGCTGCAGTAACGTAAATTTCTTGCTGAAGGCATCGGTATATCCTATTCCAATCTCTACAACTCCTTGTTTGTCATAGTATCTAATCTATAGAACCACTTACATTGCGTCTTCTAGCAAAAGGGTCAACACGATATTCGCCATCTTTCCCCTATATCTTATTCGATGCCACCATTGCCTTCATATAGGACAGTGATTCTCAACGATTTTCGCACCCAATGCTCCCTTAAAAAGTGTCAGAAATACAAACTACCTATATACCTATACTAAGGTCTATATATCTTGCGTTAATAGGTCTTTGCGTATGCATAAGTTTTTCATAAAAAAATCAAACTACTTAACAATTCACACAATCACTTTGCCCCCCTGGGACCCTGGGAGGGGTACCCTACAAATTGAAAGTCACTGATCAATTAGAAGCTGTTGAAGTCTCTAGTTGGCTAAAACTCACGTTTAGTATAGAAAATTACATGGTGATTGGTATAATTCGCATATAGAGTGTAATATTATTGGCCATCGTCACCTCGATGCAAATTAGTATCTACCGGTTCAGCCAGACTCATTATTACTTCACTCTAATTTTGTCAACAGCGCTCGCTTAATATGACCAACTGATTGACCTTTGAATTAAGTTGAACCTCTAACCTAGCCAACTTGGTATTTTACGATGCATGAGACAATCGAGATGCTCGGCTGGTCCATCAAAAATCTATGCACAGATACACGAAGTTATCAGAGTATCTACAAACAAACCACACAATTGTAGATACTTATACATATTTAAATTAAGCGACAAATTTCGTGCTAAGAGACTGCAAAATCAAATGGCAAAAACCAAAATGCTATGCGATGCGAATGAGATCAAAATTTCGTGCTGCTCTCTGCCACAACCACTAGTACAGAAACTGTTTGAAACTGAGAGCAATGGAAAAACAGAGATATTTCTCAAACCCGGAACCTACACATTTATATTGGGCGCCTACAAAAACCAACACAATAAAACTCACTGCGAGAGAGAGAAGACTTTTTCGAAATTCACTTCGAAAACGAGCATAAACGTATTTCTCAAACAAAACTCCAACAAACTGAAACTGAGTGCATCCATGCTCCAACACATTTGAACCATTACCATCATCAACAAACAGCCCCACTTGTAATTGTCTAGTGCTGTGCTTGGATATGTGCATAGGATTTATTTTTTTTTTCTGTTTTTTGTTTTGTCGGAAGACAGACATACAAACGCGAAAGCGAAGCCCACATACGGTTGCTGTTGGCGTCCTCATCGTCATCATCTCCCCCATCGTTGCGGATAGTGGAGCCTCAATCCTCATGGTATTGTGTCATTCTGGAAAAAGTTTCAAGCCAGAAGCACATTGCACTACACTACCACCCAGAAGACACTCTAGTTCGGCATATTGTTAACAATTCAGTCTACGAGCGACTACGTGTACGAAAAGGTCGCGCTATTTCGCATCCCCGCAAAATAAATAATTTTTGCCGCTTTTATTGCTTCTCTCAAAAACAAAATTAAATAAATCCACATAGGAAAAAAAATAAATAAATAATAACAAAAGCACGAAACCCATAAATCCAAGCCAATCGTTAAGAAAATTTATCTCTAACCGGTAAAGATACAGAGACGAACCGCTTTTTACGTGTGAATTTTCGGTTTTCTATCGGGTCTTGGGTTTGACCAAACGAAACTCTAACCAGATTTTCTAATCCGTTAGTATTGTTTATTATTCTTTTTTTTCTTTCGGTGTGTGTTGAAAGAATATTATATTCAGTTTACCCAAAGTTTGATGAGGGTGCCCCCATATGTTTGGATAATAGACACCTCTGTTTTGGTGTTCACTTATGTTTACTTCTTTTGTTTTATAGGTATATCCTTGATTTTTACATGATTTTTCTTTATTAGATATTAATTTATTTATTTTGTTTATTTACATATCCATATGAATGCATGACTAAAATCCTGGACCTACCCTATCAATTTTCTGTTGGATCAATCACATCTTTAAATTTATTTTCATTTTGTTATTTATATAAAAAAAATTAAATACCTAATTAAAAAGCAAAAAATATAATAAAGTGTTAAGTGCTACGATTAAACATAAAATAAATTGTTACAGTGCAACAAATTAAGGAATAATAATAATAAAATGTGTTAATAATAATATTTATACAACAAAATAAAATATATATAATATTTTTCCCCTTAATAAAAAAATATATAAATATTTCATTTCTTTTTATTTTAATTTTTTTTTTTTCTTTGAATCCTCAGAAATCAGATATAAAAATATTTAAAAAAAAAAAAGTGAAAACATTAAATACAAAAATACTCCACGCAGTTCGTTAAAGAACGGGAACAATATTAATCGGAATTTAGCAGCGAGCAGCTTATAAGCAGCTTCAGCCTAAGTAGCAGTTGTTGTCCAGCCAGTCATTGAACATACTGCGGAGGTTTTTTTTAAATGTAAGTGGAATGTTTATTTTGGATTACCTTGTAGCTATATAGGACAAACACACTGATATAAGATATTGATTCTGTTTTTGTGAACGATTGGTAATCAATATAATCCATAGCGAATTAGCTATTGTTGTAGGTTCTGAAAAACGGATTTATTTTTTGAATTTATCACAGTCCGTTGAATTTTAATAAAAACAAAAATGTTACTGCGATTGGGACAATTGAGTTTGCGAGAAATAAATTCATCAGAAAAATCATATTGCTATTATTTCGGATTTGGGGACTAAAATAGAAGTACACTCCCGCTCATCTGAATTTTTTTTTTAATAATTAATTTATTCATAACTTAAAGCAAATATACAATATTTATATCTGCAGAATATAACAAAAATAATAGTTATCAATCCGTAACTTAAAAGTTAGTGTGGAATGACACATCTATTTAATTAACATTACAAAATAATTTTGATGTGGGGGAAAACATCGGTTTTACAATATTATAGTTCTAATTCATAAAAGAAAAATAAATTCAAGGAAAAAAAAAAAAAAAAAAAGAGAAATCGAAAATGATAATAAAACAATAGCTAACAAAGTTAAATTAATAATTTATTAATAAACTGCATTCAATTAAGTTATTAATTGTGCTGATTTTTTTGATAGCAGATCACTTCAAAGTAACAATTCAAGAACTTTATAATTTAAGGTGAATAACCAATCTTTAACCTTTTTTAAAAACGAATTTGAATGTATGGATGTTCGAACAGAGAATGGTAACTTATTGAACATTGAAGGGGCCATAACAGTGTAAAAAGGCGAAAAATGGGTTTTCTAAACAATTGGAACATTGACAAGATCCAATGTATTTATACGAAGACTATATAACTGTGTACTTATACTAGGAATATTACCCCTTTGCTTATAAGATTTTGTTTGTACTTTAAAAACGTAAAGGTGCCTCATTGGTAAAATATGCATGCAGCTCTCTCAATAAGGGCCAGCTCTGATTAAAACGATTTTTGTTACAAAAGATCAAAAGATTAATGAATGTTTTTCAGCTATTAACAATTGGTTGGTTGGTTGTATTGGCGGTTTAGGTAGAAACCCAAGTAACACTAAGTGCCGTTTTGTTACCACATACTCATTTGACCTGGTTGTTGTAGGTATGTCGAAGGGTAGTTTAGATCCAGCCTGTGGAATTCAAAAAGGTTATGAGTTCTTTGATGTTATTCTTCGCGACTTCCTCGAGGGATGTGAAGAAGGGTTTACCCAGACCTCGCTGTCTAGTCCTAGCTAGTGCCGGACAAGCACATAGGTAGTGAATAAGGGTTTCTTTTTCGGTTGCGTCGTTACAACTGCGACAGTGTGTATTATGTGGGATGCCTAATCTGATTGCATGGTCCCTTATAGGCCAGTGCCCTGTGGTAATCGCTGTTATTCTGGCTATATCTTTACGTGTTTTACTCAAGAGGTGGGATGTTCTGTCCCTGCTATAATTTGGCCACATACTTCTGGATATGGCGCAATTTGTTAGCCTCCTCCATCTGAGATTGAGATTGGCTTTCAATAGGGATACTTCGGAAATTTTTGCTTTGACTGGTTCAGCATTACTTAAAAAGTAAAATAGCGATATCTCTTTAACCAACCTGCCGATTTTAATGAAATAAATTTTCTTATAGAATAATCAATTGTTAAAGAAACAGAACAAGGTCACTACACACGTATTTATATTTTTATGGTTATTTTTTCAAAAACATATCGAAAAATGACCATTTATGTTGGTTCAACTAAATATGCAGGTTCAAAAATTGAAAATTAAACAAAAAATTATATTAGGTATTAATTCACAGCTTCGGTAATTTTTAACATTTAGCTACATATTTAAGCATAATTTAGTATATTGTTCAATATAACTTCATATAGATACAATTTGGAATATACTTATAATGTTTTTCAATAATTGCTTTTTTAATGGCGCCAATTAGGCTTGGAGGATCATCAAATTGTCTCCTGTCATCATATACTTTTTTGGACAATAGTCCCAAAACGTTTTCAATAATAGATAAATAGATAAATGTCCGGGGACATTATGGCAGCCACTCGAGCAATTTCACATTTTGGTCCTTTATCCACTGTTTAACAACCCTAGAAGTAGGTATGAATTGGAATCCATTCAAAAATATTCGAAACATTTGGAAAAGCATTTTCTAGTACAGTTTTGTATATATTCGCGTTCATTTTCGATGTAACAAACTTCATTTTCGATGTAACAAACTGCAGCTCACAAGTCCTATAATATGATATGTGCGGAACACGGTAATGCCTCCTGCACAAGTGTGGTGGCTCCTAAAACACATTCATCCTTTCGCGGGTAATAGTTGTAGCCATCCGGTCCATCCAGGTTGAACTTCTTTTCATCGGAAAACACGACTCCTTGTTCCACGTCATTATGCTCTCGAGCAAACTGAAGTCGTGCAGCTTTGCGCACAACATTGAGATGTGTTCTTTAAACAAAAAAAAAACAAAAGAATTGATGTCGTTACATAATCGCTGTAGATCACAAACAAAAGACATTGCCCTTGAACCTATTCTGATGAGCCAAAATAAATGGGCATTTTTTGATATGTTTTTCCAAAAATAATAATAAATATATATAGGTAATACGACAATACGTGTGTTAGAGACCGCAAACTTTCGTGTTTCATTAACAATTCTACATAAAAAAAATTGATTTCATTAAAATCGGCAATTTGGTTAAAGAGCTGATATTCATGTCTTTTTACTTTTTTAAAAATGTTGAACCTATTCAGTTGAGCGGGAGTGTATATTAGTTTAAAGTCCTATCACTTTGTATCTCTGTTCAAAAGGTCTAAAATAAGATAAAGTTGTTACAATTCCTATACGTTCCATCAAAACCCGACGTCGATTTATAAAAAAACGAATACAAAAAGGAATATAAGTATTAAGTAATGTTCCAGATTACATAATAACATTCATTTCTCAATAGGTACTAGTTCTCTAGGTACTGAAAAAGGTAGTTATATACTTTGAAAACACTGCAAGTAGCATTTAACGCTAATTCTTTGCTGAAGAGTGAAAAACCTAATGAAACATCTGATCTTTAACTGGAATAATTTTAGGGGATGACATGAACAATACATATAAGATGGGTATATCAAAAAAGGATTTGACTTTTTAGTGGTGTTATGAGAACAGTTGATTTATAAATCAAGTGAAACCGAAATTTCAGTTAGAGCCTGTTTGTTTATCCTTGGTTAACTTTAATCGACGGTTATTCCAGCAGGTAACCATATAGAATAGAATCTGTTTTCCAGTCAAAATTTAACCAGAGAGTCCATGGTTTGGTTAGCTAATCCGGGAAATAGATAACTAGCCGATTTGGGTCGGTTAACTCATTTAATCAATGATATTTTGGAATTTTGTACAAACTTTTGACATAGCAGTCAACTACACAGCAATAAACGCCAAATAGAGTGTGTTGCTGACAAAAAAGTATTGCGAGTGACACATTTGTGCTGAAAACACTCATTATTCAGTTAAATTAAAAAAAAAAATACGAAAATGAATAAAATACCGAAATTAAACTACGTCTCGACCCAATTTAATGCCTTCAGATAAACTCCAGAGTGATAATGAAACACCGGATAGTTCAAATTTCAATGTTTCGCAATGAATGCCCGCAACCCAATTGGGTAACCTTTTAACAGGCAAACTTATTTTGTGAAAAAATTATCGATTTGATAAATCTGCGTAAACAAAGAAAAATCGATAAAGTCGATTTTGATAATTTTTTAGGAAAGCACTTTTAAGATTCGACGAAAAATAAACAAAATAAACACTTTAGTTGTTATGACCTTAAGGTAATAAACCTTTAAGGTAATACAAATTTTAAATCTAGTTTAGCTGTTATTGCTCGTTGAAGAACAGCAGTTTTATTGAACAAAGTTGACTTTAGCTATTATTCCTTAATATTTCGTCGTGGAAAAATAACCAAACTCGACTTTAGAAATTTTTTTAAAACTATAAAATGAAAGAAATTTATAAATTACTTGTGATAAAACAGAAATGTGTTTCTCTTAAGTCGACTTAAGAGTTAAGATAATGAAGTTCGATTTTTAGTTTGTTTATTTGTAGTTAAGTTATGCCTTAACGGTGATGTAAAAATCTAAGTTTAGTTGTTTTGTTTTCGGGACATTGTAGCTTCAAATATGAAGATAAAGAGCTAAAAAAACGGCTTATAGATTTGAACATGCTGAATTATAATAGTATCAAAAACTGAATTTCGTCTAAACTCGACTATAGTTGTTTTTGTTTTTAGAAAATGACAATGTGAAAAGGCCACCTATCAAATTGCATACAGCCTAAGTCAAAGTATAACGCCATCTATCGGGTTGTGGCATTGATCGCAGCACTGCGCCATATATTATTTATCTCGTTAACTTCTCCATCCAAAATGCACACGAAACGTATTTTATCACAATGTATTTCACAATTATCTGACATTTTCCAAGCTTCACAACGAATTCCATCTTGACATCGTCCAAAATCATAAAATACTGCCACAAAATGCAGTAAAAATCTTCTCTTGCCAATTACGAACAACAGAAAATATTTGAGCCAAATCGTCCCAGCCGGTCTGATTTGATGAATTACATTTTGCACATCATTTTTATATTATGTATATAGATTTTAACCATAGATTAATTCTAACAGCTGAATTGATAAATAAACTGGAAAAATGGAACAATTTGTCGCAAATCTATCGTTTGGCGACCAAAGTGAAAAACAAACCCTTTTTGATTGCCACAGATCAAATTATTTTTTTTTTGTTGTGCCATAACTAATTTTTTTTCTAAACTTCACAGAAACTCCTTTAGAATAATAACAAAGATTTTCTCAAAATTTGAGCTCAATCGTGGTTTTCGAGTTTTGCGAAAATTTTCTGTGTATAGCTATAATCCTATACGAAATAGAAATTTAATTTTTTCGAATTTTCGCTTTTTATTTGGGGTTTTCCGAATTTTCTTTATTGATGAACCACCCCGGCCCTGATTCATGACGAACAAAAGAAGAATCATCCAAATCGATTTAGCCGTTCTTGAGTTTTTGCGAGACTAACGCACAACAATTAATATTTGTATATATGTATTATGTATAGATAGATTGTCCAACCTTATACACCAGCAAAATTATATTTTTCCACTTAAATAAAATTAAAATAGTAATAAGAGTCTATAAAGGATTCTATATTTCATTTTAATCCATTTATTTATCTTTTTAATTTATAAAGCTAGTCGATATACAAAATAGAGTAGTCTAATGAAGTCCCTCCGGAAATGTCGGGAAATTGAAAAAATCGAAAATTGATTTTTTGTATATACAGCTGTGTTCATGAAAATAGTAGTGCATCTCTCTAAAATAGTCAAAAGTAAATTAATTTTGACCGAAAGTAACGGAATTTTCAAATTTGTATTCTCTTCTCTGCATTCTAAACTAAAAGTTTGCATCCTTATATTTTTCAACGGAAAAAGTACCGTTTCATTTTGTTCATGTTTTGTGTAGAGCAGCGCTACTATTTTCGTGAACGCAACTGTACATATACTTTTTGAGTATGGAAAATTCACGCGGCGGGTCTCACTTTAACAAGAAATAAAAATAACTTATAAATTATAAAAGATATTATGTAGATATAAACGATATAACTTCAACCGGGTGACCATAATACTTGGTAAGCAGAAAAATATAATGCGGATTGTGAGAGCGGATGCACAGAACAGGCCGCACACTCCAGATGGCCACACTATACGAAAATCAGTACACATATGAATTATGTGTGTTTTAGGAGAGGCAACATTCGGAACATTTTTATTTTTGTTTGTCTTTGAACACATAAGACATGTTTTGAATTTATTGTAGCTTATCCTGTGAACGGAGAAGAAAGGCGAATGATAGCTCAAAATACTCGGAGAAGTATTGCCTAAAACCATTTTCACAAGTTTTTGTATTGACTTAGATTTGTGAATACAATAGCAAGTTGATTGGAGTACAATCAAAATAAAATAAGTTTGAATCCTCCTTCAAGACCTATGGACGAATTTTTCAAAATCCTTTCCTTTCAAGCGTCTTGAGTATTCCGCAAAACTTCATGTTAAACTTGAGGCTTCTGGGAGTTGTGGTTTAGGTAAGGGGTAAGAATATCCCCGTCCAACTACCTTTAGAGCAACTACTAGCATGCCGGGCCCTCCTCGCCTATACCGAAGTTGCACCTGTAATTCGAACCTGGCTCACAACAAAACTTTCACTTGTATAGACTTAAAGTCAATTAAATCTTGGCTTGGATGCCATAAAAAATATTTAATTTATGAAACATTACTAAATGGTTTGAAACCTAATAGATAGATGTAGCTAAGAAGTGCATTCGTTGCAATTTAAAAGTCGGAAACTGTGTGGGGACCTAGTAGGTACCTTCTAATAATATATATTGCCATGTCTTTAAATTAACTTCAACAGTCTTTTAAAAGCGATAACAGATTTTCATGAGCACAGTCAAGTCATTTCGCTTATTTATTATTATTACTATCAATTATTTTCTTCCTTACCTTACCTTAAGTATATTTTATTATTTACATGTTCCTGGGTAGTCGCAAATATTCCCATTAAACAACTCGATGCGCTTCATCGTCTTCTGATGGAAATACCCTCAAAGACTTCACGAATTTAATATCATCGCCATCAAAATGTCAAATAATTTGAACTTTTTGAAATTGATGTTAAGTACTTTTCGTCCCGCACTCAAAACTTGTCACACAGTCTCTGATGTTTGCGTCGCACACTTGTAACTTTGCGATAGCAATTTATATTGAATTTAGAAAGATTCTCTTGACTTAAATAATACCAAACGCAAAGGAATGTAGATAGGATAGCTATACATAATTATTATGAGTTGGTTCTTGAAAAACAAAAGATAATATTAGGTACTCATTTGGCGCAGTAATGACTGCATACGACAGTTAGTCGCTTTAGAAAGGTATCTATTTATAATCTTTTTTAGTTTCCAGGTTAAATATTGCGAACTCACTATATGGTGAACTTTTCCATATTAAATTATATATTGTGACCTACAAAATATTTATGGTAAATGTTAAACATGTTTATTAGAAAGGCCTATACTAGAATATTGGGATAAGCTTAATGCTTAAAAAAAAGAGTTGTGTGACTGACTGAGTAGTCGATTGTAGAGTCATAGAATTTTGAGGGTGAATTTAAATTACGTTAACAGAATTAAGTGATCTTAACTATGCAAGGCAGGACCAAGCTGGACTTTCCAGGACTGCCACAAAAAGAGGGCCTACTTGCAAAGTTTCTAGTTTGCTGAAGGTGTAGTTCAATTAAATGAAATGGAGAAGGGTACATGTCATAAAGTGTCATGTAAAGTGTCTTAAAAGTGTCATATCGCCCGCGGGGCTTTAAGTCAATTTTCTGTAGGCTTTATGACACTATAAGAAGTGCATTAACGCCCCAAATGAAATAATACCCGAAATGTATAGCGCCCCAGGGCGTTATGACACTGGGCGTTTTATGACATGCACCCAATGGAGAATTACAGTAACACAGACGGGGCTATTTTTTATGACGCCGAAGTTATAGGCAATAACGCCCAAATAAATTTGGAAATAACGTCCTAGAAAATTTTGTACAATTTGTTGTTGCAAAATTGTTCATCGTTGGCAGAGTAATAGGGGGTGCCAAAAATAACTATTTTGCACATTACACAAAATAAAAACACAAATAAAACAATAAATTTGTTTCCCAAATACCTATACATATATGTGCGCATGAAATTCGTTTCTGGCCTATTCCCTTAAGATAGGAAAGACTGCCAAAGAACTTACCGACGATATCTTAAAGCAACTCAATGAAGATAGCCTTGACTAATCTTTGTCGGGCTCAGGGATATGACAATGCTGCGTCTATGGGGGATATTCATGGAGGAGTTCAAAAATTAATTCGGCAAATTAATTCAAAAGCTTTGTTTACGCCATGTACAAACCATTCTTTAAAGCTTTGTCGAGTTCACTCTTTGGGAAGCACTCCTTTAAGTACAACGTTTTTTGAGACAGTATGGAAAGACTTTACACATTTTTCTCAGCATCTACGCATCGTTGGGATATTTTCCTAAAGAATGTAGAGGTGTGTCAGTCAAGAGACTTGTAGACACTAGATGAAGCGCTCATCACAAAGCTGTTAAGCTGAACGAAATTTTCGTGAAGATATAGTTTCAACTCTCGTGGGCGCAGTAGCGCAGTGGTTAGTGTGCTGGACTACTGTGCGAGGGATCCCAGGTTCGATCCCCGGAAAAACGCAAATTACATCGGCATAAAATTGTAGGTCCCTTCCATTCGTTCCAAAAATAGAAACTCACACGAATGGTTGCGAGAAGCTAAGCCTTGGGTGTCTACCGCCTGTTGCGCCGCCCATTTATTTATTTTTTTTTTAGTTTCAACTCTCGAACTCCTTTGTGATCCTCAAAAAATCTGGATACAAGAGGTGCTGCAACCATACTCTTATCTGCTGTATGCGAATTTACGTTTTTCTGTTATCTTTCATTCTGCTGCGATATTTTGGAAGAAGTTAATAGAATGTCAGGATACATTTTACACTGAACTTATTCATCGGTCTACATGGAAGACATTGCGTCAGTTTTCTCAGCTCTTAAACCGAAAATATTGCTGTAAGGAATAGAGGAAGAACTACGTGCTATTGTTTCAATGCTTACCTCGACATTTACAGAACTAACAGACAACAGTATCATATTGGAAATCGGGCGAATACGGCGTCACATACTTAGGGTTGCCAGAAAAAATACGAAAAGAGGGGCATTGAGAGTTTTCTAGGGGGGGGGAGTGTTCAAAAAGGGGGGGTAGTGGTTTGTATTAGGGGAAAAAACATCATTTTTATATGAAGAAGGGGGTCTCTCCCACCTAAAGGGGAACGTCTGGCATCCCTAAACATACTCCCATGGTAGCTGCAAAAATAAATTTAAAAAATTCAGACATTTTTAAGCTTCATTGTTAAGTTAAGTGGGACTTTTCAGACTCGTTATCGAGTCTAACATTGGCAATGAGAATTTATTTAACAATTTGTGTTTCAGTGGCATTGTGTGTACGAAGCTTTTCAAAAATGAACTTAATTAAGACTTATCTAAGAAAGCTTCTCAATTCAGCCGTTCGGACTCGGCATAAAATTGTAGGTCCCTTCCATTCGTCCCAAAAATAGAAGCTCACACAAAACGAATGGTTGCGAGAAGCTAGGCCTAGGGTGTCTACCGCCTGTTGCGACATCTATTTTTTATTTTTTTTTTTTTTTTTTTTGAGACTTATCTAAGATCAACAATGAGCCAGAATAGGTTGGTGATTTAATCGAAACTTTCAGTGCAATAAAAGCTCGAAAGCGCCATTAAATAAAATGTTTGTTCGTGTTTTTTTCTTAAATTTTGTAAGGGCTTTTTTTAAGCTTGCTTTACGGCCCCGGGTGCCACTGTCTCTTAGTCCGCCCCTGTGTCGTAGTAGATATTCTTAATATAAAATTTGTACAGCTATTTTATGGAATAGGTTATTACTTTCAACCTTGAAAATTGATGATGTCTCAAAAGCCGACGGGCGCCTCTAAAAGAACAACCTACCTAAATGAAAGTGAAAAAAATAAATTTGCATTAAAAACACGTTTTTGTAATAATGTACTCAGTCTACCTATAGCTATATGTATTTTGCTTGGTGCTCTACATTTAAATCGGCAACCACTACCTATAGTGTGATGAGTCATTATACGGAAACGGTCTACCCAGCAATTCGAATTCACATTTTCTTCTCACTGCAAGCAAGTTATAAAAATGGCTTCACAGTGTCTTCATATCATTGCCCTTTCCACATAGCAATTATAGGTAGTTTAATTCTTTACATAACACATAATTTAATGTATTACATTATAACACTGATGAGTGATGACTACCACTGTTGACATCACATAATAAAGTTCAAGTTTAATCGCTGAAAAGGGGGGTAATGAACGTGCGTCAAAAAAAGGTATTTTTAACACGTTCTGCAAGCGTGAGGCGAGGCCATCAATGTCAACACAGGCAGGCGTGGGCATATGACGTTTAACGTCGATTTAAATAAACCAAAGAAATTGCTTTTTTTATTTTTCTTGGATTCCTTTATCTATTGTTAACTTAATTCAAAAGAAAATAAAAGTTTAAAGCTAAACAGACGGCGATGGTAATTTATCACTTTTGCAACTATGGACAATCAGGGAGTGTAGGAACACAATTACGCCCTACGCATAATGTTAATGAGCTTTTTTAGCATCGTAAAATTAGGTTTCTAAAAAAAACCATATCGCCAAAAAGTGTTGAAAAAAATATTCTTTTACATTGAATCTACTACCATAACCGAGGGTTTGAAACTATTTTTATTTTGTTCGACTAATGGTTTAGAACACCCCAGAATGTGATGGAATATTGAAAATAGAAGAGGGACTAATATGCGGTATTATGTGTCTGAATATGTGTAGGTAAAATAGTCAATTTAGTAGATAATTAATAATAAATGTTCTGTGATACGCAGTGAGTTATACTACCAGTGTTCTTTAAATATATTTTCTAAATCTTACAACTTTCAGTTTCATATCTCAACTTTTCTTAAATACAGGTTTTAATACATAGTAGGTATAGTAAGTATAACATTTTTCACACGACGCTAATTCTAGTACTTAGAGATACCTATGTTACTACATTTTTTCTAGCAAAATCTAGATATGCAGTATTTTTTTAAGAATCTCTGATTTCAAAATTCAGCAACTTTTAAATTCAGTTCGTGGGTACATTGATTGTACCATTTTTAATATGCCCAGTTTCACAGTGACCACTTAAGTATTGATTTTGAAACTTGAGTTCCCAATATTGGACACTTAAGTATTACCTATTCGTACCTCTGACAGGTGGCAAGCCACTGACCTGTCAACGATTTGACAAATTCAATATTTTTTTCGTTTTATGAGTTCAAGTACTTAAACAAATTAATTCCTTTTTCTTTAAATTTAATGATCACAGAAAAAAATTGTAAAGGCTTTACTATCCGAATTGTAAAACCATCTATTTACAATTTAAATAGCAAATTTGGTTAATTTACTATTTTAATTGCAATTTTTTTAGTTTTACTATTTTATTTTTTGTTGAAAACTTGTGTTTTTATGTTTTTTATAGTTTATTACAAATTTTTTCTGTGAGTGTAGCAACCCATTTCGAAAATCAAATACATTTTTAGATATACCTACTGCAAAATAAACCTTTTTATAAGTGCTGCCAAGTTGTTTGTACCATTTGAAGTGAGTAGGTATTGTGAATCGACTCTGAACTGCAACGCAAAATATACCTACATGAGTGAAATTTACAATATGTCCTCTCAACTCAAACATACGTTTCACTTAAGTGTTCACTCTAAAACCGGGCATACAATCTTTAGAACCGTTTTCGAAAAATAGAAAATACCACGAATTTCAAACTGAATTGAACATGAGCTGAGTATAAAATTAAACCATTAATACATACAACATTGTTAGGGTTAAATATTTCAAGTTCAGGTGACCTCTCCCATCATTAGGGGAAAAAGTTCAAAGAAAAAGAGCCATTCGTGCATTTAGCCATTGGTGCATTTAGTTTTCTCAGTGTGGACCCAAATAAAATCGCTTTGAGAATGTTGACGGCGATTCGTTAAACAAAAAGTTTGTTTCCCTATCTCCGCAGCCCTCTTTATAATGTATTTATTCCTGAGGCTTCTTCGATTTTCATAAAACATGAGTCTCAACATTAAAATTTTGATGTGAAGAGGTGGTCGGTTAAGTTTGTTAAGCATACATTCAGTCTGCTGCATACTGGACTTTAGTACCACACACAATAATTGTGTGTCTATATAATAATCTCATCTGAAATATCATTTCTCACAATCCGTGGGACCTAGACACTTCACTACTCAGGGCTTTAACGTGTATAGTGAAGGGTATAGTGTTGATGTTGTCTGTCTCCGATGAAACCAGCTCCGGAACCTTGACTAGTTTTGGAGCCAACCGTGAAGATTCCACTATATCTCAATCCTGGCTCAGACTCTCACCGAGAATTTGGCACAGTAGCCAAAGTTCCGCAGTCTTTGCCTCAGACGATTTGAGAGCATTAGAAGGCGCTACACCTACAGCATAATTTGATAGCATCATCTGTTATCACGGCCAATACCAGTTTGAGTCTAAGATCAAATTTAAGCTGCATGGACCGGAGATCCAATAATTATCTAGATCAATCATAAGTTTTCAGCAGAAGACTTGAAGTCTACACTAGGCTAAGTGTAGGTACTTCAAAATTTCCTAAATGAGTCCAGTGTTATCAAGAGGTTTTCGGCAGACTATTCCTTTTGTTTGGGTCTTAAAAGGTTCCAGTCTCATTTTAAATTTGATTTAAGTACCTCATTTATAAGCTACTAGTTGACCCGTGCTCGCTTTGCGCCGCTCGCCTTTAGCAAACAAACAAACTTATATTTGGTCCATTTAAGATTACACTTTCAATGTTTCATTGAAATCAGTCCAGTAGGTTTCGCTCTTTTAGGAGACAAAGAAAATTCCTACAGTTGTATGATAAGTATAGATATCGATTTACAGTTCAGCCTCTGCATCGCCATCCCTCTTCATGATCTTGCTACTTGTTTCTAATACACTGCATTTCCTTTCCTTTGTTTCAAGTCAAGTTCTCAAATAGAACTTGATCGGGATACTTTAGGCACATTTGACCAATGGACAACACGCATTACGCAATATGCGCAATATTCAGTTGATATCGATGATAATTATCATTTCATGAATCTACTATTTAATTGATCCAACAGCATTTTCGCATCTCATTAAGGTTTACACTATCAGCAATCAGATAGATGTAATTGAAATTACTTGCAGAATGAAATTAAAAAAAAATATGTTAACATATTTCACGCATTTTACTGCATATCAATGTGTGTGTATGTGGTAGTATTTTCAAATAAACAATAGAGGGAAGATGAGCTCAGTGCATGAGTTGACCTTTTTAGTTTGACAGCAACGGAAAAGGGCACTAATTACATTTCCATTATCTGTGCAACTGCATGGAATAATGCTTTTCGCCTCATGTAATAAAAAATGGCGGTTATGATATCACTGATTAAAATAATTGTTCTTAATTGGACGTGTATTTGTGCGCGTTAAGGGCATAAAAAGGGTATAGTGCTGATGGGGTTTTATTCACTTAGGTTATATTATAACTTCGATGATGATAGGGATAGACAGCGACGTGAGTTTTCAATTACAATTATGGGCAAGGTTTCTATTAGCTGGTGGTAGGTATGTATTACAACAAATACCAACTATTTTTGACAAAAAAAATTAAATAGAGGAAGCCAGAGAATATTCAATTCTCGGGATCTTTCTGGTGGAGATATTTTGTATAGCTCCTCAGCAAGCAGAGTACCTACCTACCTCTGAAGATGTTGTGTCATAGTTCTTGTACCGCGGTTTTCATCGTCACCCATATCCGTGCAAGACATTTGGTTTTTGAAGCGCCAACCATTTTATGTGAGTGAAATCGCAACTAGAAGTGAACCAACCTCCTCCAAATTGCAGAAGAAGTGTCCTCCGAGGTATACATTAATCTACTCCGAGCAATGACTTTACATTCACAGTTAGATACTAGATAAGTAAGAGATATCCTTTGCGACATATATATAGATCATCTCAATCTCCGAATAATGTTATCGTGTTAAATCTAGTCTCATAGCGTGCTTTCTCAAAACGCATTGACACAGACTGTATCCCTATAGGCTATGGCTGATCCGTCCTATTAATTCTCTAAATTCTTTCTAACTCAACCAGAAGGCCCTTGAAACCATGTTCCGCGCTGAGGTTGACCATCTTAGATAGGCCATATTGCGAGGGATTCACTTGATTTACTGTGGAAAGTCTTTATAACTGTTTTAATTTTCCGCCCGATGTTATTCCAATATGGAAGACATACTTTCTCATCCAATCTTTTGATTTTTATTTTTATTAGTATGGACACAGCCTGTTCTTGCCAGTTCTTCGGCAACTTCCTTTCTTTCGACAACCTCATAATTCGAAACTCGCTAGAGTTCGACTTTAATCTTTGCGGATGTAATATATTTAACGGTTTTGAAACAGGTCAAAATTTATTTGGAGTCACCTGGGCTTGAGTTGAGAGCCGCTGCTTTATCCCAGATTTTTTAATGATGATTGGACAATTTTTGAAATACGAATTTTAGAAACTTTGAAGTTGGGTTTATAGATCGCGGCTTCTACATTAGTTTTCACCATAGTTTCATTTGCCAATATTTACTAAAGGGTTTTTGATAACCTCTTGCGGAATCATAACAATTTTGGTAAGCAAGTGGCGATTAACTCTGCAGATCGATTGAGTTTAGGAATATCAGGGATATCTATATAATTCATATCTCCAGTTCGTGGAAGTCTAACTGGAGAATGGAGCTGTAATTTGAACAACACTCTCTGCGACACCCTCCCAATTCTCTTAGATTTTTTGCAGTAACCAGTCCGGTACTTCATTCTGATAATATGCGGCTTAGGAAATTACTCCATCTCCACATCACCTCGATTTCTTTCTGACCTGTGAGAACTTTTATCTAAACCATTTACCAAAACCATCGTCGGAGCACACAATAAGAAGCCTATGTGCTGAGCTATTAAATGACGGCTTAACTCTACCATCAAGTAGTCTTTTTACTCTCTACTCCGAATCTGTCACCTTTTCGTTCCTCTCCTGTATTGTTATTCTGTCCCCTTCCGTTTCCTGTCTATTTTTCGTTTCATCGGAGATCCGATTTACTGCCCAACAAGCCATTAGGAGTTTCACTTCCAAAACACGATAGAAAAAACTGACAAAAATCTCTACAACTTTTTAAACTTGCTAAAATTTAATACAATTTCTTTGAAACAAAAAATGTCCTTGACAAAACATATTTAAATAAAATGTATGTACCACATATAAATGTAAATATCTTCCCAAAATACTTTCGTTGCCTCTTTTGCTTGTGGGTGATAGGTTGACAATATTTTCATTTTCGTGAATTGAAAATGAGATCGAAAGTCATAGATCTTGTCTTTTTAGAATATCTACCTATGTGATTAGAAAATGGACCGTATATAAAATGGGCCAATGGTTTTCCGACACTGGACTCAAAAAGTATGATTTGGGAAAATGGAATCAAAGTCTCGAAACCTATGATGGGAATGTGTCCCACGGTTTTTCAGGCGGAAGTCCATGCCATTGAGATCTGCGCCATCTTAAACTCCAAAAATTGAATTAATGGAGCCAAAATACAAATCTTGTCTGATAGTCAAGCGGTCTTACAAGCTTTATTGTCCAATGTAATGGACTCAAAAACAGTAAAGTGCTGCTATACGATGGCTTGTAAGCTCTATCCAAACCCAACTAGGTCAAACTTGGATGGGTTCCTGGCCATCAAGGTATTGCGGGCAACGAATCGGCGGACCAGCTAGCTAGGGCTGGATCTGAGTCCGCGTTTTATGGACCAGAACCTTATTGCAGAGTCAATTGGGCTACTTTAGGTCTAATTAACTATTCGGAACAAAAACTCCGTCTAAACCACTGCCGGGTTTAAAACAAAAGATTAAATAAACCTTACTCCTACAAATAAATCCTTAACCTAAATAAGAAACGTATCAGAAAGCTGGTGGGCTTTCTCACGGGCCATTTTGGCTTGGGATACGATCTTAACAAAATAAATTTGTGTCCGGAGACATAATGTCTTGTAGATGAGGAATCCTCCGAGCACATTCTCTGTGATTGCCCGGCACTTCATTGCTTAAGAAAAGGTATCTTTAACAAGGATATGCGTTTATCAGCAGAGCTAAGGAACTTTGCTACTACTTATTTCACTAGGAAGGTCATCCGTCTCTTAGATTAACTATATCCCTCGTCGATAAAATAGACCAGGGGTTCCCTAACTATGACTCGCGACGCCCTAGGGCATCGTGACGCTATCCTAAGACAAGTTTTTTATGTTTTCACTATTGTAAGACTCCAAACAAAGGAAAAGCATTACGTTTCTCTTTACGAATACCAAGAGCAAGGTCGAAGCGAAATCCAATAGTTACATTGCAGTCGAAGACTAAGCGCGTTTGTGTTTCCCGCATTTCCAGTTAGAGAATGTTGCCAGATTTTTTTTTTCAAAAATTAAATTCCCAAAAAAAAAAACTGTATTTTCAACCAAAAAACTGTAACCTTCAAAAACCAAACGATTTTTTTGAAACTACGGTTTTTTTTTTAGTTTTATTAAACAAAAATGACACAAAACTATTCATTTTAAATAAAATAACATGCTTAAATACGAAGCACTACGATTTAAAGCACATTTTAATTTATTCTTTCAAATATGAACTTTAAAAAAAATACTGTAATTTGTACTAGGTCATTTTGAAAACTGTAAGCTTGTCTAAAAAACTGTAATTTACAGTTAAAACTGTGAATATGGCAACGTTGAGTTAGACTTGCTTTGTGGCTGGCTCTCAAAATTAAATGAAGGATTTTCAATTGGCACTGGTCGTTGCCAGCGAGATTGGTTAGGGTGATTACCGCGCTCCATGGGAGTGTACAGGACAACCCGAGGCAGACAAATACGCGCCGTGCACAAGAAATCGAATTTTGCATCTGGACTTGGGCTTAAGCCCCTACAATGTCCAACTAGTCAAGGAGCTCAGCATTAATGACTGCAGACAAAGCCGTTTGTTCGCTGACTTGGCTTCGGAGAGTTTGGAAGAGGACCCCAAATTTGACCGAAAATCATCTTTAGCGACGAGGCACATTTTTAGATGAATGTGGGTATGTTAACACACAAAAATTACATAAATATGAGACGACGATATTTCAACGTCATCGACTTGTCCTTATTGAAAAACATTTTAGTGAATCTTCAGTAAGATCAGCTTCTATTCACATCTGTGCTTTTAGTAGGGCGTCGCAAAAATTGTTCAACCTCTCTAGGATCGCAGTATAAAAAAGATTGGTCAGCCAATTGGGCAGGAAGCTTTAAAAAAAAAGTGATTAGAATTGTAAAGATTTACAATAAATAGTTTGAAAAATAGTTTGAAGGCTGATCAAAGTTACAATCTACGCTGGCTATATAAATAATATTGACTACGAGTACCTACACACTTTAATAACTCACGCGGTACCACCATACTCCGTTACATTCACCTTATACTTTCAACTTCAAGTCAACCCAAATGACATTTAATTAGTTGATATTTACGGAATTTATGTAATTAAGGAAATAAAGTGTTTTGTCAAAACGTTGGAAGGAGAGACACAGGTTTAAAGACAGAACAAACATGGTTGGGGATTTAATTTTCTCCATCATCAACTGTTGCCGTAATATTAAAGTTGTCATTGTTATTACTATACTTTACTTACCTACTGCTACTATGCTATTTCTTTAGAAGTAGAATCTTTTTTTTGTCTTATTATAATCAACTCAGAAAAATCATCCACAGAAAGAAAGAAATGGATGGGGATCATCATTTTTAAGAGGGCAATTAATTCAATTGCAATAAAGAAGTTAAAACTAAAGAAATAGGCAGGCAAAGGTAGCGTGACCTTTATATTGTCTCATTTCACGCCCCATGTACTGATGAGTGTCATTATTTTCTTATTGTGTCGTTTCTTTTTTCGAGAGATGGGTCTTATCTCGAGATAGAAATATTAAAGCTAAACATAATTATATACGAGCACTGTTTTGGTTGTCAATTACTATATGCTTCATTAATTGAATTGGAGAAAGTATGGCGACAAATGACAATATTATGTCTCTTAACCTGATTTCTGCGTTACATGAGCGTTAGTCTATTTTGATGGATGGAATGTGATTATGATTATGCAGTGCATATTATATAGCTTTGTGGGGTTATGTTATTATGGTGTCGCATGGTTTAATGAGTTTATTTAGGCCTCGTTTTAAAGTAGATTCTGTTTCGCCTTGAGGTTCATAATGCATAGACGCAAGCCAAAATCAGTTTATTTAGTTCTGTGAAGACATTTTTATCAACAAGGTGTAGGTATCTGTATTCATAAGAATTACTAATACTTTTCAAAAACTCTTTGTGGTAAGGCAAAGGAAGTCTCTTTACAAAAACTATCAGCTTCATTGCAAATTTTAATCGAAAATAATATACTCCCTACCGAAAAGGTTTAATGCTGTAGTGCTTCCAGGAAATAGGACAATTATTCTAAAAATTTCTAAAACACTAGAATAGCGAAGCAACACACTTTAGGTTAAGTTTGGTTAAAGTGGCTGTCGACAAAAAGTCCGACACACTTGGACCATTATAAGGTCCCTAGTGATACAACGCACGAATCTAGAAGAAGTTTGGTCTTACTCGTTGAACAAGTTTGAGCTTATAATAAAGCCTCTTCCAATGTCGATGTTTGTTAGATCGTTTAGATTATTGTAATAGAAGGGTCCCAAATGCAGTTTCCGTTTTCGAGAGAGAACCGGAAAAATGCAGAGAAAGTGGAGAATGGTCTCCTCCTCCTCTTCGTCCAACCAACTTCTACAAAAATCATTTGAGAATATGCCAAGCCTTCTTGCATGTCTGCCTATAAGACAGTGTCCTGTGATGTCACCTACTTGTGGCACTGATATGCCTTCTGTCAAGAGAGGTCAAATTCTTAGAACGTTTAAGATCTTTGGCCAAATCTGTTTTGTTTGATTGGCATGTCGTGGCACTAAGGTTTGTTCTTTTGAAAGCATACAGCTTTAGTATGAGTTTACATGTAACGGCCGGAATACCTATTGTACCCGTGTTTAAACGAAACATATCTATAGGTTAGGTAAGTACTACTTTTACACAAAACAACTCTGGCTGCAGTATTGTAGGCCATAGGTAGGCGGTTTTCTTTCTTGTTGAGAGTATGGCTGAAAAAATGCTAACACGTAGAGCATTATCTGAACCGAGAGTCCTCTGATTTGTTTATGCAACATATTTGATCGCTAACCGGTCATATATCAGTAAAGAATACACCACGTGAACCATTCTCCAAACACCATCTAGGAGCCTTCCATTACAATGATCTAAATTTAAACGATCTATAATAGTCATAGGGAATCGAAGTCTCCTATGCTTCGCTAGAAGCGCAAACTTATTCAACGAGTAGGGCAAAACTACTTCTAGATTCATGTATATCATGTGGTAGGTAAGGTATCATAAAAAACGTTATAATGTCTTCGACAGATTTTTATTCAGATTCAGACTATGCTTAGTCAATTTATTGAGCTCATAGAGTAGGTAGATACCTACGCTATGATCATGCACATGTTTTTAGAGCTCTGATCTTAATGTCGTTTTCCATTGGTCAATAAAATAACATTTTTCAGAAAAAGAGTAATTTTTATGGTCTAGAAATCAGTTGATGACATTTTCCATTAGGCGCACAATTGCCAATCTCCTACAACTACTTTCACTAACACCAAACGTTTTTTTTATTTTTTTTTTTTAAACCGTGAAGTTTGTTATTATGACGAGCTTACAAGGGCTTTTGGAAAATCAAAATAGAGACACCAGCACATTTGGTCGCTTCAAAGAATATCAACATAAATAACTACTATTTAACCACGGCTTCACTCCCGGGACAGAAGTACCTTTGCTACGCGGTTAATAGGATGAAAAAAAAAATGTTCCCCATACAAACTGAATCCCCTTTTCCCGTAGCTGATAAGTTGGGCGGGCTCCAAGCGAAATTTGCAAAATTGGAGAAATTTATTTCCTCGATTTTTTATATAGAATACGAATACATAAACCGACTTTGAAGTCGATCGAAAGAAAAATAAGAATTTTCCGATACAAAGTTTGGTCCCGTTCGAATTTCCTGCAAATCGCGTTTAAGTGCTCACTTTGGCCATAAAAGCCAATTTGTTTTAAAATTGCAGCTTCCTAGCGCTCACCGTTTGGGCGTTAATCATAAATTGCCAATCAATCAGGACAAATTATAATATGCGACTAAGCCGTCGCGTCGTAGAAAACGGCAAAGGGATTGTGTGTCAATGACAAAATGACACACCGATACAAAAATGCAAGAAAGTTGTGAAGTTGTGATCTAATTTTAAGTTCCAATAAGTTCCGCAGTTTTCCGAAAAATCCGTAATTTCTAAGCAAAATCAAGTCAAAAATGAAACACAACATTTTTTTGACGGCAGGGTCTGTATACTTCTAATGCGTTTTTATACCCTCCACAGGAAGGTATATTCACTTTGTCATTACATTTGTAACGCCAAGAAGGAGTCACCGGAGACCCTATAAAGTATATATATTCTGAATCAGGATCACATTCTGAATCGATTTAGCCATGTCCGTCTGTCTGTCTGTCCGTCTGTCTGTCCGTCTGTCTGTCTGTCTGTTGAAATCACGATAGCGTCTACACGAATCGACCTAGGCAAATGAAATTTTGTGAAACGACTTCTTTTTACCGTTCTCAGGTTGGTATTGAAAATGGTCTATGTCGGTCAAGTAGTTCTGGTACCTCCTATACCAAGCCAATATGGCATGGCGAACATTTTGCATGACCAGGGATCGAAAATACCGGGTATTTTGATTTTTTTCTGCAAAAAAGGCCAGTAGTAGTTAAGGTTGTAAAATAAGAAGAAGTACATCTGGTTGATGCTGATGAAGCTGCCTGTCGATTCCTGTTATGCATTTAAGAACTTAACCCATTTTGAAAATGGGCCACATAAAATTAGTATTTTTGGCCACATAACATAAGTGGCCAAATGAACTAGTTATTTCAACCATTTATTTTTTCTAGCCGAAACAAAAAAGTTTATTTGACCCAATATTATTTCTAGTGAAAATAAATTGATTTATTAGACCCAATATTTTTTTTGGGCCATAGAAAATGGGTAATAGAGGCTTTTAATTTTTTTGGGTGAAATATTAGGTCTCTTATTATTATGATGATATACAAATTTTCATCTGCTAAGTACATCACACATATGTATAATACATATTTTAGGTTGTATAAAAGGGTATTTTACACTTCAGTGCCTGGTAGAGGGAACAAGGAAAGAATTTACGTTTTGACAATTAAAAAAAATTAAAAAATGTAATACTAAAGCTGCTAAACACGACATACGCGACACGCGTGCCACTCTGACTTCACGATCATTACTCGACATATTGTAGAATATGCCCCGTTTTATACATTGTGGCATGTGCGAAAAGTATGCCGAGTACACGGCATGCACGTTTTGTCTCAAAGTTGGCATATTCGTATGTCGACGGTGACTGGCATTGTGTTTTGCCGCAGCGGAGGTGCATGTAATATGTTATAATATGTAGGGTGTTGAACAAAAATATTATTTAACTGATATTAAAGCGTCAGTAAATGTGACGCAATTCCATCGCTATTGGCTATTTCGGAGAGCAAAAAATTGCCTCAATTGAAGATTTCTTAGACGTTTTTTAATCCATTGACATCGTAGCCATCCTTTGATGGAATTTGTTACTTTATGCATTGATAGAAAGAAGACGAACCATATTTTAGGATATATATATTTATTTCGAAATGTCACCAGAAAGCCCTAAAATCTTAATTTTTCCAAATATAGTATATATCCCAAAATATGGTTCGTCTTCTTTCAATCAAGGCATAAAGTAACAAATTCCATCAAAGGATGGCTACGATGTCAATGGATTAAAAAACGTCCAAGAAATCTTCAATTCAAACGATTTTTTTTATTCTCCGAAATTTACATGCCATTCTGAGTCGGACATATGGGTGACAGTTGACAGACGCATGCCAACATAATAATGTAAGCGTCAATAATATGCCGAGTACACGACACGACATGCACCCTTTTATGAAATATTCTGACGTCGAATTGACGTCAGACTGGAATGCGTATGTGTGTTTGGCATGTCGTGTACTCGTATCTTAATTCACATTTAACTACAAATATATTATCTACATACATGTATGTGCAAGTACGTTTGACCCAATCGTGCCCTTGATTACTTTTTTGTTAGCTATGCAGCTTAATTTGCCGTTAACTATTTTTATGACTTGCATTCATTTGTTTCTTCATTTCGCTTTTCTCGATTGATTTAGAAAGAATGAAAACTGAAGAGATGATAAGGCGTATGAATGTATGTATAATGTTACATAATGTGGATAAAACTAATAATTCAGGCTATACTAATAGAATAAACTTGGGGCTTAACCCAAAAAAATATTGTGTTGATTGGACCCAATATTTTAAACCCGAAAAATTATTGGGTCAAACTAACCCATTTGTTAAGCAAAAATGTACATTATATTTTATGTACCAGGTTTCATTGGCCCAAAAAAAAATTGGGTCGAATGAACCCATTTACTTTGCCCAAAAAAAATAGATAGTAGAGAAAAAAGCACTATGCACCACTAATAAAATTGGGCCACAAATACCTGTTTCATCAGCCCTTTTTCAACAAATAGGTCAATTGGGTTCGGTCCCTAGCATGACTTTTATGCAGTGGAGGGTATCAAAGCATCGGCCATGCCGATGATAACACTTTTACTTGTTTTTTTTGCGGTATGTGGTGTGGAATTGTGGAATGACAATGTGATCGTTCGGATTTCTAATTTGATAAGTCAAAATGTCAGAATTTTACAAACAAATCATGGGAAGATTGCAAAACCTAACAACGCTAGGGAGTTCTTTTACTTGTCGTTTTAAAACAAATAAACTACTGCGGAGCACCAGGGCAGCAGACGCTCGCAATCTGCCACCCTTTGGTTCTGATTCCAAAGAGAGCCCTACTTTCCATTTATTCATCTTGTCATTTTGTGTGGGAGCCCAGGGGAGGGCTTAAAGACAGTTTTTGCCTTAAAGTGCAAGCGACCTGAAGTTTGTGAATTCGGAAAGCAATTTTTTTAACAAAATAATTTTTTTTATAGACCGCTTAACGATCTTGGCCAAGAATCAGTATTTTGCTCCAAATTGGTTTGTCTAACATAGATGGGTATTCAGTTCTTCGCTAAAGGCTCATTAGGTTGTTTGAGAAATCGCCCTTTTCTATACATAATACGATTTTGATGAAAATGTCTATTTAGCGCGGGTGTCTGTGAGAATTTTTGTTGTTTGAATTGAATCGGTTTTATATTCAAAGATTTTTTTTTTTAACATTATTGTAAAAATTGAAAATTCACCCCGAACAATAACTTCAACAGTCAAGAATGCATCAACCGAATTTGGTTTGAATTGGTTCAATGAATCGATTTATTAAAGCTGCTACCATCCGCACCGTGCACATCAGCACATGCGAAACTCACGATAGCAAAATTATTATTTTTTTTTTATTTTTTCCTAACTTACTTAACCCGCTATACAATGCTGGAGTGCAACAGCCACCAATGTGCTATTTGGGAATCAGTTTCACGAACTGAACGCATTTCAAATTGTGGTATGGATAGTAACTTTTACTCTAGCTATAGTTGGTATGGAGCTCTCAATTGCGCGCAGTTTTCCTCAAGACGGTGACGACTTCACCGATGATAACGATGATGATGATGATGTGTGCAATGATCTCAGATGAATTATTCATGGTATTTTGATGAGTTTACCAAGAAATATTCTTGATTTTATTTTGGCGTCGTTTTGTGCAAATTTTCAGATAGATATTCACTGGTCGACAGCACACTATTGCTTAGACCTTAGAGCCATTTACTTGAGAGGTATTTTATATAGTGGTTGTATAGAGTATCTCCCCCGTATTTCATTGGGTAAAGAGCTCTTTAAGTCAAATTGAGAGACGATTTGTCTACAAATTGTTTGGAAATTAATTAGAGCTATGACTGCGGAATTTGAAAGCAGTGTAAATAATTTAGCATCATGCGATATTCTTGATGCGGGCCCATTGTTAGGGATACGTCTAATTGAAGGATTTAATGAATCACTTTAAGACTGTGCGATTTAAGCATTTGTTGAGTTATCAGATGACAAAAAGATATAGGACTTAGCGTCGATCCATATAAAACGAAAATTGTCTTTTCGTAAAGAAATTAATGCATTGAAGGTACACCATCTACATTAGACCAAAGCAATGTTAATATTTTGCGGAACATCTATCTGCGGATCAACATGCGAACTGCATAGGTAAATCAGTGGAAAAGCCTGTACACGCGGTAGAACATACCTTCGAGATCAGCCTTCGTCATAAGGAGTACAAAGTGGTTGCATTTCTAGAAATAAGTAACTTTTAATAAAGTCGATTCATCAGCAACCGCTAATGTAGATACTGCCAGCTCTGATTGTAGACAGCACACTTGACAAGTTGATCACTTTGATGTTTAATATACGGAATATTAAACTCTAATCTGGGTGGGATATCTACCAGAAGATCTGTTAGTCGGAACCCCTCCAGGTGGCATCAGATATCTCATTCTACTTGAACTTGGTGTTCACAGGACTGTTGACATACCTGAACGCAGAGGGCTTCAAGGATTTGTAGCAAAGCGTTATAATGACGAGTAGTGTGGGCTTTGGTGTCATGAGCTCTAAGATCGAATCAGTTCTTCTCATTATAAAAATAATATATATATATATATAAATGAATGTTTGTCTGTTTGTCCTTTATAGAATCGTAAACTATGCATTTGATCATGTGATGATCTTTAGCAAAGTTGTTGTGCATGAGCCAACGAGGATTATTGAGTTGGTTTGGTCAAAATTGGACAAAGGGGCGTGGCACCGCCCATACAAAAAAAAACATTCAAAATCGTATATCTAGAAAACCACCAAATCGAATGAGCTCAAACTTACAGATGATCTTAGTTATTGGCCATGGAGTGATCCTGTGAAGTTTGGTCAAAATTGGACAAAGGGGCGTGGCACCGCCCATACAAAAAAAAACATTCAAAATCATATATCTAGAAAACCACCAAATCGAATGAGCTCAAACTTACAGATGATCTTAGTTATTGGCTATGGAGTGATCCTGTGAAGTTTGGTCAAAATTGGACAAAGGGACGTGGCACCGCCCATAAAATCCGCCTTCATTCATATTAAAAAAAAAATAATTGAACAAAAATATCAAATTAAATCTTGAAATATTTAAAATAACTATTTTAGGCAGAACAACGTTTGCCGGGTCAGCTAGTCTTAGATATAAACCTTAAAAAACGGTAAAATAGAACGATGCTCTGCATAGCATTACTAGATGAAGCATCACTCTCCATCCATTGGAGTAATGGGATCCACATTGACTTGGTTTGAAAGCTACCTAAATAGAGAAAATTCAGAGCTAAAATAAAAGAATATTTTGTGAGAAAGAAGTTGCGGATCATGGGGATCCACAAGAATAATAGTTAGGTGGTTAGGTCCTCTAATTGTCGTTCGGGGCACAACTACAATTTTATGCCGATTCCGAACGGCTGAATTGAAAAGCCTTTTCAGGACAGTAATACTCTCGGATGTTTGTCAGACATTCGCGAGAGGTGGCGCAGTAGAGAAAACCTTAACCCGCCAATGGTGACGCAAATTTGACTTTGATCAATGGTGACGCCGGTCTCACAGACCGGGTTTTTCAACTGAAGATTTTTCGAAACGTCTTACTAATAGTTCATGTTTTTTTTTATTTATACTCTTTGACAATAAAACAAAGATATTTAATCAATTTAAGCTCTTTTATTTCAATATTACAATTCAAAAAACATTTTTAATTAGAGCATTAAAAATAACAATGTTTTTAGTAATACTTTAAATTAAAAACAAAACAATAAAAAATCACATATTCATAAAGGAAAATAAAGTTTTTTAGTCTTTCGACATATGGAACTTTTACAAAATGAACAAAAACACAATAAAACAATAAAAAAATAATCAAGGTAAAATAATACGAATAATAAAAAATTATTTTACTTACATAAACGGTAAGGCACGGTCTCACGCACCGGGTTAGTAAAAAAAAATACCCAACGTGTGCTCACTACGCAGTTTCGACGTCAACTGATGGTGGGGGACGTGCAATACGGCAGCTACTCGAAATTGCAACAAAAAACAATGGCGGAGAATAAAGTTATTCGCATTTTTTAACACACCCGGTCTCACAGACCAGTACGTCACCATTGGCGGGTTAAGATATAATTTTTGTTTTTCCGGGGATCGAACCTGCGATCCGTCACACAGTGATGAGTGATCCTGCCATATTAAAAAATACGAAAAGGGGCACATCGTGAGTTTCAAAGTTTTCAAGTGTTCAAAAAGGGGAACAAAAAATGTTCTTTTTTATTTTTGAATACCAGAGTCAAAAACATGTCAAATAAAAATAAGTTTCATTAGATACATTATATGTAGGTTACATATTTTCTTTTATTAACATCTATTTTAAGTTTGGAGTTTGGTGGACTTCTCTTTTCAACACTCACTATTTCTCTGAAAATTAGCCAAGAATAATTATTTAGTGCAACTGACAAACGGCGTAAAGAAATTTCGGAAATAGTGACCGAATTTACGGAGCCAGAGGTTCGGGGCCTCCACAAAAGAGTGGCCCCCACAAAGGAGAACTCTAAAAATTAATAAACTTTTTTTCTGTTTCCGAAATGGACACACCTCCTTCTTGTGTAAGATGCCCACCGTCTTCAATGTCGATTATTGCATTTTAAAGAATACATAATTATGGATTGGATGGATCATGATATGGGTGGATTTAACGATTTTTTCTGCAAACATTGGTGAGAATTCAAATTCAATATGTTATTTCTGATTTCTTTTGAAGTTTTGAGCATTTTTACAAAATTACTCCATAAGTTCCTTCTCCTTGTATGTTAGGTATGGGATGTTTAATTTTTTTCTCGAATGTATTCAAAAGTTTTTGTATGACTTTCTTGTAAACATATTTAAGTTCAACAAGTAAAAGTGTTATCATCGGCCTGCCCGAGCGACGCTTTCATACCCTCCACTGCATAAAAGTCATGCAAATTATTTGCAATGCGAGTTAGTATGTACCTACTGTACAAGCATGTTTCTAATATTGGTTTTGTAATGAAGGTACCAGAACTACTTGACCGACATGGACTATTTTTAATACCAACCTGAAGACCGTAAAAAGGAGACCTCTCACAAAATTGCATTCACCTAAGTCAATTCGTTTGAACGCCATCGTGATTTCAACAGACAGAGAGACGGACAGACAGACGGGCATAGCTAAATCGATTCAGAATGTGATCCTGATTCAGAATATAAATATACTATGGGGTCTCCGGTGACTCCTTCTTGGCGTTACAGATGTAATGACAAAGTGAATATACCTTTCTGTGGAGGATACCTATACAAAATGCAGCTTCATCCTCTCTTATTTGCCGATATAAGTTATGAATCTCCCATAATTCTTTTCTTTTTGAATATATATCATGACCTTTCGTGTCTTTTCTGCTTTTAAAAAATTAAAATAAAGAAACATTCCACGATTCCATCTCGTCTCTTAAAGGAAAACCTAAGCACAGCGTTGATTGTCCGCACAATATCGCATTTATCGAATCGCTTTTTGGCATAACTGCTCGTATACAGCAGCATAAGGGCAGCAACAACCCTTTAGCAATAAATCGAATGAATCCCTGGGCGGATATCAGAAAGCTAAATGGTTTATTTATAGGTTACTGCCAGTTTCGACTTTATGTTCACAGCTATACGGAGAGTGTTTTCATCCGCTTTCCAAAAGATGATCGCCGTACTCATGTGTCATGTCCATGCAAATTTATAATTGGAAGTTCGGCCTCACATGCCGTAAGGTCATGAATGCTATCCCCAGTCTGTCATTCACATTATCGAAAACATGAGATATGAAGCAGCTAAACTGACGTATTTCCTAATACCTACGTTTCTCTGGCAATTACTTTTCTGCTTACCACTGATGTCTGTCTGATGATTGATAAATTGGCTCTTAGAATAGAAACAAGACTCTCGTTTTAGTTGTGTAACCCAAAGACGCCCACGAATAAGAGTATAATAACAGTTACAACGTGCAAATATATAACGAAATAATTTATAGTCAATTCACCAGTCACTGAGTCGTATAGTCACATTATCAAAAACCCACAACTTGGACAACCCAACCGACCAACCGTTTATTACCTACACTCTATGTAGAGCGAAATCCAAACTTTTAGCACTTTAATTGAAATCCTGGGTGGGTCCAGCGAGGTCAATCGAGTAGGAAAGTCATACCATGGTCAGTCAGGCCGCACCTCGCTAACTTTCAACTGAAATAAATGAACATAATTTACGAGTGGAGGTAATATACCAGGTACCTTACCTATAGGTACGTATATCTAGATATACTATACCTATACTATACCTAATACCTGGTATGAACAGCAAAATGTATGTACCACTTCTTAGGTTACTTTCAGAGGTGTTACGGATTAAAGGACAGTATTGTAACGATGGAAGCTTCATGTGGAAAAAAAGAAAACAATTCACATGATGTCATAGGGAGTCCATCCCTTCGCATTTTCATAATTTTGCGTGAGTATGTTTCACTTGGTTTTCGCTTTAGAAATTGAAATGATTTTGGATAACGAAACTTAACCAAGAACAAAAGCAAATTATAATTATATTCTGTGTGTTTTGAATAAACAGTAGGTACATAGTATAGGTACATACATACATAATGTCCTGCAGCGGCATATTCGTTTCCTGTTGAAAAATAATCTTGGCGCCGTTGAAATTATTTTTTTATGCATTCCAAATAAAATACATAATGTTGATATTTTCTAAAATTTGAAATTCACTGCACTTTTATGAGAGTGCCTATATGTGTTCATGCTGCTCCAATGCCAACCCTCTCCTGCTTGGAGACATTGTTGGTTTTAGAATAAGTGCTAGATTTTGTTCGGTTTGATTGAAAGTGGCTGCGAGCTAGGAAACGCCAACACAATTAAACCAGCATAGGTCCATTTGAGACCACGAAAAACGGTCTTTGGCGAAAATTTGTCCCCTGCTCGTTGAACCATTTTGAGCTGTTTTATGAAGCATGCAAGTAGCGCTTGGTATGCCATATGCAAGGTACATTTCACCGGCAGGATGGCTAGAGTTGTTCCTATTTTGGTGAGTTCATTTTGGTGAGCCTTACAATTTCCTATAGTATCTCTATTATATACCCCGGCATCCTAAATAGATGAATGTTGAACTGTTCGGCCATCTCCGTTAGAAATCGAATTCAAGAATTTTATAGAGGCTCCGTTGTCCGAAAATATGCAGAAATAATATATAACTTTTATTTGCGTATCTTGTTGAACACAAAAAATATATTTCTTTCTGTTCTTAACGAACAGAAACCAACTTTTAAATGAAACAACTTTTTTATTTTTAGTATTTTTATTGAGCTTCAGATTCCTTACCACTGGTGGGGGGAAATCTTGGGCTTAAAAGAAGTGTAATACAGAACTGTCAGATGGACCCTTTATATGGTGCTTTTTTGTTTATGCAGCAAATTTGTAGATAAGATTTGTATTGGTTCAACATTCAGTTGAATCTAAAGGCAAGCGTGGTTTATTTATAATACATTTTGCTTATGCAGCATATCTGTAGATGATTCAGCTGAAGCTGAAGTCAAGCGTGGGTTTGCTTGGTATTATGTTGCATTTATCTTTTAGGGACGCACAAGTAGTGTCTGATATAACATATATATATATCCATAAGAGTCAAGATAAGACTTTTTTCATCGCCATAATTTCCGCCTGTAACATTGTAGTGGTTTGGTAGACGGGAGGAGGGCTTATAGATAAGACCTAAACCAACTTCATCCTTAGTTTTCGAGCCCTCAGCATAGAAGTGAATTGATCCTCATTCGAGATTGATCTGGAGGGGATAGTAAAGAGAAAGTTATTGTCAAAATTACGGCTTTACGAATTTCCGTAGATGATTTTGTGCGTGTATTTTTCTTATATCCTTGGACCCCTGTTCTATGGACGCGTCCAAATGATGAACTCTTGAAACGATTCGTCAACGAACTGATTGGTCCCTATCAGTGTGGTTTTATACCCGGTAAGGCCACAACCGACTTCAACCCAAGAGGTGAAAATCGATACTCACAATCTATTTATCGATTTTAAGGCCGCATTTGACAGCATTTATAGAGACGAGCTATACAGAGCCATGTCTAGTTTTGCAATCCCTGCCAACTCGTCGCTGATTATGCAGAATGACGATGGAGAAAGCTCGCTGCTCAATAAAGGTCGGAAACAATTGCACCGAGACCTTTGATGTCAAAAAAGGATTTAGACAAGGTGATGGGCTGTTATGTGACATTTTCAACATCATACTTGAGAAAATTGTGCGAAACGAAGAGGTTTACTTTCCAAAGTAAGCATTATCAAGAAACGCTAAAGAACCTCTATATATATGACCCCCATCATCCCAGTCCTGCTCTATGGGGCAGAAGCATGAACGCTAAGGAAGGCGGATGAAGATCTTCTTGGTCATTTCGAACGCAAAATTCTTCGAGTGATTTTCGGCCCCGCTGTCGTTGACGTTCTTTGAAGGAGAAGATTTAGCAACGAACTCTACGAGCTGTACAGCGACATTGATTTGGTCAGAAAAATACGTAGGTATCACTCGACTAAGATGAGATAAGACATGTAGAGCGAATGGACGCCAACGCTCCGGCCCAAAGAGTCTTTGATTCCAACCCGGACGGAAAAAGCAGAAGAGGAAGACCTCGCTTTAGGTGGCGCGCACAGGGCACCTCAACTTGGAGTGCGCAATTGGACGCGGTTGGACAGGCGTGTTGTTTGAGGCCCAGGTCCACCCCGGACTGTAGCGCCATCTAAGTAAGTAAGTCCAAATGATGTGTACCATTAATCTATATACAGGCTAGAAAAGCTTCTGCCACTTTAGCTCTTCATAGTCTTTTGAGTTTTCTCAGCTTGTTCTGCACGCTCGTAATGAAGAAGCAGATCACTAACCCCAGTCACGTATTCTCTTTGTCCAGACCTCGATGATGAAAATGTTTGGGTCTATTTACAGGGTTGGCCATTTTTAACCGAATCTCAAAATATCGAATCCAAAATCTCGAAAAAAAAAAAATGTCGAAAAAAAATATCTCGAAAATACCTGAAAATGATTGGTGTTCAAAGTCGCGGCGATTTTTAACACCAATCATTTTCAGGTATTTTCGAGATTTTGTCTTGTTTGTTTTTTTTAAATGTTAGGTAATAAGTTCTTTGATCTTACAATTATACGCAAGATTTTTAACACCAATCATTTTCAGGAACTCTCGAGATTTTGGATTTCGATACTTTCAAGAATTTTGTGTATTTTAAGAGAAAAATATTCCAAAAACAAATATTTCTTTCATATAATACGGTTCGCGAATTCATGAGAATTCACGAAGAAGGGACATTTTCTTGATTCTCACAAATTTAAGTACCTAAAGCCAGGACCAGACTTGTAAGTGTAACGTGTGGTGTGTTTCCATACAGTGGCATGGCGCAATCGGACCATAAGGGTTTAGGACACAACACACTATACATACTGCGACACAATAAACGAGACAAAATTGTTTCTACACAATAGAAGTTAGAAGTGTGGTTCGGTCTTAAGCCGATTTCCTAAGAACGGAGTGTACCTACATAGCAGAGATTGTAGTAGGGGAAGTGGACTTAATTCTTCTGAGTTACACTTAACCATCCATAGGTTCCATGGAGCCTATCACAAACAGTGCTTAATTTCTACGTTAAGTTAAACTAAGTGAATTACCGTCCTTTTAAGGGCGACAGAATAATATTTTAGAGTATTAGAAATCGATTTCACAAAAATGAAATGTTTTTACAAAATCTCAAAATTTTTCGACATTTTTCAGAATTTTTTTTTTTTTTCTTTTTTAGATTTTGCATTTTGACATTTTTTACTTTCGAGAGCTTTTTTTTCGATAAACTTTTTTTCGGTGATCTTACAAAAATCTCGATATTTTTTTTTGAGATTTTTTTTTGTCGGTGAAAAGTTTACATTTTGCAGTGTTGTTTATTTACATTGTTACAGATGGGGGTGGAACCTCCAAACCCTCCCGCACCAACCTTTGTTTGTACTTATAATACTTAATTTTTTTTAATACGCCTGTATGTCGTCGCCTTATTTTCACTTTTGTAACAACAATAATTGAAATGTAAAAAAAATATAAAATGATCATACTTGGCATTATTACTCCCTCTGCTCTAGGTCGTATAGGCACACTGACACACCCGTCAAAACTACGTGTGCCACATACTGATGAGGCCGCGTACATCAAGTATATCACGTCGATTTGCCTCTTCCGTGTAAGTTGTGTTTGTGTTTCACTGTTAAGCATAACATTTTCTCATTTTGCCGGTAAATCTTATAGAAAAGAACAAAACTAATCAAAATAAATGTCCGACTCTATATGCTATGACGTTATGATGTGAGTTCCCGATTGGAAGTCGCCCCCACACCGGCTCTATTTCTGATATTAGCATATGACTACGACTCGCACATGACTGAGGCGTTTGTTTGTCTGCCTTGATCGGTCTGTCTGAGGTGTTCAATCTATTTGAGTGATCATGATCATGATTATTGTCAAATTAGTTATTCGTATGGCAAGTCATGGAAAACGAGATTCAGATTAGCACGAATTGTACATGTTGTAGGTATAGAAAAAAAAAAGTTAATTAATTTAACGCCTACGATGACAGAGTAAAGATGACACAAACGCCGATGACTGATTTGACACTTAAGCCATATGACACGCCAACTGATATCTAATAAAGGCATCATAAAGTAGGTGGGATGAACAAGAAAAAAAAAACTTGGCCGATGTCAGTAAAGATGGTTCAATGACTTAAACAGCTATAGGCGGATGCGGTTCTCATGCTTGATTGAATATATTTATGTAATACTAGCGGACCCGGCAAACGTTGTTTTGCCTGCTTGAACATTTTCATTTAATTTTTATTTAACCGATGTGTCCAGACTGATTCTGTACTCCGTGCGCTTCGACCGATATTTCCTCGGACGTGTGCCCACGAATTGTATTGTCTAGATCTAGAAAAATTTGTTCCCATGACTGTCGAAGATAAACGTTTGAAATGTATTTTTTTGTTATGAGAGGTTTCACGCCCTTTTGTCCAGTCCCGCCAGGTTTTATAAAATGCTTCAATCAGGCAATGTGCAGATATCGTGATTTAAATAACTTTTTTTGTAAGGGTGGTGCCATGGCCCGTTTTCCAATCCCACCCACTTTAGCTCCTATGGGTGTCGAGAAATGGGATTTAAAATGTATATTTTTTTATACGGTAGGTACCACGCTCCTTTGTCCAATTTTGATCAAACTTTTACAGAAACACCTTTGGATCAATAACAAATATTTTCTAAGTTAAGTTCAATCAGTTCGGTAGTTTTCTAGTTTTCTGGAATTTTGTTTCTGCGTAAACCTGAAATACAGCAATACGAACAAAACAAAAAAAGAATCATGAAAATCGGCTCAGCGGTTATCGAGTTATAACGTCAACGAGTTTCACCCACTAGAAGATGTTTTTTGTATGGGCGGTGCAACGCCATTTTGTCCAATTTTGACCAATCTTACAGCAACACTCCTAAGCCAATACCTAAAATTGTCTGTACATAAGTTTCAACTCAATCGATTCGGCGGTTTTCAAGATATTTTTTGTTTAGGCGGTGCCACGCCCCTTTGTCCAATTTTTACCAATGTTCATAGCAACACTCCTGGGCCAATACCTAAGATTGTCTGTAAATTTAAACTCAATCGATTCGGCGGTTTTCAAGATATTTTTTGTTTGGGCGGTGCCACGCCCCTTTGTCCAATTTTGACCAATCTTCACAAGAATACTCCTGGGTTGATACCTAAGATTGTATGTAAATTTGAACTCAATCGATTCAGTGGTTTTCGAGATATAAGATTTTGAATGTTATGGGAGGTGCCACGCCCCTTTGTCCAATTTCTCACCTTTTAAACCTTCCCTGGACTTCCACAAATAATTCAAGACCAAAATTAGCCAAATCGGTCCAGCCGTTCTCGAGTTTTAGTGAGACTAACGAACAGCAATTCATTTTTATATATATAGAAGAATTGGGATTTTTTAATCTTATCTAAATCTTTTGGCAATATTTCAAATGTCTCTGTATAGTCTTGTTCTCTGGTGGTCATATGGCTCTGGAGTTGCAGACACTTCTAGAGGGCACTGGACAGCATGGTTTAGAAAACCACAATCGGTGAACTGAAGGCAGGTATTTGAAGGCATAGCTAAATATTCAATCCTTTCTTTATTAAACCTGTAGTAATTTTCTCTGTTACCTCAAAGCGCGAAAACTACTGGACAGATTTCAATGAAACTTTTATTAAATGTTTCTTAAGGCTGTGAGATGGTTTTAGGCTATGTCGTTAATAGCCACGTCCTTTGGAACAGTTTTTAACCAAAATGTAGTTTTTCCTGCTTATTCTCAATACAAATAAAAATACTATTATAAAAAGAAATAAAAATAAAAAAAAAAAAAACATGGAAGCTTGCATTGGAAGAGTGGAAAGAGAAGCACTCGATGTTCATTGTGCAATGCCAATGCAATCAATGGAAGCAACGTTTATCTGAGGAGGTGCGCAGATGACTGAAACTTGCCTGATATTTTATGAAATAAAGTTGATGTTTTTATTCATATCTAGTTATTTCCATATCCATATCGAATTGAATTAAAATTGCAAACTTATATACTTACTTATCGGGCTCCCGACCCGTAAAGAGTCTCTGACTGAGACACAATGCTTCCAATTGTGGAGACCAAGCGCTCTGACATTCGCGATGGCTTGAAATTGAGGTTCCGTCTTCTTTGTCTTTTTAAGCCGGGGGACTGGAATTCGAAGATCTCCTCTTCCATTCGCTCGATGTGGCCGAGAGCAAATGTAGGATTCGACGTGTTTTGGCTTTTTGAACTACATTGAAGCTTGCACAATTTTATAAGATACTGTATCTTTCCGTGTTAAGATTATTGCAAATTATTTGAATTGAATTGAATTGAAACTGCATCCATATTTTGGTATAGCTCATAGAGTTCACGGTTGTATATCACGGTTGCCCTCCTCGCACAAAGGACCAACAATCCGCCGAAGTATTTTTTTTTTTTTTTTTAGAAGGAGCCCAGTATCAGCTCTCCCTTCTTTCTTATCGTCTAGCACTCGGCACCATAAAGCAGAACTAGCAGGATTAAGGATTTGTTGAGAATACATTTTGTCCTTCGAGTTAGGAGTTTTAAACCCAATTGCTTTGCCAAACCGAAGTAGCAACGGTTTCCTAGGGTAATTCTTTGCCGGAACTCCACTAGGATGTTATTCGTTGAGTTCATATTCACCCCAAGGTGGTAAACTCCTAAATTGTTGCCATCAATAGTAACTTTTTGTCCTAGGCGGTGGGCAGATGCTTGGCAAAATGACAAACTTTTAGTATAAGTTTGGACTTATATTACATAAACTTCACACTTTTATTCAGCGCAACACGTTTCATAATCTAACAATAATAATAATAAATAAATATAATTAATTATCTACTGGTCTCCACTTGACGATTTCCAAAGCAACATCCTTTTGAACATAACGAACTGGAAAATTACACATACACTGACACCCACTCGTCTCTACCTTCAGCAAAGTTCGAAACTGAAATCCTACCTTGCTACCGCCTCGTCATCATCGTCATCAACTCAACAGGAGTGGTGCTCATTAGACTTTTTTCTCATTGACTCTCTCGACGTCGCGACTCAGCTTAATCCTACATAGACCTAGACCCACTGCTGCTATGCCAATGCTGAATGCTGATCCTCCTCAATTCAGTCAACGCACCACTCTGCCACCAGCACCACTTCATCATCATCATTAACACTGCGAATGTTTCAGAATGCAAACATTTTATTTATACAATTTATATCCCTTACTACAAATGTAATTTCGCTAAGTGCTACTCGTCACTCTGTGAATGTATATTATGTGTATGTATGTGTGTGTGATGGTCAGAAATTAACGTAGAGTGTTATTCGGTGTTTTATGATTTTTTTTGCGCTACGCTTTGTTTTCGAGAATATCGAATTTAATTTGAGTTGCGTGATGCAAGGAATCAACAAAAAAAAAAAAACTATTTACGGATACCATCGTCAGAGGGGGATGTTACAACAAACAGCACGAACCGTCCAACTATACCCTACGTACGTATAGTCTACCTACGTGTTATGGCTGAGAGTTAATTTCACACGTATTGTACGGACGAATATTGATCCTTGGAGGCGTTAACGGAAGACATGGCAAACGTCCCGGGAGAGTTAACGAATCCATTTAGAGAAAATCAATATCTCGCACGCAATTCGTTTTCATTTGTCCAACCACATGATGTAGATAGTACTGAATGTAGACCGACTATTGCATGTCTAGAAAGCTGTGCAAATATTATATGGCCCACAAAGTAAGGAGGAAATGGAACAGAATGGTTTAACAGCTCCTTTTGTGTTTCCTGTCTCACTTGCAAAATCACAGTCAAGAACGCACTTAAATGGTCAATTGGCTTGAGGACACTTTGGAGATTTGAAAATTCTTCTGAACCTCGTATGGGTCCTTAAGGACTTTTCTTAAAAGAGAGAACTTCATATACGTGTACCGCATGGACTAATGTGTTTGCCATGGCTCTTTAGTTCGAGTTATTTGAAATGAATCACTTCAACAGGCCTTTTCTTTCGCTTGTTGAGCCTTAGGTATGTATTATGAGCCCTCATCGTATTTTTATAGATATTAATTCATAATAGTCATTATGTCATTGGCCGTATTTTATTTCAGCATAATATGAGCCGGATTAGACTATGAAAATAAAAAAACCTGGATATCATTGACGTTATTTTAGGTTCAAATTTCTTTAGAGGCAAACTCGGTCATAATGGTCAACTAAGTGACGACTGATGCTTTATCCATGGCGGGCTGTATTTGGCCACAGTAACTACGGTGGTAACATCAGCAGAGCCGATCGACTTAACTTTTTTTTTTTTTTTTTTAAATACTTCCCCAGGGAAAGGCGAACCTATAACGCTTCAACAGCGCCCCGAGATGCTTTCAGATGTATATTAGTTCTGCACTTAAATTGCTACAAATTCTAGTCTTCCGGAAATATATCCCCAGGAAGCGAGTTCCAAAGTTTGCTTGTCCTGTAACAAAAGGAGTTTTGGAAAGTTGATGTCCTCGCGGTTGTCAAGTGTACTGTATGGTCATGAGCATTAGCTACCTGTCTTGTGGGGCGCCCAAAAGTAGCATTTCGAGGGATAATGTCTTTGAGTTCTTCGGAACATCTACCATGGAAGTACCTATAGAACAAGCATAGGTCAGCGACTTGTCTTCTGCGCACCAACACGGTTGTAGATTCGATGTGATTAGGGTCTCCAATAAGTCGAACTGCTCGTCGCTATGTATATGCTGTCAAGTAGGTTAAGTGAATGTTTGGGGCCGAGCTCCATATATGAGAACAATATTCAAGGCCTGGTCTAACCTATGCTTTGTAGAGAAAGAAAAGTTGCTTGGGGCTAAAGTACCTCTTTGCTCTAAATAGGTAGCTCATCTTGTCATCTTGTCTCCATTATTGCTTCAGCTGTTGAATCTACTAAAACTTTTATTGCATCGGCGCAGCGCAACAGTAGATCGCGATTTTCTAAATCCATATATCCAAACTGGTTTTCCCTCTTCCCTCTCGAGCAGACTGGTATATGACCAAAGTAGACGACCATGGCTTACTATTATCGAATTGGATATTTGTGGTGAACTTCTGATGCCCTTCCGCGCTATTTCTCAGAGTCAGAGGTCAAGATCTGCTCCATGGCAGAGTTGTATAAACACCGTCCCCCACTTTGATGGCCTTTTGGGGGTTTATTCGCACTATCCTGAAGATAGCTAGCCGTTCTAGAAACTCTGCCCTGTACGTACGATTCTCTGAGAATTTCGACTTCGTTGTTCCACAAGTAACAACGTAGAAATTACTGCATCGCACGCTTGATTGATTGTGACAGTTGGTGGGTCAAGGACTCCTTTGATGGATGTAAAGTTAGTACTCATAATTTTGGTAGGTGTGTTTCCTTGGTCTTTCCAAACCAACTCGGTAGATTCTGTATAAGTCCCAAATAAATCTCCAGTTCTGTTCTACAGATCTAAAGCGACTTTTATGAAAGAGGATTAAGATATTCATGTCCGTTTTGAGGGAAAAATTCTTTGTAAGATATTTGATCACAAACCACATACAATAAACATAGAATAGACCTCCCACATAACGGACTTTACCTACAAGCTGCCTTCGGGCCCAGGATATTTCATTTACTGGTTCTGTACAAAATCAAAGGAGCGCCATTAACGCACGCATACTTGAAAAATCCTAGGCCCATGGTATAGCATGGAAAACCATTGCCGCCATTGATTTTCACATTTCACACGTATTCACGAAAATGGGAATTAATTCTGGGGAGAATTGGGGTAGGTGCACGGAAGTCGGCGGCATAGTTCTATTTTGGTTTGTGTATTTGATGCCGTTTGCATTGCTTGGTTTTTATGAAGATGATTCAACGACGAAATATCTACCAAATCTAGATCTGACAAAAAAAAAAACTGCTCACTGGACGTGTGAAGTAAATAGTAAATAGTACATAAACCGCAAATGGATATCAGCGCTGCGGTTCGCAGAATAAATAAAAAGTCTTTATAAATATTATGTAGTAGAACAGGAACTTGCGAAAATTGGCTGTTATCGACAGCTGCCATTTAGCTTTATGCTAATCAGAGTGAGAGTTAGACTAAAACCAAAATGATTGCAAAAGAAAAAAATTAAACTTTTAATGAACTTGAACTTGAAAGTTTCATTCGACCCCAGTCCTTCACTTTATTTTTCTTCCTAAATAGGTGAACAATTTTAACATTGCTTGGAATCCCACTAAAGACTTTTTTTTAAACCAGATTTGTTTTAATTCATTTATTTTTATTGTTAAATTGTTGTTTTATGCTTTAATAAATTGCAAAAAAATCATTGACCATTTTGGGTCAAAATCAAATGGAAAAACCTTCTTAACTTCCCCCACGAAATAGTGAACAACCTCGATTTTGTTTGGTTTTTATTAGTTCACTATATTAGAGAGACTACTGTATACCTACCCAACCCACCAACTATTTCTTAAGTAATGATAAAGAAAAGTACATATCTACAAAATAGCCACACTTAATATAAAACTACAAATTCAACATAGAATTGAAAATAGATCCAAAGGAGGATACAAATTATGGCGTCAGGTAAATCCACGTGCGCCCAATAAAATCCATCCAAAGGTGGGTTAGCTTTGGGTGTGTGTACTTCGCTCGTTTTATACTGTTTAAGTCAAACAGTTTCATTGCTTCTGGGAATCCCGACAAGGATTGCCTGATTCATCGAATCAAAAGTTTACCTCATAATTGCGGGTTAGGGTAGTTCCCAAACGATAACTTCTTAGCAAGTATATATTTTGCTAAACCACAAAAAGGGCCCCTCAGTAATAAAATAAGAAGTCGTAGAATTTTGAATGCCAACGTTGTGTTTCGGCGACAGTGATTTCATTGCTTTCAACGGCATATTGTAAGGAGTTCTGTCTGATGGTATAATTACATGGAACTGGCTAAGTTAACTTTTGTGAATGTCACCGATGTCTGACAGCCAGTTCATGGAAAGGTTTTAGTCTTGAGGTGCTTCGCTTCGAAATGATTTTAGTTGTATGATGAATCTTCTTCTCATTGCATTTACGCTTACGCATCACGTTGCGGCCGGCCGGCGGTCGATACAGTAAAGTACGTATACCTCTTGTATATTTCGATTGCTTATAAACATTGAGTGGCGTTTGGAGAAAAAGGGATCTAAAGAGTTTATCTAAGATACCTGTGATTGAAAATAGAGGTATTTCGTTTGATAAACCTGTGATTGAAAATAGAGGTATTTCGTTTGCTCAAAAAATTTTTCAATATCTATTGCTGTTTTGAAACAAAATCTCATCATTCATCTTTGCAATTTAACTTTAAAATGTACAACACATTGCGCTGTACTAATAATAATTTTTAGTGCTCAGGCTAACTTTTACGAACTCCCAATAGCCAAAATTTCCATATAAGATTAGGTACTTATTGTGAATTCTTGAAAAAATGTTTTTTAATAAAAATGTCCTTAAAAAAGAAAGAGACAATTTTCTAATGATCATGATCTACAAAAAAAAAATATGTATGTATCTTAGGGTAAAGTCGGCAAATATGGCACCCCTTTTTGTTTTTGTTTTTAACTCAGAAAATAAACAAGATTTTTATTTTAAACAAAAATAACTTTATTCTTCAATTCATTCAAAAAGCGTAAAAGGAATTCAGAGTTAAAAAAACATATTTTTTTGCAACAAAAAAACACTTAAAAAAAAGATAACCGAAAAAATTGAGGGTAATATGGCGCCATATGAAGGGGTATATGGCACCCTACTTTTTCTTTTGATTACTGTTGTCATACTTGTTGGATGTGTTAATATACGATGTGCAGGAGTCATGTGACTAAAAATGGCACATTATACACTTAATCCAATCATCTGGCTGGTGATAAAAACAATTCTTCTGCGTTGCAGCATGCGATGACCGTTATGGTCTTACCTCTCTGCAGATGTGACTGCAATTACAATGCGTGATCCCTTCTCTGCAATCACTAACGAGGATCGGTTATTGATTTGACGTCCGGTCTATTCCATACTATACAAATTTTTTTGCCTGAGATGACGTCATTTCCAGCAACTATATGTACTGAGAGGGTGAAATGGCACCGGCGCCATATATCCCCACATTTTTGGGTGCCATTTCCCCTTTTTGAAGGTACCACTGATATTGAAAATAACACGATGAAACACGCAAACTCACTCAGCACAGTATACAAAAACAATTACATATCGATTTAACTCTTTTATTAGGTATGCTGAAGCGGATAGCCGGCGCAAACAACTTACCTATCTACACTTACTTGAGTAAACCACAAAAAAACTTTTTCTCTTAAATTCACTCTAGTTATTTTTACTCACCTTGTCAGAAAAAAACTGCATGAGCTACTGCGATGTCTACAGCACCTATCAACATACTTCAGTAGAGTGAATGATATTTTGGTGTCTCTATTTTGAAAAGAAGTCGTTAGTGGGAGATATTGAAAGGGTGCCATATCCCGCCGGGTGCCATATTTGCCGACTTTACCCTATAGAAAACTAGCTGACCCGTACTCGCCTTGTGGCGCTAGCCTTTAACAAACAAACAAACTTATGTTTGTTCCATTTAAGATTACACTTTGAGTGTTTCCTTGAAATCTGTCCAGTATGTTTTGCGCTTTTAGGAGACAAAGAAAATTCCTCTCCATGATCTTGCTACTTGTTTATAATAGTGCATTTCCTTTCCTTTGTTATCCTCTTCCTATGGAATCCAACCAACTACCTACCCCAACCCTACACTGTTACCATACCACATATCGAATGAAATTCTGAAATGAAACTTGTTTTGTATTATAAGTCTCTTCTCTTATGAAGATTATTAATATACCCCATGCCATACTGCAGCACGCACCCCATCCCCATCCGCCATATGGCATACGAACTGTTCCTGGCTAAAAACTGTTTCTAAGGACGTGGTTATAAACGACTTAGCCTATAGCTCTCTCATAGTCTTAAGGAACATTTAAAAAAAAAATGTCATCGAAATTTGTAACGTAATTTTCGAGTTTTTAACAGCCAAAGAAAATTCATACAGTTTTATTATATGTAAAAGAAGATAATAAAAGTTACTCAGTTATACTTGGCTCGGGAACGGGAAGGAAAAGAGCTATGGAGAAATTACAGCTTTCTTCGACAACAAAAGCTGTGTATCTTTTGGAAGTGTTAATCTGCTTCTTTCTTTAAACGAAAACGTATCCTAAAGCCGACAAAAAACTCATCCAATTCATCTTCTGCGAAAGAGTAGGTACATATCATTGGAAAAAAAAATACAATGCCACGAAAAACCGAAACGAAAATTATGTTTTTATTGTGATATACACAATTGAGTTGTCAAACTATTTAACCCAGTGGCAAACTTGGGTGGCTGACTGACACACGCCCGGGGCGGGAGAACATTTTGTCGCCCTCATTTTGGTATTTCAATTTAAAAGACTATAATATACAGTAATTCTAAGGAGCTTAGAACTGTCATCATTATTATTGTAGCCAATGAAATGTTTTTTCTATCAATTCCATTAAATTATTTCTGGTTTGTTAGGTACTTAAATCCCTTCAAAAAAATTCAATTTTATTTATTTATTTAAACTCCCCGGTTTCGTCGCAGTATAATGAAAAATTCGCATGCTCATTTCAATAGTTCCGAATCGTTGGTGCGACAAAAATATGAAATCGTTCAAATATTTACAAGATATTGTTGTTTTTAATTGTGAAATTTTGCCGCCCCCTAAATGTGACGTACGGCCCCGCCCCACTAAGCTACGCCACTGATTTAACCGTCAGTTTTCTATGCTATTGGGTACTTTATCCAAATAATAAGTTACTGACAACATTAACCGTCGTCGGTTAGACTTTTAAGGTTTATGTGAAACCCACAATTGCTGCAAGTAACTTAATTTTAACTTAACTTTACTTTTTAAACTTTAAACCTCTATACAGGTACCATCTACCCCACTTAAATGTAAAACTCTTGTGAAAGTAAAAATTAACCAATTTAGCAAAGTCACTTTTTAATTTGAAGTTTTATTTCTAGGTAGGTACCTACCTAACACCCCAAATAAAAATCCCTTAAATGCAATTAAAATTTAAACGCTGCTTCTCTGTACCGTTTAATTGCCAAGCTTCAGAGTTATATTGTAGGTACGTTGTGTGAAAGAAAAGAGGGTGAAACCCATTTAATGGTCGATTTAATTTTTACGACTGTCATAAAGGTGAAAAGTGTCAAGTACTGGTGGCCTAACATGCGGCCTAACCGTTTCATTAATGTCATTTTCAAGATTATGTTCAAGTTAATTTTATCACCCATCAGAATGCGCGCATCCCTCCCTCCCAATGCGCCTGTGTTTTCATTACACGATTAATTCATTTTGACTAATAACCTACGTTAATTTTCTTTTTATTTACAGGTATGTATGTGTCATCATTCTCAATTACAATAAACGCTGTCATACATGTAATTTGGGTAAGTGCCCATCTATATGCCCCCTGCTGACTTGAAGGTTACACGGAACAGTCAGCGCAAGTGGTGGGTTATGAATGATATCCTTAATGATGAATCACTTAAAATAGGTAACTTTATTCTGTGGGCACTCTTAGATTTAGTTCCCACTAATTAGCCAACAAAAATGGCTAATCAGCAAATAATGCATTTATAAAATTATTCTCCTTATTGGCTACTTTGATTGATGATGTTAATAATTTGTTTATTTAGAGGCTATATGCTTATAGCCTGATACATATAAAAAGTGGCGCAATTCAAACCAGGGACAACGCCACGGCCACAGCGCCAGCGGTGCCAATGGTGGGGAGTGATGTGTAGACTCCTGTGAAATTTAATTACATAATTTCAGCATGAATTGGATCAAGATAGCTAATTATGATTGATTGAATGCATTACATTTAAACAACACTAGCACAATTTTATTTAAATTTGTAACTATTTTCATGGAAACCTTTAAAGGATTTCGTCATTATCTACTGACAGACTAATCAATGCTCAGTTCAAACTGTTATTCACAAAGTCATGAATCTTTGAAGGAGTGTTCCTCTAGCCATGTAGACGCGCACTAAAAGCTGACATGATCCATCTGGCCTTTTGAGGGAGGCTTTTTCATAAAAAAAAACTCACAAACATTTATTTAAAATTTCGTACGCTAGAAGAGCAGTAGCTACACATTATTAGGAAGGTACACTATTCTTCAGCCTTTTCAAAATGACCCCATTTAGGGGGGCAATATAGGTATGTATTTACTTAAAGTATGTATGTATAGGTAAGGTACCTAATTTTCTTATAGAAACTTTTTTTTGGTTAAGAAATGGAAAATATCTTTAGTTTTGGTCCAATAGCGTGATTCGGGGGCACCCCACAAGGGGTTTTTGCAAATTTGTACCAATTGCACATTTTTTGTGGGTTTTGCTTAAAAAATTGTGGATATTATCTAACAGTGGCTCAGTATTTTGAATTACTGAACATTAGGTTAAGACTCTGGAAAAAAAAAAATAACGACTTAAAGTTGTTTTTATAAAGGGTCCGCCAAAAAACTTTTTTTTTTTTTTGAAAATGCTATAAAAAAAACTAGGTACTGAATATTTTCTCAAATTTCTTTTTTTATTTGAAAGTACAATCCTTCCGGTTAATAATGGAAAATAATTTCATTCAAATGGCTGCCTCGGCTGGCCATGCAGTAGCCTACACGATCGGTCCAATTTTTAAGCACATTATCGATTGTGTGCAGCTGTATTTCACCAATGGCTTCACGAATATTGTCTTTTAAAGCGTCAATTGTCTCTGGCATGTCGGCGTAACACTTATCTTTTACGACACCCCACAAATAATAGTCCAACGGTGTCAAATCGCAGCTCCGCGGTGGCCAAACGACAGCAGCTCTGCGGCTGATAATGCGATCTTTGATCGCAGGCCCACTTTAGCGAAGCGAAAACGCATTGGATGATCAGTTGGCTTCAACTCCTGAACCAATTGGACTTTGTATGGCGTCATACCAATGTCTTTATGCAAAATTTGTCTCAATAATGTCTCCGAAATGTTCAATTGTTGAGAACGACGGTGAATTGATGTTGATGGCGCTTCACGCACACTTTCTGCCACAGCAGCAATTTTCTCGGGTGTACGCACTGTTTTTGGCTTTTCACGCTTTGGTTTATCGATGAGGATGCCAGTTTCTTTCACTTTTTTCACAAGATAACGAACATACGGAGCTGACGGTGCTTCTCTTCTTCCAAAATCCGTACGCAATTTTCGCACACATTCTGCAACATTACCATGATTTTCAAAGTAATGTCGCAATATTTCCCAGCGTTGTCAAATCAGACATGAGCTAAGTGTTACCATTCGCGAAATAAGCACTAGTTGAAAAAAAAAAAACGTTAGATGGCGGACCCTTTACTTCGCCACCACTCTTGTGACAAGCCCGAAGTTGTCCTTAAAAAGCTTCTTAATTCAGTTAGATGTTCGAAAATCCGCAGAATCGCATATTTTCTATTATAAAACGAGGTGATGTAGTTTTAGACGGTGCGGGCATTACAAAAACTGGGGTACCTAAAGACAATAAGTGTGTTTTTCTGAAATCTCGTCAGCCAATATATAGTTGCCAGTTGAAGCACATTTCACATGTTAAATAAAAGAACAACCTGCTAGCAACAAGTGGCTTAGAAAGCAGTTGGTTGCACTGCGAAATTTCATTGACACTTGCACAATGGAGAACAACGCGTGGACACACGGTCTTGAGCATGACTTTCATTACCATGAACGACTTAGAAAACAAACGAAATTTTGTATTACTGGAGATAGGTTTTATCTATTTTATTGGTGAAAAAGAACTCCCTATCCGCAATTGCGGTATTAAAACGGAGGAGCTACTGAGCATTTGCGAATGGCGACGTACCCGTCATGGATGAGCCGCTTATCCCTCGTGCCGCGGTGGCTGGTGGTAAAATACCGGCACACCATCTTTATTCTGGACTAACACTTTCATGTCTGCATGAAGAAATACCTCAGGCGGACCAAAGCCAGACCGGAGCGTACTCTCGTGGTACATTAAATTCGGGTGATAACCACCCGAGATCAGATTATTATTAGCGTTGGCCACCCCCCTCTTGCAACGTGTCTTCGAATCACCTTAATTTGGAAATCAATCCTATTCAATCGAGCCCCATCGTATAGTATAGGGTCTTGTTGGGATAATATTTTACGTACTCAGACTCGGGAGTTCTAAACAACCCTAGACAGGTCCTGAGACACTGTCTCTCAAACACCCGAATATTTTCCATATAGGAAGGCGCTATGTTGAATCAAATGGGACAGCCATAAGCGATGATCGGCCGTACGCCACATCATATTCTGGGTTGGTCCTATCTTTATCCCTTTTGAGGATAGGGTGTACCACCGCCATTTTCCACTGCGCTGGATAATATGCATTATTCAGCGCATTGTTAAATAGCGTGGCGAAGATCTCAATCGCTTCTAGAGGCAGGTGTCTTAGTACGACGTTTGGGACACCGTCAACTCCCGCCGACTTTTTATTTTTAAGTGACTCAAAGATACACAAGAGTTCATCTTTGCTCACGAACAACTGGGAATTTGTACTTTCAATGGCGATTATGGCGTTTGCAAGGTTGTCGTCATTGAACACGGTGAAACCGTTGTTCTCGGATCAACAATTCTGAAGTTCAGTCCGCAGATAAAAGTGGTTCAGAAAGGCCCTCTCTTCCAGGTCGTGATTACGGCGAACTGGGTTGTTCACAGTATACACGGTCTCAAAGAAAGCGCCCATCAAATCCACTCTCTCCTGCGGGTCTTCGACCACGTAAAAACCGTCGTTCTCTCATGTCATGTTCATGCACAACGGAAAGGGATCATGTCGTAATCTCGAATGCCAAAAATCTCGAATGTACAAAAATCTCGAAAGACTATATCTCGAAAAAATCTCGAAAATAAAAAGTAAATTCGAGATTTTTTTTTGCACCCATCCCATAGCCAGACAGTAAACCCAAGCAGGGGGGTTGCAGGGGGGCAGCATGCCCCCCATACGTATCGAGATTTTTTTTTCGAGATTTTTGTCAGATCTCGACATATATTTCAAAGTACGCTCGAAAACATGCTGCATGGGCTGTGCATGCCTCGTGGTGTACTGATGGGCATTCCTATCATGAAGAAACCGATAAAGCCAGTGAGAGACTCGTTACATTTCTGGCTCTGTTGAAATGAATTTACATAATTCACAATATTTATGTCTCCGATTAGTTTTAACGCACGATTTTGAAATTGAATCCTATCGCACCAGATCAGAAAATCATGGGGGTGTCGTACTTATTATACCTATTTTAGCTAGAGTGAAAGGCGTAAACTATTTATTGCACCGTTTGGGGAAACCTAAACATTTCGCATCGTTTTGGCATCTTTGTGTATATAGTTGTTTCGAAGATTGTCGTGAACTTGAACATACATACCGGTGTTGTAAGTTTTATTCATGCATCATGCATAATGGGGCTGAAGATTGGGGTTTCACTTAATCGACAGCAGACAACATTTCGTTTTGGAAGCATTAAATCCGACTCTATTGGGTGAACCCCATTTTATTATGCTGTCAAAATATGATTTTAATGAACTTAACAAACCTTGCAATTCCAGTTTTACAAACGAACAGGGACATGAGTCCTGGAATGAATATGAGAAACTGAGGCTGAGGGTGCTGTCATCAGCAGAGAAATGAATTGGATTGGAAATTGCATAAAGGAGAAAGAGAGTGGAAGACAGAACTGAGCCTTGGGGTTTGGGGAATACCAGGAAATAAATACTTTATAGTGAGTTTCAGTTTCAGACTTGAAGTAATCCAAAACAACTTAAACCGAACGGTCGGAAGGCCAGTTTCTTATTCATTGATTTACTGATGAATGTGCTGCAGTCTGCAAGGGGTGTACTGGGGAAAGGGAGAGATATAGAGAGAGGGGTTTTGAGGTATCATCCTTCTGCTCAGCAAAAGATGATGCGTTGCCAATACGGTCTTGCTTTTATTCGTTGATCAGTATAGTTTTAATAATTATTTATACCTATAGGTAAGCTTTTTTTTTTTTTTTTTGGAAGAGGATAAATGTTTGTCTAAACAATTTTCACACATCAATCTAGTACAGGATATATACAGATAAGCTCATGTGGAAATAGACTGTGATAACTGACACAAATTTACTTCTAGTGAACTTTTTGAGAGTATGACCAAGAACACCGAAAGTCTGTGGAATTTGAAAATTTCCGGGTTGGAAATCAAACCATTAGGTCTAAGGAGTCTCTAATGTACCTAGAAGTAATGCTCGACAACGGGCTAATCTTTAAAACGCACATCCAGTAGGCCGGCAGTAAGGCCTCAGAGATGCAAGCAGCTCTTTCCCGAATGCTGCCGAACATCGATGGACCTGGATATACCAGGAGGATTCTACTATCAATACTTCTATACGCTGGACCGGTCTGGGCGGGGGCTCTATAAACAAACGAAACAAGGAGAAATCTCTCGTCAGCATACAGGCTCTGCGCAATACGAACAATAAGGGGATTTCGAACAATTTCGGGTGAAGCAGCCTATATTGGGAATGATCCCCATCGATATTATTGCCAGGGAGATGCAAAGGATCTACCTTAGGCAAACAGCCAACCGGCAAGAGGTCCCTAATAGAAGGGTCAAAGTAGAAGAGAGGGAAGCATCGATGGCACTATAGCAAGCCAGGTAGGATAACACGGTAAAAGGCAGATGGACCCATAAACTGATCCCCATCATCGATGTCTGGACAAAAAGAACAAACGGAGGCTGCAACTACCACCTTATACGCAGTTCTTATCAGGGCACGGCGGCTAAGCCATATATATCATATCTAATAAGCCATATGTTAAGGTCAGAAGATGACTGGCTGGAGGTATGCTCCTTTATAACGAGTGTACACGAAGAATTAAGGAGACTTGAAAGACAAAAAAGAGCCGAAATGGCGGACCCAGAGGATTTAGCATGAGTTGCTAACCATATCCCCGCGAAGTAATACCTAACGGCAGTCCCGCGGGGAGAATGGTCGAATAGCGTGTGGATTTGTACGTCAGGCGCACTCCTGGCATCGATTATTCGGGTTTGCGAATCGTGGATGTTGGTAGCACGGGCTACCGCATCCTTAGAAGATTACCACACCCATTGGCGCAACTATAGGAACCTATATACTATTTATATCCTTCATTCATTGAACTGAGGAATGAGACTTATATTAAGTACGCCATAAAAATGATCCAGATGGATTAATTTCATATCTAATCACATAATCACATTCCTCGCCCGAGGTATAATTACTGTTTGTAGCTAACACTTTAAAGATTTTTTTCTTTGTTTTTTTCATAATCGTAATTCTTCTCCGAGGGTATGACAAAATGCAATTAAACTTGTAGAAGTAGAATAATGAAATTAGGTACAAAACAAAAGGGCATTATTCTTCAACCAGTTGAATGGTATCCTTAATTTTACAAAAGATGACAGAGCGTAGAAGATGAAATAGGATAGAAAAAGAAAACGAAAAAAAGGTACAAAATAAGCTAAAAAAAAAGTTCAACAATCATCGTGCTTGATGTTTTACTCTTTTATATCGTGGTGTTTCTTATTTGGTGTAATTTCATAAGCACATCTCGAAGGAGTTGTGTCCCCACTGGAATTTAGCTGCTGCAAAAATTGTTTTCGGGCTACAAGGAACACATCCAACGAAAGGAGTAGGTATGGCGCATCATCTCTGGTTTCTCTTATTTTTTTCTGCAGAAATTCTTGTTTTCCTTTGTGAGGATGATTTATTCTGGAGTGAAATTTATGTTTGATTTTTATACTTCTGGGGATCTGTGCGCGTAATTTGCGTGAATTTATAAATGCAAAGGGATTCATTTAAATTTCAACTTATAATATTCGAGATGATTTAAGGATACTATGCGGAAGGAAATGGGTTAAAATAAATCTATGATGCTTCGGGGGCGTAACTGAAGATTTGTAATTGGAAACTGATGAATCCGGTGCGGATTTAGGAAATTGATTTGGAATATTGTTTTTTCCGAACTGATACACAGGTAAATTCGAATAATATAAATATGCAATTTCAATTTAATGGGCAAAATATTATTAAAACTCTCAAGGCTAGATTTGGCGTTTAGACCTTAATAAATCAGTGGAGAAAAACATTGCTCCAATAGGCATGCTGTGTGCAGTAGGTACATAGTTTGAATGTAACATACTTTTTAGTTATTAACATCTGACTGAAATTTACAGAACAAACAGATTTTGATGGAGCTCCTGACGATTTGCTAAAGCTGGTATTTTAAACAACACTATTAGGTACAGTTGGCAAATTTTGGTCTATCAAAAATCAAAATTTTCTCCATCTTTTAAAATGTATTTTCGGTGAAGTTTAACATTGGGGTATAACGTATAAGGTAAAATTGAATAGACGCCTATCCTTCAACAACATTTGAGACCTCTTGTGATTTATGGATTCTTGCATTACCCGTTATTATTAGAACAAGACTAGCCGACTCGGCCGTCTTTGCTGGTGGCCAGGAAATTAGTGTTTGCAATGTTTGTTTTTTTTTTTTGTATGATAGGTCCCACCGCACCGATGACACTTTACTCCAATTGCAGTATATCTACTTGACTTTTTCACAAATCTCAGAAATCTACTCCCTACTTCACTTATTTCTAATTTCCCATTATCTACTCCAATTTCAAATTTGTAATCTACTTCTTTATTTTTTTTTAATAAAAAATATTTCACAATTTTCTAAAACGTTTTTTAGTCCATTAATGACAATGATAAACTGTTAGCCCCAGGTAAAACTATGTATGGCGAATTAGTAGGTAGAAAACATTAAGGGGGTTACCAATAACCATTTTTAACCTTCAACTTAAATATTTTGATAGTCACAATAGGTAATTTTATATGGAAATTTTCGCTATTGTGACTTTGTAAATGTTAGCTGGACACTAAAAATAATTATTAGTACCGCGGAATGATCAGATAAAAAATAACTCTGAGATCCAATATAAAATAGCAGTGGCGTGGCGTCCATATAACCCGATTCCTACCGGGTTACCTTTTAAAAGTTTCAGTTCAGCTACACAACAATGTTTACTTAAAAACAAGCAACATAAAACCCACGGGATAAACTTAATAATATGTATCTATTCATCTGCGCAAGCTACATACCCCGACCCCACCAACTTAATTGAGCATTATACACACGGAAACACACACCCTTCGCCATCATTATCATTAGTATTAGAGAACTGCCCACACTCTCTGAGCATAGCCCAAAGCTAAAATAACCCGAAATATGTCGGGTTCAGCGTTGTTCCGCAGAAATTTTGGAGTTGAGCCATTCTCCGAGCCATTTCACATAAGTTTGAGCCACTTTATTTAAGAGAAAGGGGGGGGGGGGTGCTTTACTTGTTGAGTTTTCTTTCAATTTTTTTTTTGTTTGGTAGTTCGCTGGAAGGCAAAATCATCGAAAAACATTGCAGAACTATTACGCGATTACGGGATGCTTCTGGAAGAGTGAGGGACCTTAAACCGATCTAAAAAAAACTCCAGAAGTCGTTCGTCTAATATCTAGGCAATTTATTTTTTTGAGTCATTTTAAAAAATTGAGGAGATAAATCCGCCGTTTGTCGGATTTCTATAAATTTTGATTGAAAATATTACTTACTTTCTTGGTCTTAGCTAACTCTTATAGATCAAGAGGCCTTACACCCGCCTTAATATCCTGATTACATTGTCAGTATTTAAAAGTTCTGTTATTTCTAAGTTAACATGGTTAAGAAGTCTACTTCTGTGCCCGTGGAAATGTTTTTCTTGTCAGCAATGTAGGTAAACCGCTAAAGTACTCTTTCAAATAAGCAGTCCGAAGCTTGAAACAGGAAACACACAAATAGATAGGAGCGTATAGTTCTAGCATAAGGTAACTTCAAGTATCATCTAAAGACGATGAGATTTCTGGAGAATGAAGCTTGCAGGCCATAACTTGAAGACGTGGAAATTGCTTCATATATTCCGCAACAAGAGTAAGACTATTGGGCTCAAAATGGTTAATCTACCAGAGAATCAACCCTCAAACAGATGCTGGCTCTAATACGGGGAGGTACAGCCATAATCCATGACACCACTCTGAAGGATATAGACAAATGAAACAAATATGCCTGATGTCTGTCAGAGATCTTTTTGTTACCTATACTTAGATGGCGCTACAGTCCGGGGTACAACTGTCCCTCCAGGTTGGAATCAAAGACTCTTCGGGTCAGAGACATGACTCTGTATAGTTCGTCTCTAATGGGAAACATTTCCATACATTATTCCCAATAGGAATTTGAAATGCTGAATGAGTGCGTTTACTTGGTTGAATCGCTTTAACCAGCGATTGTTTTGTGACGGGGTTCAGTTGAGTAAATTTAATTTTTTAACATTCGTTTTTTTTTAAGAACGAAGTTTAAGTCTTAAGAAAAATGTGAGCCATTTCTCTTTGGCTCGGAGCATTGAGCCAAAGTTGAAATACTTGAGCCAAATTACCCAATTGGGTACTTCAGCACAACGCTGGTCGGGTTATAAAATATCTCAGTGGATAGAACAAATTTGTCTCCTTTCTCTTTTGTACACTTGCGATTATCTGAGTTTGATCCTCTCTGTTCAACGCCCGCTTTCTTATGCAAAAAAATAACACGCTTTTCTTCGGGTTATTTATTTGGTGGGTTTTGTGTGTATCCTTTACCTTTACCGCTGCGCTGTGGTGTAATTGAGTATATCTGGAAAATAACACGCTTACCGCCGACATATTTGGTGAATTTGAATTGTGTGTGTATCTCCTATCGCTGCGCTGTCGCTGTGATGTAGTCATAGTCAGTTCCTTTTTTACCTAACGATTTTCTGAGGGGAGTATCCTCTGTTCAAAGGCCGCTTTCTTATGCAATAAAATAACACGCTTTTCTCCGAGTTATTTGGTAAATTTTGTAAGTATCTTTTAAAAAATAAACAAACTGATGTGTTTATAAAGTTTATAAACAAGTCGCTAAGTGAGAAATCAAGTGTTTTGAGTCTTGGTTGGCTATGATCTTCGTAGGTACCTAAATACGTTTGAAGAAATGTTTCAAAGATTAAGTAGATGATTTTGCTGGACCTCCACAAAACTCCCGAATGCTCGATTTAAACACACATTTCAAGAACCTTTATGTAGAAATAAAAGACAATGTTATAAGACAAGATATAAATCACGTTTACACGCAATTATTTTTTTGATTTATTGAACAAATCGAAATATGAAAGTTGTGCACTATTGAATCAAGATGAAAAAATATCTTCATTAATTTAGTTTCTTCCTGGAGTTTTCGATTTTATGGCTTTGAACAATTAACTAAAGTTTTGTAAGTTTTGTATGCGTACCACATCTTCCCTTTGACATTTAGATATTTTTCGACTTCGACTTACCATTTAAAATTATTCACGCCACGCCACTGTAAAATAGATATATGTTTTGGGCTCTTAATGTTAAACCAAGAGTATATACCTTACGAGGGCTTGCTGTTTCCACCCTACAATAAATTTCCTAACGACTACTAAAGTATAAGTATATTGTATATATGAAATATTGATCTCTCTTGAGAGAAGGCATATCAGCGCCAAAATAGGTGTCATTACGGGACACTGCCTTATGGGCAAGAGAGCAACAAGGCTTAACGTATTCTCAAACGATTTTTGTAGAAGAACTAAATTTGGGAGCTTTATATTACAATGATCTAACCGATCTAAAAAAACCTACACCTGGGGTCACATCACGTAAAATGAAAACGATCGAAAGACATCGTTTCGACAATAGCAGTCTCTGTTTATTGCCACACATATGATAGAGACAGTATGCGTAAAAACTATGTCGTTCAATCGTTTTTATTTTACGTGATCTGACCCCTGGTTTTAGTTATAGGATAGAATAGTTTATAAGTTTTTAAACTTGTAAATGTCTATATACAAGTCAGCATTTTCAAAGGCTCCACATGAACTCCTTAAAATTTAGCTAGTTTCGATTCGATTTTAAAAAGGACGGTCGGCATTTCTAATTTGACTATTCGCGGCAAGGGTGTTTTCGTTCGCGACAAAAAGTTTGGAAACTGAAATTTCGTTGTAAACTGTTTATAAACTTTTTTGCTTAATATAGATGTTTTGAATTTTGATAGGATAATTAATTATCCTACTCTTGAAATAGTAAAATTCGTTCGTTCATTCTCATGTGAATGGTTCTTTTTCTCATTCAATGAATTCGCTCTGCAAACCCGGTCGCTTTTTAGAATACATTATGAAAAAGTGTAATGCTACCAAACGCTAACCCCAAGATTAAGTGCAAGAGGTTTAAAATTCATCCCGAAGTGTTTCCACCAACAAAAAAGAGATTAATTTGACGTTTCACCAGATGTCATTAGCTGTCAAATCGAAAAAAGTGACAAATGACAAAAAATTAAACAATTTCTACTTTCGAAATTAAAAGTAAAAACAAAATATGAGTAGCAGTAATCTAAAAATATTATTACCGCATCATTTTGTCTCAAAACTAATAATAAGTATGAACGTTTTAATGTTTGCATTGGCAAGAAGTCGCTATTAGGATTAGGTACCGAAAAAAACGATTATTTTCTTTTGCGCACCAATGACATAAATGTCAAATGTAGCTCTGTTTGTTTTTAGATTTAGACATCTCGACTTGGGGAGAGTGTGTTCAGAGACCGAACTCTACATGTAAACCTGGTCAGTTTAGGAGCTTAATTTTTATACCCTATTCACACCAAGCCGAAAACCGAGTTTTCGTCAAAAAAGTTTAGAAAACTCGTGGATGCATTCACACCGAACACCAACTCGTTTTCGTTTGACGTTTCAATTAGTTGTGAAACTAGCTATGCCATTTTTGTGGCGACTGGACTCTTATTTTAGTTACTAAATTTCGCTCGTATTGACATAATATACGAACGAAATTATTTAAGATACTTGATAATCGTTAACTTATGGTTAAATGCATAAAATAATTAACATAAGCAACAATCAAAATTAAAACATCCGAAAATACCATTTAGTTGTGGCAGGTAGTGCTGCCGTTCTAAAATTATAGAAAAAACTGAATTATTTGCTCTTTATGGTGCAAAGATAACAAGAGATTCCACATTTGTAAACAAAAAACTAGAAGAAACGACAGCACTGAGAAAGAGAGCTATCCTGTCAGCAGTTTTGCTGAGCTCGCTGAATGTTGCAAAACGTGTGTCTGCTATCTGCTTCAACAACCCAACGAATGTACTCGTTTTCGTGGCGTTTTCATGGAAAACGACCTCAAACAACTCGGTTTGAAAACTGCAGGGAAAACTTCTATTTTCGATGAAGTTTTCGACTGTTTTCGCGAAAACCCAGTTTTGGGCTTGGTGTGAATAGGGTATTAATCTCCTTTTTATGAGATTAATTTTTGTATGATAAATCTCGAGATTTTACGAGGTTAACGAAAATTAATCCTAATATCGGAGTTAATCTCCGGTGGAAACGTAGCATAGCAGTCTCAACTCAATTCAACTTTTAATTACTTTTAAAAATAAAAATTTAAATTCAAAGTCTTATATCTCGAAGACCACGGACTCGATTGAGCTCAAATTTACAGGTGATCTTAGGTATTGGTCCGGCATAGTTCCTGTCAAAATTGGAAAAAGAAGAGCGTGGAACCTCCCATACAAAAAACATCTTCTATTTGGGGACGAAACTCGATGACGTTAGATAAAACTCGATGACCATCTCGGCCGATTTTCATAATCGTGTAATTTTACTATCATTAAGCGAGGAATCTACTTGCCTACCTTAATTGCAGTAATTTTACGCACGTATCAATTTTAAACATTTAATGCGTAAATTTTAAATCTTTGTTGTGTAAATTCAAACACAGGTTTTAAATATAAATGCGTATTTCTACACTTAAGATGCTCAAATTAAATGTACATCTACATAATTAATGTTTAAAATCCAACAGAATTTTAGAAAGAAATGCTTATAAATCAACATAAAATGTGTAAATTCAAACCTTTTATGTGTAAATTTGTAGCAAAATTCGACATACAATGTGTAAACTCCAACAAAATTGTGTATGAAGACGCTCAAAATTAGACTTTTTTTGTGTAATTTTGCTTAAGTTTGGTATCGAGATTCAATATGAATGCGTATTTCTACACTTAAAATGTTCAAATTAAGTGTACATCTACATAATTAATGTTTAAAATTCAACAGAATTTTAGAAAGAAATGTTTATAGATCAACATAAAATGTGTAAATTCAAATCTTTTATGTTCAAATTTGTAGCAAAATTCTACAATGTGTAAGCTCCAACAAAATTGTCTATGAAGAAGTTTAAAATTAGACTTTTTTTTATGTAATATTGCTTAAATTCAATATTTAATCGTCAAAAAGTCTATTCAAAAAAATGTAAAAACAAATAAAAGTATTATCATCGGCCTTGATACCCGCCACTGCAGTGAACCTGTCTAAACGAAATAAAACATTCCAAAAATGCTTAAGATATTTTTATTATAAATTATTCGTTTTCAAAAAAAAAAAAATTTTTAAATATGTACATACTTCAGTTAAAAAAAAAAATTGAAAATTCATAGCGTTAAAAGATAGGTATCTGTTCTTATTATTTATTTTAGCTTCCAATAATTTTCGAAATGAGCGTGTTCACTCGTTGCATGTTATTAACATGTTTTTTTGAGCCACGCGTAGAGTTAGGATAGTGCCTGTAGCAAAAGCGCACCAGGAACTCCATCGACTGCGACAGATGCGTGGGGTACATAATATTAAACGCGTAATAATAATTAATCACTTGCACCACAAGATCCAGAAAATCGATGTCTGGTTTGGGAAATCGGGCAACCAACTGGATTATAAAAACGAACACACGCGCACAAAACTTGTTTTCAATAAAATATGTAATGGGACTAAAGGTTGAACCGCTCCATTCAAAGGTCTGATCACATATGAGCTCGCAAATGCACCGTCACTCACAATCGAATGGCAAATTTACACATAAAATGTGTAACTTTCATCAGATGGGTGTAAATATAAGCATTGGTTGTTGGGCTTTAAACACTGTTGTGTGTAAATTTCATAAGGTGTTTATATTTAAACAAAATTTGTTTATTTATAAACATTTTCAGAGTAATGTTTAAACAATAGTTGTTGAAAGGTACACAAAAGGTGTACATTTGCAACAAATGTTTGTAATATCTAACATTATGTGTTTAAATTTTTTTTTTACCTACTGTCGTGTGTATAAACACGCAACTTGCCTATTTTTACATTAAAAATTACATACATTTTCGTAGTAATTTTACACGCATTTTTTAGAGTGTATACAGTCGGCAAGTTCCTGAAATAAGTCGACATTTTATTGAAAGTCACCCCCCCCCCCTCCCCCCACACGGCTCGAAATCCCACTCATCAATGAAAATAAGGCGGTGTCTACATTCAGAATCAAATTGATTAAAATCTCTGGCATCTGCTTTACGCAGTTCTATCGATTGACTTCGGCCAATTTAAGTGTAATTTTAAGTTAAATGCGCGAAGCCACTATGGATCGATGAAAGAGGCATAGATATAGATAGGTATAATTATTTTTATCAATTGCAGTTCATTCCTTTAACGGTGCTCTGATTAGGGATGCCAGACGTCCCCCTTTAGGGGCAACCCTTGCTCTGATAAATGAGCACTTCTAGTGCCTAGGTTTTGACTGGTTTGACAGATGTCTCTGGATGACGGAATCCATTCATCGCTATTAACCGAAAAATCATTCATTCTGTCACCCAAACTTTTATTATGTTTATAGTTTTAAATTTAAAATTGAAAAAAAAGAGCACAACAATTTTTAAAACACACAACTCAATAACAACTTTAAAAAGAAAATATAAGAGAATTTACGGAGCTTATTTTATTGCCTAATATTATGCACACACTATACTTGAAACGGACACAAATAAATTAATTCAGTAGAAAATGCGGAAGTATCAATTTGAATATGGAAAATCAGCAAGTTAATGATTTTTTATAGGACATTATTCTCTTCCTGTCTTCTGATATCCGGATCCTCCTCCAACATAATTTCACTCAATGGCTTACGAATATTCTTCTAAGCTTCAATTCCACGCATGTAATCGATTTACCGAATAAATTTCGGAATCTGAGAGCTAAAAATCCCACTTCACTCATACAAAAATTGAAAAACAAAACATCAAAATCAAAATAACGAATGATAAAATAAATTGCACATACCGAGAGCAAAAGGTCACCCGAAGAGCGGGAGCAAAAACCGATTCCCTTCTGGTGTCACACTTGTACTTGCCATCGAAATGGAAATCAGCTTCTTGAAGAGGGTGTCAACCAACACGAACACCTAAATATCTAAAGAAAGAACGTTGCCACTTTTGGGGGAATTGAAAAAAGGGATAGATACATACAGACAAATGTCACACAAAGGAAACACTTTTTTGTCTACGTCGTTATCCCAATAGAATTCAAAATAAACTGACTGTTAATGTTGACAATTTAAGTGCCCTCGAATGGTTTTCGTTGAATCTATACCCTTCTGGAGTTGTCACCGCTTCCGAAACAAATGCACGCGTCGATGAAACCCTTTTACCTTCAAGCTTACGAAAATAGTTTGTTGTCTGTCGGTCCCATCATTTGGCAAACAGTAACAGACACAAATGCAAAAACACATTCGTGCATGTTTTCGACAGTGAAGAAAAAGATACACATCTAAAGGGTTAAACTAAACTTTGAAGTTCAAGATCCTTTTTAGCGGTTAGCACCCATATAAATGAATCCTCGTTGTTTGATACTATGATTCCCTTTCCTTTTAGTAATCCGAATATAACTGTGCTTCGCTCTTTGTATCTCTTTGTCTGAGTATAAAAAAAAACATTTATCCACAAAACTGCGAAATGGACTTCTTTCGAATTGCGAAAAGTGAACGAATTGATCGTTGGGATATTATTTTTTAACTACCGACCTCCACGCTCAATGCAGTACAATCCGATTGTGCGTCCCACGGCCGGAAGTTTTTGACAAATTATTGGCAGAATTTGTATAACCAATTTCTGTATAAATACGCCTGAGGTCGACTAGGTTTGGTCGGATAAAAAACAAAAAAAAAAAAAAGAAATTGTCCCCCTCAGTGGTGGTGAAAATAGTGCCTAGCGGATGGGGGTACATTTCCGCAACATTTATGCATTTTTTTTTTGCTCGTGTGAGGGGGTGGTGCGCGGTAGGAATTGAAAAACACGTGTATCACATAATTGCTGCTGCTTTTTATGGCACTAAATGTCAGCTTTTTTTCATTATTTTCCCTGTTTCGGTAGAGGCGGTAGATGTCCTATGAGGATGACGTGGCAAAAGATTTATGTTTTGCCTGTAGTCATTTTACTTTTCGACTAGCTATATTATGGTATTTATTATTTCAGTGCAAGCACCTATAGATATATATATTTATTTATTTAACTTTTCCTTTGTTTTCTGGATGTAATTTGTCGCCTGAAAGATTTGACTTTTATGTGCGTAATTCCATAAAAAAAAAACGAATAATTTGACAACAAATGTCGGAGCGCCGATGTATGCGTTTCAGTGCAGCGGAAATAAATTATTGTTAATTTCAAAGTCGGGCTAAGGTGAAAATTAAAACAATTTAATTCTCTACTTACCAGCAATGGTTTTTTTTAAAGACGAATTATGCCTCTAATGTAAGTGCACGACATTGAAAGTTTTCAAAAATGACCAAATGACCAAGTGACCAATATGACAAGCATCAACTGCTGAAGTGGGAGATGTGTGTAATAAATTTTGGGAATGAAATGACATTCGCTTCAACTGTAAAAGGATACACTACACAGTGGTCGAAAGAAATGAAAGGGAATGAAAGCAAATACATACGAAAGAGTGTATTTCTTGCAAAACAGGGATCAGTATTAAAATTTTTTGGTCGCTGCACTTATTATATTGGAATGATGAACGAGAACGAGAATTTGTAGACTGTTAAACACTACAAATATTTTTGTATGCGGATAAATTAAGACAAATTAAGCTAAAACTATCCTAAAGTTGTTAATATTTTAAGCATGAAGCGAGAAACACTTAAATAGGTAGAGCAATTCCTAACGTAGTAACATCAGTACTCAGTAGGTATAAATTTAAGAAGAATGTATCAAGGAGATGACACCAGTCTATATCCTGTAAGAAGGTTCAGAATATTTTGACTATTAAAAAATGCAGCCTTCAAAGACTATTATCAAACAAGGTGGGTTTAGTGGCTGTATGCTAAATAGAGTGTAAAACTTTTGCAATAGGCCCCCACTTACTTACTTAGATGGCGCTACAGTCCGAGGTGGACCTGGGCCTCAACCAACACGCCTCTCCATTTAGCACGATCTTTGGCTAACCGCCTCCAGTTGCGCAATCCAAGTTGGTTGAGGTCCCCTTCCACTTGTGCGCGCCACCTAAGGCGAGGTCTTCCTTCCTCTACTGCGTTGTCCCTCCGGGTTGGAATCGAAGACTCTTCGGGCCGGAGCGTTGGTGTCCATTCGCTCTACATGTCCTAGCCATCTTAGTCGACTGATGCGTACTTTTCTGACCAAGTCGATGTCGCTGTACAGCTCGTAGACTTCGCTGTAGGCCCCCACGGTGCCGTGAAATAAAGTCGAAGGAATAAGGTCGAATCGACTTTATTTCCATTTCAGATTAGAAATAATGTCGAGTTGCACTTTTTTCATGGTCGACCATGGAAATAAACCATAGCAAAATGGTATTAAGATCGGAAAAATGGAATTTATGTCGAAAATTAAAAAAATAAATCCAATATGCAGTGAAACGTGTATGAGGGGCATGCTGCCCCCCGGCAACCCCTCTGCTTACGGTTACTGTCAGATTTGGAGTAGGTGCGCTGAAATGGTCTTATTGAAGTGATCGACATTATTTTCATTTTTTTATATTTTTTTTTTGGAAACGCAAACATTTTTGTAATTCGACATTACATATTTCCAAACTGAAATGGAAATAAACACGATTCGACCTTATTTCCTTCGACTTTATTTCAATATGACGTCAGATATTGTCTGCACACTACTTTAGGACATCCGAATCAAACGTCATATGGACAACAGCATGTCCAAAATTGACACAATTTGACATTTAATAGCGGCTTCTGAGCTTTCAAACTCTGGTTATCTTTACGTTCCTTAGCCAAATATGATGACCCATGTACGGATTTCAAGAGAGTGGCGGAATCCATCGCAATACGTATTAAGACCATGCCGCTTCCAATCCCCATCTTATGGTTAAACATGGCCACCAGTTTAGGAATGAATTGAACCTTCGGTCAGTACTAAAAGTGTTCCATATGAATCCTATAGAATGCAGATAGTCCGAACGAAAAGGTAGAACTAAAGAAGGTACTATGTATGTCACCCCTAGGTTGACACCAGGCCGGATTTCCCTAAGGTTGTCTATACGCAGTGTGTTAAGAAGTCAAGAAATTCTCTGTCACCACATCCTACAATCTTGTTTGTTTTACGCCATCCCGCAGTTTTAAAATTGCAGTCATTATCTACTGTAGAGTACTGCAACTGCTTCCTAATGGCTTTCAAGATCGTGGCGTCCATTCTAAACCGCAGTTATCGGCCGACAGCTGACGTCGATGACATAGCCCAGAGTAACAACTCTTGAGGTTTGACTCTTACCTCGTCTAATTCTTTTGGCAGCCTGTAGTTTTTACTGAGCTTCTAAAAATAGCGATTTGTTCCCAAGCAATAGCGCCTGCCGCCTGGTTTACTTATGGTTTTAATTTGGATTAAAGGATTTATTTAAAGGACCTGTTTCGGTTTACCTCCATATTAGGCTGTTCCTTTTTTTTGGTAATTTTTGGCTCGATATCGATAGTCGATGAGTCCGTATAGCATAGCCCCGCACAAAATGTTACATTTTCTCATGACATTTCTCCTTTTACTTGACCTTTTTTCGCAAGCTGCCTCATCAAAGCTCTATCTCTATCCAAGCAACATCTCTGCTGTTAATTTTCTTTGAAAATCTTAATTTGTAACCGTCTGTGGCTTTCTGCTTACCACAGTTTTTGGAGTCTTCTTTGGATTAAAGGGGTCGAGAGTCTCCTCTAGAAGGATGCGGTAATTCGACCGTGACCGTCTGGCTCTGTATCTACGGATAAAATGTTACTGTAGAACCAGAAAATCTCAGCCAGCATAATCATTTCCAGATAAGGTCTCTCCAACGGAGTGCTAACTTTCAAGTTGTCACTGATGACGGTTTCATCGATCAGATTTAATTTTGCGGTTTTAACCAAAAAACTGCCATGACATGTTTTTCGATCGTTCCCTTTACACACAGCAAAAAGTATTATTGATCACATAAATAGCTTTCATATCACCTTTGAGGATTTCACTCCTGGCATTCAAATTAAAAACATATCCCACAAACAACCACCAACACAAGCTCTTCGCCTTAAATACCTACTGCGTATACCCGACCCATCCTGCTGTATATCATCCCCAGCTCGTTCGTTTTATTACCGATAGATATTTTAAAACGGAGCATGTGGCAAAACCATTTCTAAAATGAACATAAAATATTCAACTGCAGAAAGAAAGGGGATACTATGAAAAACATAGATACGTACCTACAAACTATTGTAAAATGCTATTGTGGTTATATGTACCATTGAAATACTATTTCGTTTGTTTGTTTTTTTGTTTTCGAATATTTCGGTAATATTTTCGAGAAAACAAAATCTATTTGTAGGTACCTACGTACATTTTAATCAACCCTTCTATAACATCTATACCTTTACCACCTCTTCGATTTATAAAACCTTTAAGCTATCTGCCCAATTAAAACTTTTGAAGCGAACACAACAATACAGGATGGTAATTATATGTTTCCTTTACCCTTATTAATCCATTCAGATTTTTATGGATACTGGTGTAACCCGAAATAAACACAAGTAAGAAACAACATCTGCACGATATGATTTTTGTTCTTCCACCCACCTTCTTACTGCTAACGCCAGGAGCAAACGAAATTATTTTGCCAAAATATACATCTGTTTCAATACCACCTCCAATCCACCCAGATACTAAGACTACCACAAAATTAACGCAGAACTAAGCTACGCTTTCATCGCAGCGCATCGCAATAAAACGTCCCCCCCCCCCCCCCACCAATGCATGTCAGTCCTAAAATAGAAACTTGCCTCTAGGGATTTCCATTCAACGAAGCACATTCCCCATTAGGCCGCAAAACATAAAACGGCCAAGAGGCTAAAATCATCGACTCCAGAACAGATGAGGAAGCAAATATCCTTTCGAAAATAAGGATGATGTAGTTTGTGTACGTGCGATTTTTGATCCTGAGTTTTGGCCACTTGACCCTGTCGCTCTGCCATGGAAAAATGGAAGGCAAAAATATAAGGACGGTCCCGGGCCCGGCCCGCACTTGAATTAACCGGAAAAACGTGTTTGGGGCAAGCCGAAATGAGAACGAAAATTAGCTCACCATTTTGTGGCGGTGGCGAAGGGTGAACCTGAACACTGACCACGCAGGTAATAGGGGCATAAGCGTATGTTGAGAGACACCACATTCTGATTGCTATATGATGAACCAGGGATAAATGACTGTGGGGCGGTGGACTGGAGCGTGGAGGTAATGAAGCAGCGAAGGGATTTTGTGGATATTATCCACTTGACTTAATTAATGTTATTCATTGGCGTTGGCGTGCCAATGTATCATCCCTGCGGTGGCACGTCCATCCATAAGATGCATATTTGATATCGTACTCGTATGTGTGCGGTGTTTGCCTTGTCGTGTTTGTGCTCTTGTGGTTCTTCTTTGAGGGTAAAGTGTCATATTCTTGAGGTTGAACAGAAACACTGAAAATTAGTCCTAGTATGCAAACAAAACTATAAGGACACGACAATTCGAAATCGATACTCAATAAAAAGTTATTAAAAATGTACCATCCACACGTGGTAATGGTAATATCCTTAAAAGGATATACCTGCCCGCATTATACTATACCATGTGAGAGGGCAATCTTGTTTAATATATTTTTATTTGTTCCATGGTCCTTTGCCCGTGGGGAGTAATAAAAGCGAAAAGAACATCGGAACGACTTTCAATTCGTTTCTTCGTTAAAAGGTTCCTTCATTGCGTATGGCATTCATCTTGTGTCCTGTTTATTTTGTTTTTTTTTTTTCTTCTGTTCTGGATTATTTATCAACTGAGGGTCGCAGATAAAATTAAATTTGATTATTTTCTTGATTCTGGAGGGCGGTTGTAGAGATGCTTATATTTTATTTATCTTTTTCGAGATTCCCTATTGAATCATCGAAATGGGTGTTAATGTTTTTTTTATCTCTCCTACTAACGGAGTTTTAGCAATTTTCTGGGAAAGGGTATAACTTCGTTTTGCATACATATAAGCTACCTAAGAGTTTTTATTTCGTTTGAAATTATATGCAAACGCATTATCAAGGGATGGGCTATAATATTTGCATTTTGATCCGATTTATAGAAAACCTATTTGTAGAGGTACCTCTTACATTTATGTGTGGAATAGAATTGCTAATATGGGGCAGGTCGATGAATTGAAAACATTAATAAATTTAAAATAAAGCTTAATTTAAGCAGTGTGGCTGTACCTACACTCAGAAAAAAAAACGAGCTAAAAACGAGAATACCTATCAGTGTCATTTCAAGGCTCTTCGTTGACGAAAGAATGGTAATCTCGGAAAATTGTATTCCCAGTACAAAAATCTTATTTTGAGCTAGTTTTTTCTAGACCAAAAAATCTTCTTTTTAGATTTTTAGTAAGTTTACTTCAACCCTGTTTCTTATTTTAAGAATACAAAGGCCACGTTTTGGACACCTTAGAAATGTAATTTCTCATCGCATTTGATAAGCTTTCGGAGGAAATTTTAAGGATCAGGTACTGTTACTACTCCTTGGCGGAACAAATCTATCCCATATTGCGATCTCTCTAATATAGTTTCCTTTAGGAATCTAAAACTGGGATCTGTTTCCCAGTGATGGTGTTTTCTCATCTGATAATTGCTACATAAACAAATATTTCAGTAGTTCATAGGTCAGTGCAGCACGATCCCAGCACATGTTCTGGGATTTCACTGACCTCATCACAGAATTTGCAAACACCAGTTTCCTTAGATGCATTCTTTGAGTCTATCCCCTTAGGATACAAACCTGTTGCATTTTGGGATCTTATTCGGATATATTCCCCTAGAAATTTCTTTGCTTAGTACCAAAAAGTATTCAAGCCAAGAATAAATTCAAGAAATTAATAAAGTTAGTGGAGTGAGCATTAAATATTATTAAAACATTTAAGTGGCCTCAATTCCAAAAATATCGGTGCAAAATGCATTTGGAGTTGATGCCACTTAAATGTTTCAATGATTTCTTTGCTTAGGTTAGGTTAGATTAGGTGGCAATTATCGGTTATATACGGAATAATTCACTTAGACCACTTAGTCATTCACAGAACATTGTGATACCACGAGCAGCGTCGTTTACCTACCTATTTGTTTGTCGTGCTTTTCAGAAAGAAGCATTGAGATCCTCAAATCGATCCATGTAAATTAAAAGCAATTCGTCTCATCTTCTCCGACAGCTCTAAAAATACCTAGGCCAGGTTTTATATTGAAATTTGAGCTGGAAACTAAACCTCCATGAACGTATTAAAAGGCCATTACAGCACTCTGCTCCAGCGAAGGAATCTTGGGCCTCCGATAGGCCATCAGTCCGAAAATAATGCAGTGGTTGTGTACAGCAGTAGTTAGGCCAATACTCATGTATGTATGGCGAGTCATCGTATGGTAGTCAGCACTGGACAAAATAGCTACCTCTCTCTCTATGCAACAAAATCCTAAGACCGTCATGAAAATGGAACTCTCTGCTGATAACGGGGAGTCCCCGGGTATACCGATTGCAACATCTATAAGATAACAAAAGATGGCGTGGATATTAACATCTGTAACAATGAGAAACAGACATGGCCACGGATAAATCAGCTCAGGACAAAAAGCCCGTTAAATGTCAGTAGATCACATATCGGAATTGTCATAGTAATAACAGACCACTATATGTGTATAAGTATACTAGGAAAGCATGTCTTCCAAGGCTTGAAGTCGCTGCTGTATAGAGAAAAAGCGTTTGCTATGTTTTTACAATACCTAAGTTTGCCTGAAAATTTGAACTCAATCGGTTCGGTGGTTTTATAAGATAGGTATAAAGGTAAGATATAAGTTTTTTTGTTTTTTTTTTACACCTAAAACGCCCACCCCCTTGTATAAATTAATCAAGAGATAAGTGATAGAGAAAATTTCGTGCGACACAGTCGTTCACTTTATTTCAAAATAGGTACGTACCGTACAATACATACATACATCTTATGGGTCTCTTATTGTGCAGCCATACAACTTCTCCAATACGAGGTACACTCTAGCTGTGGCCTGTGGGCATTGTCAATTTTCCAATGCAACATGTTTTTTGACGTCAATAAAAGACGCTTCAACAAGAATTAGCACATAAAGGGAGGAGAAGTTTGATAAAATCGATAAGTGCCAACGACCGAAACCAAAGAAATTTACAATAAATACTACTTAGACAAATTCAAGTATTATAACCGTATGACTGTTGATTAGAATTATTGTGCTGTTATGTAGTATGAATGGAGAGATTTTATTATTTTAATAAGAGCTAAAGATACTAATTTTACAAGACGATATTTTAAGGTCAGTCAATGAAGGGGGAAAGGTGAACAACATCCGTGTGGTTAAGGCCCTGCTATTGGAACCTTCTGAAAACTAACAAATTATTGAATTATATGTCACCTTCTAAAATATAGTGGTGACCAAGTGACATAATCCCTAAAGCCCATTAAACAAATGAGGATGTGCGCATCAATGCGGAGTGTGTTCGACCTAGTATTTTATAGGTAGCATGATGCCAGTCTGGTGCCACTTATTTCGAACAAGTTTAATTTTCGACTGGTAGTCGGCTGGTGAACGTTAGATCCATATCCCCTCTAGAAGCATAACATATTGTAGAGGCTGGTAGCGACATTGCAACTGCGTAATTTTGTTTACCCGCAACTTAAACCAAACGAGACGACCAAGACTTCAACATGAAGGACGACATGTTAAGAACTGATCGATTGCACCTGCCCCATATATGTTGTTTACCATTCCATTCCATCGCCACACCAAATGCTCACCACTTCAGTGCGCTCCTTTCTTAGATGTTTTTATACTCTCCACAGGAAGGTATATTCACTTTGACATTACGCTAAGAAGAAGTCACCGATGACCCCATACCATAGAGTAAACCTATAATATTCAAAACCACGATCACAATTTAAATCGATTTAGCCATGTCCGTCTGTCTGTCTGTTGAACACACGATAGAGTCCACACGAATCGACCTAGGTTGGTATTGAAAATTGTCTATGCCGGTCAAGTAGTTGTGGTGCAATCAAATCCCTAATATCCAGTGAAATAAGATCCAAGGCGGTGGAAGATTGCCGCGTATCTCTTAACGAGATAGCTGGACAGTACAACCTCACCCTCTGCTGGGTTCCTGGTCACTGTGATATCCCAGGGGGAACTGTGCAGCAGACGAACTAGCAAGGCGAGGCTCCTCTGGCGTGGATAGTATAAGTCTGCAAGTGCACATGGTGTATGCGCCACTTTCCTATACGCTAATCAAATAATTCACACGGACGCAGAAAGTAGGGCAGAGTTCAGATGGAAACATCTAGGATACTGCGGCACTGCTAGGCTCACCTGGCCATTTTTGCACAAAACGGACCAAGCTTCTTCGACTTAAAAGATCCAGTATCTCGAAAGACGTTAATGTGATCACCGGGCACTGCATATTAGGCAGACACGCGCAAAGGCTCGGTCTACCATACAATGACTTCTACAGAAGCTATAGAGATGAAGAGGAGGACGAGTCCGTCACTCACTTTCTTTGCAGTTGCCCTGCCCTGGCCAATCTAAGAAAGGCCCACTTAGGAAACTATTTTCTCAATGATCTCAGTGATCTAGGTAATATCAGCGCCGCTAACATTCTTAGCTTTATAACCGGTAGCAAATGGTTTACATGAGTAGACAGTAAAGGAAAGCTCCCCAAATCCCAGTGGTACGCACAATGGACCGACAAACGACGTAAGTGTTTCTCTCACCCAGAGCCACTGTTAACTAAACTAAACTACCTAACCTAACAAACAAGACCAATATTAGACCCATGCGTGTACAGTACATACTAACTCGCATGGCAAACATTTTGCATGGCTTTTATGCAGTGCAGCTTATCAAAGCATCGGCCAGGCCGATGATAACACTTTTACTTGTTAATTTATTTATTTGTCGCATGCTTCTCTTTCGTTTCTCAGAGAAAATTGCACTTTGTCCGTCTAAGGGAATGTGCCTGTGATGTGCGCCAACCACCACAAAGCAGAACCACGATCAAGATAGAGCCTCGGATAGAGCAACGCGTTTCTGATATTTTTCGATTCGATGAAATAAATTTAATTTTATGGCCTGTAGCTCAACTCAGGACCAGCTAAAAGCCGATAGCATAAACTATTTAAGGAAGCGTTGGCTTCCTTAAGTATGCTTGTGTAATGATTAAAAAATATCTGAGAATAGGCAAGTTAAGGGCAGTGACGTCAAAAAAACATTTTAGTCAAAAACCGTCACAAAGAAAAAGGCAATGGAATGACATTGCCTAAAACCATCTCGCAGTCTTAAGAAACATTTAAAAAAAGTTTCATTGAAAACGGCCCAGTAGTTTTCATGTTTTTAGGTAACAAAGAAAATCCCTACAGTTTTATTATGTGTATCTTTATGACATCCTTCATAAATTTGTATAGGTTGGTATCTTTCACTTGTTTCAAAGATACACCTCAATCAAACGAAGTGTTATGCTAGGCCAGGACTGGGACATGTTGCGTCTGTTTTTTTATTACATTATTACGAAGTCCTGCTTTCTACAGTGTGAAACCTGCCTACTATGTCCTACAATGAAAACAGACTTGTTGTACATGTCTAGATAGGTACATAAATATTTTTAATTAAATAATTTAATCAATCTATTCGTGATATGGTGTCACTGGTTTTGTTAAGGAAATGTTGTGAAAGTTTGTGCAAATTCATTGAAAAACAAAAATCATGTACATATATGTATTATTAATATCATCGTGTGTACACGTGAAGCATCCATAAGTTTTCGTAACACTAAAGGAATCTTCCACAAAAGTTTCCAAATAATATTCTTTTTTTTGCTGTCAACTTTGGGAGATTTTCTTTGCCATTAGATAGCAATTGACTTTTTCCATTGTATTATGCAAGGATAAGGAGTTGGTATAGTTTGCTATTATGTACAAAAATGAATGACGTGCAACTTCAGCTTTCTCCAACTATTTTGATTCTATATCCCTCCTCTACAAGCCAAGTAACATTATATGCAACGTATGGAGAATTCACTGCTAAGTGATAAGAGGATGGGTGACGGTGACGGAGCAAGGTTAGTGGTTGTATATTGGCAGACAGACTATTGGACAGGACATGTACACATGCGGTAGATTGTTTTAAAATTTATTTGCATGCTGTAAACGCAGAATGAGAAAGTGCATCGGAGTGAAGGGGATAACCGTAACATTCTGATGTGGGGTTCAGTGGAGCTTTTGGAGAAGCAAACTGTATAAATGGCAAGGGCAACGCGTTGAAACAGTGAGGAAATTGGAGAGAGAGAGAATATGGCTTGTAGGATGATTTATTGGAGGCATGTACATGATTTATCTCAGTTGACTCTACTCTACGGTGTTTTGCAGATTATGCAGATAGGTTTCTATATGAGGACAGGATGCATGCGTATATGGACGGGTTTGAACTATGAAAATTTAAATTTTAATAGGGGATTGGTGACAAATTTTTGACTCAATTTAAGTTGTCAATGTGGAAATGATCCGGCGATAGGAAATGAGCCTGGCTTTTGGCCGTCTTTATAATGGTAATCGACGTCGCTTTGATGTGCATAAATTCTGAAGGATTGTATGTAGGTACATGTTGTTGGTTGTTTTGTTTTTGGTTTTGTTATGTAGTCGTATATGCCTGAATAATGATTTAAAAAAAATTAGCGCAATTTTTCAGTTCAACCTATAGGAGGAAATGATTTAGGCATAATTTGCCGTGCGAGTCATATTGATGAAAGTTATCCAAAGGAAATTTATTATGATTCAAACTTAGTGACTAATAGATACTATGTGCTTTTCTTTGTCCTAAAATCCCAATTTCTCGTACTTACATATTCATTTCACTTAATCAGAGAAGATAATCATCGTAAGTAAGGATTCCAAAAAAGTCAGTCTAGCAATTCCGTCTGTTTCCCTCATTTGTTGTAACTCAGTTGAAGCTTAACCGAGCTCAATCGATTGATGACATTAAACTTTGTGCTCGGGGTTGTGCGATGGGTTTACTACGATATCTCGAAAAAAAAATCTCGAAAGCAAAAATCTCGAATTTAAAAAATCTCGAAAAAAAATCTAGAAAGCATAATCTCGAATAACAAAAATCTCGAATTAATATTAAAAATGGTGTTAAAAAGGGGATCACGACGTTAACTAGAACGACTAAAATCTAGAATGGTCAAAATCTCGAAAATGAATTTGATAAATATCGAATGGGTCAAAATCTAGAAAGTACAAAAATCTCGAAAGACTCTATCTCGAAAAAATCTCGAAAACAAAAAGTAAAAAAATGCAGGGGGGTTGCAGGGAGGCAGCATGGCCCCCCATACGTATCGAGATTTTTTTTTTTCAAGATTTTTGTCATTCGAGATTATGATTTCTAGATTTTTTTTTCGAGATTTTTTAAATTTGAGATTTTTTTTTTTGAAATTTTTATATTCCAGAGTTTTGCTTTCGAGATTTTTTTTCGAGATATCGGGGTAGACCCGTTAAAAAGTGAGATGCGTATAGGGGGCTGCTGCCCCCCTGCAACCCCCCTGCTTGGGTTTACTGTCTGGCTATGGGATGGGTGCAAAAAAAAATCTCGAATCTACTTTTTATTTTAGAGATTTTTTCGAGATATAGTCTTTCAAGATTTTTGTCATTCGAGATTACGTCATGATCCCTTGTGCGATACATCGAGTCGAAACGGGAATAATTATGTTTGCTTCAAAATTGACGATATTTTCAACAGTGATGCCATTCTGACCGGAATCTGTTTACTCTGACCGGAGAAAATTTTGAAATTCGGCCTAAGCGTTTTTTGACCGGAACGAAAAATGTTTTTAACCGGAAAACCATTTTTTGACTGGAAAAATAAAATTGCCCTACTGACTATAAATAAAGATAGATTTCTATAATTTGAATATAACTTTGCCATACATTACGAACATGCTCCCAAGTTCAAACAGAAACCAATTTAATGCGAATAATGGGACTACAAAATCACGCATGGAATTCTGCTCCGGGAGTAGGATAATAAATTATCTTATAGGCTAATTTTTTGACGCTTTCTTTTGCTAGAATTTTGATGAGGAAATTAAACAACGAATTTCAATTAATTAAAGTGTGAAATTCGACAAATCTCAGATTGGAGTTTGGTGAACTACTCTTTTCAAGAGTCAGAAAATTATCCGAGAATAATATTATTTAGCCCAATTGACACAAGGCCTTAGTACATGGCCTGGCCATACACGTCCTCCCATGACTTCATTTTCATTAACGATTTGGCTACACACAAAAACCAGGCGTCATTGCAATGAAATAAAATTTGACAAGTAAAATAATAGTGAAATTGAAAACACAAACAAATTTTATGGTTAAGCCGAAGCGGACGCCAGTTTTTGACGTCCTCACTCTATCAACGCAAATATCATGAAGATTTGTATCGAAAGCACAATGGTGCGAAAAAGAACGTGCCAGAATTATTTCTGAAAGTAGATTTTCTATGCTATCTACTTTCTCCTTTACTTACTCCTCTAAATCTACCTGACACGACGTTCATGGCCACGTGTATGGCCATGCACTAAAAGTGTATTTCAAAACTTAAAACATGTCATATAAAATGAAAAATTAGTTTCAGTAAATTTTAAACAAACGAAATAAAAAACAAGTTAACAAACTCAAAATTCACATATTATAAAAACGTTTTCTAAACATCGCATCGTTAATGCAGGTGAACATAAAAATTCATAAATTGTAAAGGTAGGTATAGGAATTTTCTCTTTTTGAACGGGTTTCAGGTCAAAAATGCTCATTTTAACTTTTGACCGGAATTTTTTGCCGGATTTAGAAAATAAAAATCCGGAAATTCGGTCAGATTTGACCGGATTCACTTTTTTTTAGTGGCAACACTGATTTTCAAATGTATCTACCAACAAAAATTTGACAGCATTTTATTTTTAAAGTTGTCCACTTTAAGCCCGATTTTTTAATTCAGCTGCAGAATTAATAATATTTGAGATTTCGCAATTACAATTTTCGAATAGGGACGGATGCTAAAATTTAAGAAAACGGGATATGCGTGACATATGAAAGAGTTTTACTCTATTTGAAAAGTCTTTCAATGACGTTATGTGTGGAATATGACATCGTTCAAGTGACTTCAGCAACTTCGGTGGGTTACGCGCACTCGACAGGTCCAATTTTCGATGACTCTGGTGCATAGATCAAGGAAAATTTGAATTTGGCCTAGACCTCGATTTTCGACTAAAGGAAACCCGTAAGAAGAATTCTAATGCGTGAGATAACCATGACTCAAGCGCTCTTAATCTTAATCGTCGTTTTCGAAGAAATAGGAACAGATGATGCTGCCGGCCGGCCGGCCGACCTACAATCCACACCAAACAGTGACTTTCTGCGGATGCAATTCAATGGACCTCGTGTGCAATTTTACTTTTTGATGTACACGCCATGAGCTGTCGAAGTCTTACGTCCCTACTGGAATACAAGTGACGTACGATCCAGTCTCGCGCAATCTATCTTTAAATATATTTTGAACTCATAAAACTTATTATACGAAAAGGAGTAGAAAGAGGAATGCGCTTTTCTAAGAAAGGAAATTCATATTATGTGAAATATTTTACCCTATATTTTACTCCTTATTTGAAATTGGGATAAATGTGAAAAACTTATAGAACTCGAATAAAATTACGCCGGCTTTTTACATTGACAGATATTTTTTCATCGACGCTTTTGAGTGGCTCTTAGTGTGCTGGACTAGAGTTCAAGGTTCCCTGGTTCGATCCCCGAAAAAAAAACAAAAACAACGCGAACGTTCGACAAAAATCCGAGAGTATACATGTCCTGACAAAGCTACTCAATTCAGCCGTTCGGACTCGCATAAAATTGTAGGTCGCTTCCATTCGTCCCAAAAATAGAAACTCACACAAATCAATGATTTTGAGAAGCTACACATACACTCTAAGAAAAAATCGTGTAATTTTACTATCATTAAGCGAGGAATCAACTTGCCTACCATAATTGCAGTATTTTTATGCACGTATCAATTTTAAATATTTAATGCGTAAATCTTAAATCTTTGGTGTGTAAATTCAAACATAGATTTTAAGTATAAATGTGTATTTCTACTCTTAAGATGTTCAAATTAAATGTACATTTACATAATTAATGTTTAAAATCCAACAGAATTTCAGAAAGAAATGTTTATAAATCAACATAAAACCTTTTCTGTTCAAATTTGTAGCAAAATTCGACACATAATGTGTAAATTCCCACAAAATTGCGTACGAAGACGCCTAAAATTAGACTTTTTTTGTGTAATTTTGCTTTAACAAGCTTAAAATTGGTATAGAGTTTCAATATTTAATATGTACAATTAAACAAAATTATACATGGATCAGAAAGACTATTCAAAACAAGTAGGTAAAAGAGTTATCATCGGCCTGGCCGATTCTTTGATATCTACCCTCCACTGCAGTGAACCTGTCGAAACGAAATAAAACAATCCAAAAATGTTTAAGATATTTATTAAAAATATTTATAATATTTATTATTTATATTTAAAATGCCAAAAAGACTTCAGAAACCATACACGCACAAAACGATGCGATGGAACTTGGGAGTGCAAGAGGTTCACCTGCTTGAGTAATAGGTCTGATCATGTATGAACTCGCAAATGAATCGTCACAATCGAATTGCAAATTTTCACACATAAAATGTGGGACTTTTATTAAATGGCTGTAAATGTAAGCATTGGTTGTTGGCCTTCAAACACTGTCCGCGGTACTAATAATCATTTTTAGTGTCCAGTCTAACTTTTACGAAGTTCACAATGGCGAAAATTTCCATACAAATTTATCCATTGTGACCGTCAAAATATTTAAGCTGAAGACTAAAAATGATTATTGGTAAGGCCCTGTGTGTATAAATTTCATAAGGTGCTTATATTTAAACAAAATTTGTTTATTTATAAACATTTTGAGAGTAATGTTTAAACAATAATAGATTACTATTGAACAATAGTTGTTGAAAGGTACACAAAATGCGTATATTTGCAACAAATGTTTGTAATATCTAACATTATGTGTTTAAATATATTTTGTACCTATTGTCGTGTGTATAAAAACGCAACTTGCCTATTTTTACATTAAAAATTGTACATACATTTTCATAGTAATTTTACACGCATTTTTTAGAGTGTAGGGTGCCTACGCTGACCTGTTGCGCCAACTCTGTATTTATTTCATTTGTGTATACAATTTGGTGGAATTCCAATCCTCTAGCACTCAGACACTGAATCCAAAATCTGTGCGTATATTCCTTTTCCGCGCACTCTGAACCTACTTCTCTTGTGTCACAGGCAAACACTCAAACAACTCCTCAATAGGCACCGCAAAAGCACAATACATATAACGAGTATCACTGCATAAATTACTACTAATCCTTGCCACCATAGCAAATTACATGACACATGTGCACTGATCTATACGCAGCTGTCGGTATAAGCTAAATTTATTTTCTTATTTATTTACCCGTTATACATATGACACATTAAGTACCTGTGTGACAGAAGCACAGCCGTCCTTTCTACAAAAAAAAAAAATAAATTCACCATTCAGCTTTCAGCCCCATCTATCGCTTCCATCACCATTAGTTAAATTTGACAAATGACAACATTTATCACTACCCATTTGTCATGTGGCAGTTGCTCTCCTTCACTCCTTGCCTCCTGCTTCTGTTATGCTGATGGTAAAAGAATACTCTTCTTTGCATTCTGCTTTACCTGAGGCTGAGACCTGTCTTCTATACTTCTATACCTTTTTCACAAAATAACCTCATATCACCTATGGAATCGTGCTAAATCCTACATCTCACTAGAGAATGGGGATATACATAAATAGCTATGTACAGGAGGAAAGTATTGCATGTGTGTAAGGTGTGTTCCTGTTCATATTTCACAAAAATCTTCTTATACAAAATATAATGGCAAGGAAGCACAAGTACTTTTTTTTTCTCTAAGTAAGTGAAAAATCATATCCCACACCTTTTTCCATCCTATTTCTGCAAATGCTTTTCCTTTTTTTGAGTAGGATACCCAAAGGAATGTGAAAGGCAGTATGTTTACTAATAAGATGTGCTCAAATATTATGCACCAATTTTTGCGCATGATGTAGCTCATATTTTTTGTCTCCTTTTCCAATATTTTGATTGAGTTATAAAGGATGGAATGGAAATAAGGAACATTTTATTTTTTGAGTTGTTTATTTTTTTTTATTTTGCATCGAAAGCTTCTTACTAGGGTCTATAGATACATCAGATACAACACGGTATTATGGCAAAGCGGCAATAATTTTGATGGCGTAAGACCGATTACTACATCATTGATGCGAAATGCGTGGTAGATTTGCGAAAGGTTATGTTGGGCGGAAGACAAGCAATTGAACAAATTTCTTTCGTGCGTGTAAATGTAAATAGGAATCGATTATGGACGTAGTACCTAACCCTAACCCTACTTCTCAGATTGTTAGAAGGTATGTTTTGGATCTTTTGCTGGGTTTTGTTTGTCCTCAGATTTCTGTCCAAAACTTAGGTAGGTACCTATTGAATATGAAATTTATTGTTTTTGGTTGTGATTTACGAGTTTGTTGATGGATTGACCAGTGGGGTTTGGGTATGAATTTAGTAGAAATTATTTTATTATCCTTTCGCAAAAGGAGTGCTTTTCACAGAGTTTAATACCAGTCATAAAAAAAGGGGAGTGGATGCGATATCTATTTATAGGGATATAACATATCAAACGTGTTAATGATTTCTGGTATCGTGGGTAGAAACATATTATAATTTAAGTTCGGTTGACCTTATAGACGTCCTTATATGTATACAGCGATTTAAAACTGACGTATTGCATAGGTTATTCTGTCAAACGAAATTTCTGATATTTTATGCGGAATTAGCTGAAATTAACGAATACTAACCATTGCCCCTTTTGTGGGGCTCTTCGCACCATCAGGCACAGTTTTAACTATACGGTAGTGGGCGATTTTTACTCACTAAACCTTACCACGAGGGGCTACCGTCCGGTATTACTTCGGAAGAAAGATTCACTTTTCTTTGGCTTTCTTTAAAATTCTGAGGAAATGCAAATGTGCTTAATGTTACTGGATTCCAGTTGCGCTCTGATTTTAGTATTCAAATTCCACTTACAATCATCTTCGTTTTGCTTCCAGAATATAGGTTCCAGACGATAGGTTCCACTTCTTCGTTGCATCCCGGACATACAGGACACACCGGGCGGGTCGTCAAGTTTAAAGCGATTGAGGTATCGGCGATAACCGCCATGTCCATGATCCGACAGAAACTACGTCAACTTGTAATTTACTTTCCCATGTCTTCTGCTTATTCATGGTTGTATCCAATGCTGTCGTACAGACTACCCATCAGTCGTCCGTGCTACTGTAATATACTCTTGTCTTAATTTGTACTACCCAAACACGCAACAAAAAACTACCCATTTTTCGTTTTTGTGAGACAGTGGGACAAGTTCATTCAGCTTCTGCAAAAATCATTCGAGAACGCGCCAAGCCTTGTTGCAGGCCTGCATATGAGACAGTGTCCCGTAATGACACCTATTGTAGAGCTAATATACTTCCTGTTGAGAGATCAAATTCTTAGAGCGTTTCAGATCCAGCCTTGGCCAATCGATTTTGTCGCTAGACATGTCGTACCGCTTATCCACCCAAGGTTTGTTCTTTCGATAGTTAAGGTGGCGCTACAGTCCGGGGTGGACCTGGCCCTCAACCAACAAGCGTCTCCAGCCATTTGGCCGGCTGTCTCCAGTTTCGACCGCTAAGTTGGTTAAGGTCCACTTGCGTGCGCCACCTGAGTCGCGGTCTTCCACTACTGCGCCGGCCGCCCCTCGGGTGTGGATTCGAAGATCTTTTGGGCCGAAGCATTCGCGTCCATTCGCTCTACATGACCCAGCCACCTCAGTCGTTGGACCTTCACTCTTCTAGCCCAAAGAAACACAGATTGGCAAGAGTTATTCTTTGCTTAATCTCAGCGCTGGTTTCATTGCCTGAGTTCATAGCGGAGCCTAGGTAAACAAAGTTCTTCTGCCTCAAAGTTGTATCTGTCTATGTTGACATTCTGTCCGAGACGTCGGTGTTGGGTGTCGTTTATTGATGACAGCATACATTTTGTCTTGCCCTCATTGATCGCCAAACCCATCTTCGACGATTCCGTCTGAATACTCACGAGCGCGCCAGTGACATCCCGCTGCATTCTGCCGCTTATGTCGGTGTCGTCGGGGCGATTAGATGGATGGACTTTTGAAAGATAGTACCTCTGGTGTTAGCGTTTGAGTCTTGCACTATTCTTTCAAGAACGATGTTGAGGAAGTCACATGACAGGGCATCGCCGAGTTCATCAGCCTTACAGTATCCTGGGATGACTCTATGCCCTGGCACCCAACAAAGGTGAATGTTGAACTGCTCCGCCATCTCTATGAGAGACGATCGACAGTTTCGGGCTATTATAGAGTCAATAGAGACTAATTCCAGGCACCTTGATTGCAGACTATTCGAGAAAATACGGATATCTTTGACGGATATCATGTTTTCTTTCAGCAAAGATAAGGATTCTTTTACCGCCATTATTTCTGCTTGAAAAACACCGTAGTGCTGCCGCCAACTTCGTCCACAGTTTTTGATCCATCCGTGAAGAACTGGATCGATTTATTTTCCAAGAATGCTACCTCCTCCCAGAATGATCTAGTCGAAACAAAGACTTGGAAGTTGTTAATAAACTGTGGCTGTGGAATGATGGCGCAGTCGGTATTTCTCGGGAGATTCCTGAAATTGTTCAAAAAATTCCCTAAATGGCCAGTTATTTTACTTCTTCATTGTAAAGTTGCTTTGAGGCGAACGACTGCAGAGGCTGCTGTTTATGCCTACTGAAAATGTTGTCGATGAGTGTCAGGTGATACATGATGTCAAGTGTAGCGGAAGCGGGTATAGTACGATGCAAAAACAAGCTATTCTTTGGACTTTGCTTAGCTTATCACGATTTTTCGCTTTGTCCAAGGCTTAGGCACCACCTCGACAGGACTACCACACCGTATGTGTAAGTATAGTTCTTATGACCGAGACGTAAAGCCAGTGAGTGATGCGAGGTTGTAGATCCCATTTAATTCCTGTAGCTTTTTTGCAAGAGAAAAGTGCCACAGTGACTTTTTTTCTTGATGTATGTTAGGCTTCCAGGCGAACTTTCTATCTACAATAAGGCCCATGTATTTAGGTTCACTTTAGAATGACAAACTAATAACAAACCATTTATAGATGTAGGGTGAATGTCAAGTTCTGTTTTGTGTGGACTTACGCCCAACCCATATCTAATTGCCCATTTGACTAGGCTGTTAAGAGCGCCTCAAAAAAGGGCTAAATAACGGGTCAAAAAGCGCTACAGAAAATGCATCAACAAACTCTTTTCAACATTGGGCAATATTGTCAAAAGCGAAAATACTTCGGAGGTACATATATACCTATCGAAATTCAGTCTGTCATCTAAATTTACGCTGAGGTTTTTTATACACCTTTTGGATTGTACAGTGTCCTTACTAACCTTCACGCCTGTAAAAATACGTCAATAATCGCGCCTAAATACAAACCAAGAAACGGCTCATAAAACGCCTAAAAAACGCCATAAAAACACAAAAAAAAACGCCTCATAAAATGCCTAAAAAACTTCTGAAACGCATCAAAAAAACTAGCCTAAGAACGCGTCAATAAACGTCCCTAAAAAACGCGCCTTATTATTATTTATCAAGATTTCTTTCTTCATCGTCAGTCGCTTTTTCGTTTCATAGGAAGTTTCACTTCAGAAAACAGCTCTGCATACTTTGTCAAAAGGACCTTAAAATTGCCTGTAGAGGATCCAAGAGTTCCTACCAAAGTCTTTAAAAGCTGGCCTCAAACATTAAAACTGACATATGAAGATGAACCTTATCTAAGCCCAATATTTGTTTATTCAATCTGAAGACAGAAAGTGATTCATTTTCCTAATACTTTTGTCTGGCGTTCCGTTTGTACATGTTTTTATGTGAAAAGAAATGTGCCGACTCTACCTTAATAACACTCGGACAGTCATACAAATTAATAGCGCAAAAAAAAAAACGAAAACACTAGAACGCAAACAGCGGATGGCAAAGAGACATATGAAGTCATCCCACTGCAACAAAAATACGAACAGGACACCAAGACAGTTGTAGACACTGGTAGCCGCACACAATACGGCGCCAAAGCTTTTAACGATTTTTAAATTGTGACTGCTGGAGCCAGTGTTGACGTAGAGATGGAGGATTTTCCTTTTCGTCGCCAGTCAATTTGAAGAGATTTTAGGGATTCAGTTTTTTTTTTTTTTTTTTTGGAGATTGAGAAAGAGTGGAAAAGAAGGATGGAAGTTGAATGAAATTTGTATTCCGAGTAATGTCAGATGTAATGGCACGTAACAATGGGGAAACAAGGACAACGACAATATTAAGGACGAACTGGGTGTATTTCTATTGTTATTACTTCTTTGTATTTTGGGCTTTGGTTTGTATACTATGCTTTATAAAAATTCTTTAAATACTAATTTTGAATGGCATGCAATTTGATGATACCATTCTATAAAATCATTGGTTGCGACGAGTGAGTTTGTCATCAACAACAATTTTGCAATGCGTATTGATGACTTTAAGTTAGTATTTCATCAGTTTTATAAATTTTAATAATAATACTGCATTTGGTAGGTGCATTGGTTCAGTGTTGATGGCTTTGATACTTTCCCATATGTCTTGAAAACGTCGCGTTAAATGAAAGCCAATCAGAGTAATGCCAAATGCCAATGCGATCTAAAAAATCCTATACCACATCGCGTTGGGAAAGGACCGTAATATCGCAAGCCTATAGTGTAACAACTGCTGCCAAGAGGGACATAGGTCAACCTTACTTTTTAATTTTGGTGGCGCTTACAGTCCATGCTTCTGCACGATACAGCAGGACCAGAATGATTAAGGTCTTAATCTTAAGGTGCCTGTCCATTTGAGAGTACTTTCGTTAGTAAACTCTCGATACTTACTCTCGGCTGACTGTCCACTTGAGAGTAATATTTTCGAAATTGTAATATCGAGATTCGAGAGTTCTTTGATAGAACTTAGAGAGTTTTAAACCTGAGATTACTCTCATAACCGTGTCCACTTGATACTTCTTTTGCTAGTTAAAAACACAAACTGACAAAAAACTATTTTCATGAAAATAAACTAAATTGTTTAAATTGTTCCACTTGTTTCGATGAGTTTGTGATATAATTAAAATGTGTTCTTATTTTTATTGCCAAATTGTCAGAAGATGTGTTCCCAAAGGAGAAGCAAGTAAAAGTGCGAAATTTGGCACGGAAAAGACAAGTTCTTGCTCTTGGAACTTTGGAAAGAAACGTTTCAGGAATAAACAGAAATGTCAAAATAAAACACGTGGAAACGGCTTTCGTGATTTATAAATCACTTCGGCCTAATTAAGTTGGTGGGAAAGTACGGATAGATCGTCGTCGTAAACTCGGTGAAGGGTCTTCTCTTACAAAGAGCTTTAAGTTGTAGATGCTCATCGGGAGAAATTCGGGGACTTTTAACATTCGGCAACAAGTGAAATAGAATATTTAATTCAATCTGTTCGGCACACTATTTATAAAAAAAGATACCAAATTAAAAGCAGGAAGCTGAAATGGGCAGGCACCTTTATATAATATCTCCTTGGTTCTATGAGAGAGGGCTTTACTTCTTAGATGCCTTCTTAGTCCGAAGTAACAGCGATTGGCAAGAGTGATTCTTCGCTTGATCTATGCGCCTGCCGATGTCATTTTGCGAAGTGATAATGGAGCCCAGTTAGACAAAGTCTTTAACTACTTTGAAGTTGTATCTGTCTATCGTGTTGTTTTGTCCGAGTCGCCGATGTAGAGGGTCCTCTCTCGTTGACAACATATACTTCGTTTTCTCCTAATAAACAGCCAGACCCATCTTCGCCGCCTCCGTTTCGATGCTTGCAAATGCGCCACTGACAGCTCGCCGCGTTCTCGCGATAATGTCAATATCATCAGCATAGGCAAGTAGTTGTACGAACTTTTGAAAAATTGTACCTCTGGTGTTGGCTTGTGAGTTTCGTACAATTCCTTCAAGAACGATATTAAAGAAAGTACCTTTTTCGACAACAAATGGCTCGGTGGTGTTCTTGCCGACTTTGACGGAGCAGCGAGATTTCTCCATCGTCATCCTGCACAGACGGACGAGTTTGGCGGGGTTGCCAAAACTTGACATGGCTTTGTATAGTTCGTCCCTATATACGCTATCATATAGGCGACTTTGAAGTCGATAAATAGACGGTGTGTATCGATCTGAAATTCCTGGGTTTTTTCCAAGATCTGTCGGAGCGGAGTGTGAAAATTTGGTCGATGGTTGACTTTCCTGGTCTAAAACCACACTGATATGGGCCGATCAGGTTGTTGGCGAAAGGTTTTAGGCGTTCACGCAATACAGCCGACAAGATCTTATACGCTACATTCAGGAGATTTATTCCTCTGTAGTTGGCGCAGTTCAGAGTATCTCCTTTCTTTGTAGGGTGTGTATGAATCGTGCAGGCATTGATTAGCATTAACTTGGCAATGTGCTTATTTTACCTCCAAGTGGTACCCGCCGGGTACTGGTCCTGTCCAACCGGACTTAGGGATGCCAGACGTCCCCCTTTAGGGGGACAGTCCCCTTTTTTCATACAAAAATGCTGTTTGTCCCCCCTAATATAAGCCACTGTCCCCCTTATTATGTCAAAATTCAATAAAAGAAAACATTAAATTGAAAAGTTTTAAAATACTTTCTTTTATTATTTTTTATAAGATTCACATCCTTTTGACCCTCACGAACTACATCTCACTTCACGTGGAAAAGTTGTTCTCCTGTAAGTTTTTGTTTTGTACTGATGTCTCTCTGTCAGTTTTTGTTTTCAAACCAAAAACTTATTTTTATTTCTCTTTTTTTTTAATCTGGTGTCCAACATTTAATTAAAAAAATGTTGTCCCCCCTTTTTGAACACTTGTATCCCCTAGAAAACTCACTATGTCCCCCTTTTCGTATTTTTTAATCTGGCAACCCTAACCGGACTCGACTTTCTAAACTTATAAGAGCGAGGGTTGAACACGTAAAAAGTAGCAACACTATAATGCTCTGTCGGAATTGACTGTCTGCTCGAGCATCAGAAGTCTAACGTGAGCACCTCAGAAAGAGGACGTTCGGGGGATTAATTCACGTGATTGAATCAACGGTGGCGTCAACAGTCAATATGGCAGATGCCTTATTGAGCTACTTCGACGTAGGAGGTTGTGCGTCGGGGTAACTTCCCTACCATGGAAAAAATAATTAGTTCCGAAACGACTACAAGCCTCGGATATGGATTATCCAAATGTTGACGAACCAACAGCAAACGAAATAAGGACAACGAATTTCGGATCCGCACGTGGTATGTCCGGAGCTTAAACATTGGTCCACCACCATCCAGCTTTTCCAGCTCACCTAGCTGTGAAACATGTCACTTGGTGTGTCCTTGCAAAACTGTGAATTTCAGCATTTAGCACCTATTCTGTCCCAAACAAGAAACCAAGAGTACAGTTCTAATAGACTCTCTTCACGAGACAGTGAAATCTAAATTCTGGAATTGAATATACCCATTGGATAAAAAAGATAAAAAAATAGTTCAATTGCAATTAATAGATATACTCGCTGCATTCGCTGTCTCCCTAAATGGAATTGGCGTTGCAACATTTATGGAAGGTGATCACCACTGTCACTGTTACCAGCAACATCGATTCGATTCTCTTCCTTATACCAGTTACTTCTATATATGCAATTGTGAGTTTGTGACTTGTGAATCGCTCTCACTTCCCCTTTTCAAGTCATTGCACAATAATGTTGTTTTAACTCTGCCGCACAATTTCACAGAATGCTGTCGCTTGAATGATGTAATCATAGATCTGATCACTTTCTCGCAGTTTTCCATTTCAACGCAACATTGTGATTTTGTGTATGTATCTGTATCTAGTATTTGTCTATCTATCCGCGTTGTAATTTACAGGAATGCTGGTATGAGGAGTGAGTAAAGAAACCTATTGTAATTGAAACGACTGGTATAGGTTAGGTATCCGACTTTAAAATGTCTGCAGAGTTTATTTAATATTTCTCGAAGCTATTAAGTATGACAGTAACTGTATTCAATACCTAATAATGTGCAGTAATAGGCTCTTAACACATTAACTTGATGATATCAGATATATTTATTTATTCACGGTAGATAAACAACAGTACATCATTGTTATGAAGGGTTGTACCATCTATGGAGCTAGCGAAAAGCCTGGATCGTTCTTGCAGAGTGGGGCACAAGCGTTGAGACCAAAACTGTGTGCTTAATCTACGCAAGGAAATACCTCTAATGATTCTAGCATGAAAATAGGATCCACGTTAGAAGCCATTTTTATCCACCAAATTCCGATAATTCTTACCAATTATTGCGCAGTTTAATTGCAAGGGACTATAAATTCGCATACCCTTAGCTTTTAGCATTGATAAGGAGAAAGCACAAGCGCTTAAGTTGCACACAGGAAAGCAATATGTGATGATAACTGTTTTCATTAATTTGCTGCAAATTTATATTGCCCATCGGCACGAGGAGGTACATTATCTTTACGCGCGTAGCCGCGGGGCAGTAGCTAGTATATTATATTTGGCTGAAAGCAAACATTAAGATGGTAGATATTCAATGGTGCAACTTAGCCCAACGAAGCAATTAATTGTGAATTTATGTACTGAACCAAATTTGGTTATCCATTCTTGACACATATCTCTACCTACCTTCATCAGTAGGTACAACAAATGAAAAGCACCTACCTAAGCTAAGCAGAAATTGTTGTCCTAGTATAAGATACATGTTACCAACAAATACACGATCACGATTGATCGATTGCAAACGCCTGGAGTAACGTTCGTATCCATGTAAGCCATGCAGGCAAAGGTGAACAGTCTGTTAACCTTTATATTGCCACATAGTTGAAGTTAACACATTTTCAGCCACAAATGTACTACAAGCATGAAAAGGAGCAGCTTATTAATCAATCCGTTGAAGTAACTCATGATGACTGTTATAGTACCAAGTAGGTACCTACTTTTGCAATGTTGAAGCTATAGTGTTCGGCTAGGTATCTCTATAGTATGTATTTCCGCCAGATCTAACGAATGCGCAAACGATTCCTTATAAGCATCACTTAAAGAAAGGCTTTATCATTCCCTTTTGGATAACAATGCATATAGATTTGCTTTATTTGTGTCTATCAAATACCTAATTACAAAAGGACATAATATCAAGATGATTCCACAAGCCCTACTCTTTCATGGGGTTAGGGTTGCCGTAAAAGAAATGTGAAAACGCGGGACAATTTTCTCAAAAAGCTGGACATGGCGGGACATTTTAAAAATATTTGTAAATTAAAGACAACATAACTAAATTTGTATTAATTCTTTGTAAAAACAGTTTATTTGTATGTTACTCAGTCAGCTCGGCTTCCAAAGTCGGTATGCTCAGATTGTTTCGTTCTTTGCGCCATGCTGTAGTCATCAAACTGAATACCTGTTCACACATGGCGTTTGAAACTGGCAGAGAGAATACAAATTCACATATTTTTTGTAAATTTGGAGAATCATTTTTTTCTAAGAACCTAGCCCATTTGTTAACATACGAAGTATCATCTATGTTATTAAGAAAATATTTTTTGAGAACGGCTAACTCCTCAAAAAGCAAATCCAGGTCAATGTATTTAATATTAAATTTCTCCAAGATACAATATCTGCAATAACGTTTACAGCAATTGCAGAATTGTTTGAAGAAACTTTTTGCATCAAAACATTTTTTTTTTTTTGGACCGAGGAAAAAAGTCAAAAAAGTAAACTTTTACAAAAGTTCTAAATTTTCAATGGGTACTTAATGGGTTAAGGAAAGTTTTGTATCATTCAAACGGAATTTAAATGACCTTTCCATTGGTGCCAAAATTTACATGAAGTAAGTTTCAAATTATGAGCAGAATTAACTTTAGTTTTGTCAAAATACTTATGCCGACCAGTGTAGTCAACTCAGAATAAAAATATACGTTAACAAAATATAAAAAATTAAATAAACAACTATGTGTATGGAAATAAAAATGAAAATGTCGAAAAAGCGGGACACTTGGCGGGACAATGGTTCAAAAGCGGGACTGTCCCGCCAAATGCGTGACATCTGGCAAAACCGTACATGGGGTTGCAACAGAAATTCAAAAAATTTTATTAAAAAATGTGCACGACTGGGTCGCACGAAAATTTCTCGTTTATTGCGAATCTCGCAGAATTTCAGAGTCATTTCAGCAAATTGTACGCTTAAAATCATACCCACTCAAGATGTATTCAGGTTTAACTGAACCCTTGTTAATTAAAAACGAAATACATACTACATAAACATACGTATGTACGTGATCATATTTAGAATGCTTATGTTGTCTGATCAAAATCGTTAGAGCTTTTTTTGTAAAATTATGCTGACAAATGTTACAACTTTGGATTCGAAAAGCCCTGTTATTGAACTCTTTAGCTGAAAACTGAGTACGACGTATTCTTCCGGATATAAACATCACCTAGCAGTTACATTTTCATCCAAATCGAAAATGGCGTTTTCGAGATACAATAAGCAGTTTTTAAAGTACCATTTTTAGCGATTGGGGTGGAAATCGAAGGCCGCATTCATGGTTAAAAAAACACAGTTTTGCATCTGTTTAGCTCAAAACTGAGCAAATGGTATTACTATGGATTTAAGCATTACCTGCCAGTTACATTTTTATCATAATCGAAAATAGCGTTTTTGAGATATAAGAAGTTTTTTAAAGTAATATTATTAGGGATTTGGGTGGATATCAAAGGACACGGTCTTTTTAGAGAAAAACTGAGTTTGATATCAAGTTAAGAATGACAATAGTACCTTAAAAATACCGTTTTACCGTTTTTGAGAAAAAGCCAATTTTCAAAACTGACGTTGCTGGACATTTTAGCGAAAAACTGGGTATGCAGTCATGTTAAGCATGCCTACATTAACTCAACACTCAATTTTGGTTCAAATCGTTAGATCCGTTTTCGAAAATATCTAAATTGTTTAATATTTCGTAAAATGTTTATATAGGAAGTACCGTTAATATTAGAGCTAGCATGAACAAAAAACGCCTCCTAGCGGGAAGCCCACAAACTCTAAATACGAAGTTTGAAACAAATCCGTCCACGCGTTTATTCGCCAAGGGTGGGACAGACAGACATATGGACGGACAGAATGGCGAGACCCACTTTTTTGAGTATTAGAATTGATCAAAATCTCGAGTTCGAAATTTTGTACGAAAACAATACCTATCTTTCTCTTACTACGTATACGAGAAAGTTAAAAAAATGCATGACTAGTTCACTACGAAAATCTATTGGATAACGCCATAGGTACCTACTAGGTATTCTTGCGCGTTGGTGTAATGCGTAAAATAAGCACACTTCTTTGAAGATAAAAACATTTACATATTATAATATAAATATGTTAATTGAAACTTGTTAATAGCATATGTATTAGCGCTAAAATCTTGACAACCCCTTTCGACGTAAAGTTGTAGAGCAGATCTGTACCAGCCACACTTCTGCTGGACTGTCAGAAGTTACAAGTGGGGGTTAGACTGTTTCGGTCACCCTTCATTTTTCCGAAGACACGCCACCGGAGCTGAGTACATCGGTCAACCTCACCATGCACGTCAATCTGTAACAGTCATCCTCCTTATAAGCGGATTATAAGAGGCTACCCAGCGGGGCCTTTTTTTCGGTATAGCCTAGCCCGTCCTAACTTAAGTGAAAATTTCTTCCGCAGGTCTCTTCACATTAGGGATTTTATTCTCTTAGCGACAACAAAACAACTTTTCCAACCACAGCTAAAAAAAATATGTGCGCATTTCAAGCAACAAATATACCACTACTTGGGAAGATATCTCGCTCGATCGAGGATCCAGCCAAGCCATAACTGATTATCCACACTGCAGCGTATTTGGTATCAGCACAAGATACACATTTACCCACCCCAGAGAAGAGGGAAATTTGCTGGGTGTTGCACTTCTCAAATAGCTATGTGTTTAGTAATGACAGCCAGAGTCCTGAGTAACTTTATTATAACAGCGTGCAACCCACTATGTGTTGAAAAGGGTTCAAATGGAATTTTCGGTATACTTTGTGATAAAGTAAAGAAAAGCATTAACAATTTTATGCGATCAAAAATACCTTAAGGGAAAAATTTCCCTTAAATAAAGTGCTACTGCGCATGCTGGGATCTTTGTTTTGCTTTGGGACGGACTATACCAAGAAGTATGTTGGTTTACTTCAATCAAACTCTTCTGATCAGCACAAATAAACGGGGGGGTCAGACTGCTACGGTTACCCTTCATCCTTTTCTTCCAGTAGACAATCCCTCCACTGACTCTTGGTCAAGCAGAAGAACAGATTGATTCAATCACCTCCTCGGCGATGGACTGTCAGAGACAATGGACAGGGGGTAGACTGATATGGTAACCCTCCGTCCCTAACCAAAGACAAACCGCCACCAGGAGATGCTAAATTCAAACATTTTTAACCAACTGAGTGACTGTTTCAGTATGACCTCCTAGCAAAGTAAGATACATGGAGATACCGCTCTTTAAAATAAATTCGCAGGTAGCAAATGGAGTTCCCACCTGTATAATGTTCAGCCCATAATTTTTCTGGCCACTTTCTCCCTCTCCCCCTTTTCTGGTATCATAATGGACCTAAAATTTTTGTTTTACAAAGTTGGTCTAAGTGTGTCCTGTTTTTGGGACAGCCACCTAACCTAACCTAAATTAACCTAAGGTCTTGTCAAGAATCACTAAGGAGACTCTATATAAGACCCACATAATCCCAGTCCTGCTCTATGGCGTTAACATAGGCGAATGAAGATCTTCTTGGTGGTTTCGAACGCAAATTTCTTCAGGTGATTTTCGGTCATATTTGCGTTGACGAGTTTTAGAGGAGGAGATTTAACAGCGAACTCTACGAGCTGTACACCGACAACGACCTGGACAGAAAAGTACGTATCAGTCGAGTAAGATGGCTAGGACATGTAGAGCGAATGGACAACAACGCTACTGCTCAAAGAGTCTTCGATTCCAATCCAACCCGGAGGGACAACGCAGTAGAGGAAGACCTCGCCTTAGGTGGCGCCCACAAGTCTCAGGGGACCTCAACCAACTTGGAGTGCGCAACTGGAAGCGGTTGGCCAGAGATCTGGTTAACTGGGGAGGAGTGTTGGTTGAGGCCCAGGTCCATCCTGGACTTTAGCTCCATCTAAGTAAGTATAAGTAAGTAATTAAAGAAAAAAGATTTAAAGAGTTATAATTATAATTGTGTAATTTAATGTGCGGTCGGCGAAAATCAAAAGCACACTCAACCGGTGTTCCTCCTCGTGGGAAATTTACCTTTTCGTGGGAATTTCGAGTGTAAAAAACGTGCTCAAAGCAAAAAGGGTAAAAAATAGTGCTCTCAAGTAATTCCGTGAGAGTATAATTCAGATCTTCAGAACACACTAGGCCTTACCATTAATCAGTTATAACCTTGAACTTAAATATTGTTATGGTCACAATAGATAATTTTTTTATGGAAATTTTCTTGTGAATTTTATGGAAAATTTCATTGTGAGTTCGTAAAACTTAGCCTACTGGACAGGGACACTTAAAATGGTTCATGACCGTATTTTATCGGCTGTTGAAGCGCGTGCTCTCGGTGCAATTTTGGACCATTCATTCGAGAATTGTCGGCTTCATTTCAGCAATAACGCGTTGAACATTAGCATCCAACTCCTAATAGTCTGATAATATGACTTCACATAGCCCCACAAGAAGAAACTGAGTTGCGTCAAATCAGAAGGTTTCGTTTTAAAATTCGTTTTCAGTGACGAAACGCACTTGGCTCAATGAGTTAATGAGTAAGAAAAAATATGTTTTTATTGTTAGAAAAAAAACATAGCGTGTCACTGGAAAACTATTAGAATTTTAAAAATACCCGAAGGAAAAAAAGGGAAAAAAAATAATTGTCCTAGGGAAAAATTATCCCAATGGCATGTCAATACTGAACCCAAATCGTTGCAAATGCAGCTTTTGTAGAAGACAACTAATTTTTTTTTTATTGTGAGAGGCCAGAATTACCAAATGCAAAGTGTACTGAAGCAGTCATCACCATTGGCGGCGGAGCTGGGAATAATACCTACCGAAAGTTCCAGACCATATATCTCTCAAGCGTTATGCTTACAGACACCTAACAGCCGGACCAAGATTAGGTATATTTTGGCACAACCGAGGTTTATCGGACCAGACTAAGCCGTACATAACCATCAAGGTACACCCACCAGAGCTACATCTACTATACTTCTACGAAACTGACCGAAGACACCAATACTAGATGGAATATCTACCCCTAAATATACTAGGTATATATTATCGATACCAAATTAACCACACGTGACACGACTACACAAAACTGATGCTAATGTTCACTCCACAGACATCTCTCTCTAAAACTTCTTGTTGGCAGCAAATATGTCAATTGAGATGTAATAGTCCAACCCAGGATTAACATTTCCATGTACCTTATACCTATATACGAACAACTTCAGCTTGAGAAAACAAATTTCAATTTCCTCGTTCGATTATAACCATTCCCCACAAATTTATAATTGAAAACAAAGCAAGTTACCGTCCCAAACCGTCGCCATTTTTTAATTGAATCAGTAGCAACTTTGTCCGACCAAGCACACACATAATCCGTCACCCGCCGTTGGCAACACACCACTACCTACCTGATGCCTATACGTATACCTAAGGCCGTTTTAGAGTTTAACATTTTGACACAGTTGTACTCCCCTCCCACGATTGACTTGGCTAGTGTAGTGAATGAAAATCAATTTTGATATTCAAAAATCAATCTAAGTTAGGTCACACACAGGATGTTTCTCGCCATGCCCTTTATTAGCACTCTATTTGCCTTTCGCCATAACACACTGAACATACGACTTGCCCAATTTCAGTCCATCATACAAAAATCAAATTTCAATTGTGTATCGGGTTTCCTTCAGGCACGGCAGGAGGATGGAGGAATGAACCCACAACCAAAGTATGCCTTCGTAAAAGTAGGCCAGGCAAATAAAATTTATTGATACAACGTTTCCAATGAAATTTATAAAATAAAAAACCGAAAGTTGAAAAAATAAGCACTGCGCTGATATACATTCCATGAATATATAAGGACGCAGAAGATTGGATTTGGCAAAGAGTATGAAGAGTTTTTTTTTTCCCTCTCAGTTGAACCAAACCCAAAACCGAATATCCTCTTGGTTGGCCGACTTATTGGCGTCAGTCGAAAAGATACTTTTGTTCGACTCGTTTTAATAGGGTGTCTGTGATATACATAGCTAGATATAAGCAATATGGTAATGGCTTCGCCATGTCTAGTATTAATCTTTATTTTCTTAAAATGTTGACAGCGACCTCTTTCGGTAAGTTCACGCACAGGCAGCTGATATATCTATAGCTTTGCGTGGCTGAGTGAAGTGGTTTCTTTTAAGTTATAACAGGCAAACATTACAACAGGCAGTAAGAAATAGTTTTATCTTTCGTATTTTTCTTTATTAACAGATTTACCGTGAGGTGGGTATAGTGCAATGTATTGTTGGCTTATCGGACATTTAGATGTGTCTATAGCTTCATCTGGTTGAGTAAGATAATAATATGGAGTATGTGGAGTAAATTTGTCATTGCCTTGTGTTGCGCTGTTTATTTTAAAATGTACAGAGTAATAAATTACCTACTTGAGGTAAAGCATAGGTAAGATAATAGGTAGGTATAGTTTTTAAACACTTCACTGTAATTTTATGTCAGGATACCTGCTAAATTTTGCGTAAACCCACTACCACTGGTTTATATTCTGTTACATAAAAGCCAGCTTCAGTATCAGGTGCTTCATTTACGCACATCAGTTGGTAGACCGGATACAATTCATTGGTGGCTACGATTTTCTTTCAAATCAACTATCCCGTCCATATTCACTAGATAAGATCGAGCGTGTAAGTATTCGATGCCAAAGTGGACCCTACACTACTACTAAATAACTCTATCTTCCACCACCTACTCTGAATCATAAGGGTTAATCCGAAAACGGAGAGGAGAGACAGCAAACTTGAACCAACCATTTCATCCTTGGCCTAACTGATGGTTCGAAATCCATAGCACGTCTACAGTCCGAGTTGGGCTAACGCGTTTAACATGACCAAACCGTGGACTGCTTGGTTAGATGAACCTTGGAGCACTTGGAGGTGGGAGATTGTATACTTTCCGTATTTCTTTTTCCATTTTTTTCCGAATTAAAGACAACAATATGATAACGATTTGACATTCCTGTCTTAAAATTGGCCCAAATTGACTAATCGTATCGTAAAACTCAGCTAATTGATTTAAAATAAGACGACATAGGTACATATAAACTTCGAGTAGACTTCACTCAAATTCAGACACCATTGATTAAAGGTTCTGCTGATGACAACCACTTAACATTTGTCTATCTTTCAAGGTAAAAAGCCAAATCCAAATGTGATTTAATTTCCAAAATGTATAAATATTATCTATCAATGTGTTAATAGATACATCTATGTATCAAACAGATAGAGAACTATTAGAATTACTCATTCCTAATCACAATTCAGAAATATTTATCAAATTATCATTTCATATAATTTTATTTTCAATACACCATTTTCTAAACATCTGTCTTTCTATTTCAGGTACGTATTTGCATCATTATTAAAGACTGGTGAGCAGCTATATTACAAAAAAAAATTAATTATCTACAATTTAAACTTGTTTAAATTATAAATATCCACTTTTACATAAATAAATTCATTAACATGCTTCCCCCACACTTTTATTTATTTTTTTCTTATTTTTAACGTTCTGCTTCTGCACCATTCAAAAGCTAAAAATAAAAATTGCATTTGCAGCGTTCTCCCACGCATTTCCGTATAATAAAATATAATGTCAGTATTTGAATGCCTGAATTTACTTGCGTAAATATTTCAGGATTTCGTAGGGTAATAATAGATGAATGTAATTTTGAAAATATCTCTTGCTTGAACTGTGGTCCAAAATGCTAAAAGTTGCTGCAAATATTCAAACCTATGTTTTTTTTTTATTACATATTTTGTTAACGATTTTTAATAGGCCTATAATCAGAGCTTTAAAACCAATAAACATTTTTTTTATAACTCGGTTGATTTATAGAACTCCTCAAAGTTGGCCAATTTTGTTATAAAAAAATCAAAGAAAAAACGTAGCTACTTTCTTCATTGACAATTTTATTTGTCTGGAATTTTGCCTTGTTGCTTTGTGTTTAAAAAAATAGTTAAAAAAAAATATGATGTAAAAATTGCCTACTATTTTTATTAATTACAAAAAAAAACATAAAGTTTTTGATCAGTTTTTTGAATAGAGCTACAAAAATATTCCGAAAAGTGTCCCAGGGCAGGGTAGAAATTAAAAAGAATTTTCGACATTAGGTTAGGTTATGTTTGTGGTTTGGCACAATCACCCAATGGGTCGTATGAATAAAACGTAGCAATTGCTTTTACTCAGACCAAATGTCAAAATCGAAGCAATTGCTAAGATTCGTATGAATAAAAACTGATTTGAGTTAACTCCAACTTTTGACATCTTCGAAAAGCGGCGCCACCGACCTTTTACTCAGATTGGTATGAATAAAACATGGAAGACAAAGCAATTGCTACGAAAATTCTGAGTCTGCTATTTTGTTGACTCAGAGCATTTGCTAAATATTTTGCGCGCACAGTTTTCTACAAAAACAGTCTAGCCTTGTGAGTTTTCGGTGTTATTTTTTTATAAATAGTTAAATTAATTTTTGTTTGTGAAAAAAACAAAAAAATGGATGCAATAAGTTGGCACATTATACCTGTTTTACCTACTGTTGTTAACGTTCGTGAAAAAAAAACAGTATAAGTTAAGAAGAATTGGTTACGATAACAACTTTAAGCAACTGTATCGTTTCACGCGTCGAAATGTAGATTACTTTTAGAAGAAAATCTGGAGACGCGGGGTGGTGTTCCTTCAAATATCCAGAAAATTAAATCTTTCCTACTGCTTCTGACGTTTGCACGAATACCACTATTTGATCACTATTGGAGATAGAAGTAGATGGAAATTCCTCATCGTCAGCTGCAGAGCAATTAATTTGTAATCGAATATAGGTTATGCACTTATGCGTACCAGTAAGCTCTTCCAAATCTCTTCTTCATCATAGATTTAACTTTTTTTTTTCGTATTTATGTGCATTTTTTTTATTAAATTACTTTATCATTTGTTTATTTTTCCTCAAAAATTGTTTTTTTAATTCTAAAATTCAAATTCAAATTAAAATTTTGACAGAAACTGCAAGGGAAGGACACATGCAGTGAAGTAAATGCTTTGTTCGAATTTTCGAACTTACTTTAGCAAAGTATGTTTTTATTCATACCGATTTAAAGCATTTGCTAAGTGCTTTTACTTTGCTACCACCTTTTACTCAAAGCAAATGCTAGTTTTTATTCATACGACCCATTGTGATGCCCGTACGGGAAAGAGGTTGTCCCTTACCCATTATAACCCTGTATTCAAATTACTTACTGTGCTGCTACAAACCATTTTGTTGATTTGACGAAGTTTATTATATTGTCTATTGATGTGCTGGAAAGCTCGACTAGGTCGTTGAAGAAGTGACTCCCTAGGAATTTATACCTGGTGTGCTGGAGACCTGGGCAGTGACATAGGAAGTGGGTTGTTCTACAGAGTCCTTCTTACGTTAGTCCCATTTTCTTCATAGGTACCGCAGAGTATTGTGCCCCGTTATGATACCTACGAGGGTGGACAGGGATTTCCTATCCTTCCGTATAATATTCTCGGTTTTGTTTTCGTTGAAGGACGGCCATAACATTATTGTGGTATTATACAAATATTTAAGGTGGCCCATCTTGCGTTCGCCTCTCTTGTGGCTTTTCTCCTTTCTTCGAGCTTGAGTGTGCAAGGCGGAATGTTCACCGAGGGATCAGTATTCAGCTTGTTCTGATACAGCTGTCGAACCTTGTCTTGCCAATTCGTCTGCTTTACATTGCCAAGAATGCCTTCATGTCCCGGAACCCAGCAGAGCGATACCTTGTGCTGTGTACCAAGAGCATTGAGTTCTTCTCGACAGCACTTCACAAGCTTTGATTTTATTTCTGATGCAGTTATGGCTTTTATTGCTCCCTGATGGCTGATGTCGATATGAAGGTAATACCTCCAGGTGGTATTGCCTTTACCACAGACTCACGGGCTGCTGTTGTCACTGCCAGGACCTCTGCTTGGAAGACGCTGCTATGGTCAGGGAGGCGTATCGATTTTGATATACCCCAGCGATTCAGAGAAGACACCTGACCCTACCCCAGTGTCCATTTTTGATCCGTCTGTAAATACGGCTATGGTTTGTGTGCTAGGTACGAGTCCGTCTCTCCAGTCTTCTCGGCTGGGATAGGCGCTAGAGATTTCTAGGTAAGGCGTGATGTAGTCCGTGACAGGTACACGGCCAAAATATTTCTGTAGGATCATCGAATGGCCCGTTTCGTTCAATTTCCAGTTTACTGATTGGCTGATTCTCATTGCACTAATTGCGGCCGATGGTTGTATGTGTTATGTATGTCTAGCGGAAGCAGGATGAGGATAGCCTCAAGTCCTGCGGTTGGAGTTGTCCTCATCGCACTAGTGGTGCCGATGCACGCTACCTTTCGACATATCGTTTTGCACTGTTCAGAGATATTGCAATTTATTTACCAAAAAATTTTCAATTTAGTCAATTGCATATTATAATACTGGTTTATTTGAGAATCAGCCCACTTCCATCAAACTTAAATGTAAGATAAACGTCTATTTCAATGAATATTCAAGATTTGATGGACCATACAGAAAAGAATTAAGACGTATGGAGTGCGTTGTAAGGCTAGTACATGGGCTATACCGATAAAATGATAATCTCTACAAGAAGGAAGCCGCAAACCAAGAAGGTCGGATATTCAAAAGGAATTTAGGGAAAAACTCGGATTTATTATAATATCTACATTTTTCAAGGATCCATTATAATGCCAGCTACAAAACTAGTATCAAGAATCAATTTAGTTATGTGGATAAATTTGATGAGTATGTAGGTACATACCTATAGGTATACTAAAAATACCTACAGATCTGCTAAAAGGAAAAATCAGTCAGAATTGGTGACATTGACTCTACCCAAAATTTTGGACCATGTTGGTATCATATTTTGTCAATAAATGAACTTATATAAAAGGCAGGTTTATCCAGTAAAATATATTACAAAGGGATAGGGATATGACAGAATGAAGATTTGCTTAATATTTCTAGCTACATCATCCTACAATTTAGAAAATTGTAGCAATATCTGTATTCGTTCAAAAGTTACGCTACGTATTATGATATTTGACACAAAAATAGTAATTTTTGAACACAATGAGGCATGGCCATATAGTTCATGGTGTAGTGGTCACCATAAGTTATTGTTTTCCGAGGTTAGTTCCCCGGTTGGGGACAGAAATACTCCCCCACCGACCATAAAAGTAAACGAAAAATGTCAGAGTTTTTCCAACTCTCTACCAATATAGGCGTTTTTACTTTATACATATTAGAATGGACCGAAATGCGATTCTTATGCCCGCCTTCACTGTGGCAGACTTAGGTTAGGTTAGCATAGGTTAAATAGGGGTATGAGAGAGGTGCCACATACGGCACTAGGCACCAAAAGGGCCCATCGCGATCCCTAGAGGGAACCAATTGCAGTGACCTACAATGGAAAAACACCTAAACACTTGCCCTGGAGAAAACCCCAATTTCCCTGCAAAAACCAAGTAGCCACTTGTAGTTGGTATTGTCTATCTCCTCTAGATGTTGGAAGAAGTACCTGCCCAGAAATTTCCTTCTACTACGACATATTGCCTCACATTCACAAAGTATATGTGTTATGTCTTCTTCTGCTTACAGGTCATCGCAGAATCTACAATTGTCCGAGTCTGCCAGCCTGAGCCTTTTGGCATGTTTTCTAAGAAGACAATGCCCTGATAATATGCCGATCAGTGTCCTGAGCTGTTTCCTGCCTAGTTTGAGGATTACCCTAGATCTTTTACGGTCGTATTGCGGCCAAAGTGCCTTAGATACTGCGTGACCGGTGAGGCCGCTCCCACCTCCGGTCGGCTTCCTTAGTTATTTTATTCCTAATATCACTTTTTATGATGCAGGGAGGTGGTTTAATATCCACATCTCCTCCATCTAACATTTCCCCGCCTCTTCTCGCAAGCTCATCAGCCTGCTCATTTCCAGCTATACCGCAGTGTCCTGGTACCCAGCACAGTCTCACTCGGTTCTGACTGCATAATGCCTTGAGCATTGTGCGACAGTTCCTGACTAATTCAGAATTGATGTTTGTAGATTCCAGTGCCTTGAGCGCAGCCTGGCTATCGATGTAGATGGCTATATCCCCTCCAGATACAGATCTCATCCGCATTAGCTCTGCCGCTTTCAGAACAGCCAGAACTTCTGATTGGAAGACATTTTTAGGTCTGGATCTACGGAGTAGGTTCCAGCTCCAGTACCTTCCGCTGTTTTTGAGCCGTCTGTGTAGACTGCTACTTCGCAATGTTTAATTACTTTATCCCTTTGCCATTTGTATCTGGCAGACTTAAGTGCAACGTCAATTTGAGTAGAGACGAACAGTGACAGTCATGTTTTGCGTTTCACAGTCGATTCACAAAACTCACCCCAAATGGTACGAAAAACTTGATGATACTTATAAAAAGGTTTGCTTTGGAGTATTTAATATTTTATTTGATTTTCCAAATGGAAATTACTTACTAACGATAAATCCAGGGGGGACTAATAGGTAGTGGCACCCGGGGCGGTAAAGCAAGCTTACACCCTTTAAAAATTTAAGAAAAAAACACGAACAAAGATTTTTTTTATATGTGCTTTCGAACTTTTATTGCACTGAATGTTTCGATTAAATCATTAAAATCTATTTTTTTTTTTTTGTGAGCTGCTTTTCGATTGAAAGTAACGGATGCGCCAAATACGACTTTCTTTTTAAAAATGCAATAAAATGAACAAAATTAAATTTTTCCATGTATTATGGCTTTATTAGTAAGAGCAAACATTCCCATTAATTATGGAACACAACGTCGTTCAAGTGGCTGCCTCGGCTGGCTTCGCAGTAGCGCATTCTGTCACTCCAATTGTCCAAGACCTTGTTGATGGTTTCGGGCTGTAGCTCACGGATTGTTTGGATGATATTGGCCTTAAGTGCTTGAATCGTTTCCGTATTGTTGGCATAACATCGCGGTTCCGCACAAAAAAAAGTCCAAAGAGGCCAAATCGCAGCTCCGAGGCGGCCAATTGACGTCACCAAGACGGCTGATAACACGATTTGGGAATTTGGTGGGCAAAAGATCGATTTTGTGGCATGGGCTGTGTGGCATGGCACGACATTCTGCATCAACCAGAGGTCGTCCAAATCTATGTCTTAAATTTCAGTAAAAAAAAAGTCGGTTAACATGGCTCTGTAACGCCCACCGTTTACCGAAACCCAGCCTCATTTTCGAAGAAAAATGATCCAAGCAAGTTGGCGAGTTGATGTTCGTAAATAGTCTCACACTCTCGGCTATACAGTAGCCACATTCTCGTCTATGCGCACCGTACGATGACGGGGACCATGAGTGTTTTCCACTTGCATACCAGTCTCAGGAACTTTTTGCACAAACTTGGGTTCAGCAGGCGGCGGTGGGTGCTTCATTTCGGCCAAAACTTTTTTTCAAAAAACGCACTGTTTGGGCTACACAGCACAGCTACAAACACTTTGGAAATAAGTTTTCACTATTTCCCAACGTTGTTCAAGCGTATAAAGCGACACATTTCGTCAAGATTTCGAGCGGGAAACAGCTGTCAGTGTCAAAATAACCCATGTTTAAAAATAAACCACTAGATGTCAAACCCTTTATAGCCAGATTAGTCAAACTATTTTGGCTCATTGTTGATCTTAGATAAGTCTTAATTAATTTTAAATTTGAAAAACTTCGTTCACACGATGCCACTGAGACGCAAATTGTTAAATAAATTCTCATCGTCAATGAAAGACTTGGTAACGAGTCTGAAAACTCCCAATTAACAATGAAGGTAAAAAATGCAAAGGCTGTCCAAATTTCTGTACCTTTTAAATTTATTTTTGCAGCTACCACGTGACGCCGTATTCGCTCGATTTCCAATATGATACTGTTGTCTGTTAGTTCTGTAAATGTCGAGGTAAGCATTGGAACAACAGCACTCAGTTCTTTTTCCGTTCCAAACAGCAATATTTTCGGTTGAAGAGCTGAGAAAACTGACACAATGTCTTCCATGGCCTTAAACAGATGAATAAGTTCAGTGTAAAATGTATCCTGACATTCTAACATGGCTCTTCGTGTTTCCTCTTCCAACGTCAAACCCAGCATCTTGAGCCTTTTTGCCTGGCATAATTTTCTTCTTTTTTGATCTTGCCCGCCTTTCAATTGAAATTTCTAGCTCAGTACATTGTTCTCTTGTGTATATTATGGCCTTTTTCACGGTTTCATCACGATGTTCACGGAGAAAACTCGCGAGCAGGGGGCTTGCATGCCTCCACATACATATTCTACTGTTTATGCATTGTGGATATAACATATATCTATATTTGTATATAACAGTGGGATATGTATGGGGGGTATGCTGCTCCCCTGCAACCTCATTGCTTGGGGGTCACTGTATGATTTGGAGTGGGTGAGAGATTTTTTGTATGTAAAGTTCGGAACTGCACCCTTTTTCTTTCAATTCTCCCCATATATTTGTTGTTTGGATTTTATTTCCACTTCGATTTGGACTTTATCTATTGCACTTTTGAAAATGAAATAAAGTCCAAAACCCGTTTTATTGTTTTATTTGTATTTTTATTTTGTGTAATGTGCAAAATAGTTATTTTTCTGTTACTGATGGCACCCCCTATTAGTCTGCCCACCCCGCCCCCCCCCCCTTAGTCCGCCACTAGATAAATAATTCCTAAATTTAGAAACGTTCATTAACTTAAAATCTTTGTTTTATACAAGGTGGCGCAAAAGTAATCCTCCTATCAGAAAATGCTATAAATTTTGCGATTGGGCCCTAATGTCAGTTCTGTTTTGACATTTGTGTAGTAAACACATGGGAAATACACGTTAATAAACAATGTTACGCTACACTGCTCCAGAACGCGGAATATTGGTGACTATTTATTTGAGCAATAATCGGTCGGTGACTTTGGCACAACGTGAATTTCGTCGCAGATTTCGCGGGTTTATGTCAACAAGCCTCAGACTCTTGCAGCTCTTAAAGACAATATCCGTCAAGAATGTGAGGACCTATCGCCGGAAGTTTTGGCCAAAGTGATGGAAAATGCCATAAAAAGGGCTCAAATGACAATCAACTGTGGCGGCGGCCATTTACATAACATCATATTCTCGACTTGATGTAAAAAAAATTAAAAGACCAAATAAAAATAATCCACAAGAAGAATCAAAGTTTTTCATTTTTTTTTAAATTACAGCCAAAAAACATCGGAAGGTTATTTTTGCGCCACCTGTATATGTACCACCTTTAATACTTTTTTTCACACAAACTGATCAAAATGTTTCCCACGCTTTGATCGTAAACAACTGCCTTATTCCATGTTAGTTGTTAAAGTTCTTAACCAAAATCAGAATCGTCTTAAAAACAAAGTCAAAAGCAGCTACTTTATTAAAATGTTCCGGATCGTCAATCCAAATTAGAACCTTTCCAAATATTATTATTTTTTTCTTGCTTTCTAGCTATAGATACCTACTCAAAATGATTAAACACCATTAACGACAAAGGGACTCCATCATATTCCAGTTAATTAAACCAGGAAAAAGGGTCCATTGAGAAATACTGTCAGACGATCAAATGCAAATGACACATTTAATTTCTATGCCACAAAGTGAAATAGAATTTCCTGAGAGAGTACGCCACTTAAGCAGACCAAAAAGGGCATCTTCAAGGAATTACTATCCAAACGTAGTGTATTTACAGGGAGACAGGAGATCCTCTTCTTTTTTTTTTGTATGTCAGATATTGTGGTTGTGAAAGTGGAGATGATTTTTTTTTCCAGACTGATTCGAATATTATAATATAACTTGTTTTGCTTCTATTATTCCTTTATTTTCTTCTTTCCTTTGTCAATGTGTAAAGGACATGAGGATAAACGTTGAGATAGGAAACGAAAACAAGAATTATATTACTAAGTAAGGATTTCTTTGTTCTTGTATTGATGGCAGCATCGAAATTGAAAATGAAAAAAATTGTCATTGGCAGACCAAGGCGGGGATAGTGAATAAGGAAAATACACAAACAATCAATTAGATTCATGGAGAGTCGAATCTGCATTTGATATATTCATATCCTTCGTGCTGTTTGGTGTATAAATGAATTGGATTGGTGGTAGCAGAGAAAATATTTGCACAGCACCCGACAGTTTGTAAGGGTTGGGGGAACAGAACACATAATTGACTCAATTGAATTTGACATTTTGCTATAGGGTACCGTCCGTTCAAATCAGGATATGCTTATGATGAGACTATGCGCCTATTATGTAGGCTTTTGCCCTTTTATTATTTTCGGCTGCCAGCGGATTACTCCAGGAACAATGTTCGGAAGTTTTACCAAAAGGTAAAAAGAAAGTGTCACGGGAACAAGACCCGAACAGAGACCTGTAGAGACGAACAAGGAAACCTTGTAGTGGAGTCACAGTCGGTGCTGAGGACATGGAAAAAGCATTTCTGCAGACTGTTAAACGGCGAAGACGACACAAATTCCGCTGTCAGGCAGAATGAACCATTCAACCTGGGCGATGAAAGCCAAGACTTCCGTCCACCTAACCAAAATGAGGTACGGATAGCAATATCCAAGCTGAAGTCCAACAAAGCTGCAGGACCGGACGGTTTATCGGCCGAGCTTTTTAAGGCAGCGGAAGATGACTTGGTAGAGAGCATACACCAACTCGTTTCTAAAATTTGGTCAGAGGAAAGTATGCCTGATGAATGGAGCCTCAGCTTTGTTTGCCCGATCCATAAGAAAGGAGACCCTCTAAACTGCGCCAACTATAGAGGCATCAGTCTCCTTAACATCGCTTACAAGAACCTGTCTGCCGTACTGTGTGAACGCCTGAAACCATTTGTCAACGAACTGATTGGACCCTATCAGTGCGGTTTTAGGCCCGGTAAGTCCACAACCGACCAAATATTCACACTACGACAGATCCTGGAGAAAACCCAAGAAGTCCAAATCGATACTCACCATCGCATATGACAGCATTTATAGAGACGAGCTATACAGAGCCATGTCTAGTTTTGGCATCCCTGCCAAACTTGTCAGATTGTGCAGAATGACGATGGAGAACGCTCGCTGCTCCGTAAAGGTAGGAAAAAATCTCACCGAGACCTTTGATGTCAAAAAATGATTTAGACAAGGTGATGCGCTGTCATGTGACTTTTTCAACATCATACTTGAGAAAATTGTGCGAAACTCGCAAGTCAACACCAGGCGCACAATTTTTCAAAAGTCTGTGCAACTACTTGCATACGCTGACGACATCGACATCATTGGCAGAACACAGCGAGCTGTGCTGTCAACAAGAAGGTACACACAATATCGACAAATCGGACAGAACGTCACGATAGACAGCTATAACTTTGAGGTAGTTCGGGACTTTGTCTACCTCGGCTCCGCTATTAACTCTGAAAACGACATTACATCAGAAATCAAGCGAAGAATTACACTTGCCAACCGCTGTTACTTTGGCCTAAGAAGGCAATTGATTAGTAAGGCCTTGTCGAGAAACACCAAGGAGACTCTATATAAGACCCTCATCATCCCAGTCCTGCTTTATGGCGCAGAATCATGGACGTTATCAAAGGCGGATGAAGATCTCCTTGGTCGCTTCGAACGCAAAATTCTTCGAGTGATTTTCGGTCCCGTTTGCGTTGACGGGCTTTGGAGGAGGAGATTTAACAGCGAACTCTACGAGCTATACAGCGACATCGACCTGGTCAGAAAAGTACGTATCAGTCGACTAAGATGGCTAGGACATGTAGAGCGAATGGACACCAACGCTCCGGCCCGAAGAGTCTTCGATTCCAACCCGGAGGGACAACGCAGTAGAGGAAGATCTCGCCTTAGGTGGCGCGCACAAGTGGAAGGGACCTCAACCAAAGTTAAGGTTGAGGGCCAAAGATCGTGCTAACTGGAGAGGCGTGTTGGTTGAGGCTCAGGTCTACCCCGGACTGTAGCGCCATCTAAGTAAGTAAGTAAGCAAGCGGAAGGTTCACTGTATTTATTTCATTTGCTGATTATCCATACAACTTTTTTCCGTGATTGGGAAGTTACTCCGGCGATTAGCCCCGGCTGACCAAGAGGATAATTCCCTTTTACTGAGCTTAGACGAACGGGATGAATATTTCAGTCCCAGTAACCCTTTTTCGGGGATGTGAGAGTAGATTAGACTAGATATGAAGGAGGTTGAGGGATATGTTTGGCAAAAATTGTTTTGTTGTCCTCCAGTAAGCTTTTCTTTCAGCCAGCACAGCATTTTGCTGTGTTAATCCAAAAAATAGTCTGTACCTCATGGAGGTTGATCCAAATTCCTTTCTGGTTCTCATCGCTACGCTCTACACCTAATAGATGCAAGTATTAAACGAATCTGTTTGTGTTGGCTAATGATGTTAGTAGTTGAAGGCAGTTCAATGCTAGTTTAGATTTTATTTTAAAGGTTTTTTCACTAGAAACTCAGCTTTGGTGTCAGAGAGAATAGGTACATGTATGTTTTTGTATGCCCGTTTACTCCAGCCCCGACTAGTTCATTATCTTCGATCTATCCCTATATGTACGTATAAGCTATACGTATAAGCTGAAGCTGCATTTTGGTAGATGGGTCAATATTTCAAAATATTAATATTTTGCGGTCAGGCATTTATAGGCTAAAAAACATTATTTTTTTTTAAATATTCGCCTAAGACTAGTTTCTGCAGAAACTCTTTTAACATGTACACATAAAAAAATAAAAATAAAAATGCATAGTAATGCCGAAATTTTAACTTAAACACCCAAAATGTCATTACCATGGCATGTCCTAAGTTGTACCTTCATTCAACAAATGTATTTTATTTGTAAAATGTAAGCCGGTTTGCAATTTTTATTGATGAAGCCTTGAAGAAGAAAGGACAATAAGGACTGGGGCCCAGTCAATTTATTTTAAGGAAATTTAAAAAATTACGTGGAAGGTATTTAGTGATTGTCCCCAAAAAAATGGTCATTCCCGAGACAAAAAGTAAATATTTAAAAAAATTGAATTAACGGCCGCAAACTAGGCGGCGGATTTCACATTAATAACGGGACATATTGATTGTTTTTGGAACATTTCGCAATAAGCCCATATATATATAAGAAGTGACTTTTATTTCATGTGGTTAAGGCGTTTCATGTTTTCGTTATCCAAAGTTGTCATTACCGTGGTTAGTGTTTTTGAATGTAATACTGAAATAATTAAATCAAATATTTTTTCCAATGCATGCCTTTTTTTATGTACTTAATTAATTGTATGCGTTTTTAGGAAAATATTCAGTAAAGTTCGGTTTTATTTTAGAGAAATACCTTTCGATGTCATTTCCATGTCGTCATTTCCATGGTTCCCGTGGCATACACGGTAATGACAATTTGGGCACGGAAATGACATACTCAATCATATTGCAAAAAATGTTCAAATATTTTCACTTTTTATTTCAAATTGATATAAAAGGTCATCTGTGCTTATCATGGCGCCTCGCAAAAGTGTAAATAAAAAAACCGAAAATGTCTCGTCGTTACCAAGATAGGATTTTGTCATTTCCATGTTAGTTCTGTCATTCCCGTGAAAAAAATTATTTAAAATTAACAAAATTTGGTGGCCCATTGGCTTAATATATTTAATAATGTTTCTTAAATACAGAGTAACCAAAAAAATATTAAATTTGATTATTTTAGTAAATGTCCATTTCGAGGTCCAAAATATTAATGTTTTGAAATATTGACCCAGATACGTTTTTTGTTAGGGTAAGTCCAAGTAATTCATCTGCATAATTCCTCGTCTGGGTGGACTAGCTTGTATAGTTGTCTTTATTTATGAACATAAAGGCGTAGGCATTCACAAGTTATTCTTTTAAGTTTATTAAAACCGATTATGTAGACGTTTACTTCGCTTTTTGCTAAATGCATTTCTGTGTCGACCGCCCCATAATCGAATGATGACACGGAAACGAAACGTCACTACGGCTAGCACACGGTTCCAAAACCGCAATATACAACAGGACACTTATGGCGGTCTCCAGACTATACAAAACTGTCAACCAAATTGCGATCGACGCATGACATACAGACTCCAACAGAAGCTCTCATAACACTAACTGGTAGTAACGAAACACAAAACGACTAAACTTTAGCATTGACACCCATAAAAAAGTGTACGTCGGTCGCAAGCAACTTCAGAAGAACTCCTTGGCTACAGGAAAAGCTGACTTTGAAACTCACTTCCTCGGCACATTATTTTCAGACGACGCTGGCTGACGTGCAGCACATTTGCACAGACGTTGGTGGAATGTATATCTACGCTTAATTTTTTTTACTTTTTGAAGTCAGCATGTCAAGAATTGACAGAATTTTTGATATGTGTAATAGTAGCTTATCGCTCACTGAATTTTGCACACATCTCTACCTGGCATCGCCAGTTATGATAATCGCTGGGAACGGCCGATGAAGTCAATATCGTTCACATACCCCAGTATCAACATACATTTTGAAGATAGTGCCTGATGCCGTGCACACTATCGGATCCAGAACGAGATTGAAGAAGTCACATGATAACGCATCTCTTTGCCGCATCGATGCACACGTAGGTTTGAAATACTTTAATCCTTACATTTCATACCCTATCTCTCTCAATCCCATGCGCCACACTCCCTATAGTGATTTGTAGAGTAGGTAAGGTATGCACTCTTAGTAAGGAATACCTTTTACTTAACAGGTATGGATTTAAATTTTCATCTAAGTCTTAAGTTTTTATGTAGACAAAATTGACACAATTTTTGTCATGCGTAATTAGCTTATATTGGTAATGAGAATGGTGACACGCCCCAACGAAAGCATTCATACAGAATGACCATTTTGGGACAAAATCAGCATGTCACGGAATGGAACTTATTCGCGTCATAGCACATCTGTTCTGTTGAAGAGGTCGTAGAAACAATCTTTGATGTCGTAAATTATTTCCATTGTAAGGGCTGATGTTGGTGAATTTCTCTTGATGTGTATTTTCAATAACGTGTCGAAAGCATACGACTTCTTGCCTCGCTTGAACAATCCCTATATCTCTATCTGCAGCGATCACCTTAAAAAATGTAACAATTTTCCATCCGCCAGCTACACTAAATGCAAATTTTGCTTCATGCTTGCGATTGGTATAGATATTCTAAGCCAATTCCAATGTTATCTGAACTGGCTTTGTCTTTTTTAGGTACATCAAAAGCAACATAACTTGTGAATCAAAGTTTCTACCAACAAGGAGTAGATACTTTATTCCATCAAACGTCAGCCAAAGTCAAGAAAGTAATTCAAGCTCAAAGTAATATTCTCCAGCAATTACATTAATTACTTACTAACCAAGGCATCAATATTCAGCAAATATTGGATGTGTGTGTATAGTAATTTTCAGAATGTAAATGCTACAAATCCTTCATATCAAATTGCACTAATCCACTTAAAGTTCATTAAAGTTCGCATAACTTTTCCATCGTGATATACCAACTTGAACATGAAAATAAGTTTATTTTATGATCTAGAGATACAAAGCCAAACTTAGGTCCTTTCCGAAACCCAATAAATAATTTGATTTAATGGTCAAAACCAATCATGCAAATAGACCAACCATTACTTCAGAGTTCAGAAGGAAATTCAAGGGTTCATGAAGAAAATAAAACCACGAATGAAAATGTACCTATATTTAAATCTTCAAAGTGTTTTTTTCTTTTCTTCTTTCTCTCCAACGGAATGCCATTCATTTCCGGAAAATTTAAAATGAATTTTGAATTAAAAATGTATCGTCATGACATTTATATGCACCAGAAGACCACAAGCTTCGTCTCCGTGCTTTTAGCTAAAGGCAAAAGAAAACTGTGAGAGAATCTTGTAAAATAGTTCATCCTCAACTATGAAAATAAACCACTAAAACTATTGGTCGTGTGCTGTGGTTATGAGAAGTACTAGGGTTTCTCATCCTCAAGCATAAGAACGAAGAAAAAAAAAAAAAAAAAGAAATAAATAAAAATATAATAAAAACACTTTCAGCTCAGTGATGCCTGGTGACTCTTGTCCCAGTAGGTACACAACATAATGGCAATGGTTCTAGTGGAAATATGGAAATTTGCTTCATAAAATTATCATTTATCTACTTATATACTCTACATATTATATATATGTACTTTTAGATACAAAAGTGGAACAGAAAGGTCGGGCACTGCGTGAGGAGATACAATTTTATCGCGCTTGGTAGGACAAGATTTTTATACAAACCATGAAGGTCCTTTATTTGGAATATATAATCTAGTATTAATTATTATCGTTCATTATTTTATAAGTCGTGATTATGAAAGTTTTGTGATCTGGAAAAATGTCAATCCCAAATATGTTGGAAATTATTCAAATGGTGCTTCCATGACATTTTGCAAAAATGACATCCACCTGTTCAATAAAAAGACTTCCCTTACTATTACTAGAGTACATGGCTTTACAAATGGTGATCTGATCTGAAACGCACTGTATAAATGTTTTCAATATCAACCATCCACATTGGTTACTATCAACCGAGCGAATTAATTCCTTTCCAATCCGTCCTTATAATCTAATGAGCCTTTGGCTGAATAGAATAGATCGAATAGATCTTTTGTCGCGTGACAAAAAAAAAGTTAAATCAATAATAACTCTTGCCAATTGCTGTTTCTTTGAGCTGTTTGACCAATTGAGTAGTAGAGCCCTATCCAGGGTTGCCAGAAATTTGTCTCAACAAATCGGGAGGTTTTAGAATATACATATATCGGGAGATTGAGAATAAATCGGGAGAGTTAGAAAAACCTTATTACTTCATAGTACAAAACAAATTTATAGTTTTATTTAAGGGTGTTCTTTAAAACATCAATAATAAAAACATTGATTTAACAAAAAATAAATATATATTTGTAATACAATATACCTACCTACAAAAAAACATCAATAAATTTAGTAGGTAGGTATCATTATATTGTTCAGCCCTTTGGCTTTGAATTACAATTTCCCTACCCTCTTCGGTTTTAAGAAACTCAACAAATTCTTGACAAGAAAAATTAAACTTTTGTACAAATGATGAATTTTATAATATTAATTTTTAACCGATTTCTATCATTCGACAATAGAGACTCAATCAATATTCGTTCCACAAATGCATTTGACACGGGAATAGAAAAAAAAAATGTAATTATATTTTCAATGATCTGACGCCTGTTGTTTTGGAAAATTTTGCACCACATCTTTTGTGCCAGTGGTTCATCAAAATTTTTGTTTTCCTCTGAAAGCATATTCTCTACTTCCATTCTACTACTTCGAATTATATTACTTCATCATAATAAGGAATCATGATAACTATAGATAATGTGAAGGGGTTCCACAACAATTTTTATATTTAAGTATTTAAGTCTGATACAACTTTATAAGTAGTTATTGGCCAAATAACTACCTCCTAAAGTTAAAATCAATTTTTTAATTTATCGATGCTATGACTTACGAAGTACAAAAATATTTCAGGTTTTGCGTCATTATTCGGTGCATAACTCTCATAAACAAATTGCCAAACAACTGGATGACAATTGTTTTCATTTAGGTCTTGAAATAACAATCAGCTTATCAAGAGCATTGCCAAGTGATAGCCAATGTGTTGAACCATGCCGAAGCATTTTCATATACCTACTCCATTTCAAACTTCTCGAACTCATTTTTGAAAGCTCGTATTACGTATTCTTTTAGTGCTGTTGGAAAATTCGGAATAAACTTTTAACACAAGAGTCTTCACATCATACATAAGACTTTTAAATGCATTTCATGTGACAATTGCAATTTGCTTTGATTAAGTTTGTATTTTCGGCTCCAAGGTGTTTCGATTTGTTGATTCCATAATTAACCGAAGAATTATCCGCTGCGAAAGAATTACAATTAGCAATTTTGAGATAATTATTTCCTACGACTTTCGATTCGGGAACTGTCAATGTCAATGTGGGAGTTCAAAAACAAAAATAGTGATGCCAAATCCATTCTATAGTTACATAAGGCGCTGATTATATTTCTTAGTAATACACTTTTTTTCTTAACTGTTCGTAGTTTGGTTTTTAAGAAAGTTAAAATGAAATATTGGAAATTCGGGAGATTTCATAGAATTTTCGGGAGACCGGGAGATTACTAAAAAAACCGGGAGGCTCCCGGAATATCGGGAGAACTGGCAACCCTAGTCCTATCCCGAAGAACTAAGTATATTCTGTATAAGACCCTGATCATTCCAGTCCTGATTTATGGCGCTGATGCTTGGATCTATCTTCATCTATCTAAAACGGATGAAGGTATCCTCGGTCCCTTCTAGAGAATTTTCGGTTCCGTTTGCATTGACTGGCTTTGGAGAAGAAGATTCAACGACGAACTATGCGAGCTGATGTCGCTCATCAAAAAACTGCGAGTCAGTAATTTGAAATGGTTAGGACAGGCAGAGCTGATGGAAACAAATGCTCCGGCCCATCGAGTTATCGAGTCGATGTACCTTAAGTAACGCACGCAAGTTAGATAAGGACCGGGCTAACCTTGTTAGTTGAGACTTGAGACCTCGGTTCACCCGAACTGTAGAGACGTCGAAGTGAGTAAGTAAGTATCTAAGTAAGTGCGAAGGTCAGGTGTCAACACGAAAGCACAATCACAGGTCCGATCAGCTCCTGGAGTATGAGAACGACGAAATCGACGTTCCCTGCGTGCCGTGATAGAATTTTTCATGGTGTCTCTATTGACCGCAACAATTTCGAGGTAGTAAAGGAGTTCACCTACATCGAAGTAAACATGAACTCTACAAAAATGATACCCTAGTAGAGATCCGTCGATTACCCATAATTAAACCCTTGCTACTTCGGTCCGATAAAATAATTGGGTTCAAAACTCCTAGATCAAAGGACGGAAAGTATGTTTTACAAAATCCTTATCCTACCAGTTCTGCTATATGGCGCCGAGTGCTGGAAGATAAGCAAAAAGGGAGAGCTGATACAGGGCTCCTTTTAAAGAAAAATTCTTCGACGGATTTTTACAACTCTGTGCGATTAGTGCCGACGGCGAATGGCGAAGAAGTTACAACTGCGAGACCTATGAGCTGTGTTAAGAGGTGAATGTAGTTCAAAAAGCCAAATACGTCGACTACATTGGCTCGGCCTCTCGAGTGAATGGATAAAAATTCTGCATCCAAGAGGATCTTCAATTGCGGGCCCCAGGTTAGAGACGACAAGAAAGGCCGTGCCTCCGTTTTAAAGACCAAGCCATCACGGATGCCAGAGTGCAAGATATGTAATTGAAAGCTGAGAATTGAAGGCAGTAGTGTCTCAGGCAGATACTTTTCAGACTTCACTGGTCGGGTGCCCTGTAAGTAAATAAGTTTTCTTCTGGAGAAATCTATTCGACCACAAAACACTCAGTCTATTGTATTATTCTGCAAAAATTACTTTTTGCTGCGGATCGGATATGCGATGGATTCTATGGGACACTTCCTTCCATTTAAGACGTTTATCTACGCAACCATGGACGCAACAGACAAGCAGAATTGTCTCGGGTTCGGGCGCCTTGATATTCAATCCGATTGTTCATACTAAACTAAAATATCAAAGCGTAAGGAGGAATCAGTTAGATATCTGGTAAATATGTATATAGTATAGATAGTAGATACTTGCATTTATCCGCAGCGCCCGAGGGCCTTATGACACAAAAATGTGTGTCATAGCGCCCCAGGGCGTTATGACATGCACCCGTCCGCACCCGCTGCAGAAATAGGTACCTATAGAGTGCTTGACTACACCCTCGATAGGATGAAGAAAAATGTTCCCTATACAAACTTAATCCCCTTTTCACATCGGTAAAAACTTAGGCTCCAACCTCCAAGAAAAATTTCTAAAAGCGGGGAAATTCATTTTTTCTAATTTTTATATAGAGTAGGTACCTACACAATAGAGTGAGTCATCAATGTATGAAAACATTTTTTTAATTTTTTTTTGGATTGGAATAGTGATAAAAGTTTGACCCATATCCAAGGGATTCTAAAAAGCAAAACGAATATTTTTTAAGAACCTTCCTTCTAGCCGCGCATTGATTTTGAAAATTTGTGTTTTCCCCAATATTTCGACACTTTTCAACAAAGGCCATTTTATTTTGAAAACTTTCTTATTAGGCGTAAGCGGCTCTTACAGTTCGAAGTAAATCAAGGCTTTTACTTCTCCAGTTAGCACAGTCTTTGGCTAACTATTTTCAGTTGCGTACTCGAAGTTGGTTGAGGTCCCCTTCAACTTGTGCGCGCCACCTAAGGTGAGGTCTTCCTCTACTGCGCTGTCTCTTTGCTTCATGTCCCAGCCAACAAGAACTGATGTGCAATTCTCCTCCAAAGACCGTCAACGTAGACGGGACCGAAAATCTAAAGTATAATCTTTCTCTCGAAGCGACCGAGGATAGCTTCATCCGCTTTAGTTAGAGTACAAGCTTCAGCGTCATAAAGCAGGATTGGAATAATAAAGATCTTATATACGAGTAGAATCTCTTTAGTTCTTCGGAATAGGGCTCTATTACGCAATTTATTCTCAGCTCAAAGAAATAATAGATGTTGGCAAGAGTGTCATTCATCGTTAAACTTCTTTTGAGACGTTATTATCAGAGCTGATAGAACAAAGTGCGTTGGCCTGTGAGACGTGTGTCTCGGAAAATTCTTTCAAGTATATGATGTTGAAGAAGTCGCGTGGCAGCGCGTCAACTTACCTAAATCCTCTTTGGCATCAACGATTTCGGTAGGGTCGTTATCCACCTTGAGTAGGGAGCTTTCTCCGTCATCACCCTACACAAACGATCAAGTTTTGCAGGGATACCAAAACTATACATGGCAGGCTCTGTATAGCTCGTCTCTATATTGATGAAAAGGTGGTATTGAATTGGACTTCTTGGGTTTTTCCAGGATCTCCTTAAGTGTGAACATTTGATCGACGGTAGACTTTATTGGCCTAAAACCACACTGATAGGGACCAATCAGATCACCGCGCCGTCTATATTGAATTCTGGTCTTCGTCGAGAAAAATAGTTTTCCACATTCTCACCACCGACCGTGATTCCATTACCTACAAGGTTTCCCTGGGTACGGGATTTTTTGCCCTGGGACTTTCTTTTTATCTTTTGGTAAGACTTCCGTTGTTTCTTCAAACGTAGGCTTCTCTTGCTCTTTCTTTTTCTTCCTGAGGATCCGATGTTGATCCCGTTTCTTTTGCCCGTATAGAGCTTGGGAGTAGCTCTAGACCTCTTTCGCCCCGCGCGCCGCTTTATACGCCTCTTGTTTCGATCCGTTTGCTACTATTGTGTTGTCACTGGATGTCTTATGCCAGACTTGCCAACTGTACTACCAAATATATTCTCCTTGCCTATTCTATCGTTCAAACTTCCTAGCAATATTCACCCTTATTCCGAGTGGCGTTTTACTTTCACGACGTTTGTCGTTATTGGAGGCGTTTCATTTTGGAAGACTTATTCCCTAACTTCCACGACAGGGTACGACGTCGTCGGTAAGTAGTTCACATTCCACATACGATCCAAACGAGCTAATCAGTGCTGACAGATAAATTGTTGTTGGTTGTATCAGTGTTTTGTTGGTTTTGTTGCTTATCTTTTTTGAAAAAAATTCTCAGTTTAATTATTTTCGGATTCCATAATGTTTTTTAGAATGTAAGGAAATCTTCATTGGACGAAATGAAAGGTATAAGCTCGTGGAAAGTACCTACATGGTCGCCGTCTGTGCAGGCGATATAATTTGCTGCGACTGCGAGATTCTTGACTGAGGGTAGCTACCAGAATGGTGTAGGCAGGTGTAGGAAAACATTTTAATTAGGGACGAGACGATCACAGCCTACATTTATAAAAAATGTTTTAAAGTGATGCTCACAAAAACTTTCTGCCAATCTTTTCCGTTTCTTGATGGTGGTCTAGGCTGGGTCATCATTTAAGACTCCTTTTAAAATCCCTTTGCCAATTAATTAAATTCCATCAAATTGTTTCTGGTTTGGTATATGTACTTATAACCCTTGAAAAGAATCTAATTAAATTGAATAAAATAACAATTCAAGAAGTTCAATTTTCAGTCGATTTTCATTACTTGGCGTTCACTAATTTGTTAACGACAGAAATCGTCATTTTTCTTGTCGTTTTGTGGCGTTCAACGCCTTACAGAATGGCAGTGAAGTTTCTCACATGACGTTCGACGTACGCCAATAGGTTCCACATCCCGTTCAGTGACAAATGGAGTTCAACGACTCAAAAACGCCACTCGTAATTCCAAATACAAAATAGCGTTTCATAAATCGTCGTAAACGCCACTCGGAATAAGGGTGATTATAACCTTGATTTTCTGGTATTGCTCGAATTTTTTTTCGAGGAGTTCTTATGGCCACTTTCTTTGGTAGCGTGGTCCTTTTCTTTAGAGGCGGTACGAGCGCATATGAAGCTGATGTTCGCGAGTTTAGCGACGATATCTCTAGACTTTTTGCTTCAGTTTGCCTTGTTTGACAAACCCACATCCAAATACACGTTCGTATGCTAGTTGTTCGGTTGCACGTTACCAGTTTAGTGCACGAATTCATGTTCAGATACGCAGATTATTGTTCTTATTTCAATTTGCAGGTTCGTTAATAATAAATAAATACTATGAATGCTTATATTTTTAACGCAAGGCACGTTTTAATTTATTTGGCAAACAATTCTTGGATTCTAATAAAATCAACCTATTTGTGTCAGATTTCACAAAATATCTTCATATTCAAATGAAATGCGCGGGTAGACCGACAAGAAAAAAAAGTGTTTAAAAATATGTACACGCATTTTAAAGCTTGGGGTCACATTTTGGTTGCTATTCCAAAACGATCGGTTGAAATTTAATTTTTCGACCCACCCTACTACACAAGTTCGAGTTTGAAGTCGATCGGATGAAAAGTACGAATTTTCCAATTTTTGGAGTTCAAAATCTATCAGCAAATCGCTTCTAAATGCTCATTTTGGCTATAAATGGAAATTTGTTTCAAAATGTCAGCCTGGTACCTCTCTTACCGTTTCGGCTGGGCGTTAAACACCAATCACTCATCAGAGGACAAACTGTCTTATATATGAGTTTACGTCTCCACTTTCGTCATGTCAATCCCACTGCGATGGTATCACTTAGCTACTTCTAGTACCTATGGCTGATGAAATTTACAAAAAAATCCTTCACACCTTTTTTGTTACAAAGCTTATCGGAGAATATGTGTAATTTTCAGTATCCACCTGAGTTTGTTTGAGACTGGCTATAAGTGCATATAATATGTCACAATGTGCCCTTTTTACATTGCTTTAACATAAGAGGTGCGATGTGAGGGAGAAGGTCAGGGTGAATAAACATTTATCATGATTTTCTCATGCCGCAACATCTCTTCTGCCGACTCGAACAATATTATGTAGGTATGTACGTATACACATACCAATCTTTAAAAATTTATGACATTCATTGTAAACGAAAGGACGGATTCGCTTAATACGTGTGTAGGTATATGTATGGTATGGAAGCTCAATTTTATGAGTGGTGGTGTGTGGTGAAAGGATATAAATCTTGTAACCGGAAATGTGGGAAAAATATGTCATGTCAAGGATATGAAACCAATTTATGGTTCTTATATTTTTTTGCCTAGAATGAACATTAAAGTATAGAGTCTTAAAAATCAGAATTCTTTATAGCTTAAACAGATTGTATGGTATGGCAACTCCAATACTCCTATACACTAGCAAATTACATCATGTTATTCCCGATAACAGTTTGCCCACTCTGGAAATACGCGCATTTGAGATGAAGACATCAAGTTGGTTGGCTAAACCGCCACTGCTATGAGGCTTAAGCCACATATAGGTATAGGTATCCTAAATTAACGATAGGAATCAGAAGTCATGTATGTAAATATAAAGATACGTCACGTAACGACTATTAGGTATTTTTTTAAATCATGATAAATTTAAGAGAGCTGTCCAAAACTTATAAACAGATCAAAGCAAAAATACAACTTTTAAAAATTGCATGCATACGCCGATGATTTTTGACATTATCGGAAGAGCTGTCAGTACATTCCTCATGATGTTTGCAAGATAGGCAACTTTCACAGAACCTTGCAAGAGATTGATATAAATTGTCAATTAGGAAAATGCTTTTTGTCTAATGCTGTTCCATATTCATTCAAAAAACCCTTCAAAAACCTTACCGCGGTTTTGTTAATTAACTTCGGAAAACCCTTCAGCGTGGAGAGAAAATGAAAAACTGCTCTTGTCAATTTTAGCTCCCATACAAAATTCTCTCCAAAATGTGCTAAGCTAAATTTGAGCGAATCCTTTTAACTGAGCGGTACGAAGCTCCAGCTAAAAATTCAAATTTGCATTCCAAACTCTACAGCATGTATCTGTCAAAATTTAGAGCGCCCTTTAATGGTTCAACACATTTTTTTCAAGCTAAATTTTGACAGGTCGTATTGCTTTTTTTACTGTTGTGTAAAAAGTAAATAAGGATGTGTTTTTTCTATGAATACCCCGACGAAGAAAGTGAAAAATTTGAGACCAAAGAATAGCAGACATGGAAAAAAGAAAGGGCAATAAAATTAAGAAATTTTTTCCTGTTAAAAGAATTTTTGAATTATTGTCAACGAACAGCTGTTTTATGTGACACTTATATCCACAACGCACACAATCTCAAAATATAGCTGGGGTTTTGGCCAGTGTTTGGAGAGAAAAATTGGAGAGCAGCTAAAATTTAGTTTCGCTCGAGGTGCGTACTTAGCTTTAAGCAAAAACGTAACTATGTTATCTTCGGACCACTTCTGTCAAAGTTTAGTTAGAGGATAAGGTATGAAGAACTCTCCATGTGCACTTGAAAAATCACCTGTTAGTCGGCCCATTGTCAATACCACTGGGGGAATGGTTTCTTTACTATAATTAATCATGCAAGCCATTAGCTTATAAAGCTAAGAATGTTTGCGGCGCTGGTATAACCTACATCACTGAGATCATTAAGATGATGGTTTCCTAAGTAACTTACTTACTTTTGGTGGCGCTTACAGTCCGGGGTGGACCACGGCCTCAACCAACAAGCCCCTCCAGCTAGCTCGGTCCCTCGCTAGCTGCCTCCAGTTGCGCACACCAAGTTGGTTAGGTGTGATTTAAGAAGGGTTTCCTAAGTAAGCCCTTCTTAAATTGGCTTGGGCAGAGAAGCTGCAGAGATGATGGAGTATGGACTCATTCTTCTCTTCATCTCTTCAGCTCTCTCAGAAAACATTGTGTTGCAGACCAAAACTTTGCGAGTGTCTGTTATAAACTTATATCTTTTGAGGCGCAGTACCTGAATGAATCTTTTTGTATCCAGAGTTGGCAGTATCGCAGTATCCTCGAAGTGACTTGCTTTACTTCACAAACCAGAGAGAATAGACCACCAGCTTCGGGCAAAAAAGAGAATCCCATAGAGCCAGTTTTGAAATGAGTAGCGCCGCCTCTTTTTCTATCTGTGAATACGTGTTGTACCACAGAAATAACTGTAAATGTTATTAGGTACCAGTGTATGCGTGACCAATTCGCCCTCCATTTACTTTAACATGGCACACATACTTAACCACCTAATAACTTTTTGAAACTGGCTCTATGGATCTCTCATTTTTGGCCGAAGCTGGTGGTCTATTCTCACTGATGGTTTGTGCTTTACTTGCTGCATTCGCGTGAACCATTTATGTCGCTGTTGAGATTTACAATGTCCATCACACGAGGAGCCTAGTGTTGCTAGGTCGTCTGCTGCACATTTGCCTGGGTTGTCACATTGACCTCAACTCCAGCAAAAGGTGAAGTTGTCCAGTCCAGTTATTTCCTTGAGAGATACGCGGTAATCTTACACCGCTTTAGAAGACACTTCAGTGTTTCGGAAGAAGAAGACCGGATTTAGTTCTTCTGAAAACCCGGAACCATCTCCTCTATAGTGTTTTGTAACCATCTATAGGACATTTCGTGGGTTCCATTGATTTCTGTCCAGTATTAAATTGTTCGAAGTTGATTTTCGAAGCCAGATAATCAATAACACTGGATAAGGACATATTTTGCCGGTTGTCCTCACCAATGTCTACCCTTAATCTAATTACCACGCTTGTGGTGTACTCATTACTGACAATGTTTAGAGGGTGAAGGTTCAGCATCGTTTGTAGAAGGGCCTATAATGAACAAGCATAACAAGCGCTGAGTCTTCTCTATTACCTTTAAATTGGAGCTTTTGTTCAAGGCCGTCACTACCGTTTATATACTGATTGTAAGCATTCCTTATAACTTTTAGGTGATACATTTCCTTTTCTTTTATCTATAATCATTCAAGACTTCAGATTCACAGGCAAATCCTTATGATAACCCACTTTTGCCATCACTTTCCAATGATTATATGACAAAGTGAAATGAGATATACGTCTCTTGAAATATTACCTTATACAGATCGAAGTATGGATAGGAGAATCTTGTGAAGAATGTATCCATAAAATACTTACCATACCCTATAACACTGCCAGATGAAAAATGACTTCAGCACCAGAACGCGAACACATCGATTAGTCGTCCTTGACTAGTTTGGAAAGCTGCGTTCTTCTTCGTTTTATCCCCTCGGACAGTGCCTGCCTGCGCGTTTGCATTTGCACTGCATAGTGGCAATAGGAATTTTCCAAGCGAATGGCTTCCAATTTTCTTTGAAGTACAAATAGTATACTCCAGGAGTGCACTTGTAACGTCTACTCTACTTGGCTCCTTCAGTCATCGTCGCCGACACACTGCCGTTCCTTGCATCGTTTCTTGATGACAGTTTTGCTCTTCACGTCTTCTGGATAGCACTTCATCATCAGATTCGGGATAACAGCAGCATCTCTACTGCAACCACGGCGCCTGGTTGACTTGGCAGAAAATCTTTTGACTGCTGCCTGCCTAGAGTGGTATGGGGAGGTTGAATACTGGAGGATGGCTGTAACCGTGTCAGTTTCCCAAAAGGCCAAAGGAATCAGTCGTGAAGATTAATAGTTGTCGTGGTTTCGTGAACAAAAAGTCGAGCGATTACTCGCGCAAGTCTCACCGACAAGCGTCCGTATCGTCGTCTGTCTCAGTGGCTGTGGCCGGCATTGGGGGAGTCACTGCAGTGGTGACAGCGAATAATGACGAAAGAATCATGAACCAGTCTGTTTCAACCGACCGACGATACTGGAAAAGGTCACGTGTAATATGCTTAGACAATGGTGCGAGGCTAAGAAATCTCACTCCAATGCGATGCGATGTTGATGCTGCTGCCTATACCATGCCCCGGTGAGAGATATACTGAGCTTCAGTTCATTGTGTTGTCGTGCAATCTACCTTCAGTATCGTTGTTCTGCACAAATGAAAGTCTGCGGGCTTTAAGGGAAGCCAGAAGGTTGCGCGCCTCTTCCATCATCATCGTCGTCGTCGTCGTTGTCGTGTAACGTTACGTACCATGATATCCCCGGAAGAGAAGAAATTCAAGTAGAAAATATGCTGCAGTGGCAATTGTTGGCCCTTACCAGATGCTGTTTAGGTATCCGCTTTTGTTGCTGCAACTGCATAGAGGCAGTGCGGCGACAATTTACGGGTGTGGTAATTTTTCATTTTAAATGCAGAAACGATTTGGCTTTTCCTCCCGCTTTCGCTGTAATAATAATAAAAGTCGTGATGTGTTTTGGTCAAGGGGAAAATATATTGCATATTTGGGAAGAAAAGTCGGCTCCGGAAAAAATGTTCATAGGAAAGCAAAATGAAATTGTGTCAAGCAGGAGAGCTCGATGATGAAGTGAATGGCATTATAGGTCCGATTATAGCTATATCCCAAAAAAAGACAGCGTATTACGTATTTTATAAATGATTAAGCGGGCTGTTTGGAAATATTTATTTCTGGTATGTCCTTTCTACTGTGACCTTGTTTGTGATGATGGATGAACTTTAAAAAGTGACCGGTTACAAACTTTTTTTTTATTCGGATAATTATAAGATGTGTTGATTTGTAAAAATTTGTAAATTTATTATTTAAGCGAAGCTACATATTATAATTATGTATTCATTTATTCATTTTCAATGTCCCGCCCACCCATTTCAAGGGTGTGTGGGAGCTGAAAGTTGCTCGACATTGAGTCAACGCGTATTCTTTTTGTTCCTTATACGATTTCGGCATGACGCATGAGTGACACCAGAAATACATCGAGGAAATCTGATTTCGGCAGGTTGGAAATAACACCGAATTAAAGACCGGCAATTGAGCTTTGACCCCAAGTTCAGTTCTTCTGATAACAGAATGCCCTATAGCTGTCTCAAAATTGATCCAGCCTGACCAATTATACAGGAAAACCAAGCATTACTCCTTTGATCGCTTATGAATAAAATCCTGAGTTACTTAAACTTATCTACCCATTTCGATAGGACTATACATTGACAAGCCGAATGTAGGGGAGACCGGGGCTAGTTGACTCAAAATTTACATTTTTTTCTTTTTCTCTTGAACTAAGACTGATATCAAGACAGTTAAAATATCATTAAAAAAAGCATCATTTGGTCTTTCTAAACAAAGTTATTCAATTAAATAAAAAACAACATGAGGGACATTTTTTCTTAATTTTACTAGAGCACCTCGATTGTGTCAACTAACCCCGGTAGTGGGAATAAAACAGGATAATTACAGGATATTTACAGGGTTTTTCTGAAAACCACAGGAGTCATTTTTATACAGGATTTTCGTTGAAAATACAGGGGTTTCTTGTACAATACAGGATAAATGGCATGGTTAGGCATCACTTCAGATTTTATCACTTCTACCTTTTAGGTGCTTCAACACAGACGCCTACAAACCTATCGAGTGCGCGCTGGCATTTAGTCCAAGGATGAACAAATCATCAGCTATGAACAAACGACTTATCCTTAGTGTCTCCTGGCAACAGTAGTGTCAAACGTCAAAGTCAAGTAAATAATAAAAAAGAAAATAAATTGTGACTTGATCGGCAGACCCGGCAGAGAGCAGGCGTCATAGGACAAGACCTTACACTTAGGTGTTCAAATTTGAAGCGTTCTTCGCCAAGGCAGTGCTATCTATAACCCTCGAGGCCATATGTATTTGAATTTGGTACACAGATTTCTTAACAGTCAGTTGAATTCCTGGAAACATACTAAAAGAAAGTACCTAAGGAGTAGTTAGTATCTCTGAAAAATATGTTTAACACCCTATTGGAGAAAACAGGTCAAAGATTATATGATCAGCCCTGGCATCTCAACACAGATCATACTATAGCAGACTGAGCCAATATCTATGGGACAAAACATATTTCTTAGCTGGCAAATGCACCGATATAATGAGAACCATCCTTAGACTAAGGTGGAACCCTTACCACTTAATTATATCCCATAGCCCATATCTTCCTATACTGTGCAACATGTGCATTGTGCAACCAGAAAGATCGTGAGGAAGTGTACCACTTTCTAGCAGTATAGTATGTCCCATTCTTACAGTATTCCACTTGAATATCTTTGGAGTACGTACGCTGGAGTTGGATGAATCGATAAGCATATTCAACGGCGGCGGAGGTTGGGACGCATTACAAAGTTTGAAATTGATGCGACGAACGGTTCGTGAGTTATGAAAGGGGCCCTTTTCAAAGGGGCAATGCTAATAAATCGGGTCCAAGCAAAATTTCCAAAATCGGGGAAATTGATTTCCTTTATTTCTTATATAAGTACAAAACTCGAGTTTCAAGTCGATCGGATGAAATATAAAAATGTTCGCATACAAACTTTGATCCGCCTTTTTACCCCTATAACAAGGGTTGTATTTCGAAATATCCTTCCTTAGATATTCATTCGTATACTGTATGTATACATCATAATGGGAAGCTCTGTGTAAAATTTCAGCTTTCTAGAGCAACGGGTTTGAGTTGGACGTTGGTGAGTCAGTGAGTGAATCGTAATTTCCATTTCTATAATATTATATTGAGAAGATAAAAAAAAGAGAAGACATTAACTTAGCTCCGTTTACCATTGATTTTACCGTTTGCACAAAGAGATCAATGGCGTTCAGAAGCCTACATTTCTGCAGTATACTTCAGAGTTTCTATCGAGGGACTCGGTCGTATGCCTTCTCAAGGTCCACAAATCATATAAAATGTAAACAGATTTTAGCATTAGCGTACTCCCATGTCATCAGAAGTATCCTTTTTACATTGAATAACTCGGCGGTTTTGCTTCTGTGGGGCTAAAAACGACTTTTTGCTACATCCGGCAATCGTAACTCGACCACAACTTTCAAAGTCGTTTGCAAAGCCTTAACAAATATTTCGGTGAAGACTTAAAAGTGATATACCCTTATAAATGACGCAGTCACATTTACCCCCTTTGGACCTTTGTCGAAAAGCGACAATATTATCCCAGTTTGCGAAATACCAGATGTTCCATTGCATTCCCATCTTATAGGGCCATGAGCATTACTGGCCGGATTTCAGCCACTCAGGCAGAATTTTAGCGGATTGATCAATCTACCTAATCTACAGTACGGCGGGAATATTTTTCACCCTGCTCAAGCCGATGGATCTGTTATCCTCAAATCCTTGTTATTGATTATGAATATGTATAAGAAAAGTGTTCGCTCGATTGAGAGAAGGAAATTAGATTAGATTAGATTTTATTTCATAGAAAACTTACACTTTAAGACAAAGGGTCTTATAAACTAGTGAAGATTACAATTATTTAAGTTACACTTTTGAACAAGCTAAAGAATAAACGTATTTATGAGAAGAAAAACGGCACGAGTACGATAACTACGGCGCCAAAAATTGATAACGGTATTTTGTAGAGGGGTTAAATACAAGCATTTTTTACTATCGGAGGGGGGGGTCTATCTGGCTTCGTTTAGGCGGGAGGGGCAATTTAAAAAAAATAATACTTAAAATGAAAAAAATAAATTGAGAAACAATGGCAACACTTACAATAAAGGACTTTATGAATTTTGTAAGCCAGGAATCTGTTCTTTGATATTATTTTTAAATCAAGTTATAGCTGTTAATAGTTTTTGAAAAAAATACTTTCAAACTTGAAATTTAAGGAAAAAAATTAAAAAAAAAAGTTTTATGCTGATTTTTGTCAATGTTGAGCAAATAGATACTTAATTTGTTTGTAGTTTTTACTGCCTAAATCAATTCTTAATCGAACACTCAAAACCAGATTGATTTATGTCTTATAATTTTTGAGAAAATTGAAAATTACTTTTATATGTTGCTCCGCTTAGAGTACAAATTGCTACCCTTGCGCCTTGAAATGCGTGCAATGCAACCCCCCTGCTTGGGGTCACTGTTGGATTTTGGGATGGGTGCAAGGCTGAGTATATGCAAACTTTCTTTCAATTCTATTAGTTTACCCAATATCAACAACATTCTTCAGATACAATCTCTGGCCAGAAATTTCACATTGGTAGACAAAATTTTGCTGATTTGCATTTTAGACAATTTAGAACGAATTCCTGGCTTTGAAAAATACTATAGTTCTTTGTGGTAAGTGTTGCCATTCTTTTTTAATATTTTATTTTAATTTTATTTATAATTTTTTTTAATTACCCCTCCCGCCTAACCGGAGCGAGATAGACCCCCCCTCCAATAGTAAAAAATGTTTGTATTTAACTCCTCTACATAAATCCGTCATTAGTTTTCATCGCCAAAATTATTTTACTCACCCCAATTTTTGTCCTAAAATTTCAAGTTTGAAATTGTTTTTTTCAAAAACCATTTAAGGGAATAACTTGATTTAAAAATAATATAAAAGAACAGATTCTGGGCTTTCTAAAATTTCATAGTCTTTTATTATAAGTGTTGCCATTGTTTTTTAATGTATTTTTTTCCATTTAAAGTATTATTTTCTTTAAATTACCCCTCCCGCCTAAACGGAGTAAGATAGACCCCCCCCTCCCATAGTAAAAAGTGCTTGTATTTAACCCCTCTACAAAATACCGTTATCAATTTTTGGCGCCGTAGTTATCGTACTCTCCCCAGAAAAACAAATAAAATAAAGAGAGAAAAGGCTCAGCTAATAAAAAAGGAAAAGAATTTTACAATTAACCTTAATCATACAACTCCATTAAGTTTGATACAAGATACAAAAAATACTAGTCGAAATTGTTAAGGAAAAAAGACCTAAGCTCAGTCTGGAACCGCCGAGTGCCGCCTGCCCTTCGGACATGCCGTGACAAGGAGTTCCATAAGCGGATGGAGTTTACAAAAAACTGACGTTCGGATGTAAGGCAAGAAAACCGTGGATGTATAAGTTGAGAGTATCTGTTTGACGTACTAACGCAATTTGTCAAAGAGATAGCTAGGTTGATTACTCTGAATCACATTAGAAAGCAAAATTAGGGACCTGTAACGAAGTAGGTGGTCAAAGGACATGTTATAAAGTAATTTCGTATAGCTAGAGATACGATCAAATCGTTTAAGGTTAAAAACGTAACGCGCGGTATTGTTAAATGCAACATTAAGCCTTCTCCTGCTAGTAGCATCACAATTACAAAAAAGTTCGCAACCATAACTAAGAATTGGAGTAATGAGTGCTTTTGCTAGCAACATACGTGTTTTCAGGGGAGTGTAATAGTGTGACATCCACAACTGACGTAAAATACCATACACTTTTCCAACAGCCGCATTGATGTGGTTATCCCATGTCAATTTCCTATTAAAAAGCACTCCCAGATTTCTGGCCGTGTCGACGTATTCGATTTTTGAACCACTAAGCATTACGCCAGGAAAGTAGGAAAGATCTAATGGTTTTTTACTAATGACAACGCATTTGGATTTTATGGGGTTAGTGCTTTGGTTTTGGGACATTCAATGATATTCCACATTCCACTTTTTTTTCACCTAAACCGGTGGATAGTCTTCCAGAACACCTTGCTTGCAAATCTGCGATCACGGTCAAACTTTTCCCTAATTTTCAATTTTTGTGCGCTTTCGTACCATGCCTCGAAAAGCTCAGTCTCCCAAGTGAATCCCACACCTTGAATGCCATTTTAATTCTTTCTGATATCTTGTCCTGGCGTTAACAACATATTTGAAAAAATGCTGCCGTGTGAGCTCATGTTAACTATAACTCGAACACTTTGAATAGTTTGCTGACTCATTTCTCGATTTCGATATCGAGAACACTGTTTTTGTCGTACCGATTGCGGCGTTATTTGAAAGCCGAATTTTATGAAATATGAATCAAATGAAAGGTGAATTTGCGTAGAATTTTCCGCAAGTATTTTTTTTTTTTCATAAACCGCATAAAATATATTGAATTAGGTATTGCATATTTATTTTAATTGTCTAGAAGCGGTCACATTTTGGCTGTTCGGTTTTCCGCGTTTATATAAATCTGAGAATTTATTTTTTTATTTTAAAACTGTTCCAATTTATTAGGTAAATACATGAAATGTCAAACAATATAGACAACGCGATAAAAAATAACAAACGGCGAATGGTTTGAATGCAGGTGGAACACCGTCAACGCGTTTACGAGCTTTTTGAAAAATAGGATACAAATTTTATATCTAATCTAGGAGGCTGCTCTTGAAATATCTCGGTTAATTTGCTCACAAGTAGGAATCATCTCATTTAATACATTATGCCCGGCTTAAAAAGACTTCAGCAGAATCTGTTATTATAAAATAAATAAATAAATAGATAGGTGGCGCAACAGACAGGTAGACCCTATAGGCCTAGCTTCTCGCAACCATTCCTACAATTTTATGCCGAGTCCGAACGGCTGAATTGAGAAGCTTTTTCAGGGCAGTCATACTCTCGGATGTTTGTCAGACGTTCGCTAGAGGTGGCGCAGTAGAAAAAGCCTTGATTTAATTTCTGTTTTTCCGGGGATCGAACTTGGGAATCTGGAGTCCAGCACACTAACCACTGCGCTACTGCGCCCAGAATCTGTTATTATAGACAGATATAACTATACCAAACAATACTTTACGTCTTTACCCACAAATACCTACATTATAGAAAAAAAAGTAAATATAATGGAAAATATTAAAGAGAACGTTGAATAAAGACAAAATGAAAAATCCGTCAGTACATGAAGAATGAATTGTACACAGATGAACGACCACCGGTACATTCCCCCATTCCGCAGATTATAATTTAACGTTAGCAAGAGCTGATGATTTTGGACTTTCTTCCCTTTTATAGACTTTTTGTTCCGCTTTTGTTTCAATGGAATTCAGTGTCAAAATGATGGAATAACCACAGAGGCGACATTTTTTTTTTTTTACTCACAATTTCGTTTTCCCATCGCCCCTTTTATACAGAACAATCCGACCGTATGATAATGATAATGACTGCTGCTGCACACGACTGATGAAATATGCACATTTCTGGCTGAAACAATGGATTTTTGAGCATCCCACCCCCACGTCCTAGAAAAAGACAAAAAAAAACGGAACATTTTTGTCTCTTCATTTATTCATTTTATCTACTAGAACCAGTACTAGATCCCCCTCCATATATAGAGGCATAGAGTGGTCGGACAAAGATTTAAAAAGTGAAAGTATGCAAGCATAGTAAACAGGCATAGATAGGGTAGACTGTAGAACAAGTTAGGTAGGTAAGCTATACCTATTAGTACCGGCATGGCATCTCTCTCGACTTTAATTATCCGTTCGCTTAATTTTACTCTTAAAAGAGTACAGGTAGGTATACCTACTCAAGTAAGTAAGGTAGTAAGGCCGGCGCTTTTTGTGGCGCCACACAAAGCCACGCAAGTAAAACCTTCACTATCACACAACTGGGGGACCACGAGGCACGAGTCCACGACTATACTCGTAGAAGAGTGTGTTACATTACATTACAACATGTCAAGCCGGTTGTTATAGGTCAGTAAGTCTGAACTGAACGCGCGTGAGCGTGGAACAATTTTTATTAATTTTTATTTATACAATTTTCTAATAGCTTTTCCAGCTAAAAATCCGGATACATGTATTTTATAAAGTGAGCACGGCACGAGTAGCCGTATGTATGGCTCGTGCAAAGGAAGTATGGATAGTGTATTATTTATTTATGGGAATTTAAATTGACTTAATTTTCATATTATATAGAAAAATGGGTAACCATATATTTAAGTTAATTATTACGCTTGCGATACAGAATTACAGAGTTGGCTTCAATGTCAAAATTATAATTTATTATCTGTTATAGATATAAGTCATGGAATAAATGTAGGTGGGTATTTTAAACAAGATGCAATAGGTATGAACTGAACATCTTATTTTCTAATGAATCCTTAAAACATAAAGGATACCTACGTCGAATTTATTTAAAATTTCGCAAATGGTATAAATGGAGGTACTTACTTTTTAAAATCATTTTCAAAAATTGTAACTACAGTGAAATCTCTCATTGGCGGACACCCTGTTTAGCGGACAACTCGCATTAGCGGACAAAATAAATTTAAATGGCTGGATTCTACTATTTTCTATTGAAATAATTTTCTCAATAGCGGACAAATCTGTTTAGCGGACACGGACAGTACATTTCTTAATTTTCGAAAAAAATGTTGCCTTAAGCGGACAAAAAAAATTTTTACAGTGGAAGTCGCACTTCGGAATAAACTACATTCGATGTTGCTCTTCTTCTCTCCTCTCTCGTTTTATTTAAAAGGAAAACCCAACAGTTTCTGCTACAGGCCTACAGCTACAGCTGCGTGTAAAGTCAGTGGGCCTTACCAATAATCATTTTTAACCTTCAACTTAAATATTTCGACGGTCACAATAGATAATTTTATATGGAAATTTTCGCTATTGTGAGCTCGCAAAAGTTAGCCTGGACACTAAAAATGATTATTAGTACCGCGGAGTGCATATAAAGTATACACACACATTTTTTTCGCGGCCAGACAACACGGGACTTTTCCAACAATGAACAACAGAATTCAGAATTCGGCGAATGCCAGTTGTTGTATTTAGCTTTCAGTAAGCGGTAGGCTCAATTTGTGTTTATTTTTTAAATGAAATTAGAGTTGTTGTTTGTTATTTTTCATATTTTTTTTATTGGGTAGATACGTTTTGTTGGTATGACAGGGACATTTACGTTGTACTCATTAGTTTACTTTTTATCTAAAGGGAAAGAAAATATCGCTTCAATAAGGAAGCGTCTGACTTTTAAGGAAAAAATAGAGATCATCAATTTTGCGTTGTGTGTTCTGGAGTCCATTTACGGCAGATCCGAATTCAAGACTTTTTTCATTAAAAATAAACTGAAAGTACACGTATTTTACCTAGACATACCCACTGTACATACTCGTATCTATATCAAAATGTCAAAAAAATAAAAATGATTGGTTTTAAATAAAAAAAATATTCAAAACTGACAGCTTAACATTCTGTTATTATGAAAGCAATGTTCTAGGTACATATTTTAATTTAATTATTTGAGCGTAATTTTTAGTTTTAAATTCCCATAAAGCGGACACTCTCTTAAGCGGACGAAAAATGTCGGTCCCGCAGGTGTCCGCTTATGAGAGATTTCACTGTATTAGTATAGGGTCGGTTCGCAATAATTTGAATCGGATAGATATAGCAAAATTCTTTTGCTTACGATGGCAAAACGATAGGTAAATATTCTTTTTAATCATAGAGAGTGCAATTGCAATTTTTAACTTTTCTTATATACGTTTTGGGGCTAAGTGCAATGGATGCCAATGCCATTGATACCCATTGTGATACTGATAACGCTTTTATAGCACATGATAGGTATATCATGATAGGTATATCATGTGCTTGGATAAACCTTCATATCTGGTAGGAGGTATCCTTGCCAGATCATCGTCGTCCTATGCAAGAGAAGTCTTCTTCTAGATGGTCTGGGCAGTAGTTAAAGATATTTTTATAGATTCTAGTTCGTCTTTATACCTTTCTTTATTCAGTATAGAAGGCGTTTGCATATACTTATTCCTAGCCTTTTGGCCATATTTTCAGTGGAGCATTTGAATTTGATTTTTATCACTATAGATGTTACGACCTTTCACCCGTTAGTAACAATTGCAGGTCACAAGCAGCTTATAATACAACTACATAAGTCAATGTCGCGATTCGGCGGAGTTCTAGAAGATTACATGGAAATTGAACGGAAATGACTCCCGAAAGAAAGCGGCCAAAATAGACGTGGAATCTTGGTCCGATGAAAGATGAAAAGACTTGTACCCAATTTCACAGTGGCAGTTTAATCCTGGGCTTAGCTAAGTGTAGGAATGAAAATAAACTTCGCTTAAGTATTTTTCGTTTTCAGAGTCCATATTTAAACTTGGCTTAGTTAAACCACTAATTGAGTGTCATTGTGAACCATTTATCATGAATACACAAACCTGATGACTGTATGCGAATGTGTGTGCCATCTAAACTACGAGTGTGCGTGGAAGCGAAGCATGTCGATGTTGTTGCCGTTCCATGCTAGAGAGTATTTCCACCAACAACGAAGAGATAATTTGACATTTCTCTTGAACAGCATAGCCAAACATAATTATATTGTTGCTTATTTAGCTTTTCTCAGAGAACTTTGAGATAAATATTATTTTATTGCACTTGGCAATTATGTATTCTCTGGATTGATACTTAAGCCACGGAAATCGGTGGCTTAACTTAAGGCACTATTTAAGCGAAGTTTATCGTTAAACCTGCACTGTGGAAACCAAATTTGTGTTAATCCTGAGTTTATACTTGGATCGACACTTAAGCTCGCAGTGTGAAATCGGGTATTGGAGTTACGCAAAGCCGGACACTACTCATAAGTTGCGGGGTCAAACGGTATACCAATGGAATTTTTGAAATACAATTCTCCGGTCTTTAAGGAAAAACTAGCAACCGCTCTTAATATAATTTTTAAATTTGTCACTTACCCTAATACCTTTTACGATGTACTCATATGGCCTATCTAAAAGAAAGGCGATCCAGAACGATAGACGATCCTCAACGATAGACAATATTTTTGTCTTAGGAAGTCTAGCACGAGTTCGGCTCTCACAAAAAAAAAAAACCCGTATGCCTTTTTTCGGTCTTTGACAAAATAGATAGAAACGCCTCATTCTACAAGCTTTACAACCTAGGTGTGTCATCCAAAATTTGCAAAGATATTGAGAAAATAAAACGATCCAGATCATAAAAAAAATTACTTTGAAAGTTTGGCACCCCTGGTTAATTTTTGACATACCTACTAATTAGGTATATAGTAAATGTGACTTCAGTTTTAGTTGATGTACGTTGAATAGGAATGGAGAAAAGTTATTGTTTCCTCACTCGTCCAGATTCTTGTTTGTCTTGAAAATAATTTTTAAAACCACAAAAAGGATTTTACATAAATACGATTTATTTGTATTTATATCTATTGCTTTGAGTTTTATTTTGATGTTTGATGACATCTTTCGCACAGCTGCTTCTCTGTATTTACATTTTAATGGCACTGCCATTCGTGGATTTTATCTTGTTTTATTAAACTTTTAGAAATTTCGAACAAAATCAAACTGCACTTATTTTCTTTTCTTTTTCTACTGAATTGCTAAAAACTACACAAATATACATATATATATAAAAATCATGGTCAATTGTGTTTGTCGATAATGTTCTCTGTAATGCGTGAACCGATTTTGATTCTGGAAATTTCCCATGAAAGGTGACGTTGATACCATGGTTTATAAGTTCATACGGTCTTTGTAGGTGTATTGGTTCATGAGTTATAGGGGCGTGGCAGCTCCCATACAAAAAATGCATTCAAAATCTTATTCCTCGAAAACCACTGAATCGATTGAATTCAAATTTACATACAATCTTAGGTATCGGCCCAGTAGTATTCCCGTGAAGATTGGTCAAAATTGGACAAAGGGGCGTGGCACCTCCCATACAAAAAAAAAACATTCAAAATCTTATATCTCGAAAACCACCAAATCGATTGAGTTTGAATTTACATGTAATCATATCATATAATCATAGGTATTGTCCTGGGAGTGTTCCTGTAAAGATTGGTCAATATTGGACAAAGGGGTGTGGCGCATCCCATACAAAAAATGCATTTAAAATCTTATATCTCGAAAACCACTGAATAGATTGAGTTCAAATTTACATACAATCTTAGGTATCGGCCCGGGAGTATTCCTGTGAAGATTGGACAAAATTGCACAAAGGGGCGTGGCACCGCCAATACAACAAAAACATTATAAATCCTTTATTTCGAAAATCACCGAATCGATTGAGTTACAATTTTTGGACAATCTTAGGTGTTGGCCTGGGAGTATTCACTTCTCTTCGACAGTCATGGGAGCCAACGTTTTTAAAATTTGTAACATTGATATGCATTGTCCTGATAGACAGAATACTATGTAGGCAATACGATTCCTGGAAAAACAAAACATGTACATTGCACAGTGTACAGAGCATTACAACAAAAACTTTTTGTCACTGATTGAAATGAATTTGCAATTGATTTTTTTATTTTTCTATTTTGCACTACGAAGTGCAGGGGGTCCGCTAGTATATATAAATATATTAGGGTGGGTCGAAATTTTTTTTTTTTAATTATGGATTCGAATAGCGATAAAAAGTTGCCAATTGGGGTCTATAAAACATGTGTTGAAATATTTTTGAAATCTATGGAGGGTAACTGCCTCCGGATTCCCATCAAACTTCGCAGCTTTTGGTAGTACATACATAATAATTAGAAAAAAAAGTAAGTTGTCAAATTGCATTTGCCCAAGAGATAGAAATGACCCTTAAAATGAACAAGAGTTTCCTGCTCAGAAATATGATAATATGCAAGACAGAGGTATTCAGCACAAGGACCATTAATAAAAGCCTAAAAAGAAAACTTAACAGGGAAAAATCAAAAAGTGTTTCCAAAGAAGAAGAATTTAATCGACTTCTATTTCATTCATTAACATATCATCTTCGGCCTCCACATCTGGGGTATCTTAAACAGCAGTTTCAACTAATATCCGCTGTAAGCCACAGCCATCCGCTGCAATTAATTACTCCGCATAGTCTCAAGCCTGCGGCCGAAACAGGGTGTCAGACAGAGCAGCCCAGGAATCGAAAATTACCAAGACTATACTTATTATTGACAAGGGGAAGGGAATGAAAGAAAGCTAGAAAGATTATAAAGAGACAGGCTTTATAATAAACTGTTCAATTAGGTTTTTGAGTGTTTTTTGCGAAAACCGAGTTTTCGACTCGGTTTGTATAGTCACAGTTCTGCCTAACACAGTATTTGCATAGAATTGTATCAGGGATTATGATTAGCATTTGTCCCAAATACCTAGTTGAAAATTCATCCGGAAAAATGTCACCTGCTAGGTGGCTTACGTGAGCTAATCGGGCTGTTCGCCTAGTATATTGCACTTTGGCAACCTATGTCATCAAAGTGTATGCTCCAACTTGGCTCTGTATTAAAAGCCACTGGACTTACGAAAATGGAGGTAGAAATTTATGGCAATTCATCTTGACATTTCGTTACCTATTTTCCGAATTTAAGGCTTTTATTGGTCGCTTGATAAAACGCAACAGTTTATGTCTACACCCAGCACAGTTACGCCACCGACACTCGTGTTCACGAGAAACCCAAGTATCAATGGATGACCTAACCACAGATGCAGGCAGACCCAACGCAGGTTCAGGTCCTGAGAGAGCTTCTTCTGAACCCAGCCTGGCAAGCCCATCAGCGATCTCATTTCCCCGGATACCAGAGTGACCTGGGACTCAAACAAGTTTGACCGTGTTCAGCCTTCCGACCAAGTTCAGAGAAAGCTTGAGTTCGAGCACTAACTTGGACGAGGTAAGAGGGTTGCGTTGAGCAGCGCTCTTAGCGCAGCTTGGCTATCAATGCAAACGCATAGATATGCTTCTAGCCCTCCACCTGTCACAATGTAGAGAATTGTTTGGAGAAACTTTTTGCACCAAAACTTTTTTTGATTGAAACCGAGGAAAAAAGTCAAAAAAGTAGACTTTTACAAAAGTTCTAAATTTTCAATGGGTACTTAATGGGTTAAGGAAAGTTTCGTATCATTCAAGCGGAATTTAGTAGAAGTAAGTTCTAAATTATGAGTAGAATTAACTTTAGTTATGTCAAAATACTTATGTCCACCATTGTAGGTACCATATCTCCCAGAAAACTTTTACCCATATCAAGTACTATAATTATTTTGAATACATCTTGCTTTTCGTGCTAATGTGTTTCTGAAAAAAATAATAATATAGATATATATAGGTGCATATATTGAAAGACATAAGACCTGCATTATTTGTAGCTGTATGTAGGTATATATGTATTCCACTTGCATATTTCATTTACAACCTACGTTTGAGGATGTTCATCTTGAAAACCGCCAAAGAGTGAGCAGAGCAGATTGAGCAAATGTTAGGGGACTGGAGGAAATCCCATAGGGTTTTCATTGCACAAAAGGAATTCCGGGTTCTGTCACTCGGAATGGGTTTAAAAGGGGTATTTCTTTAATTTGTATCCTCCTTACTCTTCCTTCGTTGGGTAAATATTTCATCCTGCCACTGTATAGTGTATATGGGGATATACTCAAATGTAAAAGATAAAATATAAGAACATACGTAAGGCATTGACATCCTTCTGTTTTGTTTTCGTTTTTTTTTTTCCTATCTTCTAAAAATGGTGAAAGCTAAATTAAATTTGCACTCTATTATTGCACTTTGATCCTTCAAGTGAATATACCTAGCACTTATTGTACAGGTAAAAGTGTTGGATAAAATAAATGTCAAACAAGAAAGTCCTTTTTACATTTTATAAAACCTTCTCCTGGCAGTAAGCTCTTTCTTTAACAATTATACAAATAAAGGCCACGCTTGGTGGCAGTATAGCAGCAGTAATAGCTGTACCCGGACTGAGTGTGAACAAGCGTGAACAAAACACTTGCTTTCGTGCATTTCAACAATGACGCCATGACGGTGCACAGCGTGTACTCGCGAAGACATCAGCTTACACAAAACAATGACGTCGCGCGCCGGGGTGAGGTTATTCACTTGATGGGGTTTGTTGGAACATATGACTTACATATTTCTATATTTTTTTCTTTATCGAAGTGAATCAACGTAAAAGGAGTACAATTCATGTTTTGCTGCTTGGAATTTTTTGTCGGTATTATTGTATTGAAAATTGAGAGTTTTTGTGAGAGCAGGACGAAACAGATTAAGTGCTCTACCTCCCGGAGTGGCGGGCGTGTGTGATTCCAACCCACAATAAAAGTCATTGTTATTTCATTGCAATAGGAAAAGCAGCAAAAGGATAATCATCATCATGCCGAATGGAAGCATTTCACTCCCTTGAGGGAGAGTATAGCCCACACATATGGACAGCGGCAGGCGTCTGCATAGTGACTATCCTTCGCTATACACTCTTGTAATAGAATCCAACTGTGCAAATGACAATTTCAAAGTCGTTAGATTTTCCCATCGTCAGACTTTGTTCTCTTGTGCTTGCCACACACCACTCTAACCGACTTAGACGACAACGAATACGGTATATAGCATCATCGCCATTGTTCTTGGAGTGCGGCGGCGGTAGTATGCTGAAACTGCAGGAGCTATCGACTTGCATTAGAAACCCACATCCTCGCATGGTGCCTTAAGGCTATAATCCTTACAAACTAGAGAATTCCTGTGCGAATCTCTTTGCGAAGTTGTGGGATGCTTGCCGTTACTGGAACATGACTTGAAAATTAAAAACGAAATTTTTTTTTTTGGGATGGAAGAGTTCGTGAAGGGGTGTTTGATGTAGGTATATATATGAGGAAAGCCGAAACGAGATTTTTGCACTCTGCGTCTGCATCCATACTGTGGTAGGTACAAAAAAGATTGGATTTCAAAATCCAACTATTAAAAATATGGCTCAATGGTTGAAATTTCTTTCTTACAGAGGTACAATCTACTAAATAGCACTTGCTGAATATCATTACATCTTTAAACACCTGTGAGGTCTGCTGGTTTGTTGATGGTAGATGGGGCAGGAGAATTCATAGGAGAATGTAATCTGTAACCCTTTTTAGGGTTCAGAAGAAGCTCTCTCAGGACCTGAACCTACGTTGGGTCTGCCTGCATCGGTGCTTAGGTCATCCATTGACACTTGGCTTTCTCGTGAATACGAGTGTCGGTGGCGTGACTGTGCTGGGTGTAAGACAGACGAAACGACTGCGTCCGGACATCTGCAAAAGGTCCGCGTCTTTCCTTCTGTCTCTCAGGAGAATCGACTGCAGACTGCTTGTGGGCGTCCTTTCGGGCAACCAAGCTTTTGCCAAACCACCACCGACACCACCATATGTCCTGCTTGTAGATAGTGCGATGATACAGCGAAACACTTCGTTTGTAGTTGTCCTGCTTTTGCTTGTATCAGGTGGCGGATCTTTGGGGCTGACGTGGTGAGTGCCGAACATCTAAGCTCTTCATCACTAAAACTCCTTTTCATCTTTCTTCGAAAGACGGGTAAACTAAGTACAGTAATGTAGGGTGTCTGTTTGGCAGTACAATGGACCAGTAGTTGTGTCTGAGTGCTCCATCGGATAGTATCAACCTCCGAAATGGAATACCCACCAGTTACTCACTTTCATACCGGTTCTTGAAAGGCATCTGTCTACAAATGACTTGTAGATTTCGAGAAGGAGGAGTTAAGCAACGCTCTCTCTCTCCTACTTTATTCCTAATTAAAAAAAAAAACACAACTTGGTGGTTTGGTCATGTTAAACGCATGTCCCCAACTAGGATACCAATACGTGCTATGGAATCCGCACCACCAGGTAGGCGACATATAGGTAAACCCAGGATAAGATAGTTAGATCAAGTCCACAATCTATTCCCTATCCGTATCCGCTACCCTTTAGAATCGATGGCGCGGAGAATCCAAATTTAATGACACAACTTCCTATGAAATGGCAGGTTAAGCTCCTTACCTTTCAACATTTTATTGACTCCATAATGTCTACAATAAAATTATCATCTGGTTATACTCTCGTATGGTATAAACTTACCTACCTTCATATTCGCATGGACAAAAGGAACAGTAACGTAATTAAAATCATTCAATTTGTAAAAACGGCAGCTAGAGCCAGAGGACCTCATACAGTACGTTAGGAAGAGAGTTGGTTGATTCCCCAATCTTAGCCTTAGCCTATCAAATATTATCCTTCACTTTTTATTATCTGGGATAAAATGCTCTCTATCTAATAATGAAATGTAATAAAATTACTAAGACACCCAGGGGTACACAAACCATCAACGAATTGCGAGAGATGCAGGATATCCTTTTTGAGCAGTAACTGTATTAAGTATATAACTTTATTAAACATTTTGTTCATACGATAGCTGACAGCAAAATAGGCAGCACACCATGATCCTGAGCAAGGATTTTCAAAAACTTCAGGTAGAACATTTCGAAACAAATCAATGAATTATTGTTACATCACTCTTGCCAGACTTAAGGATATTTGTTTAAGACTTCTTATATCAGCAAACCTTGGAAAACAGGGTCTGTTGTCCGATTGGTATTCGGGTACGCGTAATAACACTTGTCGTTAATTGAGTTCATTAGTTTAGCATTTAGGTCTTCACCGGTGTCTCATACCTAAATCACAGTAAGTTCGAAGAAGATGGGTAACCGCCGAATGGGTAAATACAATGTAGCCTACATCAATCTTAATCCTGAGTTTTGTGTCCCATAAGTATGTAGATAATCATCTCTAAGTATATATTAAAAACCCGTCTATACTTCCGCAATCGTGAATATCAGAGTTAAGTCTTGTCAGCCAAAATGAGATTTCTTCGATGTATTTTGCGGTGACTGGGAATGATACTTCTCAGGTCAGAGTGGTCCATACTTATGTGGCTTGGTCATGTTAATCACTTCAAATGTATATAAACTCAAATATATCAAGCAAATAAACAATTATACTTCATCGATGACCAATAAGGCATTCACTGTTTAACTCCAAGTTCGAGACGACAATGAAGATACTCTACAATTCTACATCAAGGACATAGCCATTGCAGATACCAGAGCGCTTTGTCAATATAACTGAAAATAAAATCACTGGGATCGCCGAGGACGAAAATTTGGATTACCTATTACCTATCGCTAGCCCTGCAGTATAAAGTGTAGAAACTACATTTTTCAGTTAAGTATAGGTATGTCAAAAGTCTCGACAAAGGTTGTATGTATTCCCCAATACAATAAAATAAACACCCAATTGAAAATACCCTATTGTGTCTCCAGGGGACAGAGCAGATTCTGCTTATAAATAAATGTTTCAGAAGTGAATGGCCTTACCTGCAAGGTATATAGAATAACATTAGGGTATGACATTCCACAGAAAACGTTTGTCATGTTCTGCCCATGTACGTCACGTGTGACATATTTCGATACTGCATTACAAATTTACTTGAAATTCGTCTGTTTTCGATTAGTTTGTGAAATATAAAATGTATTAATTAGTACAAAGGGGTATAATTTAAAAACTCTTCTATTCCACGTTTTTTCAAAAATGAGTTAGGTATGAGAAAGTTTCCTTTAAAAGGGAAATATCATCATCTAAATATTTAGCTAAAATGTATCAAAACTTGTTATTTCCTATACTTTTCAGTACTTACTTAAAAAGTGAATTTTTTTTCAAAACTACACTATTCCACTCAGTCGTTTAATTCAAAACTCATTTATTCCCATGCAAACCAAATTCCGCATCAAAACTCTTCTTTTCCTATGCAAATCAAAGTAGTCGCTTTCAAAACTCGTGTATTCCAATGACATTAAAAAAGGCGGGAATTTTTGTTATTTTGAGAGTATACGAATATAGTGTTGGAATCAGCGTTACCAGATTTAACAGTTTCCTGCGATTTTAACAGGATTTGATCGTAAATTTCACATGCAGCAGATTTTTTAGCATTTTTGTAAATTTCAGCAGTTTTTAAAAATGTTCAAAAAACATTTTGAAAAAAGCACTTTTAATCAACATTGGCTATATAAAAAATTGGTAAAACTAGAAAACCTACATCGGGGTTTTCCTATTAGGTGTTTGTTTTTTTGTTTGCTTTTGCCCTGGAAATACAAATTTAAGCAACAAAAATACAAAAGACTAATTTGCTAAAATGTTTTTTTTTTTCTTTATTGCTTTCATTCATCTATACAAAAAGTGCAAATCGTACACAAATTCCGCAACCAAATTTCTTTCTGTCGGAGCATATCGGAATAAATTCGTATGAAGCTGTCAAAAATATCAGTAAAAAACGCACTTGATTGCACTGCACTGCAACGCAAAACAAAAGTAGTGGAACTTCCATAAGTCCAACTCTCAAAATGAAAGAAAATAAATTCGAGTTACTGAAACTTCGAGTTATGAAGGCCAAAAGTTGAAAAGTTGAAAACGTAGAGTTCTCAATAAATCTTCGAGTAAAAGAAAAATTGAACCTCAAGAAGTTCGAGTTATGGAAGTTTGACGTATACAATAATATAATTTTTTGTAAATGTAAAATGATTCACAAGAATTACATTAATAAGTAAAAAAATCTAATATTTTTCGAGAAATCGATCGCAGTTTCTTTAGCATTTTTTACGGTTTTGTTTAGCAGTTTTTGCAGTTTTCCGCCCCGGCTTTAGCATTTTTGGAAAAAATAATCTGGTAACGCTGGTTGGAATAATTCTTGTGAAGAAAACATCTTTGTTTCTTTTTTTGTTTAAATAATTCAAATACATTGCTGTGACGTTATTATACCCTCCACAGGAAGGCATATTCACTTTCCCATTACATTTGTAACGCCATCAAGAAGGAATCGCCGGAGACCCCATGAAGTGTAGATATATTTTCTGAATCAGGATCGAATTCTGCATCGATTTAGCCATGTCCGTGTGTCTGTTGAAAACATGTCCAAACGAATCGACCTGGGCGGTTGAAATTTTGTGAGAGGACTTATTTTTACCATCGCGTTGGTCGTCAGGTATTGAATTGAAAGTAAGCTTATTAGACCCTGTATGACTGTACGTACTAACTTATCTACATGGCTAACATTTTGCATGAATTGTATGCAGTGGAGGGTATCGAGGCGTCGACCAGGCCGATGATAACACTTTTACGTGTTTTTAAGTTTTTTTTTTTAATGATTAATATACTTTTTCCGATCTAGCTTTGAAGACTGATGGGGTTGCGTTTAAGCGAGGTGATACTGGAACGTTAAAACATATATCTTATAGGCAATCCCCATATGAATTGCGCAGATATTTCGGACCTACCAAGAAAACGCCTACCTGCTGATGGCAGGAAGAATGGACCCCGTTCATCGGAGTATTTGCTCAACTTAAAGTAGCTCACACGATCTCTGCGAGTTATCACAGCAATATAATGATGAAACCTTCATTTCGGCAGCTTGTATCCATATCTTATTCTTTCGATTATTTTAGCTTTCTACTATTTTTGTATTATTTTGAATAATACGTGCTGTAAGCTGCGCGCACATTGGTCTGGGTGAAGTGCTTGAAGTAAACAAATGCATTTTTAAATTTGAACTTAGCTTCTCTTCCACATTTCAGTAGGTATCCACACTTAAGAACAGATTCATCCTTTGGAAATCCAAAGAACTTCATAATTTCGCGCCCGAAAACTTTATTTTGTTTTCGTTTTCGTTATCATCGCGGCTCTGCGAAATAAGGCCCCAAAAATAAAATGAAATAAGGCCCCCAAAAAAATATACAGAAACAACAACAACAACGATTTTTAATAAAATTTGGAGTGTTATTTCCTTTTTTGGGGCCTTATTGCCTAATGATAATTGGGATCTTATTTCATTATGAAATAATGCCCCAAAAGGAAAAATGAAATAAGACCCCAAACGAAAAACGAAAACGTATGGGGGGTGGGGACCATGCTGCTTGGGTTTACTAGTTGCGTTTTTATGAAACCTCCGCAGCCAGTGGTTGCCAGTAGTTGCCAGTGGTTGCCAGTTGAGGCACATTTCACGTGCTAATTAAAACAACAACCTGCTGGCAACTGCTGGCAACAACTCTTGATTTTCTCCCCAGTTGGAGAGCGGCTGGCTGGCAGCTGGCTAAATTCAATTCACAATGAACAAACAGGTGGCGCTGAAAGCAACAGGTGGATTAGAATATCCGTACAATTTGCTTAAATTATATGGCGTTCTTATCTCATGCACACAACATTCAAGAGAAAAATGTCAGAATTTATCATATATTTCTACCAAGTCATTCGGCTGGCTTCATCTTGCTGGCAACTGTCCAAATGAACGGCTGGCTGGCGAGGTTTCAAAAAAACATGCCTACTGTCAGATTTGGGGCCTTATTTAATTTTTTTGAGCCTTATTTTCATCGCTGTGGGGCTTTATTTCATTATCGCCTTATTTCCTGCAGCCTACCATCGCAGCCAAATATCGCACAAGATGCCGTTTAATTAAATTCATTTACTTAATATTCCACGAAATAATCGACATTACAGTAACTTTTTGCTGCATTTGCACTGAAATTTCAGAATAGTGTGACACACGTGACGTATTAATGTGCGAATGGGATAGGATGCGGACATGCGCAATGTTGTACCATGTTATTCTATATACCTTGACTTATTTGTCAGTTACGTTATTATTTAATTTTACTCAATTTTCAGTTGAACAATGACATAAGTTATTTTTTTGTACGTCTACCTATTTAGTTTGCGCGAGCTTCGCTTTTAGAAATGGAAACTTCCTATCAAAACGAAATTTCTCCTCTAAATTTTGTTCTACATCTGGGTCTACCCCGATATCTCGAAAAAAATCTCGAAAAAAAAATCTCGAATTTAAAAAATCTCGAAAAAAATCTGGAAAGCATAATAACATAATAAGCTCGAATAACAAAAATCTCGACAAAAAAAATGTCGATACGTTTGCAACCCCCTGCTTGGGTTTACTGTTTGGATATGGGGTTGGTGCAAAAAAAAATCTCGAATTTACTTTTTATTTTCGAGATTTTTTCGAGATATAGTCTTTCGAGATTTTTGTACATTCGACATTTTTGTATTCGAGATTAAAAAAAAACTTTTCGAGATTTTTGTCATAGTAATAATACGGAACTTGAAGATGGTAACTAGCAATTATTGTTGATATTATGCAGCTCAGCACTAGATCCAGACAGAATTTTGTACCTACCTCACATCACTTTTCTCCAATACACCGAGTGTCGCCGCCTTATAGGATTAAATGAATTTATGTATCCCACATGTTATAATATGTTCCCATTTAGCTATATGCAACACCTATTTATTGTTTAATCTAAGTTAATTTCCAGAACCCTTCCGCAACCAATTGAACAATAAAAAATTCATAACCCTACAACGAAGCAAAAAGGATAATCATAAAAAAGCAGCAACACCTTTTTATTCCTGCCAATTATCCTGCAGCCACCAAGAGAAGGAGAAGAAAGACAACACTGCCTCAAAAACAACAATGACAAGGAAAAAACACAATTCACAAAGACAGCAGCACTGTGAAAATCCTTTCTGTTCTTCTGCCGGTCGACCTCCCCTTTACACTACTTATATGCCAATTTAGAATGCAATCAACCGCAGGTTCATGATCCTTGTATACACTCATAGTCCTCCCACAAGAATACGCCTCAATATTATATAAAGGAAAGAATCCGGGTTCCTTTTGTTATCACGTTGATGTTTCTCTTCTTTTTTTAGAAAATAAAAATAAATGAATAAATAAGGAGCGTGCTCGGCAATCCACGGCGCTCATTCATTACGGTCATATTCAAATATCCTGATAAGGTTATACGGCGTTTGTTTATTTTGCTTCTTCATATCATACATGTCCTATGTGTACTCTATTTATTTACGTGTTTACTCGCTTTTTTTTCATTCGTTGTAGTACGACCTACGACGAGTACCTTTGCTCTTGCGTCCTCTACCTCTTTCATTATTTTTATTTGATGTAGTTTGCACACTCATCTCGACGTCGAAGGAAAAGGGGTTGATTTGTTGGGAATTGAAGTGGTCGGTCCTCGTACTGCACATAACAGAAGGAGAACTGAAAGGATTTGTCTTCACTTTCTTCTTCTCAGGTGTATTGCACACACAGGTTTTGTGGTATGCAAAATGCAAGGCCCCAAAGTGGGGGAAGGTCCTTGTGAAAAATTATGAATAGGTAGGAGTGCAGAAGTGTCGAAAGCATTCCATCAAAACAGAGGGAAAAACAACATAAACAAATCCACCTGCTGTTGGAAAGCCTCCGTATCAAGATCAAGCAGGACTAAAGGACATTCATTATACATGTCCCCTCAGACGTGGGGTTTTTGGGTGGGTTTCCACGTGCTCTGTTTGGTGTTGTTTCATTTTTTTATACTCGTACGAGCTTTTTGCGGTTCCACATCTACATACATTGACATTCAACCGCACAGTATACATATTTGCATTGAAATGTAAAAGGACCTGCACATAGTGGCAATTGCTTAAGCACGCATAATTGACTTCACTGGATGCATGAGTGCACACAAGTCTTTGGCACACTCATCGTCATCGCCATCAGTCCTGTTCCTGTACTATATAATGATGAGCATCTCGTGACCAATTTGCATTTAATACAGCGACCGAGTATTGCACAGACAGAGTCATTTTAGCTCACCCTTAGCTCATATTATTCCTTGCGTAATCTTTCTTAATTAACTCTGTAAAGGATTTCTGCTCCCTCTGAGCAGCAAATCACACAGATAAAAATCAATATTTTCTTTACATACATACGAGTATAACCGAGGAGCATTAAAAAAAAGAGCGAGGCACAGTCCTTTGAGGAGGAGGATAACACATGCTAATATTAAACATACACACTCATTTTCTCCGGCTTTCTATTTTTTTGTATCCTTCCTTTGACATCCGCTGTTGCTCAGAGCCTGCAAACACGACGTTAGTCGTAGCCATAGTCATAGTCATCCACTCAGCACTGATACGAGCGCATAGATATGTGCCGACCGGGTTGTGGTGGCGGGTCGGCATCTGGGTGAAAATCTATGTTTAAGGACATTTGATAATTGGCTCCTTGATTTATTTAATCGGATTAATTTTCCGGTATTTTGAACATTATCTTGTCGCCGTGCGACGCATCATTGTCCTCAGCGCAGTTGTGTCTGTGTGTTGTCTGTCATCATTTGCCGTTTAGTTGATATTCCTTCTTTGTCGGTGATATGTACTCATGCATTATAGTGTATTGTGTTGTTGTTGTTGGTTGTTTGTCTTTTAGAAGTGCCATTGTTGGATTGGGATTTATGGGCTCCACCATTCTAAGCAAGAATGTTGGGTTGCAGATGAAGTGTAACTGTGGATTGATGTGGGTTATGCAGTACGCGTATGCTATATCATAAGGGCGCTTTCTGTGTCCTTCTGATTTCAATCCTTCGCATAATTATTTCTTGAATTTCGTTTACTTATTTTCTTGCAAACTTTTGTTTAACTTACCTAATTTTAGTTACCGACCCGTAGGACTTTTTAATCATCGACGATTTTTTTTTCAACGATTCATTTCTAATACAGTTCTGCATCCAATACTGCGGACGCCCAAGATGGCGACTCACCTTTTTACAACTTGACATATACTTGACTTGACATAAGTTGTAAAATAATTTGATATGATAACGAAATACAAGGTGGAGCAAGAGTTAGCACCCTATGTTTTTTGGCTGTCATTTTTTTCTATGTATGAAAAACTTTGCTTCAGCTTATGGATTATTTTTATTTGATATCTTAAATTTTTTCTCAGTAAGTCGAGAAAATGATATCGGTTAAGGTCACGCGCCGCCAGAATTGACCATTATTTTCACCACTCTTGCCAGAAATTACGGCGATCAATCCTCGCATTCTTGACAGATATTCTCTTTGAGGGTTTTTAGTCTTGTTAACATAGAGACTCCTGATTTAAAAAAAAAACATAAAAAGAAGTATGAAAGGGTTAAATCAGGCGATCTCTAAAATATCATTAAAGCTTCGTGAGCTATCGTGCTTTTAGGAAGAAACCCCTCCCGAATCAAGTATCGCTCATTCATTTTACATTGTTTTTTTTTTGTAGATCTTCGGATACACTTTAGAGATAAAGACTAAAATTTTAGATGTAACCAGATGTACCCGCCCGTCCTTGCCCGCGTCCTGGAATTGTATTTCTAAAATTAGGTTCTTGTCTATTCCTATCTAAGGAAGGTCGTGCTCGTGCCCTACTTTTCGTTTTATGTATTTTCCTTTCTAAGAAGTGCTAATTGTCCATTTCTGTTTGTATCATTATTTTTATAGATTATGTGACAGCAGCGATACCATATTAATAATTAAGACGAATTTATTTTTCTACACTACTATTATCGATAAAAGTCAATATTGATTGTATCTACGTAGCGATAATAAAAATTAACTTTGTTTTCTTTATTTACTGAATATCTATACCTAATTAATTTATAAAGTATGAGAAAACTTGCCTGCATGGATGTCATGCCCCACCAAAAATGTTTCTCCTTTACTTGTAGTATAGGGACATTCATTTATCTGTCTTTCATCCACATTTGACTAATAAAAAAAATTAAATATACATACATACATACCTTCTTAGCAAGCAAATCCATAGATATTATTAAAACATATTTATCAAATATGGCTGGGGTAGAGTCTACTAAAGCTAAGTACACACGATTGTAAGATCTTACAATATTTTCAGATCTGTCAGTACTCTGACAATGACTGACAATGAGCTTACAATAGCCAACTACCCTACAATACAAAATTGTTTGTTCAGATGGTTGTAAGATTTTGTCCCAAAGTATGACAATTTCATTATCAGATGGATGTTATACAATGGTCTGACAACGAATTTTCTGACAACGTTGTCAGGTTGAAAATTGGGTGTTCACACGGTCGGAATATATTTTGAATATGAAAAATTGGTCGATCTGTTGTCAGACATTGTCAGATATATTCAAATTCTTGTGGGTTGTTTTTTGTAGAACGAATAATGGAACAAAATATTGTATTTGCGAGATTTTAACTGCCTACGTGTTAGAAGACTGCGAGGATGATGAATTGATACAAAAACGACGTAATATTTTGAAGAAGGATTGGGTGGCCCGTTGTCAGAAGGAATGATTCTACTCCTAATAGCAAGCTGAGGAGCCGAAACTTTATCGCGATTTTTTGCGAATGTACTCAACACAATCCAATGATATTCTAGATTTCGTGAGTCCACACATCAAGACACCAATATGCGCGCAATCATCCAGGAAATCGAGACGGTTTCATTGGCAACTTGACCCAACTTTTTTTTCCTTTATTACCTCTACCTCTTACCACAGGACTTCTTTGGGTAGTTTATACTCTGCGCATCCAACAATCCCATTCACTCTGTACTTTCTTCCTGTACAATTTTTTTTTCGACTTTTGCAATTCCAATTAGAATTTAAATTCCAATTTCCAAAGTTGTTCATATCAATATCTTCTGAATTATTTTCCATCGTTTAAAAGCTAACTTCGATTTCGCACGTTGTTATATTGACTGACAATGAAGAAATTGTAAGCTATTGTCAGCTTCCATAAACAACGACATCTGACAATATCCAATGAGTCTTACAATGTCCTAATTGTCTGACAATAAAAAAAATTTTGTGTTCAGACTTGTTCAGACGATCGTCAGCAACCTGTCATTTTCATTGTCAGATGGATGTCTTACAATTGGCTGACAATGACATTTCTGACAATATTGTAAGACAAAAATGTAAGTTCAGACGGTTGTAAGACATTTGGGACACATTTTTCACTGACAGATCTGACAATATTGTAAGATCTGACAATCGTGTGTACTTAGCTTAACTCTCTTAGCTCTGACCTGCTTGCCCTGATGTAAAAGTTTTGGGGTGATTTGATCATTTCTTTTGAGTATAGCTATAAGCTTTAGGACTACGAAGGGCGATGATTTATAGCTTAAATGAATCAGGTATTAAGTTAGGTATACTTTTAATCTTTTTTTTAAATCCAATGAGCAATTATATGCCGAGTCCGAACGGCTGAATTGAGAAGCTTTTCCAAGACAGTAACACTCTCGGATGTTTGTTAAAGGTTCGAGAGTGGCGCAGTGAAGAAAAAAACCTTAAGATGTAACTTTTTTTTCGAGAATCGAACCTGAGATCCTCGCTAAGTAGTTTATCACACTCACTGAAAGACTGCGCTCGCCATTGTGGAGTTAAATGCTTTAGTAGTTAGTTAGTATAGTAATTGTTTTAAATTAGTACTCATCTCTTATGAGCGTTAGAGCAGTCTAAAGTATGCCAGATACCTTTCCGAGAAATACAGATCATAACAGTTAAAACCCGCATCCAAATCTGCTCATTGCGTCTCGAGGTTAGCATAAAGAAAGAGCCATCCTGTGGAGTTTGTTCTATACTATGTAGTCAAGTGATGAATATGGTACCTAGTGATGACTGATGATAGTGAAGTAATATTGGCATCCATGCTTTTGAAATAGTGGGCGCAGTAGCACAGTGGTTAGTGTGCTGGACTACTGTGCGAGGGATCCCAGGTTCGATCCCCGGAAAAACACAAATTACATCTTAAGGTTTTTTTAGAGTATGACTGTCCTGAAAAAGCTTCTCAATTTAGCCGTTCGGACTCGGCATAAAATTGTAGGTCCCTTCCATTCGTTCTAAAAATAGAAACTCACACAAAACGAATGGTTGCGAGAAGCTAGGCCTTGGGTGTCTACCGCCTGTTGCGCCGCCTATTTATTTTTATGGTTTTGAAATACGTGTAAAGCACGTGAACGTGATGTTATTTTGTGATACTTAACGCAACATTTTTCTTTTCGATTTGGAAGAAAAGTCTACAATTTGTCTGGCGTTTTCTCAGAAACACTATACTATAATGCACTCATTAATGCATACAACTGAACAACGAATCCGAAGCCGAAGCATTGGACGTCTCAAAAGCCTTTGACCGCGCATCAGTGATGGGACTTCTACCACTTAAGTGGTATTTCTACCACTTTTTGCTCAACCCAAAATTCTACCACCCTCAAATCCAAATCTACAACTTTTTCAGATGGGAAAAAATGGAACAATTAATGCATATAATAACAAATACCAACGCACTATAAGACTTATTTTCCATTATCCAAACAATAGAAACCGAGTGGTTGAATAATTTTAGATTTTTCTGCACTGGAAAATTGGTACTGGTACTGAACTTTGGAAAAAAAAATCTGTGATGCTTTGTGAGGTGACGTTTATAGAGCTCAACAAAATTTGTTCTAAATGTTTGCAAACAATTATTCATTGTATTTTGGGTAATGATAGCATGATAGCAGCATTTATGGTATGTTTTAAAAATCTACCACTTTCTACCACTTTTTGGCTTCCCAAAATACCACCTTTAGCCTACCCTCAAGTACCAACACTGCCGCGCATAGATGCTTAATTTTCTTCTATAGGCTGATCTTTTAAAATTTTAGTATTGATATGGTGTGCCCCAAAGACCGGATACTTTCCACCTTTGAGTATAAACATTATCAAGATCATCCGTTTCGAACAGTGTGATATGTGAATTATCATACAATCAGAAATGCCAGCAAATCAGTTCCCTAATGAAGATCTGAATAAAATTCTGAACGTAAAGAAAACCTAATTATCAAAAAAAAATATTTTCAATAAAAGTCTTTCGGTGTAATCTTTATTAAAGGGCACAGTAATGAAATTTGGCAGAATGCTAGATCCTGTGGTGCATACACTGGGAAAAGTTCAAAACTTGAGATTTTCCATTCACGGGCATAGTATACACCCACTTTTGAAAAATGGTTATTATTTATTTGGGCCACTTCCCATTGCCGAAGAATGTTGAAATTTTGTATAGCGGTAGGACCTGCATTGTAAGAAAGGAGAAATATCAAAAATTAAAAATTTCTACTTAAGAGGCGTGGAATATGAATAGAAGTTAATCTATCTGCTGAATATTAATGAATAGTTTAAAAGAAAGAAAGCCAAAATGTTGTTTGTAAAATCTAATACAAAAAACCTTCGCAAAAAGTAGCGAAGTACCTACCAATTTTTTTTTAACATTTTTAACCATCTTAAACTGAACTTGGTGTACATTTAGATCTTATTACTTTTCGCGGCTGACTATTTTTTACAAACTCTTTTTTTATATATAACATAACTTGGCTTGTTTTTTACATTTACGTTTTTGGTGTGATTATTATAAATCAAGTAACTCTTTGTTAACAGGACCGTTCTTAACCACCGAATATTAAAGAATGATCTTTTCAATATATTCTTCTGTCCTCTTCTTGCAGAGTCTTCTCTGTTAACTCCCTTTTAGATTGAGTTTCTATCTCGCTCTTCTTTTTTATACAAGCCAGAAGCCAGCATCTTGAAGCGCTGGTAAAACGTTGTATGTTCGCCTTTCTAACAGAAATATGTATTAAAAAAAACAAAAAAAAATATGTGCACGACTGGGTCGCACGAAACTTTCTCGTTTATTGCGAATCTCGCAGAATCTCAGAGTTATTTCAGCAAATTTTACGTTCAAAATCATACCCACTTAAGATGTACTCAGGTTTAGTAACTCAACCCTTGTTAATTAAAATATAAAAAGTAATACATACTAGGTACATAAACATACGTATTAACTACAACACTTTATTACTTACTTTCAAATTTCACCCCGAACAACTGACACTTAAAGGAGGCAAGTAGGCGATGAATTTCGTATTTCCATTTTTGATTATTTAAAAAA